>BTPG01000001.1:299849479-299854479 GCA_036245525.1 Semisulcospira habei | reverse complement strand
CCGAGTGGTCTGACATCGACGAGGAGACACTGCTGAAATGCTGCCATTCTCCAGTCGCAAAGGGCAAGCATGACATGTCTGAACCGGAGTGGTCAGACATAGATGAAGAGGAACTCCTCAATTGCTGCTCCACGCCACCAAGTTCTAGTATCAAACGCATTTGCAGCTCCGCGCGCCGCTATCGTCGCCTACCCACCGTCTTCAACACGCCCCACTTGTTTACAAAGATTGCACAGGTAGGGAAGGAAATCAATGCATCGACACATACATTTGAAGCTGCCTCAAAAGCGCTCGAGGCCAGATTCACTGATCTTGGGAAGGAGGGTGTTGCTGCAGTTAAAGCTGTAGAATCCCGAACTGTCTGCCGGGATAACGAAAACAACTCCCTACTAGGTCAGCTTGACGCTGCAGTAAAAGCGTTCGAGTCCCGGGTGGCTGACCTGGAAAGGGAGAAGGTCGCGCTAGCCAGTCAGCTTGGCGCCACTCTGAAAGCTCTCGAGTCCCGGGTCGCTGATCTGGAAAAAGAGAACATCACCCTGGCTAGTCAGCTTGTCGCTGCTAATAAGGACATCACAGCACTGCAAGCACCGCAACAATCTGTGGCTTCATCGGGCGTCCAGGTCACTGATTTCAAGCCGTCAAGGTCCTCACTGTCCACTGAGAAGCCTACAACGTGTGAAGTGGCTGCCACTGCCACTGTCTCCACAGGTAATAGCTTTTCTGTCCTAGCTGACAACAGTGAAGACTCAAACCCTATTGTTCCCAAGAGCGGGGACTGCACTGGCAGGATGAAATCGGCTATACAGGGAAAAGGTGCAGTCCCCGTCAGCAATGATCGGCCAGCTACGTCCTCTACACATAATGACTTCCTCTCATCATGCGAACAGCTTCTCCAGCAGCCTATCATGGGCGAGGTTACCTTCCTCTTTGTTGGAGACTCCGTGCTCCGTCCAGTTGATGTCTACAGGATGGTGCCGGCAGGCAGTAGAGTCCAAAAATGTGCAGTCCCTGGTCTACAAATTGCCGACATTGAGAAGTGGGTAACTACCCAGCCAGGCCCACATCACCACGTGCAGCATCTCACCATCCATGTTGGGGTTAACGACTGCACTGACAAGTCAGCTGTGGAGGAACGCAGGTGGTCCCATCTCCTTCAGACATGTAAAAAAGCCTTTCCCGCTGCCAGACTACACATGTCTTCCATTGTACCTGCGAAAGGTGCACACCCAAAAAAGCCAGCAACCATGACGTCAAATGTGAACTTGAGCACTGCTTGCAAGAAACTTGGCGTTGAGTTCATAGACCATAGCAGCATCTTTCTCACTGCTAATCAAGCACCGCGTCAAGCTCTCTACCGAGACTCACTACACCCCAGCCCCCGTGGCACAAGGTACTTGGCACTCAACGTAGCTGCTGTATTCGCGTCTCCATCCAGTGACAACCTCCACACCGGAAATCGCTCACACAGGGTTACAGCGGGCAGAGAATCAGAGCACACGCCCGCTCGAAACAATTACCGTCGACAACACAGCTTTAACTCCTGGGGGCACACTCCACACTCTCAGCAGTCTCTGCAGTCAGAGACTTCTCAGCGGTCTAAAGAGCTCTGCCAGACACGTCTATACAGTGCAGTGGTTGCTGGAGCGCCCTCTCCCCAGCATACGTCTACTGGGGCTCAGAGTATAACAGATGCACACATGTTGACACCCCCACACTATGACCCTGCTACTAAATCACCTTCTGCAGGTCAGCCATTCTACCTGCCTCGTACTCATCACATGGCGTCACACCCCCTCTATAGCAACAACTCTGAGATGGGTATGTCTGCCCAGCATGTCTACCGGCCTACACCACCACAGATGGTACGACCCACACCCACACACGTTCAGCCCAGCGTCAGCCCCTTGGAGATGGGGCAGCCTGTCTACTCACCTGGCTTCATGGCCCCTTCTGCTCCATCTGCACAACCCTTTGACCCCCTGCGGCTTGTTGCAGAACTCCTAAAACCCTACATTATGAGCTGAGTTTGCAGTACGATACACGGTGGCATGCCCCACTCTATGCTCATAACCTTCATACACCTCATATCTCTGTGTGAGAAGGATGATGGGCATAGACTTGGGTATGGCCTTCTTGTTTTATTTTGGTAGTCTCAATCACAGTTTTGTCACTGGCTTACTCCATTTTATGCCCCACGCTTTAGCCCAACTGGAAATCTACATGTCTAGACACTCACCGTCCAATACATGCTGGAAGGCGCAGGGCATAGAATAGAGTATGACCCTGTAGTTCTAACAATATATTCCGATGTGATGCTGATTCAAGATCTTCATCGACCGTTGATTGTGAGCTGCGTCTGAGAGAGAAAATGAAATATTGCTTTACTAGCATATGTTGCCACTTTACTAATGATGCATATCTGAGACTTTTCACTTGTCGAAGGTGTTAAGCATATAAACTGAATATGACCTCTGTCTGCGTTTGAAATGATATTCTCGGCAGGATCCTTTCAGCATTTCAGTAGCATACTTTATTTTATGCCCATCGCTTTTTTTCCCGTTACTGTATCGTCTTGACGTGCACTCGTACACATTATACGAGGAAGGCGGTGAGCATAGAGTAGACTATGACTCTCTATTTATTTTAATTCTTTGGTGATATTCACTACATCATAATCACTAGAATTTTTCATTGTCCGCCTGTCGACTTATCTGATATGTCAGGCTATGCGAGGCACTCATACTCAATACAATAGAAATGTGACGGGCATAGAGTGTCTTATGATTCCTTCAGTATTATATGCTGATATATTACTAGATGAAAATAGTAATTCATGGATAGCATGTCTTACTGTATTTTGATTACTATTATCTATTTAATATCTTAAATGTGTGCTGCGATGGCATCATCTTGACATATCGTGCGAGTGTTGACACTTTCATCACAAGCATGTTTGTATCTGCTTGTGCTTTTCTTGGGATTTGTCCGGACATAAGAAATTGCTAGACGCTTCTGCGATTTAAATAATAATAATTTTAGGCTATCTTGTAAGGCAGCATTGAGTTATAGGAACATTGAACTCTCATTTGTGACACGTATCGTGTTTGGAAATCTTATTGCGTGTCATTACTTATTGCATAGATTAGATCGTTCGTGTTAAACCTGTTATCGGGTATTTAGCTTCGGTTATTTAACTTTACTTTCTCATTCTCTTGTTATTTCACAAGTGCAACCAGTTTCTTTTTTCTCCCATTATCCTGTAGTCAGAAAGACAGATGTCACCAAATACCAACAACCCAGATCGTCTCTTGAACATTGGCCACCTTAATGTGTATCATCTCTGCCGCAAAATACCTGACATCACTATTCTCTTAAATCAGCCATCACAATTTCATATCTTTGGCTTCACTGAATCCCGCCTGACAGACAATATCAGTGATCAGGCAATCTCCATACCTAATTTTGCTATTCTACGTCGTGATGCCTCTGTTCTAGGCCAAACTGGCATAGTAATATACATACATGACTCTATAATTCAATATGTGGCTAGAAGACTTGACCTAGAATCAAAGCAAATTGAATGCATGTGGTTGGAAATAAAAACATCGAAGTCATCACCCGTTCTTGTAGGGTTTATTTATAGAAATCCAGCGGCCACAGTGGCATGGCTTGATGACTTTGAATCAATGGTTGACACAGTACAGAAATGCAGGGGTGATATACATATCCTAGGTGATTTTAATGTTGATTTGTTAAAAGACTGTTACTCTTCATGGAATTCAATGATCTCTTTTCTTGGTTTAACACAAGTTATTCAGTCGCCCACACGAGTTACTTCATCTTCTGCGACAATGATAGACCATATCTATACTACAAATGTAAATGCTGTTAATAATGTCCATGTTCTCAATTTTTCTATCAGTGATCACTTCCCAGTATCTTTCTCGCTGTCTGCCAAATTAGCTAAGAAATCTTGCACAGGGCATACTACTATTATTTACAGGTCTTTCAAAAAATTTAACCAGAATGCCTTTCTCTATGACTTATCCAATACGCCATTTAATGATGTGTTAAATTACAATGACCCAAATGAAGCCCTCACCCGCTGGTATGAACTGTTCCTCGGTGTTCTAGATAAACATGCCCCAGTGCAAACAAAACGTGTCAAACATCCCACAATTCCTGAATGGCTAACTGGAGAAATAAAAGCAGCCATGCAACTCAGAGATACACTTAAGAAAGAAAAGAAATTTGTTGACTATAAAAAGCAAAGAAATTTTGTCAAATCTTTGGTCCGAAAAGCTCAAAGACAACATGCTGAACAGATCATTGCAGACGGCAAGGACCTGCGCTCTGTTTGGCAAGTTATCAACACCTTTACTAAAGGTCACAATCACAGAGACATGAACATTGCACCTGAGCTCACTGCAGATACCTTCAATACCCACTTTCTTAGCATAGCTGAGACTTTAGCACGCACTAATACAAATGATCCTGCGAAATACCAATGTTCTGAGCAACTACGATTTCACAGTAACAATACTGCTGGTTGTGTTTTCTCACTCCCCCCAATGACTGTTTTTGACGTGGGTAAATATATATCTAATATGAAAAAGAGGTCATGTGGTTCAGATAGCATCAGTTGCGAAATTCTTAAAATAGCTCTGCCCTACATAGTTGAGTCTCTAACGTTCATTTACAATCTTTCTATTCAAAGAAATATTTTCCCTGATGAGTTAAAAACAGCTAAGGTCATTCCCCTTCCCAAAAGCGAAAACTTAAACTCATTGAATGATTATAGACCTATCTCCATTCTACCAGTTATCTCAAAACCTATTGAAAAACATATCCATACACATCTGCAAAATTTTCTAGAACAGAACTGTCTACTCAGTAAAATGCAGTCTGGGTTTGGCCCGCAACACTCTTGCCAAACTGCCCTTATACATATCATTGATAAATGGCTTACAGCCATTAATAATTCTCAGTTATCAGGTGCA
>BTPG01000001.1:299751979-299846979 GCA_036245525.1 Semisulcospira habei | reverse complement strand
CATATTTTATTCAGCAGGTTTCACATTTCAAATAGGCGTGAGTCTGTGTGCTTTGCTCGGTTAGATTTGTTGCAAAACCGAACACTAGATTGTGCGTTGATACAATATGGCATACATATTGATGATCTAGCAGGAAATATGAAAGATATTTACACGCAAGCATAGCAACACCTATTGTAAAATTAATATCTCAGACTCCTATCGGTAAACTTTTGTAATGCATGTATAGTTTAGATCATTCAGTTTCAAGTTTAAAGAGTTTATTTTGTGTGTCTAAAGTCACCTAGGTGTGAAGAGACTAGACCGTAACCCATTTTCCCCAATACCCTACAGCAGGAGAGGGATTGACCATGATAATTCAAGGGTAGTGCCAGATGAGCCTGAAGGCACCAAGCTCATCTGGCACTACCCTTGAATTATCATGGTCAATCCGTCTCCTTCAACACGTACATAGTCCTTAAGTGGCGCCTCCATGATTTGGGAACTGTGGTCTTGGGTTTAAATGTTGGTTCTTTTTTGTTTGTTTTTTTAAAGCTTTGAAACATCTATGCCTCCTAGGCGTGAGCTATGAAATGTCTATGTCACCAGCCCAACATAAATAACTCCTGAAGTGCGATGCATCAGGTTCAGATAGCGAAACTGATACGACGCTTACAATCGGACACTTCCTCCTAAGAGTTGAATCACAATACGCAATAATTTCACGTTGATTACCCAGCACGAGTCATCTTCCCGAAGCATAGATCCTCATGAGCTCCTGCAGGTGCAGAGGCTCATGAGGATCTATCCCTCTTGCTAGTAGGCATCGGAACATTTACATCCCTGAAATGAAGTGGGTGTATTGGTTTAGATATATACGAATACACAAAAACCAGGGCAAAATGAATTGATAGATGGTTTCAACCTGTTTGCCTCCGAGATACACGGAGCAGGGGCTCGTGAGAAGTTACACTCCTTTCTAGCAGACATGAGTCTCTATCCCCAAACTGAATATGGGTTTAGTTTAACAATTACTGAGAATCACAATTAAAAAGGGAGGTAGAGTGCTAAAGGTGAAAGAGCGCTGACTCTCGTCCGAAAGGTCGCAGGTTCGACGCTAGCTGAAGTCAACACAATTTGCTCAGAACCTTCTCGGTGCCGGGCCTTGTCTTTGAAATCACCTTCGCGGTGGGCAACAGATGTTAACTCATTCGAGACGTGCCGCCTCCGGATACGCGGCTTAAATGCATAGAGCTTAACTCATTCGAGACGTGCCGCCTCCGGATACGTGGCTTTAATCCGCGTATCCGGAGGCGGCACGTTTCGAATGAGTTAAGCTCTATACATTATTTAACATTTAACAAACCAAAGGCGACGCTAGCACTTGTAGAGGTCTGGTCAGAAGTGTTTGTAGATAGATCTATCACAGTACATATACCAAGGGGAAACTCCTCCGCGATTGTCAAACGAAGAGTTGGATCCCCTGACCCCTTCCTTACGGCGCCATGTTAAAATAGAGGTTGTTATGCCCCAACCATTTCGACGCCCCAAGCTTCGGTACAAAATAGTTCCGGTCTCTAAAATATGCACATTGTTTGTGTCTTCACTGCTAGTTGTTGTCTGCACGTGTTAAAAACTCGGTTCGACAATTATTTCATATTCACAAAGAGGAATATTTTGAGTTGTCTAAGCATTCACTCAACGAGGTCACAGCAGCGGCCATTTGCAAGCGGCAACGAGACTTCCGGTTTCTTGACTAAGCTTCAGGAGTGGAAATGGTTAGGGTGTAACAGGTGAAAAAAGTGAAGGAGGCAGAGGATCTAACAGTTTGTTTGTCCATCGCTGAGTGATTTCCCTTGGTATGAATACGAAATCACTAGATCTAATGTCGCTGTCACGTCCTTCGTGTCTATTCTTCGTTCTCACACGTGCCAAACACACAGATGCATGCTCTGATAGGACAAGAAAAATATGGATATATCACGTCAGATGCGCCCAGAGAAAACAACAAAACCACGCGACGTTAACCCCTTCGCAAACTATCGCAAATTGACCGCTGGATAATCCATAAACTGAGGACCATGGAGATAAATGAGACTCACAAGAGGCACAGATCCACATGAGCCCCTGCGACTGCGGGAGCTCGTGTGAATCTATGCCTCTTGCGGTTTGATGTTTTTTGCTGTTTCGAATTTCCAGCAGATAAGGGGTTAACGTGGCGTGAATGCGTCCTTACACGTCGCTACGTAGCATACACACAAGATCCAGAAATGAACTCTTAACAAAATTACTTTGCGGCAAAGTACATAACACAGAAAAAAGCTACTCATTAGACAAACAATAAAACTTATTTTTTCAAAGCGTGTTTCTTTCTTCTTGGTTATTCTTATGCTAGAAATCAATCCTTATTTCGTGGATCTGAGATCGTCTGCATGGTTTAGAGTTTTCAGGGTGTAAATATAATCTCCATGCAGACATGTCTAACTTGAGGACTGGGTGTGTAAAACTTTGAAACACGTGATTCCATTGATTGGCCAGAATGCAAGAGTTTTTTTTTTGTGTGTGTGTGTGGTGGGTTGTTTTTTTTTTAGCCTACTTTATTCGCTTCGAAATAACCGTGCCATTTCTCCGCTTCAGCGGAGAAATGGCACGGTTATTTTGAAGCGAACAAAGTAGGCTACAGCGGAAGTGGCGGGAATTCCATCAGGTCAAAGTTTACCTCATTACAAACTATTTATTTGTTCATATGACAAGGTTCATTGTTATTGTAATTATATTTCATGTGTTCACTGAAAATAACTTATGAACAATTTTTTTTTTTTTTTTTTAAATGACTTCCTAGATCATGACAAAGATTAATTTCCACCGACGTCATTTGTCGTTTAGTAAGCGGAGAAATGGCACGGTTAGTCATATGAAAGTTACTTTCCACCGACGTCATTTGTCGTTTAGTAAGCGGAGAAATGGCACAATTATTTCGAAACGAGCAAAGTAGGCTAGGGCGTTGGTTGAAACTTCGCGCATCAAAACCAACACGTGTCAGCGAGTGTCAGCCTCGTATGCACACAGTCACAGATGTGATAAAAAAAAAAAGAAAACACATAAAAGGTCCTCAGGCTGACGTTGGCTGTAGTTGGCACACGCACTGCGCGTGTCAAATACGACCACCGCCTGCCCGAGGACCTTTTGCCAAAACATAGGCCTACTTCCTTGAGAAGTCTACACCTTGTCCAGTGAAAGTTTTAGAACGGATCGAGCCACGGGCAGTGGATGATCTTGATCTCCTCTGTAATAACACGGTCAGGATATCCTGCTATCAAGATGGTCGATTTCGCAAGAATCATCCCGTGCACGTGGACAAACGTTTCTAAGGGAAGGTTGGACCAATTGATTTAACCCGTAACCTCACGGTCGCATTTCTCAAATTTTAATTTTCATGGTTGTCACCTATCGACTATGTGCCCTTTGCAGGAGATCGATTGACCAAGACAATTCAAAGGTACTAACAGATTAAGTTGGTGCCATCAGCCGCCAGGAACGTAGGAATCACCTCGACAAAAACAACTACCGACAGCCAAAAGGTTAATGGGATGCAGTATCAATTAACTTGACAAAAAGCTTCCGAGAGCTAAAGGGTTAACGGGATTTTATTTGCTGGGGGGGGGGGGGGGAGGGGGAGCGAGGGGGGGTGGGGGTGGGGGGGGGGGGGCTATAATGAAACTTGTGACTAGTGCCACTGCCGAACTGCCGGTCTGGAAAAGTTCAATTCCATCGATCATGATTTGTTTTCGACGCCGGTGGTGCTATTTTTCTAACAGCAGAAGTCGAGCAACGTTCAAGCATGGTTCGCAACGACACAGACAAGTACGCGCGCGGGTACGAGCACACTCACGCACTCGCGCACGCACGCACGCACGCACGCACACGCGTATACACACACACACACACACACACACACACACGCGCGCGCGCAAATGCACACTCGCTCGCATGCACGCACTCACACTTCGAGGAACACGTTACATCACAAAGTTCCACTACCAGAATCAACGTACACCTCTGAACACAGCTCGCTTTTTCCCACTGCTGAAGGGAACGTGGTGGTGATGGTGGGAGGGGGGGGGGAGGCGGGGAGAGTTGGGTGAGGTAGTGTATGCATCCTACCTCTCTTAATCCATTTAGCCCCAACGCCCTACAGCAGTTGATGATTATTCAAGGTTAGTGTCAGATTAGTTTGGCGCCTTTAGGCGCCAAGCTCATCTGGCACTACCCTTGAATGATCATGGGCGATCCATCTCCTGGACCAGTCGCGGGGGCTCATGTGGATCTATGTCTCTTGCAGTTGGCTCGTTCACTTTTTTCTCGGCAGTGAAGGGGTTAATAGACCGTTATAGCGTTTCTCGCCATGATGTATTTCGTGCGTGCGCAGCTTGCGCGCTACTGACTCCGAATGTTTCGGTACACAAACGACTACACGATGAAAAGAAAAGGGGAGACTGCCAGTGCTAATATTTTAGGAAGGTTACAAGGTAAAGTAGATTATAGCACTGTCAGGGGAGAGAAATGTGCATGATCGACCAGTGATCATAGATCTACTGTGGCCAAAGCACACAAAAAAAAGAGATAGGAAAGAGAGGGGGCGCTCTCTTTCCTATCTCTTTTTTTTTTGTGTGTGCTTTGGCCACAGTAGATCTATGATCACTGGTCGATCATGCACATTTCTCTCCCCTGACAGTGCTATAATCTACTTTACCTTGTAACCTTCCTAAAATATTAGCACTGGCAGTCTCCCCTTTTCTTTTCATTTACTACTACAATATCGACTGCAACCCCTTCCCCCCTTTTGGTAGGTTCTCTTTTAGGGTGCATGGAAATTTGGCTCTAGGTGGTGGCATGGAATGTATGCCCTTGCAGACACCACAGTAAAATGTGGTTGTCTTTGCAGGTGGGCAGAAATTCCTGCCTCCTCCAGTATCGCCGATGGTGTGCTGATGAGGTCGCCAAGACCGAAACAGCTGTCCACACCGGCTAAATATCTGGACCCCCCTCGGGGGGACCTAGATTTAAATTTCCATGCACTGAGTGGCTGGAACAGTGGGATATGTGATACGCCCCCCTTCGGGGGGGCTTCCATATGCATTGCTTTCAGTCACTTTTTTAGCGCCCCCTCTCTTTCCTATCTCTTTTTTTTTGTGTGCTTTGGCCACAGTAGATCTATGATCACTGGTCGATCATGCACATTTCTCTCCCCTGACAGTGCTATAATCTACTTTACCTTGACTACACGATGAGTGTCCTAGGAGCTCTGCTGATCTCCAAATTACATCCGCGGAGCCCGGAAGCACTACTGAAAAGCCATACCACGCCATGTGAACAACCTCGACCATTACGCGAGAAAGATGCTCGATAATTAATGATCAATAATTTTCAAGAACGCGATCACGTGGTTTGCCTTCATAGTTGTAGGAAAGCGCGGAACTCTACATCGTTCTGTTGATTCTACTGTTTATTCGTCGTCCCTTAAAGCAGATGAAAACCTCCTTTACTGCGATACGGCTTTGAAAAAAAAAAAAAAAAAAAAAAAAAAAAAAAAAAAAAAAAAAAACATGAGAGCTATAGATGATAGATTATATAATTCTAATGAACACATTCTTCCAGCAAGAAGCAAAGAGTCTAGGGGCGGAACAGTTACCTCGAGGGGGGGGGGGTTCCAATTTTTTGTCTGGGACCTTCAACCTGACACAAAGGCCTCCCTGACGCTAGATCTTCTTCCAGCAGCCGAAAACTCAAACGACAGAAGGGGGGGGGGGGAGGAGGGGGAGGGTAGAGGGGGAGGGGGGTAGAGGAAGAGGGCGTGTGGTGTGTCTCGCCAAATTATCAAACAACGAAAGGGGGGGGGGGGAACAGCGTGTGTGTGTAAGTGTCGCCAAAAAATCCAAAAGGAAAGGGGGGTGGGTTCAAAACACCCAAAAAAGGGACTTTGTTATAGCATTTTAGACAATTTTGGGTCTGGAGGGGGGGGGGGGTTGTGTTGAGTTTTTACCGCATGAATGCGCCCGTCTGAGTCAGTGGCGGTGTTTGCGTCTGTTGTGCGAGAGTCTGTGCGTACGAATGGGGGCAAGTCTGCGTGCGTTACAGACAGCATGGTGTTACCTGGCTCTGAAATCGCCATGGTTTCAGAGACGTAATTTGCGTCAGCCAGCATAATACAAACGCTGACAGTGAACAGAAGACATACATAAAGATGGAAACACATCGTGAAAGCAATATCTCGACCCACAACGAGAGCTACAGTGACTGCTTTCTGGGTCACACGTAATCTATCAAAATCCTGACCTCCTGAAAACCAGAGCACAGCGAACAACATCCGAAAACAAGACGCACAGGTCCTCATAAGCCCCCGCAGTGGCGAGGCTCATGAGGATTTATGCCTCTTGCTGACTTCAGTATATCCGTTTCCCTCAGGCTCACAATGTTACCTAGTTATTTTTTCGAAGACACCGTTTGTAGTCAATAGAAGAGAAAGGGTTAACTTTGCCTTTCAAAAGTAACTCCCTACTTTTCTCACACGGCTAATAATATTCCGACAACATGCAATTTCCTCACCAGTGACGCACGTGCCCTATAATTATAATCAAGGAACTCTTCTAGATGTATGAATACACCTAATTTGCTGCCGCCATTTTCCCATTTCAGTCAATCGTACATTCGCTATTTCCTCTGGAGCCAGTCATCAATTCGTTACTCCCCATCTCGGCCAACCATCGATTCCCGTTTGTCTCTTTCAGCCAATCATAGACGCGAATCAGATTACCTCGCAGGGAGTATTTGGTCGTGGTCACGGCATTTGAATGCAGACATCGAAACCGGCCGGGTAAATTTGGCAGGCGTGTATAGCACAAAAATCAACCCACCAGACTTTGTTGACTTACTGGTGTGCGTTGCTGGGGCATGTTGCATGAGTGAGCTTAGTCCTGCGATAGCGGATCACCCTGCTTGGTGCCGCTGGCGCAGGACTAAGCTCATTCGCTGATGCATATGCTCTACTGACTTAGAGTATATTGGAACAGTATACAATGATTTATAATAGAAAGGGTCCCAGTGGAACCGTGGAAATTAGGTGGCTTCGGAACTGAGTGATGGTCTATGTGAAGGTACAGAATCTTGTAGGACCGGAACCGGGCAATAAATTTATCCTCTTCATCACCCCCCCCCCCCCCCCGACCCCGCCCCCAACACCATCCACAACCGACTGCTAGACACTTAGACCCTCATGAGCCCCGCAGTTGTGGGGGCTCATGCGGATTTATGCCTTTTGCTGACATCACTTTGCATCCAATGTACCGAGAATCGGCGACTAAATTAACAAAGACTGCAGAAACACAGTACTGTACACTGGCAGTGACGGTGTTAAGCCATATTCCGCTCTCACACGTACACTACGATATGTGATAGTTCAAGTTAGGTAGTTGGGTTTAACACATTCTACCCCAGGACCGAAATCCCCAAATTTTGAAATTGTCCTCTGAAGATCTGTATTACGGTTCTAGAGACAGATCGAGTATGATAGTTCATGGGTGGTGCTAGAATAGCTTGGCGCCTATCGGCGCCAAGCTATTCTGGCACCACCCTTGAACTATCATGCTCAATCCATGTCTTGTTGTGGTGTGTCGGGGCTGAATGAGTTAACACTGAGTAGGCGACTAAGGCCACCTCACGGCGGGAAGGGTAAAAATCTGGCATGCCAGACTAAAGAAAGGTTTTAAGACAAGATGTAAATACATGTTAGATGTATTGCAGGCTAAAATGTCGTACAAGTCTCAAAAGGGTATGTCTACACACTCTTGGATAAAGCAAAATCAGGGGAGAGAATCGTGCATTATGTTGGAATCTCTTGCTGAAAATGTTCGTGTGTGTGTGTGTGTGTGTGTGTGTGTGTGTGTGTGTGTGTGTGTGTGTGTGTGTGTGTGTGTGTGTGTGTGTTTGTGCGTGTGTGTGTGTGTGTGAGAGAGAGAGAGAGAGAGAGTGTGTGTGTGTGTGTGTGTGTGTGTGTGTGTGTGTGTGTGTGTGTGTGTGTGTGTGTATGTGTGTGTGTATGTGTGTGTGTGTGTGTGTGTGTGTGTGTGTGTGTGGTGGTAGGAGGGTGTCTCGGAACAAAACCTTTAAAAGAGTCCGCTGTGTCGATTAAGTCGGCACACGACAACAAAAAGTGTTTCACGGAAAACTGCTCGTCATAGACATAACACCATAGTTCAAAGGTGTTGCCAGCTGAATAGCTTGGCTCTAATAGACGTCATACTATCAATGTTTCAGCTTTGAATACTCCAAGATATGAAATGAGGCCAAACTGCTATTTCGAAAATTCTTTCTGCCAACTGATTTGTTAGTGGTAAACTACATAGTAAGTCCTTATGTGATTGTCTTGACTATACGGTTTTTCCCCCCCTGCAGTTGATTTTAGCCGTTCAGGTTGTTAAGCTAACACAAAATGTTAACCTTTTCCCTGCCAGTGATCACGAATTGCCTGTTAAACGACTCCATACTGACCGACATTTGCGAGAAGAACACAGATGTAAATGGGACAGAAGGAACATAGTCCAACAAGAGGCATGGGCCCAAGGGTAGGCAGAAAGAACATAGACCAACAGGAGACATGGAACCAAGGGTAGGCAGAAAGAACATAGACCAACAGTAGGCATGGGACCACGGATAGGCAGAAACAACATAGACCAACAGGAGGCATGGGACCAAGGGTAGGCAGAAATAACATAGACCAACAGGAGGCATGGGACCAAGGATAGGCAGAAAGAACATAGACCAACAGGAGGCATGGGACCACGGATAGGCAGAAAGAACATAGACCAACAGGAGGCATGGGACCACGGATAGGCAGAAAGAACATAGACCAACAGGAGGCATGGGACCACGGATAGGCAGAAAGAACATAGACCAACAGGAGGCATGGGACCAAGGGAAGGCGAAAGAACATAGACCAACAAGGACCATGGGACCAAGGGTAAGCAGAAGGAACATAGACCAACAGGAGGCATGGGACCACGGATAGGCAGAAAGAACAGAGGGTATATGCTTCTTGGAGCTGGGTAAGAGTTCGACTCGCCCCGGCAGTTAAATGGTTAAGATACCGACTTCTGCCATGTTTCATCATTCTTAGACTTGAGTCTAGACTGGGCTGGCACCATACTCACAGCCAACAAAAGAATGTACTATTGGACAATTTCCTTGAAAGAAAATGATGGACGGCCTGCCATGTCAGCAAACCGGAACATTATCTAATCATAGAATCCCGTACGCTACTCCGTCCGACCGCGAAATTGATTCTTGACGTGCGACCGATATGTCATCGGTTACGGGCAAATAGACTCGCTGGCCTAACCTATTCATAACCAGAGGCCATGAAGAAACTTTCAGAAATCCAGCGCCGAAACACTTAAGGATTTTCACAGCAAGTCTACCGTAAAAGACCTTTCATTTAATAAAGTTTTCTGAAGTAACATCCTCATAAGCGCCCGTAGTGGAGGAGCCTCATGAGGATCTATACCTCTTGCTGGCACCACGTTATATCTATGTTCCTTGGACGGCTAAACTGACGATGATTTTAAAAATGACAGTCTGCGTACACAGGTAGTGAAAGGGTTAATACTAAATATCACTGCTGAAAAATGAATCTACAAGCAAACTTCTGGTGTGAAAAATCGACATGGGGAATGTTTATTGTTCCTTGAATAGCTAAAGTTTGTTATAAGCGGAGTAATTTACAAAAGAAAAACTTGGTGGGACCACTGTATACAAGTTATTATATCAGATCTTGTTTAAGCAAAGTTTAACATATTCGAGACGTGCCGCAGTCGGATACGCCGCTGTAAGCCGCGTATCCGACTGCGGCACGTCTCGAATGAGGTAAACCAACATAAAACCCCATGACCATTCTGGAAAAAATATATATATAAATGAATCCACCGAAAGGACTAGATCCACATGAGTATGCATCTGTAAAGCTTATGAGAATCGATCTCTTTTGCCAGAAGTATTGATTGTCATAAGCCCTGCAACTGTAGAGGCTTATGACAATCTATGCCTCTTGTGACTGGAACGTGCCGGCTGACTGACCTTGTGTGTAATAAGGACGACGTGATTGATTGCACAACATTGCTGATAGACTGAGAAACATGAGTAGTCTGATGGATTCCGTCCACTTTTCTGACAACTGTGCGCAAACATATTAGTTCACTCAACAGGCAGTACCTGACACAAGAAAGTCAGCTAGATGCAAAAACAAAAATTATCTCGCACTCTAATGAGAGCATGAAGTCTATGAAATGTGAATCTGCCGACAAACTTGATATGTTTGTGTCGAGACTTCCGCCATATTGCACGCGGTAATGCAAGTTATTCCTAAATCAGATTGCGTCCCCTGATGATGGGGAACATCCAAGCGGAAAGACATGAAACGTTTTAGCTTGATCGATGCGATGGCTTCCCCTGACACTGGGAACAAACAGACAGGAGTCTTTTCACGCAGTTTAACCCCTTCCCCTACACTGTGCGTACATTTTTATTTTTGAAATCTTTGGCTCATTCAACGAACGACCCCCACCCCCCCCCCCCCCAAAAAAAAAAAAAAAAAAAAAAAAAAAAAAAAGCCGACACTGTCCAAGAAAAATGGATATAAATTGGTCGTAGCAAGAGGCATAGATCCTCATGAGCCCCCGCAGTCGCGGGGGCTCATGAGGATCTATGCCTCTTGCAGATGGCCTCTATGCCTCTTGCAGATGGCTCAAGTTAAGTTTTTTTCTAGGCATTGAAGGGGTTAAACATGGACGAATACCTCAGACTGGGAAGGTAAATGAGGCCACTCCTTGCTAGCAACAATCCAGACCAAAAAGGTGACTGCCAAGCGTGTAATATGCAAAGAAGTACCCAACGGAGAAAGAAACACGCTTAGAAAAGACGGGTACAACACAATTTATTAATATTTCGGGTAAATACCCTTTGTCAAAATAGACAAACAAACAAACAGAGAGATTAGCCGCTACTTATCTTCATTGGCAGAAGGACATTGCCATTGCCACATCGCACACACAATAAATAGACAAATGAATATATATATATATATATATATATATATATATATATATATATATATATATATATATATATATATATATATATATATATATATATATATATATATATATATATATATATATATATATATATATATATATATTTTTTTTTTTTTTTTTTTCTAAGCGTGATTCTTTCTGATAATTTTTTTTCCATTATGCTCGCCTGATAGTCACTGTTTTGGTCTGGATTTGTTTTGTATGATACAGTCTGGAAAACGGATGGGGGAGGGGGAGGGGGGGGTGAAGGGTCTTTAATGACAGGTGACTTTTTCCCTTCAAGACTTCTTCTGAGAGACCACCTCTCTTTTACGACCAGGTGATTCATATCAAACACAGAGAAAATTATATTTTACACATGCTGCTTAATGGACAAGTGGGTGGGTGGGTGGGTGGGTGGGTGGGTGGGTGGGTGGGTGGGTGGGTGGGTGGGTGGGTGGGTGGGTGGGTGGGTGGGTGGGTGGGTGGGTGAGTGAGTGAGTGAGTGAGTGAGTGAGTGAGTTAGTTAGTTAGTTAGTTAGTTAGTTAGTTAGTTAGTTAGTTAGTTAGTTAGTTAGTTAGTTAGTTGGGTTTAACGCCGAGCAGGCGACTAAGGCCTTCTCACGGCGGTTGCTCAAAAGAAGTTTTCCTGTATTGAACCTATCTGAAAAATTATTTTAAAAAAAACACTAGCTTGCACCATGTAAGCACATTCCTAACACAAAACACACACACACATACACAAACAAACACACACACACACACACACACACACACACACTCACACACACACTCACACACACACACAATCTACATACATGGGCTACACATATAAGACAACAGCCAACATTTCCAGGCAGCACATCCTGACTAAGCTAATCCTGATATGCTACCTGGAAAAGATGGGTTTTCAAATTTGTTGTGAAAGTCATGAGGGTAGGGGACAGACGGACATGCAGTGGAAGTGAGTTCCAGACGTGAGGGGCCTGATAACTGAAAGAACGTGCACCAGCAGTTTTTAGGTTAACTCTGGGCTGAACAAGCAGTTTCTGTGAGCTTAAGCGTAGACTTCTTCTAGGATTGTGTGATGCAAATGAAAAAGACAGATATGCAGGAAGTGTATTGTCTTCGTGTTTGTATGCCAAAGTGGCCAGCTTGTACTCTATTCTCTGTTTGACAGGTAGCCAATGGAGATGCTTTAGCAGTGGTGTGACATGATCAGTGCGTTTGTTTTGCAAAGGACTAACCTGACTGCATTATTCTGCATACGCTGAATGCGAGTGAGTTGATCAGATGATATACCAGCAAGGAGGGAATTACAGTTATCTAGACGGGACAGAATGCGAGGGCATACGAGCTGGGCAGTAGTCTTTTCTGTAAGAAAGGATCTGATCGTGCCTATTCTGCGGAGCTCCAGGTAGACAGTGCGGCAAAGATGGCTAACCTGTTCTTTCATCGATAAACTCAAATCGAGGAAAACACCCAGATTTTTTTACATCGGATTTGAAGGAAATGTCATGGCCACCTATGGAAATGTGATCACTACTGGAGACTGATATTCTAGCTCGAGTACTAACAAGCATGCTCTCTGTTTTGTCATCATTTAACTTTAGTCTGTTGCAAGTCATCCCGTCTTTGACTTCAACTATACACTTCTCCGCACTGGAGACAATGGTCTGCAGGTTACTAGGATGGTCAGACTTAGAGACCTGAGTGTCATCAGCATACTTGTGATATTCACAGCTATTCTGGATGATGATTCGGGAAACTTATTCTGTGTAAAGAGAGAACAGCAGAGGACCAAATACAGACCCCTGTGGGACACCATACTTCAAAAGCACAGACTGATACATGATCCCATTCACAAATACAGACTGATATCTTTCAAGAAGGTAAGACTTAAGCCATGACAGCGTTGTACCGGAAAAAAGCAAAAGACACGCGTAGGCATTCTAAAAGAATTCCGTGATCCAGCGTGTCAAACGCCGCAGATAGGTCTAATAATGATAGCAAAGAACATGTCTGACGTCGGCATGTGTAAGCAGGCTGTTGGTAATGTGAAGCAAGGCTGTCTCAGTACTGTGATTTCTTCCATATGCAGACTGATACAGTTCAAGTAAATCATTACTACTGAGATGTGACATGAGCTGACTCAGCACAACTTTCTCCAGAATCTTGGAAAGAAAGGGACGATTAGACACTGGTCTATAATTCTTCAGCAAGTTTGCATCCATCCCTGCCTTCTTCAAAAACGGAATCACACCACAGCAAGATTCTGTCTCAATGCTACAAATCCCTGAACAACTGCGCTCCCGCCTATCTCTCTCAAACTTACTTCACCCCTACACTCCTCCCCGCTCCCTCCGCTCCGCCTCCGACCCTCTCCGCCTCCACATCCCCCGCACCAAACTCAGCACTTTCGGTCCCCGCTCCTTCTCAGTATACGGTCCAGCCACCTGGAACACTCTCCCACTCTCTCTCCGTCAGAAACACTCTCTCTCCTCCTTCCAGTCCGCCCTCAAAACTCACCTCTTTCAATAGTTCTAGCACTATACCACCACACTCCCCACCCTAAGCTGTGTCGTAATGTATTTCACTATTTGTGGTACGTGAGGCGTTGTCTAAAGCGTGCGCATGCGTGCGCGGGTTGTGAGTGCGCGCTTAGAGTTATAATTATTATAAGATAAGCGCATTATAAATACCCTAATTATTATTATTATTATTTATTCACAGCCTGCTTAAAATGCCGAGGACCAGACCCTGACTCCAGAGACAAGTTAATAATTCTGGTTATCACACTGACAAGCTCATCAGGGCATAGCTTGAGTACAGAGGTGGGAATAGGGTTAATGGAACAAGATTTGGTGGGTGAGGAAAAAATAAATTTCTTTACAGTCTCCTCTGTGACAGAAGCGGACGCATGTAACACAGGCCCGTTAGATGGACACAACATCAGAACAGTTGTCCAGTTCCTGACGGATCGTGCTTATCTTAGAGTCAAAGTACTGACCAAACTTATCAGGTAGATCATTCATTAGAATTGTATTCGGAAGTACAGGTTCATTTTTCTTTCCAAGAAGTTCAATTGTAAGGCTAAACAGTTGACGACTAGATGTGCAGACTTCAAGTTTGGCACAAGCAAAGTCTTTCTTAGCTGCTCGCTGCGAGGGCTTGATTGCAGCGCGCTGCTTCACAAACATGTCTCTATACACTGTAAGTCCACTACACCTCCACAGTCTCTCAGTGCTTCGAAGCTCGCGCTTGGTATCTTTCGGTTCTTTCGTTAGCCAAGAGGCCGGGGGACGTGAGGTTATGCGTCTGTTAGTGAGCGGCGCATGCTTGTTAAAAATGTCAGAGAGTGTACAGTTGTAAGTGTCCAGCAGTTCATGTCCTGGGCAGTCTGTGAATACACCGTCACAAGCCACCTTTACATCGTAGCTGAAAACATCCATGTCAATACGACGAAGGTTTCTGGAAGTCATCGAGCGTTTTGCGGAACGAGGCAGAGACGCAAGCACATGAAAGAAAACACTTTATGATCCGACAAGAGCGAATCACACATGAACTTCCTGAACAAGAGATAAGCTCTCCCCTGTGATCAGAAGGTCCAAGGAGTGACCACGTCTGTGAGTCGGCTCCTGCACATGCTGACGCAAGCCATGGTGAGACAGAAGTGAACGCAGACGAAGTGCATCAGTATCAGATGGAACTTCAATATGAAAATTAAAGTCTCCAATCATAACTAATTCGTGTCTGCTGCTGGAGGCACTGTCCACATAATCTTGGAATTCACTGAAAAATACGCTAGCGGTCAGTTTATTTTGTCTGCTTGGGGGCAGCCGGTATGCTACTGTCAGAGTAACTCAGATGTCACTGATGATGCTAACTTCTACAGCTTCAAAGGAGTTGAAGGGCAAGCGTTTGAACATGGTGCAGTTTTCTATGGACTTCCTGACCAGTACTGCTATACCACCCTTTCGTCGCCCAATGCGAGGGAAAGACTTCAGAAAATAACCTGGAGGGGTCAACTCAGCTATATATGGTTCGTCACCCTCATTTTGAAGCCACGTTTCAGCCAGCAACAAGAAGTCTAGCTGATGATCAGTGATGTAATCACTTGTCTCACTACCTTTGTTCCTGCAAGACTGAGCGTTCAAGAAGGCTAATGACATCCTGTTCTGGTCTGATTTCTGCACAGGGGAACAACAGTCACAGACATATGTACTGATAAGGACATAAATCAAGTTACCTGAGTCTCTTGGCAATGCACAATGCGTGCGTGCCTTACGTGAAGATGCGTAGGTTTGCGATGATGTTCGAGTGCAGTGACGCTCATCTTCCGCCGGCGGGCACACAACCCTGGGTGGTGGGGCAGCATACTGAGCATTAGAGGTAGAGTCTGTTGGCGAAAAATCTGCAGGCAATGAAACCTCGGACAATACATTCTGAGAGATGACGTGGGCCGGTATGGTAGGCGTCGAGTGACAAATCCGTAGATGAAGAACTTGTTGACTTGGGAAAACATTTTGTCCCTGGGAAATGGCTGACATGGGTAGTCCCGGGGGCGGGGCAGAGTGGACATCAGAGTGGATGATAACTGGGATAGGGCATCCTTGCTTGCGGCGTCCTCCTCGGTAAGGCCGCTTCCTCCTGAGTCTGTTGACACATGGCTGCACTGATGGATGGCTGTGTAATCCAAGGGACCTCAGGTGCAAGGGCACTGGTAATTGTACTCCTCCATAGTAGCAGTTGTTGTATGTCATAACACAGTACGTGTGTACTAGTATGCCTATGCGCAGTGGCTGAGGGAAGGCTACCAAGCACAATCGGGCTGAGTAAGAACTCAGCTGGCAAGCATGGCTGTACTGTAGCGTGCAGTACAGACAGTATCCACTAGGCCTTGGCAAGTCCAACTGCTCTCATTTCCTTTGGAAAATGTCCATAACAATTACACCAAAATGTCCAGGGATTCATCACGAAGAAGTCCGTGGTGAACAAAACATCCAAAAGACAATGAAAAACAGACGAAGAACAGAAATTGCTACTCAATAATAATAACAATAATGATAACAATAATAATAATAAATAAAAATAATAATAATATAATCATCATCATCATCATAACAATACTACTACTACTACTACTACTACTACTACTACTACTAATAATAATAATAATAATAATAATAATAATAATAATAATAATAATAAAATATGTGTAAAACGCCGATTCTACTTTTCAAAAATTAATCAGTTTTAAGCGCTCCTGCACACATCAAACAGACACAGACACAGGCACGCACTCAAGAGGGGAAATGGCACCCAACATGATAACTGAACTAATGCTTGAAAAGCTGTGTTTGCATTATTTCCGGCCAAGATATAATGAATCAGTTGACTCCTTATGTAATAATCGCATGCCGCTATGTGATTTGGATCGACGGCTTTGAGCCGTAAGGTCTAAATTCCCAGACCACCACACACGACATAAGATAGGGACACGCCATCCGCCACGGTGGTCGAACTTTCTGATTGAATTGCACACACAAATCAGTCGAAAACATTAGCTGATGTTTAGCCACTCACTCTGAGAGAGGATGTAATTAAGGCCAGTCGCCTACCACCAAGAGGCACATATTCTCATGAGCCCCTGCGATGCAGGGGCTCATGAGAATCTGTGCCTCTTGCAGATCTATAGAAAGGCCACGACACAAAAGTGCTGGGCAATCAGCATGGGACCAGATGGGGTTTGTCCAAATTCGGAAACTTAACTGATGTTACAAGCGAAATTTACTGTTGCAGCATCTTCAAGCCAAAATGACCGAGCTGAATAAAAGGCTAATATGAATGAAGCCAGCGTGAGAAATAAATCCACGTGAGCCCACGCGTGTGCGTGGGCTCATGAAGATCTATGCCTGTCGCAGATGGGTAGTGTGCACGCATTTTTTCCTGACAGTGTTAACATGCATTGATAGCTCATTCATTCAGGCTTATGCAAATTGCGCAACATAATCAAGACAAACGAGTCTACAGAAATCTAATTCTGTGCTTTGGTCTTAGATTTCGGACCTTACGAATTAAAATAGTGCTGGTCTGTCATTAAATTTGGACCTTACGGCTGGAAGCCGTAAGGTCCGAAATCACAGATCAGCACACATTTTGCCTAAAAGTGGGAAATTGCATTTATCTGTCCTGCTGCATGAATTCACTTTTTCGAATTTGTCTAGACTCTCCTGGGGGAGGGATGCAATTCAATGACTCGCTTGTTATTCCTAGATTCCCATTCATTCTCGTCGCAACGTGGGGGGAAAACGTGACCCCGATCGATACGCGGAGCTTAATCGAGCTGATTAACAGAAAATAAACGACGAGCGGTTCATTTTTTTTAACCTTAAAGGGGCGAGCCTTCAGATTTTCAAGGTCACATGTCGCCGCAAAAAGCGTTTATCAGGATGCAGTCAGGATACATAGAAAGTGACCACCTTACTGTCCCACCAAACGCTTCCTGTTGTCCGTACGACATGAAGAAACCCCCACGGTTTTCAGTCACGCCCCCCGTGAAACAAAGGGTCAGCAGTATTTGTTGCAAACAGTATTCCGACTGTGTTGGAATGTTTGATCTAAAGAACTCAATCTTTAAGAAGCGAGCCTGCGACCCAACTATGTCTGGAAAGAACGAAACTCCACCATCGCCGAAAAAAGAAGAATTAGTGCGCAGAGCAAGAGGCACATTTCTGCTGCGAAAAGATGTTGAGGATGCTGTCGATGATGCTGTGGAAAGAAATGATGCAGGTCAGTAAACAGTTGACTCCACTGACCACTGCCATATGATATATTATAAATATTTCATATTTGTCAGCATGTGCTTCTTGTGCTTTGGACTCTGTTTATAAATTACATTATTGTCATATGTGTGTGTGTGTGTAAAATTTGATCTGCGAGTTAGTAGTTTTGTAATATAAGTAAAATATATAAGTAAAATCAATTATCCCTGATTTCTTATATAAATAAAGTATTCTACATGGCATAAAGTACATGAAATTGTTAATATTAAAAAAAATTCATAAACTTTATAAAAAAAATCAATGTCTGTTTACTTGAGTACCTATGCATTTTTGTAGCGCTATCAAACGTACTTCGAGCAGTCCCCTTTATTATTATTTAATTTTAATTAATATTAATTTTAATTTTTTTTTTACAAAATGCTGAGTGCTAACTACTAGCATCTATTTCATTGTCATAGTCAGAGTTCCTTTCAAATAATGAGTATGAAGTTAAAAATGATGTAACATGAGATGATATGATTTAAAAAAATGATTTAAACAATATCCATGTATTCACAAAACTAATGTATGCTGTAGACTAAGATACATCTTTTAATACTACATCTGTTATTATTACAAGTGTTATTATTATAATATTATAAACAAAAAAAAAACAAAAAAACTTAGACTAGAGAGAGGAGACAAGCAATCTTGTTTTTATTCATGCTTATCAAATCAGTGAAGTATGGATAGATTTGTGTATGTTTACTTTAAAGAGAGCTATAGGCAACAAGTAGAGGTTTCTAGTAGTTGTTGCATTTTTTTTTAATCGCATATTCAAATTAAACTAATGCAGGCTGTAAAATAGATACCAACATAATCAATATTATATAATATAATATTACTAATTATTTATTTGTTATAAGACTTCTAAAATTACAACTGTGTGTCATTATTATTAGTAATAAAACCACAGATGTGTTGTTTAAAACATTTACTGTCAATTTTCATTCATACAGTATTTTTGCTTATTTTACGGATTGGCCACTATTTATCTTCAAAATGAAGTGGTGGTGTGGGTGACACCTTCTTTGTCCTGTTGCATCGGGGCGATGGCATTGCTGGACTACTACAGTACTAGTACTACTAATACTAATACTATAGACTAGAGGAAATCTCAAAGTGTGATTAATAAATAAAGCTTCATTGAAGAAGACTAAATAAAGCTTCAGTAAATAAAAACACAAGTAATAATTCAAATAATTTACTAACCGTAGAGAGTTTAAAAGTTCGATTCGGGAAAACAGATGGGACATCATCACCAAATACAGGTCCACGTTTTCCAACAAAATATTCCGAGCAAACACGTGGATATTTGACCCTGTTATAATCTTGTCGGATCAAACGTAAGCGCTGCTCCCAAGCTCTTTTAAGTTGCTTGTTTGCTGGACAGCTATGTAGCTTGACAACTCTTCCGTCAATAATTTTTCCTCGGTGGTTATGGCAAATAACACAGTAATGTTTTCCACCTCCACATACTTTTGCCGATCTAGCCTTTAATGCTGACGCCATTGTCGAAACAGCAGCCGGAACTCAGTGAGCGTTCTCCTACGCTAAAGAGCAGCGAAAGATAACCCGTACTTGATGAGAAGTGAGACTGTCCTATAGCTGCCTTGTTCCACATATAGATGAGGTAATTTAGAGTGTATAGTTCTGCTGACGCACACATGATGAATACTCTTGCAGAAACTTCAAACTGAACTGCCCTTCTTGTTTTATTATGGAGGTTTTGAAGACGCCTCATATTTTGCGCACTGGAGAGAAGTGTTTGTAGACGCGACCAGCCCCTTCTTGAGAAAACGTGCTAATGGCAGTGCTGTGTTCTGAGATTTAAACAAGATGAGGATTTCATCCCAAAGTCTGCCGTACTGTTTTGAGCCCACGTGCATTTTTCTTTTAGAAACATTCTGATTTGTTCCTGTTTTTAAGTTTATCCTTCTGATTCAACTCTCTGCACCCCCACCCCGCCCACCCCCTCCCTCGCCCCAATCCGGATGGCAATGGCACACATAAACACAGACGGCAGACACACGGCGTTTCCTACCAGTTCGGTGAACGGGCGTAGCCACAGCCATTTTGAACAACAAGGTGGGATGACCCATGCCCACAAAACCTCTTCTGTATGAGCTTGCATGCGTTTTTCACCTTTTCCACAATACGTTCGCAAGTACCATAACAAAAATAGAGAGTCTGTCTTCTCAAATACAGAAGGGCATTGCGTTAGCTCATACACATGTAAAAACACTTACGTGCTGGTGCTTTGCGTCGCTTAGGAACATTGTATAAAACACTGACGCGTTTGCTGCTTTTACGCCACCGTCACTGTCTGGTTCTTCAGTATGACGAAATCGAGAAGCCTAACTTTTTACATGTTTTCCGCATTGAATTTTTATTTTCGAAAACGTTGAAGAGGTACAAAGCTGACTAACGAACTCATCCAACGTCTTCCTACAAACTGGCTATATCCAAAATTTCAAGTGCATGTTATCAAAGATACGGACTCCAATGTGGGTCAACCGACTTTCTGTAAACGGTCATTTAACTCCTCAATGAGGCGTCCAGTTTCAACATGCTCGGGTGTTATGTCCTTTGCATTCTACTGAACGGGCTCCGACCAGCCCCATCCTAAAATCTACCATATTTTCAAAACGGTAGACAAAAACATAGCCATCCTTCAACAAATAAAAAGTTTCAGCTCTGAAAACTGTGAGTGTGTCGGAGAAAGAAAGAAACACATAGAAGAAGAATTACAACACAACAGTATATCCGTAAATAAATAATTAAAGCCGACAAAAGAAAGAAACACGCAATTTCAACATAACCGACTTGTAATCGTTCTATCTTTGTTATAAAAATTGTTTGCGTTATACCCTCTTGCCAGTCACCTTTTTAAAACAAAACCTGGATTTAGTATATTTGAATGTTCATTCAGATTTTAAAATGACGCAGTTCGGAAAACATGAACATGAACATGAAATGAAATGAAATGAAACTTTATTTTCCAAGGAAAAAAAAAAAGGTGCGCAGACCTTTTTTCGTTCTTGTCCTTGCTACAAACTACATGAAAACACACACGTACGCGCACACACACACACACACACACACACACACACACACACACACACACACACACACCGGCACGCACACGCGCTTGCACACATACACACAAGCACGCACGCACGCACACACACACACAGAAGTAAGTAAACCAGAGTTAGGTCAGACCCCGCTACGGTTCAAACATTTGATTAAAGGCCCGGACAAACGTGGTATTGTGATGTATGTCCGGGGCCTTACACCAACGCCCGCGTCAGACGAACACAGTCCCGACCCACGTCTGGCTAATATGCATTACACACGGTACATGAAATACAACTATATAATAATAATAACACAGACATATACATTGCACACTTTTAAGACTACATCTGGTACATTGAACGCGAAACTGGAAGCATTAACGTCAAGACTATCTAGACGTTTACTTCCTCCTGACTAACCGAACACACACATACATGCACGAAAACACGCGCGCACACACACACACACACACACACGCGCGCGCGCGCGCGCACACACGCACACACGCACACACACGCACACACCAGCATAACCAAACATGCACAAAACACACTGTTCCGCACACATGCACGCACACACATACGGGCACACGCGCCCACATACATGTTTGATAACAGTCATTATTCAGAACGCAGTAGTCGCGTGCGCTTTGTTTGGCGGCTCAATTAAGTGCCGGAATAGTCTTTCCTTGAAGGTGGACAATGAAGATGCCTCGGTAATATTTGCCGGAAACGAGTTCCAAAGTTTGGCCCCTGAGTAAGACAGACTAGTTTTGAGTATATCAAGTCGTGGCCTAGGTACTGACAGTTTGTTCCTTGATGTCTTATATGGTGTGTTAACATACTTAAACAAATCCGAGACCTACCGCGGGGTTTTGGATATGCGGACTTTAAACATTAACACGCCCTTGTTGAACAGAAATAGGTTACGTAACGGAAGCATGTCAAGGGCCCGGAGTCGCTCGTCAGTGCTGTCTGCTAGTAGGAAGGATTAGCTTGGCTGCCCTCCGGTGGAGGGAATTAAGCCTCTTTAAGACAAGATGGCGGCCATACAACACCTCGCCAGGCCGCCCGCTCCGGTAGAAACGGTCGCCACCCGCAGTCTAGCAGTCATTGGGCCTTCGTTTGATATATGATGTCGGACCCTGCAATGCTACATAATGACTGGTGTTTCTTTTGGATGACATTTGGGAATTTGTTGTGCTGTTGCTGTTAATTGGATTCTCAGTAGTTTCCTACGCCGTCAGTGCAATGCTAGTTTATACACGCCGGCCGAGTGCCATTGGAATTCCGATCTCAGAACTGAAGAACAGCGCGCATTATGCTGTGGCAAAAAACCAACGTGCTTTTCTCCTTTTTCAAGCATCTCAGGAGTGGCCGTCTTCCCACGCCACGCTCAACATCACTGCCTGAGGAGTAGCGTGAGTGTGTGCAGTAAGGCGATTGCCGGCAGGCTTCGGGCCCCAACATTCCAGCCGAGGGACGTGATGACGGACACAGTGACTGTGTTTATTACAACACTGACTTAACAGCGTGTGCATGTCAGTTTACTGTACTTTAGAAACATATTTGGACTGCCGCTTTTACGTTAATGCTGTAGTTTTACTAAAATAAGTAGGTGTGAGGTTATATATTAGTTAAGTTATAGTGGTGACTGTTTGTGCCGGAGCGACTGTCTAATAGCCGGCGCTGTTCTTATGGCGACGGGCCCCCAGGTAGCAACTGTGAAAGTATAGTTCGTCTTTTTGTTTTGTTGATGCGTATCTCTCATTTGTGTAACTAGTATTAGCCAAGCAGAAAGTTTAAAAACATTATATTACGTGTTTAAGAGATACTAAAATAGGGCTGTCCTTAGTTTGTTTTGTGTTAGGGAGGTTCAGGTCGGGTTGGGGCCGTTGGCGCCGGCCATGAGACGCCTTGGCGACGGGCTTCACCCGTCCCGAGCCATTGTCCATTTCAGTGTTGTGTGTAAACTGTTGTGTGAGTATGGGTGATTGCGAGTTGCACCTGAGGTGGCGAAACAAATTTTCCTGTACGTGGCAACATGTATTTGGAACAATAAAGTTCATTCATTCATTCATTCATTAAGCACGCATCACTATACCCGTCCCAGACTGTAGAGGCGTAGTCAATGTGGGACTGGATGTGAGCGCTGAAGAAGAGTTTTCTAGTTAGTGAATTCGTAAAGTATATAAGTTTTGAAAGGAGAAATAGATTTCTGGACACAATTTTGCACACACTGTTTACATGGGCATGCCATGTCAATGTATCGTCTATAATGACGCCTAACAGCCGGCGCTCCTTAACTTGTTTAACTCATTCTACCTCAACACCGAAATCCCAAAATTTTGCTGTTGTCCTCTGAAAACTGCATTGCAATGCATGACACAGATCGAACATGATAGTTCAAGGGTAATGCCAGAATAGCTTGGCGCCTATAGGCGCCAAGGTATTCTGGCATCAGCCTTGAAATATCACGGTCGATCCTTATCTTGGTGTGCTGTGTCTGGGGTAGAATGAGTTAATCGGCTCACAGTTAAGGGAAAGGCTAAGTGGCGGTGGGTTTAGCTGGTGCTATTGACGTGTAGTGATTAACGTGCACTCTGTTTTAGATGGGTTAGGTATCATGTAGTTGTCTCGGCACCAATTTGAGACGTCTAATAGACAATGTTGCAAAGAAGAATTAATTGTAGATATTTTTGCCGACGAAACGTTGAGAGTAGCGTCGTCTGCAAACAAATTGCATCGCACATTTGATTGTGAGATACACAAAGGCAAGTCATTAATAAAGATTAAAAACAAGAGAGGTCCTAAAATAGACCACTGGGGCACTCCATGCTTAATCACACCTTCTGAGGAACGCTTACCGTTGACAAAAACATACTGAGATCTATTGCTTAGATAAGATTTAAAGAAGGCAGTGGAATCTGTGTCTATATGGTATGCCAACAGCTTCTGTAGCAACAGTTCATGGTTGACTAAGTCAAAAGCTTTAGAAAAAATCTAAAAAATACCGCACCGGTCATTTCAGCATTTTTATTGAAGTTAGCCAGGTATTGGTCTGATGAGACAGAGCCGTGTGACAAAAGTGGCGGGGTCTGAAGCCTGACTGCAACGGATAAATCACGTTACGTGTCTCCAGGAAGAGACTCAGGTGCCAGTGGACATTCTTTTTGAACATCCTGACTAAAGAGTTCAAGCAACGGTTTACACCTGACCCAGGGACAACAGACATCATCCAGCACGAGGTTAACCTGACGTCGAACGAGCCGGTTCGCAACGAGCCAAGTCGTCTGATTCACAACAAGAGAGAAGGACTGAGGAAGAATTTTGCGGAGACACCGGACCCGGGAGTCGACCAAGATTCCAGATTACCAGTGGTCATCGGGAATAAACCGGAGAGATCTAGTTTGGTGTGTGGGAACTGTCGTACTTTCCGTGAGTCGACAGTGTTTGATCCAGGACCAATGACTGTGTGAATTGTGAACTGTATTTTTGATTTGACGGTATTCCAGAAGTGAACTTTGACATTGATTTTCGTTTTATCAAGGGTTCGCAGAACTCTGGAGCGGATTATTTGAGCAGAGCAGTTTGAATGAACATTTCTGTGTCCAGAACAATTTGAAGAAACATTTCGGTGCTCAAGACTGTTTAAAGGAACTGTGAGACAATTGTTTTGATTTCATTCTGATGTGAAGTTCTTTTTATTTTTGGTTTTGTGTAGGTTTATACAGCCACAACCGTATTTTTGAGGTTTGAGAAGAAATTTTTGTGAAATTTCATTCTAAAGAGGAGGGTAATGTTACGATTGTGGTTGTGTTGTCCTGTGACAGCATACATGTATTAATCGTAGGAAACGATCCAATATTTATTTGAGCTATCATGGTTGCGATTCACGTACCTTTTCAGTCGGTGGAATTTTCTTTTATTCGCGCGTAGAGCGGAATTTGCTTTGTTATTGTGCTAGGATTGTTCCGGAAGTTTCTAGCCAAGTCACACGGAGAAAAGCGGTCGATTTTTGTATTGTGTATTTACGATGAGAATAGACTAGAATGTTGGAGCAGAATCGCGCTCTGTCTAGTGACCTCGTGTGTTTAATATCAAAGCGTCGGCAACCTTTTGAAATTCGGTATCAGAGTGAGCCGCTCTTTTGGTCACAAGTTGTTTACTGTGCGCGTGATGTGTTCAGCCTTTTTCTTGTGTGTATTGAAATTTTGTGAAGGTTCTCGAAGTTTCCGAACTGCCTACCATACTTTTGTGAGATGTCATTTTACTAAGGATTTGGGGCTGAAGTGAGCAGCCAAATTGTTGTAGCCTATTGTGGTTTTCTAGAGGGTTCATGTTTTATCGATGTTTGTGAGTTTCAGTTGCGTAGATTATTTTGATTGGTTGAGTTGTTTTATTTTCCTAGATTATTCTAGAAATTAGTGCACTATAAAAGATTGGTGCTGGGGAAGCACGTGGGTACATTGTCTAGTATTGTCAGTGTAGAGACACGCTGTTTATCGTAGGTACGTGGCCCATAATAGGGTGTACATTGTGAGAGACGCTGTATGAGGAACTTTGTGTCGCAGTGTGGACATTGCAGAAGAGACTTTGTATCAGTGTTTGTGCATTTGGACTTGCATTGTGTGGAGATCGCATCGCTGAATTAAAATATTGTTGGAACTGTTACTCCAGTATTGTCTACATCGTTAAGCTACGTGTGACGGATTGCAGCTGAATGAGGTTTATTTAAAAAGAACCTTACGTGTGTGCGTCTGGTGTGGTTATTATACTACGATTCTACCAAGTAACATAACCTTTAACCCATTTACATCTGTGTTCTTTACGCGAATGTCGGTCAGTGTGCAGTGGCTCCTGAGACGCGCAATTCGTTTGATCACTAGCCGCAAAGAAGCATACCTGGACCACACCTCATCGAGGTACAAACAGTTAAGTCAAGTGGCTCAGTCTAGGTACAAAGTAGGCCCACATAAACAGGCATAAATATTTCTTCTCTGTGAAAAAAAAATAATGATACAATATTCGATATTTTGTATAGATCGCTTAACGTTATTTTATATGTTGACGCGTACTGACAATATAAGTAGCGAATTGTATACTTGTTTGTCTATTTTGAAAAAAAGTATTAGTATAAATATTACTATTACTATTCATAAATTATGTTGTGACTGTCTTTTCTAAGCGTTCTTCATTTTTGCGTTGGCTTATTCTCTACATCTTAACAATTCCGGCGGCTGCATGCACAAAGTGTTAATCCCAAAATTACATCCCCGCAATCCCCCCCCCCCCTACCGCCCCCCCCCCTCTCCCGCCCCCCCCCCCACACACACACACCACTACCCACTCTCACCCAACATCATCCTGCGCCACTGTTTATTGGTAATGCATTAATTATGCACCCTAAGAGTAGCGATCACGCTTCTCGGAATAAAAGAGACAAGATCCGCGTCACACTGGTTGCTTCTCTCGATTCGTTACCGCTGATAAGTGGTAGCGAATCGAGAGAGGCAACCAGTGTGGATCGACGTAAGTGTAATGGGATGAATCTGGGAGAAAATTATGCGCAGTTGCGTCGTCACTTGGAGAACATTTTGCGGTGCGGATCGGGGAGCCGATATTACGTAGTCATGATTTCTCATGTGAATTTTCAGTATCTGCTCAAGGAAGATGCCGAGAACATTTTCTGTCCCTCACACAGTATGAATGAATGGACAGGTTGTCTGAAGGTCACGGCCAGCATACGATGCACTCTGTTCAACCCCTTCACTGCCGAGGAAAAGTGAACGCAACACAGCTGCAAGAGACATTAACCCTCGTGAGCCCCCGCTGTCGCGGGGGCTCACGAGGGTTTATGTCTCTTGTGAGACCAGTCTTCTTTCAGCCTGTCGAAGTTCATTTGTGTTCTTCACGCGAATGTCGGTCAGTGTGCAGTAGATCTAGACCGCGAAATCCGTGATCACTGCCAGCGAAGGGGTTACTTACACTCCGTTTTAAGGCCCACTGCACTTCAGTGATCAGGGACGCGCCGAACAATGGCAGCGAAAGGGTTAAACAATTACACAGCAGCACAGAAGTAACTCGAGGATGGACGATTGAACACGGTGGGAGCATACGATACACTCTGCGTAAACATAACAACATCCAGTTAACGCGAGGCAGAAAGAGACATAAATTCTCATAAGCCCCTGCACCCTGCGGTGGCGCATGGAGGTCTATGCCTGTTGTAGATGTCGGTCTTTCGGCTTGTACACCGTACAAAAGACAGGATGGACTGATAAGAAAATGGATGAAGATGAATGGGTGAAGATGGATAGATGAAGATGGATGGATGGACGGACCGACGGACAGCCGCAGAGGGGGACATTCGGTGGATTAGAACTTTCGTGGGGCCAGCTGCATGAGAGAGGTGACATCCTGCGCAAACCACTTAGCAAAGTCTTCCTGTAGAGGAGAACTTAGCGACTTGCGCATGAACCGAATTCATTTATTCTGGCTAGGATCTTATAAATTCTTTAGAAAGTCCCAGCAAGTAAAGAAATACTCTTAGAAAGCGTGTTTCTTTATTTTTTCAAAATGTTCTTTGCATTTTGCAGTTACCTTACTTAGCACTGCATTTAACTGTAGATTTATTCACACTAACACCGAAGCTATGCCACAGAAGAGTGTTCTCCTTAAAATCATTAGGAAACAACATTACCACAAGGGTTGGATGAAAAGGAAACTAAGAAAGAAAACCGTTTATGTTCAGGAGGAGAAAATGACACGTTTCGGATTTCAGATCCGAAACGTTGTTATTTTCCCTCCTGAAAAGGAACGGTTTTCTACCACTCTTCTTAGTTTCTTTTTATTGAAAATATTACGTGTGAAGACAGTTACACAAGCTGTTCGTCTCTCGTATAATCATCACAATACATTGCATCGTCTTGAAAGGTGAATTGTTGATACTTGTAATTTGTCGCTGCAGATCAGATGTGGTGAGAAACCTGGCATCACATTTCCAGGGAAAGAGCAAAGGTAACAACTACACAAGCGATTGCCTCCAAAGCAAAGGTGTTGTGAAAAGCAGTGGACGTTCAGGTTTGAAACTGCACGAGAGCTCAATAGTAAACCAGACCAATTCTGGCAAGACTGTGAGGTGGGGCGGAACGCGTGTGGTCTTTTCCGAGCGTAGAGATCCCATCTTGAACGAACTGAATCTCACTGATGATTTGTCCCTGCAGGCGACATGAAATACTCTCTCTCAAAACGGTTTTGATAGCAAACTTATATTTGGTCTCAGATACTAGTCTTTATTTCTGTGCCTGTCGGAAGCGGTTTTTGGCGATAAAACCCACTATCGACAGAGAAAGGATGAATGGTGTATCGCCGTTGATTCTGTGATTCATGAAAATGAAATTCTCTTCGCTGCGAGTAGAGGCAGACTGTGTTTCTGAATTCAACGCCTACGTGCCCCAGCACTCCAAAGAACATGGATACAGTGGTGTCAGCAAGAGGTATAGATCCTCATGAGCCCCCGCAACTGCGGGGGCTCATGAGGATCTATGCCTCTTGCAAATTGATTGTTGACAGCGTTCGGTCTCGGCAGTCGGCAGGTAGAGAAATCTAACTAGAGATTTGACATAGAAAAGTGACGTGAAAAAGGGAAGTGAAGTTGAACTTGCGTGAGAAAACCGCTCGCATTTGGGAAAATCGTTCAGTGGGAGGTATGACGTAGATGGTCACATGGTAACCCTAGGAGTCATAGCGAAATAAACCACTACCAACAGGCAAACGGTACAATTCATAGCAAAATGATGACTAGCTAGCCGTTTAAAACGCATGAAACCACAAAGATAGAATTAAACACGACGTTAAAGGTTCTATCACAACACACTTGTGTTGTATCGCGGGCCGGCATTGATGACAATTGTGACATAGATATTGCTGACAGATATGGATGGGAAAGGTCACGCAGCGCGAGTGGTCACTATTGCTGCGGACATTAACCATCACTGTCAGTTGAAAATACCAGGCCTGACAGTGATGAATATAAAAATGCTGGGTGTTATAGTGTGTGAAGAAGTAGAAGTTGATGAATATAATAGACGTTTAACTGGTAGGTGTTCTGCAGGAATAAGAGATAATGGCAACCAACATAACAGACAGTTTTTAATTAGAAGCTGACAGTTATACAAAAGGTCAAGAATGTTGATTGTCCATCCAAATAGCATGTAATGGAGAAGAGAAGCCATATTAGGATCATCAGCGGTTGCCTGGCAGTAGAGATTTGTGAAAATCCTATTTCGGATTTGTGTGAGTATATGCTTTGCATATATGCCTTGTTGCGTTAAGTAAACAATTAGAATGTTTTGATGCCTCTCATTTTAGTCAGTTAACTCATTCAGCCCCGACACAATACAGCAGGACATGGATCGAGTATGGTAGTTTAAGGATGGTGCCAGAATAGCTTGGCGCCCATAGGCGCCAAGCTATTCTGGTACCACCCTTGAACTATCATGCTCGATCTGTCTCTAGAATTGTAATACAGTCTTTAAGAGGGCATCTTCAAAAATTGGTGATTTCGGTCCTGGGGTAGAATGTGTTAAGTGCGAGAGCCTGACTGATAAAAGCCCAGTTACATCCTCACATTTGAAACACTCTTGTCATAGTTGTAATCGTCCTTTCCGACTAAGCGTGCCTCTTTCTTTGTTGGGAGTTTTTAGTGACCTTTACTGATGACTACCAAGCTTTTAAAAAGCAAGAAAATACCAAGACAGAATTAAACACGATTATAAGCCTCTGTCACAACACACCGGTGTTGTAACTGGCCTTTCAAAACGTGTTTCTTTCTTCGTTGGGATGTTCTAGTGACATTTTGAGATGACTACCAAGCGTTTCGAAAGCAAGACAACCCCGAGAATAGATTAAAAACGATTACAAAGCTCAGTTACGACACACTTGTGCTGTAATCAACCTTCTAAGCGTACTCACAAACCAGATAGGTGAGGCTAGCTCTGGCAGAATTGTATGCAAACCAAGGGGAATCACAGCGCTGGACAGACAACAGTTAGATCCCCTGCCCCCGCCTATCAGGCACCCAATCGCCAGCCCACAGAGAAATACGCAGGTATAGAATAAGACGATCATTTCCATCCTCAAACGAATGGATCAGGTCTCTTATATAACCCATGTCTTTCTCCGGAACTTAGGAAGAACCTTCTAAGCGTGTTTATTTCTTTGTTTGGATTTTCTAGTGGCATTTAGTTCCGACGATACTCGTAAAATCGAAAGAAAGAATCCAGCACAATTAGAAAGTTCATTCACTACACACTTGTGTTGTATGGTTGGCATTTCTAAGCGTGTTTCTTTCCTTGACTAGATGGGATTTTCTTGTGACATTCTTGTCACGTGAAGTGGATAAGGCTGAAAAGTGAAGGAGAGGAAGGAGACTAGACTTCCTGTTAAATAAGGACGACCACTCCTGCATTAATCGAGGGAGTATTCAACCTTGTTTAACAAGACGAGAGGGGGCGGCACCACGCGTCCAATCCCAAGACCGCCCTACGTGTCCTCATTCGGCCAAGCATCTCTCTGCCGCGTCACTGATCTTAATTAGTTTCTAGTGAATGGCCAGCCTGGGGGAATGATCACAGACTGACCGCGGTCATGGTTCATGATTACCGCGCCCTTCCTCCGTTCCACCTCACTGGTGATTGTCAGCCAGTAATGCAAGTACACTTTACTTTATACTCACAAACCAGATAGGTGAGGCTAGCGCTGGCAGAATTGTCAGTACTCAAACCAATGGGGAATCACAGCGCTGGACAGACAACAGTTAGATCCCCTGCCCCTGCCTATCAGGCACCCAATCGCCAGCCCACAGAGAAATACGCAGGTATAGAATAAGACAATCATTTCCATTCCTAAATAAGAATGGATCAGGTCTCTTATATAACCCATGTCTTTCTCCGGAACTTAGGAAGTAGGCAGGAGAAACATACATACACAAACATGAAGGTGCGCTACTATATGTGGTCGGGTAAATACCCTGATTTCCCACAGTAGATGCACAGAACATTACACAACAATGTAACGATACAAATTTTGCCTCGAGTTATACATGATACTCACAAACCAGATAGGTGAGGCTAGCGCTGGCAGAATTGTCAGTACTCAAACCAAGGGGAATCACAGCGCTGGACAGACAACAGTTAGATCCCCTGCCCCTGCCTATCAGGCACCCAATCGCCAGCCCACAGAGAAATACGCAGGTATAGAATAAGACAATCATTTCCATTCCTAAATAAGAATGGATCAGGTCTCTTATATAACCCATGTCTTTCTCCGGAACTTAGGAAGTAGGCAGGAGAAACATACATACACAAACATGAAGGTGCGCTACTATATGTTTGTGTATGTATGTTTCTCCTGCCTACTTCCTAAGTTCCGGAGAAAGACATGGGTTATATAAGAGACCTGATCCATTCTTATTTAGGAATGGAAATGATTGTCTTATTCTATACCTGCGTATTTCTCTGTGGGCTGGCGATTGGGTGCCTGATAGGCAGGGGCAGGGGATCTAACTGTTGTCTGTCCAGCGCTGTGATTCCCCTTGGTTTGAGTACTGACAATTCTGCCAGCGCTAGCCTCACCTATCTGGTTTGTGAGTATCATGTATAACTCGAGGCAAAATTTGTATCGTTACATTGTTGTGTAATGTTCTGTGCATCTACTGTGGGAAATCAGGGTATTTACCCGACCACATATAGTAGCGCACCTTCATGTTTGTGTATGTATGTTTCTCCTGCCTACTTCCTAAGTTCCGGAGAAAGACATGGGTTATATAAGAGACCTGATCCATTCTTATTTAGGAATGGAAATGATTGTCTTATTCTATACCTGCGTATTTCTCTGTGGGCTGGCGATTGGGTGCCTGATAGGCAGGGGCAGGGGATCTAACTGTTGTCTGTCCAGCGCTGTGATTCCCCTTGGTTTGAGTACTGACAATTCTGCCAGCGCTAGCCTCACCTATCTGGTTTGTGAGTATCATGTATAACTCGAGGCAAAATTTGTATCGTTACATTGTTGTGTAATGTTCTGTGCATCTACTGTGGGAAATCAGGGTATTTACCTGACCACATATAGTAGCGCACCTTCATGTTTGTGTATGTATGTTTCTCCTGCCTACTTCCTAAGTTCCGGAGAAAGACATGGGTTATATAAGAGACCTGATCCATTCTTATTTAGGAATGGAAATGATTGTCTTATTCTATACCTGCGTATTTCTCTGTGGGCTGGCGATTGGGTGCCTGATAGGCAGGGGCAGGGGATCTAACTGTTGTCTGTCCAGCGCTGTGATTCCCCTTGGTTTGAGTACTGACACTTTACTTTGATGTTAATGTACTTTGTACTAGTTACGGTTTTGTAACATTTTCATTTTCAAAATCCGGAATAATCGGGCTATGGGGGAGTCTTCAAACAAAACATTCATATTATTATTATTATTATTATTATATTATTATTATTATTATTATTATTATATTATACAGATGTATAGCGCTTAACCTCCAAATGAATGGTGCTCTAAGCGCTTTACAAGATAAAAACAAATCACAGAACAAAAAGTACAAGAAAGAAAACGCTACGAATAAATGTTACAAAAAACTAAAGTGACACATATCAAAAGCTCACACTCACACATACACACACGCCGTTACAGGAACAGTTACTGCCAAATATTGCTAACGCACTGAAAATGCATCTAATTATACGCATAAGAAAACAGATAGCAGACAGGGTTGGAGCATGTCTGACATGGGCTGGAAGGTCGTTCCAGGTGACTGGACCGAAATAAGAAAAGGCACGCTGGCCCTGGCTAGACTTCTTCCGCTTAGGAACCCGGAAAATACGAGAGTCCGAAATAGCTCAGGCGGTTAAACGTCGGAGTAGGAGAGCGAAGGGAATCGCCGGGTCGTGGGTTCGAATCCCGTCCAGGCCCCAGTAGCTGGACTCACAATCCAGGGGGAAAAAAACGGATTTGTTCAATAGCATTTCCGTTGAAAGGTCCTGGTAAATCAAAGTGGCACAGTTGGAGTGCGCCTGAGTTGATCAGTGTTCAGGTCGTACTCCATAGGCAATAGAATTCCCTGTCCCCCATAACCCGCCCGTCAGGGCCGTCCATGATCACCTCGGTGCTGTGGACGTTAAACCCGAACTAACCAACCGGAAAATACGCGTGTCTGAAGCTGAACGGCGGGATCTTGAAGGCGTGTAAATATGAACCAGGTCGGACAAATAATTGTGGGGGAGCGGAATCGATAATAGCATTCTAACAAATAACAGAAACCTTGTACACATTTTTTGGTGATACAGGCAGCCAGTGCAGGTTAACAAGTAAGGGTGTTATGTGCTCACGTTTCGGTACTCTGTAACTTAGTCGGGCAGAGCAGTTCATAACTCTTTGAAGTTTATCAAGAAGATTCTGAGAAACACCAGCCAAAAGGGAATTACAAAAATCAATGCGGGAAAGAACAAGGGAGGTAAGAAGCGTTTTAGTTGCTTCGGTAGTGAGAAGGTGTCAAATTGAACTGATCTTTCTCAATTCAAAGAAGGAACATTGGAAAACCTTGTTGACATGCTCTCTTACGGTCAGCCTATTGTCAAAGATAACACCAAGAGTACGGGTCGACTCGGAAAAGGGGATACTGTTCTGACCAACCCTTATCGAGTCTGTGATCAGCGGAGGTTGAAAAAGAAAATCTGTAGGCCTCAGTTTTGTCACTATTCATTTGCAATTTGTTCTGTGTGGTCCAATTCTGAACGTCTTTGACACAGGACTCTAAAGACTGGAGCATCTGACTAACAGGTTTGCGTTCGGCACTGGGCGTACAGCTCTGTGTCATCAGCATAAAAATGTTGGGAAACAGAGTGACGTTTGTTAACACTAGATAAAGTCTGGGTATACAATGTGAAAAGCATCGGCCCCAGAACAGAGCCTTGGGGAACAGCGTACACAAGCTCAGTGGCATCGGACTCTACTCCCAACACAAACACTACTTGCTTTCTTCCAAAGAGGTAAGACTCAAAAAAGTGTAAAGCGGTACTCTTGACGCCAAAAACAGAGTCTAAGCTTTGAATCTGGTGATCTATCGTGTCAAAAGCAGCGCTCAAATCAAGAAGGGCCAGAACAGAAACATTATCCTCATCACTGGCGGTGAGCACGTCATTCACAACACGAAGCAACGCCGTCTCCGTGCTGTGACCGGGGCGGTAGGCGGATTGAAAAACGTGCCAGAGGTCATTACTTTTGATATGGTCGAATAACTGCGACAAAACTATTTTCTCTAGTAATTTTGAAAGCAATGTGAGGTTAGATACAGGTCTGTAATTTTTCAGATCATTTGGGTCAAGAGTGGGCTTCTTTACGAGAGGTTTTACAATGGCAGTTTTGAAATATGCTGGGACAACACCTGTTCTAAGAGACTGGTTTACAATTTCTGTCTGGCCCAATCTCTCCGCAACATTCAAGTAGAAGAGATGAGGGGACAGGGTCGAGTTCACACGTTTTAAGCGACATCTTAATAATGGTTTCATGCACAAATTTCTCTGCTACAGGACACAAACATGTCAGAGACAGACCTGAAAAAGACGTCTCTGCAAATGGACAGTTTTTCATACCAGCATCGGCAGATTTATCAATATTGTCACGGATGCTCTTGAGTTTGTCACTAAATTAATCTGAGAAAAGCTTTGGAAGAACTTGGGGTGGATGGGTGCTCGGAAGAACAACAGACCTGACCTTTCCCATATTACTATTATTATTATTATTATTATTATTATTATTATTATTATTATTATTATTATTATTATTATTATTATTATTATTATTATTGACCCATTTAACCCCACGGCAGCATTTTCCAATTTTAAGGTGAAAGCACGATAAACCAGTTGCAGGAAATGGACTATAAATGATAATTTAAGGGTAGTGCCAGATTAGCTTGGCGCCTGCAGGCGCCAAGCTAATCTGGCACTACCCTTGAATTATCATAGTCAGTCCATCTCCTGCTGTAGGGTGTTGGGGCTAAATGGGTTAAAATGATAAAATGAAAAGTTTATAACAAATCGCATGAACTGGATCGGTGTTGATCAGACACGAGTGGTGCCAATAATTATATCCCGGAGGGCGCCGAGCTTTCAGCTATCACAATCAGTCTTTTGCAACACGTTTCAATGCCGTAAACCGGATGCATTTGCATGTTCAGTCACAGAAGTCAACTACATGGCAACATTCGCTAAAGAAGACTTTTAGAGTCGAAGTTCTACCACTATGTTGTCGATGCCTTGTCCATCATTAGTATTCCTTCATCCTGAACAAGGAAATAGCTCCATTCTCTGCCAACACGATATACGATTTTCAAGGTGAGCTCCAGCATGCTGAGGTGCTCGTGAGAATCAATGCCTCTTGCAGGCAAATGATTGTGTATAGAGAACATCACAACGAAGAAAGAAACACGCTTAGAAAGACAGTTACAAAGCAATTTATTAACTCTGTGACTAAGGATGTCGATTTCAGCCGCCACGAGATTACTTCCCCTAAATCAGTATCGGCGGCGAGATTCACCCAGCCAAGGCTCGCTTGCAGTGCGTCAGCTCGGGGTATTGCTAGCGTTGTGTGTGACGTTGCAAGTCGTTTATTTTGTTGCAATATAACTTTAGTAATTAGGTTAACCCTTGTGTGGAGCATTGTTGGAAGGCGTACTATGACCATTTATATAATAAAGCAAATATTGCGTGATAGTAACATTTGGTTCCCTGAAGCAGGTCGATTTAACAAGAATAAACATAGTCAGTAAAGGGAGTAGAAAGATTTTCTTAGAACATGTAGCCTAATGCAAGAAAACTACAAGGCAATGAAGGCGGGGAAGTGGCGCAGTGGTTAAGACGTCTGCCTCCAATGCCAGAGGTGCGAGGTTCGATACCGGGTTCCGGCGTTGGATTTTTCTCCTCTGGTGTCACCGTCTGGGCAGTGGGCAGATGTTTACATCTGCACGGGACATAGACGACCCCGGCCCCCACGAGTCCCCTGCTGCCTTGCAGGCATGGCCGCTTGGCTGCGGAAAGGCTAAGGGAGGAAACCCCTGACATCAAAGCCCCCGTGTCTCCGGGGAAGGCTTTTGAGCCAGAGACTAAGACAAGGACAGTCTGATATAAAACCTACGACCCGAGGACCTCGATGCCACCGTCCCAGCTTGCTAGGCCATGGCAAACGAACCAAGGGTTTAAAGGGTGGGGCCAGTACTGCGCACACTGCACTCCACCAAAAAGCTCCACCGCGCAGGCTTTAGGAAACGCCCACGGACGACGTGGGCAAGCCCTATAGAATCTTCGTTCGCGAAGTCAAGCCAAGATGACAAGGCAATGACTGGGGGCATGGTGTGAGGGGGATGTACTGTATCAAAAGGAGGTACACGAACCCTCCGACCAAACCACTGCACTATTAACCCTTTGCGTGTCGGTAGCGGTTTTTGTCGGAATCATCGCGACAAAAACCGCTACCGACGCGCACAGGATAAAAGTGCTCCATTGACGTGTCATAGACTTTTTCAATTGACACGCAGAACCTATAAAGAGTTCATTCCTCTTACTTATGATTTGCTTTATAAAATTCAAAAATAAATAAACATAATGAAAACTTAAAAACTGTGGAAGTCGGTTGTGTTGTACAGTATAATGGTTTTGCTAACATATTGCAGCATCACTAATATAACATACCACTGTAGATACAAAATTCAAGTTTCAAAGCTCTAAAGAGTTTACCAATCCCATTAGATCGGAAATTGCACCATCTTGTCTAAATAGGAAAATAATAAATAATAAAACAAATAAACATATAAATAGCATAATAAACATGTGAACATGTTGGCTAAACGTCACGAAATCATAATAAATTCTGTGTGTGTATGAATCTAAAGCGCCAGTCATGCATGTCTGTATATTAAACATCAAAGGCGCTAGTGATGCATGCCTGTATGTTAATAAATTGTGATTTAACGTCCTAGTGCATTCAGCCACCGGTACTGTTTACGGTACCCGTGGCTGCATGCACAATCAATCATGTAATCAATCATGTAATCAACGCATGACCGTTTCTGGTGGTTTTTTTTTTTTCTAACGCACTGGAGCTGCAAGACAAATTTGTAATTAACATACAATGAATTAAATAAATGAAGCCTTACCACACAATGCGACTTGATTGTTTTATTATGATCACAGATGTTACACTAACCCGCGACGGTGCCTGTATCTTAGTCATCATAGTAACCCGTTCAGCCCTGACGCACTACAGCAGGAGATGGGTCGACCATGATAATTCAATGGCAGTGCCAGTTTAGCTTGGTGCCTGTCTCCTGCAACTGGGGCATAGTCATTAGATAACGCCTCCCAAATTTGGGAAATACGGCCGTCGGGCTGAATGAGTTAATCCGCTCACTGCCGAGAACAACTGAACACTACCCAGACTGCAAGAGATATAGATCTTCATGAGCCCCAAGCAGCCCCCCGCCCCCCTCACCCTCCCCCTCCCCCCTCACCCTCCCCCTCCCCCCTTTTTTAATTGCGGCAGACATCAGAACAGGCAGAGAGTGGTGTGACTAAGCTGGTCTGTAATTTTGGACCTTACTGCCTTAGGCCGTAAGGTCCAAAATCGCAGACCAGCACATATTTTATGAAGTTAAAGTTCGACTCTTTGTAATGGGGCTGGGCTTTCCAGATGAGCAAACAGTGCCTAATGTCAGTAATAGAGAGAGGGACAAATCATATGTGCGTTATCTGCAGACCTTTACACACAGAGAAATCGTGCGGATGAAGATGAAGACGATCCGACTCCGTATTACAAAATAAAGACGATATTCTATCAAATAAGTTGTTGAAAAAGTACATCACTGTTTCCTAGAAACTTTATGGCACAACACTGTCTGGAAAATAATAATTATAGGCGTCGCTTTAAAGCACAGTTGACGGATTTTGCCAGAGCGGCCGGCCAGGAGATGATGACTGGCCGCCATCTTGCCCCGAGCAATGTCATAGATCTGTCACATTTTCTTTATTTCTCTTTCTCTCTTACTGCACAAGTGGCAACAGTCTGCTTTCTAAACAGCATACGTGTTGACATGGAGCACAACTATGGAAAGTTTCGAGCTGTCTCAGTTCAGAGTTTGAATTGCGACACATTTGTGTAGCACTCGTGTAGTGTAGTGCCCGCCGCTTGAGTCATGCCGAAATAAGGTACATTTCTTTTATTTCCCTATCGTCTACCACCATTTGATCTTTGAGCTTTCTGGTTATTTATGATGTAAGGTGCCGGACAGCCCTGATCAAAGCGTTCAGACGAAAGGCCTAGGACAGATTTGTGCCTGCGCGATACTAGAATTGCGGATTGGCCAGCTGATTAAAAATTACAGGTACGGCAATGGTTCTAGGAGGTAGGCATTGGGGCATTGAACCCCCTGCGATTTTTAGATGCTGACCAATCACAGAGTCGGAAAATAGAGTGACTGAACGACAATACAAATTATTTCGCATGTATAATTTATCATATGCAATTAAATCTGACAAAAGCATGCTGACTACTATCAGTCACCCCCGGTGAAATAAAAGCTTTTGGCATCAACATGAACATTAAGCAGTATATGCGATCATATTAATGAACATTATCCACAGCATGTGCGGCAAATAAAATCATTTTCACCCCTTGACTGTCGGTCGCTCTTTTTGTCGAGGCGATTCAGGCAGTAATCGCCTCGACAAAAAAAACCGCGACCGACAGCCAAAGGGTTAACGTGTTTGTGAACATCTGCCGTACAGCAAGGGCAGGTTTGATTGGGCTGGACTCATGTTAACAGAGCAGAAACATGTGATAAAAGCCAGTCCCGGTCGCTGATGTAACGATAACGCAGCGTTTCCACCCTATTTCCGCCGGTACTCAAAACAGAAATGCACGGTGGTGTGTGCAATTTTCGACCGTACAGCTTCCTGTGTAACCACGTTTCTGCTAATATTCAGCTCATCATCAGAAGTTAAGACGCAAAATACGATTCCTGCCTCCAGTTGCAGGAAACATTTCAAGACGGCAAGTGACAACCTAATGTCCCGCTGCACTCTGCGTGGGGCTAAAAATAGCTCGAAACAAAGCCTCTAGGACAATGCCATGCAGATGTGCAATTCGACGCAGTGTTTCTAGCGCACGAGCAAGGGACATCAATAAAACTACTGACTGAATATTTGCCACAGAGCTAAGTGAAAACCATTGTCGTGTTATCTCTGTTTGTCAGTGTACAAATAGCTTTGCGGCTTAATGGGCCTTCGTTTACAATAGCTTGAAAAGGAAAGCAGGTACTGCTGGAAAATGTCACTAATGCGATGGATCAATAAAAACGTTTGAACTGATATTGACAATAGCCATTGATTGCATGCAACGGACGTCCACGAATAGATTAGAACAGCACAAAACAGTTGTGATTTTACGATCTATGCTGATTTTTTAATTTTTATTTTTTATTTTAACGTCACAGCATTCAGTATGAGTTTTAATGTCAGAGAGCAGCAAAACATATTATTAATCTAAAATCATCCGACTATTGAAGTTTGTCGGCCTTGAGATTTGAGTCAAATCCTCAATGACCTTGGACAGCAACTTGTTTTTTTGAAATCGTTAATTCAAAGTCAAAGATCCTCATCCGTCAAAGGAACATAGATTAAAAAGTGATTTCAGCAAGAGGTGTAGATCCTCGTGAGCCCCCGCAACTGCGGGGGCTCATGAGGATCCATACCTCTTGCACTCTGGTGGTGATCATTTTTTTCCTCGGCAGTGAAGGAGTTAAAGTAATAGTCCTTTATCACGACTAAAGGCATTCGCGGGGGATATTTTGCTTGCTATTGCGTCATCCCTCGATATGCAACTACTGCACTATTTAACCCCTTCACTGCGGGTGGACACAACTTCGAATCCATCGCAGTTTTAAAACGGAATAACCGAACAATCTTCTCCAGCCAAGGAGCACGGGTACAAGTTGGGTCAGCAAAGAAACGCAAAAACGATAGGGCTTTAACGTCTTTGTCCACCACGAGGGAGATTTAAAAGACGCGGCATCGAATAAGGTCTAAACAAATTTTGACCCCAGCTGGATTCAAACACGCGACATTTCGGACGAGAGTCAAACGCTCTACCACAGAGCCACCCAACCCAGCTCTCGTGTCAGCAAGAGGCAGAGAACTTCATGAGCGTCCGCAGATGCGGACGCTCGTGAGGTTCTCTGCCTCCTGCAGCTGGCTGGCGTTGACTAACGTTCAGTCAGCAGATAATGGGAGGACCGGATCCAAGGGGCGGGGGGGGGGGTAGGTACTACAGCACTCCGCGCCCCCCCCCCCCCTACCCACCCACCCCCTCGGCTGGCATCAAACTATAAATGTGTGTTTAAAATTGAGTTGTAACGCTTGTGTTTCAGTGCCGTACGTAGCACCAGTTAGAAACTTTTATAAACGTCAGAAGAACAGTTTCGGTTGTGGGGTTTTGATATATACTAGACCCTGGCAATAGAAAATATAAAAGTTGAGCACCCCCCCCCCCCTTGAAAACTGATTGATCCAGCGCTGAATGGATTAATCATTCATCTTCTCTCATTGCAACCATAGATCAGAGACAGGGATAAAGAAATCTCCATTCATCGCCAACAGTACTGCAACACACAGCTTTTGACGTGGAGTGAGTGCGTCATCTCAGTTCGATACGTGCGCGCTTTACTGTGGGCTGATTAGAGCAATCTGGCGACAAATAGTAGCTATGCTAACATGACGGAGAGACTTATGTTGTATAATTTTGTCAGCTGCTTTGAAGATGGATTCGCAATGTCTGTGTGTGCATATTATTGTCGCCGAGGTGCAAGAAGAAAAAAATCTATATTACAGTTTCAACATTGTGTGTGCGTGTGTGTGTGTGTGTGTGTGTGTGTGTGTGTGTGTGTGTGCGTGCGTGCGTGCGTGCGTGCATGCGTGTGCGTGCGTGCGTGCGTGCGTGTGTGTGTGTTTGTGTGTGTGTGTGTGTGTATGTGTGTGTGTGTGTGTGTGTGTGTGTGTGTGTGTGTGTGTGTGTGTGTGTGTAAGTGTGTGTGTGTGTGTGTGTGTGTTTGTCCTGGTTACTTTTTCAAAGTGGTCACTTACAGTTACCTACTCCAGGCAGTAAAGGGTTAATGGTTCGTAATACCTTCTTCAAACATGTTCTTAAAATATCTTAACATAATGCTGGACAAAAGCTCTTACTTAATGTATGAAGTCTGTAACATAATGCTGGACAAAAGCTCTTACTTAATGTATGAAGTCTGTAACATAATGCTGGACAAAAGCTCTTACTTAATGTATGAAGTCTGTAACATAATGCTGGACAAAAGCTCTTACTTAATGTATGAAGTCTGTAACATAATGCAGGACAAAAGCTCTTACTTAATGTATGAAGTCTGTAACATAATGCTGGACAAAAAGCTTTTACTTAATGTATGAAGTCTGTAACATAATGCTGGACAAAAGCTCTTACTTAATGTATGAAGTCTGTAACATAATGCTGGACAAAAGCTCTTACTTAATGTATGAAGTCTGTAACATAATGCTGGACAAAAGCTCTTACTTAATGTATAAAGTCTGTAACATAATGCTGGACAAAAGCTCTTACTTAATGTATGAAGTCTGTAACATAATGCTGGACAAAAGCTCTTACTTAATGTATGAAGTCTGTAACATAATGCTGGACAAAAGCTCTTACTTAATGTATGAAGTCTGTAACATAATGCTGGACAAAAGCTCTTACTTAATGTATGAAGTCTGTAACATAATGCTGGACAAAAGCTCTTACTTAATGTATGAAGTCTGTAACATAATGCTGGACAAAAGCTCTTACTTAATGTATGAAGTCTGTAACATAATGCTGGACAAAAGCTCTTACTTAATGTATGAAGTCTGTAACATAATGCAGGACAAAAGCTCTTACTTAATGTATGAAGTCTGTAACATAATGCTGGACAAAAAGCTTTTACTTAATGTATGAAGTCTGTAACATAATGCTGGACAAAAGCTCTTACTTAATGTATGAAGTCTGTAACATAATGCTGGACAAAAGCTCTTACTTAATGTATGAAGTCTGTAACATAATGCTGGACAAAAGCTCTTACTTAATGTATAAAGTCTGTAACATAATGCTGGACAAAAGCTCTTACTTAATGTATGAAGTCTGTAACATAATGCTGGACAAAAGCTCTTACTTAATGTATGAAGTCTGTAACATAATGCTGGACAAAAGCTCTTACTTAATGTATGAAGTCTGTAACATAATGCTGGACAAAAGCTCTTACTTAATGTATGAAGTCTGTAACATAATGCTGGACAAAAGCTCTTACTTAATGTATGAAGTCTGTAACATAATGCTGGACAAAAGCTCTTACTTAATGTATGAAGTCTGTAACATAATGCTGGACAAAAGCTCTTACTTAATTTATGAAGTCTGTAACATAATGCTGGACAAAAGCTTTTACTTAATGTATGAAGTCTGAATGTCGTAAAATTAAAGACTTGCTGTTCTTCTTCTCCTTTGTACGCAGGAGAGTTCCTTTCACTAAGCTCAATAGGCATTGAAAAATCTCTGGTACGAATTCCTACTCACATAGATTGTGAAAAGAAGGGTAGAAAGATATTAGCTGAGGCAAGACAACATTGGTAACCCGTTGTATCGGCGAGTTTTAGCAATCAAAGCCCGCCATGGAGCAGATCGCTTTAACGCATTCGCTTCAGCCGCGTATCCGGATGCCGTTCGTCCCGGATGAGTTAAAAGAGGATATGGACCATTTTTCTTTTTCAATCCAACGCCACACATAGCCATAGACGTTACAACTAATAATATCCTCATTTGGCAACAGCCATTTGGTGAAAAGCGAGATTTTCATTGTATAACAATGGAAATCGCACTTTTCTATATAAAAAGGGACATACTGGCTTTCGCCAGATCATGGCAGAATATTATTCATGCTCATTACGTGTGTAGTCTACTTTGACAAACGGTTTCCGTCAGCCATGTTAGCCACGTGCTAAATGACCACAAATGACCACGTACCAGGCTAGTACTTAACACCAATCAGGGGTTTATTGGCTGGTATTTGTTAGCACCCACTGTACTAGCCGTGAATTAGTTCATTAATTATCATAGTTTAACGTACGAGCAGGCTGCTCTAGCCGTGAGAGATAGATCCATGTAACAGCTCTGACAGTACAGTCAATTTCGCTTTAATCCTTTTGGGTGTCCTTGTAGCGGTTTTAGTCGCGATGATTTCTATAGAAATCATCGCGACTAAAACCGCTACCGACATCCAAAAGGTTAATAGTAAGCTGGGATGCGACAGACTTCCAATAAAAGAACGTCGTTTCGCTACCACCCTGCGCCGTGCAATGGCCTTAGTCGCCGGCCGTAAATCCTAGTAAATAAGTAATCCACAACACTATTTTGATAGATTGATTGATTAGTTCGGGGTTCAACGTCCACCGCACGGAGTGATAATGGACGGCCCTAACGGGCGGGTTATGGGAGACAGGGACAGGGAAAACTATGGCATGTGGAGTACGACCTCAACACTGCTCAGTTCAGCGCACTGCAGCTATGCCACTTTGCATTACTAGAACCTTTCAACGGACATATGTTATATATACTGAGGAGCAAAAAAAATGCGACCATGTCCGAAAATGTCGCATTTCTTTTGCTCCTCAATATAGTATGCCCGTCTTTTCGCCTAGCCACACTAGTTCTACGTAATTTATTTTGCTTTTAACAAACATCAGCAATTACATTTACAGTTTAAAATAGTTGGGGCCCCAGACACTTTCTTACATCCGGGGTATACCGTTCAAGGGTAGTGCCAGATTAGTTTGGCGCCTTGAGAGGCGCCAATCTAATCTGGCACGACCCTTGAATCGCAATGATTTAACCCTTCCTGCTGGCCGAACATTCTCCCGGTGTTTAATGGGTTATTAATTATGCGAATGGCCTTAGAAAAACAAAAAGCAGAGAGTTTTGTATGAACTATACTCAGGGGCATAGAAACGCGAAATGTGTCGGTAAATGTACCCGGATCGAAGTTCCATCCATATAACAAAAAAGGAAATTTTCTTATTTGTCTACATTTCATGTCGAGCTTACTGTCTGAGCTACCTGCACACGCACATTAAAGAGTTACTGCTGTTAGTTGCCTTGGAAGACACAGGGTGTCACTTCTGGTGAGAATAAACAAAACTGGACACACTGTGACAAGAAAGGCTCCTGTAAGACGCCTTAATACGCATGTTTTGTGGACTGCTTATGGTGTTCTAAACAGCCTCAAAAACAAATTTGAGTTATAAACTTCACTAGAGACAGAACTTTTGGTGCACACCATTTTCTTAATAAATCAAATTTTCTGCAATGTGAATTACTTTCAAGCCATTTTTCATTCTCCAGTGGTTGACAAAGAGATGAGGAAAACACCCATATCCATTTGATCGGGAAAATACGACCGCTAACAACTGTTTGCTTTTTGTGTTCGTAAGTCATATAGGCGCCTTCGACAAATGAAAAGTAGGTCAAGACCAAACAGGCCGGATTTTCATTCATACTGACCCTAGTGACACTGCACGCTGGTTGGTTTTCAACTGTGTCCTCTACAAATGCTCCCCATTTTACTTGCAATATCCCTTGACGGTAGGGCCATTGATGACGTCATAAGTCATCGACGTGAGATTTTTAGGGCTAAACACTCTTTAAACGAGACATAACACTCCTTTCAAAACATTCTCTAACAAACCGTGCCAATATAAAAAGGAACAAAGCATATTTACGACGAAAAACGCTACGATGAAAAATTCGCCTTTTTATTGCCTCATCTGTCCCTTTTATATTACATGACAAGTCGCGGGACGCAGATCGACCATGAGAGCATTGTTCGTGCGTAGCCTACCGTGACAAATAACATCCGTCGTCAATGCCGCAAACCACGTCCGTGCGAAATAGCCACTCCAACAGTACTAACGTCCGCCACGGTCCATGCGGCTATGTCAGTGTGAAATGGCCGCTCCAACAGACGGCATACCAATCAGCTCACTCAGTTTAGCAACCAGCTACTGGAAATTAGTCTTTAGTGTGTTTGTATTTTGTTTAACACATTCGAGACGACCAGCATGCGGACATGCGGCGAATAGCCGCGTGTCCGCATGCTAGTTTTATTGAATGAGTTAACACATCCTGCTCCAGGATCGAAATCCGCAAATTTTGAAGTTGTCCCCTGAAGACTGTATTACACTTCTGGAAACAGATCGAGCGTGATAGTTCAAGGGTTGTGCCAGAATAGCTTGGCGCCTATGGGCGCCAAGCTATTCTGGCACAACCTTTGAACTATCACGCTCGATCTATGTCTTGCCGTGGCGTGTCGGAGTTGAATGAGTTAACGTCCTGAAAGCAACACAGATTTACTCAGGACGTGTCTGAAATATATGATGAACTCGGTTTGTGTATGTCGCTGGCCGGCCTAATCAACAAGCTAAAGTCATGATACCCTTAACTCATATCATACTGAGGCTAAAAGCTTCAAATTTGTACACTACCATATGCAATCTACATTATAGTACTTACAGATAAGGATATAGACCAATGTCTTTAGTTCAAGGGTGGTGCCAGAATAGCTTGGCGTCTATAGGCGCCAAGCTATTATGGCACTACCCTTGAACTATTTTAGTCAAACGTGTTTCACACACCGATGTATTCCGAATGATAAGGGTTCAACGATGGACTGCTACTGGCGATACCGCTCGCGGAAAAGCGGACGCGTAGTTACAGGGCCGGACCCAGGGGGGGTTACCTGGGTTCCGGAACCCCCCCTCCCAACTAAAAAAAAAAAAAAAAAAAAAAACCAGTGAATTTTTTTTTATGCAAAGGGAGTTCCAAAGTTTTATTATTTTTTTTAATTGTTTTTAAAACATTGCAGTTTTTAGTCACTTTTAATCCAAGGCACAAAGAGTTATTTATAGACAATTCAACGGAAATCCATTTCAAGGGATCCGTTTAAACGTCCAAAACGTTTTCCCGTTGAAACGACCAAGTAACCCAACCCCTAACCCTATTATTAGTAAATGCAGCCATATTTTCTTGTTCTGGCCGCAAGCCTCTTCCAGCGCCTTCACCTTGATACAGCCCTAATCCCCCAAAAACGACTTTTTAGAAAGATTAATTAAGACGCTAAGTTGATAATTATGATAATTCGTTGTAACGAACATCCGTTGAAACGACCATCATTGAATCGTCCAAAAACATCGTTGAAATGGATTTCCGTTGAATCAACCAGGTACCCAAAAGAGTTGCTCTCCTTCAGTGCACGTCTTTCCGAGAAAGATCAGTGAAAAGACGTCTGACGTCATTAAGGTTTGTGGGGGGAAGTTTAAATCTAGATCTATTTTCTTTGGTAACACTTCACTTTTGCTGTCTCCTCGAAAATGCCGAAACTGAAAAAAACAGATGCTGATGGCAGTAGGCGACTGTCATGCTGGTTTTCATCAAGCTCCATTTCAGAAGGTGGGTACATTTTTAAATCCAATTTTGTCTCATAAAAGAAATGTAGTCAGTAGAACTAGGTAAAATTCACCCATTCCGAATTCGATTCAAATGAGCACGTGGCGATGGCGCCGGTACTTCCTTCATGTGAGTGTAGCCTACGCTGTAGGAGCTGATACTAGCTGCATATAATGAATATCATAGATATAAAACAGCCCCACTTATTAAAATACCAAAACAGGTAACAATTAAAGTAATGCATAGCCTAAAATTTATTTCACAAAGTATTATGATATATAACTTTAAAAATGTCAATTTAAAAAATAAAGATATCGGCATCAATGATCAATATTGCTTTTATATTTATAAAAAAAATCTTTGGACGGCAAAATATCGTTTTCAATAACAAAACCAAGGGCTAAGTTATAAGGTATCGTTATCACTAGTGCAGCTTACTAGCTATGTATTGTGACGTAAATCTCTTCGGAGAGCAAAACAGAACCGTCTTGATGGCTGACTATGGAAACCATAGCCTATCTGACGCCACTTGTTGACAGCGTCGCCATCAATTGTGACGGCAACATAGCCTTTCCGGGTGCGAAACCGTCATGACGACTTCGGTTTCTGGAACGACAAGAAGCCATCATGACGGCATCCCAACCACTGCCTTTTTTACATAATAAAATGGAAAATAAAAATGTGCTGAAATTTTGCCAACTGCTGAAAATCAGCAAATTTGTTAACAGTTCCTATGCCTGTGAACAACGTGCTACAAAATAAGATTATTCACCCTTAGGCCTTTTGTTGATGAAATTTAAAATAAGCTAAGAACTAGTCAGAAAACCACTGTTTTTCTTTTTTTTATATTAAATTATTATTATAAAATTGTAGTAGACGTGTTAACACCTGCAATGCATAATCATATATAAGATGTTGAAAAGACGGTTCTATTTTATTTTACATTTTTGTTGTTGCTTTTAGGATAATTTCATGTTTTAATTTTTATGTTATGTCTTTGTTTTTTCTTTTTTTTTTCTTTTTGTTTGTTGTTGTTGAGTAAATTGTAAAGCGCTTAGAGCTGTTTACAGGTAAGCGCTATATAAGAAAACTTTTAATAATAATAATAATAATAATAATAATAAAAGTTGTTTTTCTAAACGGCAGATGATGCAGTTCCTCGAAAGAGACAAAAATCAACCCAAAGTGAGACCACTGGCAGTGGAGTTCGAAACAGTGACATGGGAACAAGTAAAAGCAGTGTTGGTGAGTAATTTACTGCCCCCCCCCCCCCCCCTCTCCAAAAAAAAAAAATTAAATTAAATACAACCTGAAATTGATACGTGATTGAGTGTTTCAATTTAATAATTAATATTAAACAAAATGACTGGTGGGTTCCATTGGCTATCATTAGCCTGAAGAAGACTCTACGAGTCATAAGGTAGCAAAGATTTTGTCCATCATTTGGGGGGAGGGGTCTAAAAAGAAAAGCTGTTATTTCAGATCATAAATATATATCTAAGCTTGACTGAAGTGTGTAAACGAAGACATATATATGCTTTAAATGTAATTATCTTGTTGCAGGTCTCTCTCTCTCTCTCTCTCTCTCTCTCTCTCTCTCTCTCTCTCTCTCTCTCTCTCTCATCTCTCTCTCTCTCTCTCTCTCTCTCTCTCTCTCTCTCTCTCTCTCTCTCTCTCTCTCTCTCTCTCTCTCTCTCTCTCTCACACAGTTACACACACAATCGTTTTAGTATTTCAGACTTCTCATAGACCCAGCTTTTATTTGTATTTCAGACTCCTCCTCAAGCATTGATCAGCCTGCCGGGGGCCTGCTTTCTGAATCCTCTGCCATGCCAATGACCAACCAGCCTGATGTGAGCCTGCTTTCTGACTCCTCTTCAGATTTCTCCTCTCAGATCACCAGCAACAAAAATATCGATTTTGGTGAAGTCAATTTCAAGAAACACACGCGAGTCGTTTCACTGTCAAACAGTGACAAGGAGCATCTTCTAAGGCAACACTGGAGACCATCACCTGGTTTTCAGTTTCCAACAACAGTGATAAACAACAAGAACCGAAAATTTCAGCATGAGTGGTTGCAAAAGTACTCCTGGCTTGTGTATTCTCCTTTCGAGGATGGGGCTTACTGCAAGTATTGCCTATTATTTGCAAAGTCTACTGAAAACCTGGGCAAGTTTGTGAAGACGCCATGCAAGAACTGGAATAAAGCCTGTGGTCAGATCAAAAAGCACTCGTTATCACAACACCACAAAGATGCAATGGCAAATGGAGAGCAGTTTTTGACAATCATGGATAAACCAGAGCAGAGCATCGCCAGTGAAATCAATCAGAAAAATGCAGAAAACATCGCTGCAAATCGACAAGTTCTGACAAGCCTCTTCAGGATTGTTGAAGTGTGTGGAAGACAGGAGTTAGCTCTGAGGGGCAACTGTGATGATGGCATTCTTCAGAGTGAGAACAGAAGCAATTTCAATGCCCTTTTGAATCTGTGCATCAATGCAGGAGATGAAACTCTCCGGAAACTTCTAGATACATGCGATAAGAAGGCCATATACATTTCAAAAAGTACACAAAACAGACTGATAGAGGTTCTTGGTGATCAGATCCGCAACAAGATTCTTGCAGAAATTATTGCAGCAAAACAGTTTACCGTGCTTGCTGACGAAGTCACAGACAGCTCAAACTGGGAACAACTTTCAATTATATTGAGATTCGTCGATGGAAGTCTGAAAGTTCGTGAAGAGTTCCTGGCCTTTGTCCAGTGCAGAGATACCACAGGTGAAACACTTTACAACAAGATTGTTGAGTGTCTGGCCTTGTGGGGGCTTGATTTCAACAATGTTAGAGGACAAGGTTATGACGGGGCCGCAAACATGGCAGGAAAATTTAAAGGAGTGCAGGCACGTTTTCAAGCAAGGAACAACAAAGCACTGTACTTTCACTGTGCTTCCCATAGCTTGAGTCTGCATTGTAAAAGCATGCGGCTTGCCTGCAGTGAAGAACATGATGGGAGCACTGAGGGAACTGTCACTGTTTTTCTCAAACTCTCCAAAGAGACAAAGAAAACTTGAAGATACCATCGAAGCATCTCAGCCTGACACGACAAAGACAAAGCTTGTTGATCTGTGCAGAACAAGATGGGTAGAAAAACATGAAGCACTGGAGGTTTACACATCTCTCTTCCTGGTTGTTCACGACTGTTTGGGACAAATGTGTGAAGACAGTGACATTTGGGACAGTGAGACATTGACCAAGGCAACTGGCTTTCTCCACACCTTGAGCAGCAGTGTTTTCCTCGTTGCATTCGTTGTCGTCCGCAATTGTTTGCGTTACTTAAAACCCTTGACAGTGAAGCTCCAGAAAAGAACAAAAGATGTTGTCGATGCCTACAGGGAAATCAAAGAGGTCAGTAACTGCATGTCTTCTATTAGAAGAGATGTCGACACAGCGTTCGTTGCCTGGTTTGGTGAAGTCAGCAAAATGGCAAATGCTTTGACAACTGATGTTGTTGTTCCTCGTCAAGCATCCCGCCAGACTCTCCGTGACAACCAACCTGCGGCCACTCCAGAAGAATATTTCAAGATTAGCATTGCCATTCCTTTCTTGGAACACCTGTCAACCGAATTGGACTCGAGGTTCAAAAATGCTGACCTAGCAGTTGATGGTCTCTGTCTGGTGCCAAGCACTTTAATAGACAACCAGGATGGTTTCATGCAGGTTCCAGAAGGGGTGAAGACACTGGCAATGTTGTGGGAGTCTGACCTACCAGACAACGCTACCCTTGATGCAGAATACCAACGGTGGGTTTGCAAATGGCGAAGTGCTGCTGAGAATGCGACAGCTATCATCCCATCCACGGCATCAGAAGCACTGAAACACTGTGAAAGGGATTTTTATCCCAACCTGTTCATCATGCTAAAGAACCTTTGCACCCTGCCTGTCACTACTGCCGAGTGTGAGCGTTCAAACAGTCAGTTGCGCAACCTGAAAAACTACCTGCGCTCTACAATGGGGCAACAGAGACTCAATGCACTTGCTTTACTGAAAGTGCACAGGGATGTTGATATTGACTTCAAAGAGGCAGTGAACTGTTTTGCCAGAAGATACAATTCACAAATGGTACTAATGCCGAGGAACCTAGTGCAGCAAGACTGAAAGTGAAAGCAGGGCCCTGATGTTCATAAACTACAAGGTAAAGCTTTATACCGTTAACGATCAACGAAAAGTAGTGAATAATAATAGTATACAAAACATCTCTGTTAATAAATAAATGTGTGTGTGTGTGTGTGTGTGTGTGTGTGTGTGTGTGTGTGTGTGTGTGTGTGTGTGTGTGTGTGTGTGTGTGTGTGTGGTGGGTGGGTGGGTGTTTTTTTAAGGGAGGGGCAGGTGATAATTTTTGTACCCCAGAGTTTGTCAGTTCGATTGTTCAAAAAGCTCAAAGTCCCCAGACCATCACAAATGGCTTTTTCAAGGCTCAGATTGCACCAGATTGCACCATTTTGCATCCTTGAAAAAAAAAATTTCCGGGGGGGCATGCCCCCGGACCCCCCTAGAAGGCTCGGCGCTTCGCGCCTTCGCTTTATACTGAATCTGTAACCCCCCCATCGACTTTTCCCAGGTCCGGCCCTGAGTTATGCGTCTTTTCGCCACGCGCATTGTCAGTAGCATTCAAAGGGTTAAAGTTGCATTAGTTAAACTACTTTGATACAATTTGACGATAAATCGGGGTTCTAGATGTCGCCTTGTCTCAACCAAGATTTGTCTGCCCTTCTTTTCACATACGATGTGAGTAGGCACACTTAGCTTTGGTCCGCTACTGCCTATTTTACGCAACGTGAGAACTCTTCTACGCAAAGAAGAGAAGAGCAGAACACATCTTTCTTTTTAACAGACCGGCAAACTTAATAAAGAAATGAGAATGTAAACAGGAGATATTGTAAACTAATAATCCTTTAATATTGCTTTACAAAATGGAATATGTATGCAACCTTATTGTGTCTAACAAAGAGAACACATCTACTACACGCAGTAGACATTGTGCCTTCATGTTAGTTATGAAACTCCACCTTACAAAATGAGCGCTACAAAATTACGGAATCTTCAGGGAAATAAAAACATAACAATACATGAGCCCAGGCACCATAACTAAGCTTTGTGCGTGGGTAGCGTATCTTGACAAATAACATTCGCTATCCATGCAACCATGTGGGTGTGAAATGATCACACCAGCAACAAAAAAAAAAAATCATTCCTACATGAACTGTCCTAATGCTCACTGCATCAGAGGGCCGATGCCAGGCTTCGTTGGCCCGCGCACTGTAGTGCGCGGGCCAACGAAGTCTGACTTGGCCCAAGGACCTTTGCTTACCGGGTTTCACTTCTGCGCCAGCTGACGCACAGAATATTGTATAGACCGTTTGACATCGGAGCGCACAACGTGGTTTTTTTCCCCAATATCTCAGCAAAGAGACACCTTTTCTGTCTCACTTTCAGAACAAATATCATTTAGTGAAATCTGATCTAATGTGGACGGTTTTTACGTAACTCCTGTGATTTATTGATTTTGCTGAACAGTCGCAAAAAATTTGGTGAAGAGACAAGAACAAATCATTATCAATACCCTAATAGAGCCCCGGCGGGAAACGCGCAGATTTCAATATCGAGGTACATATTCAAGTATGTACTTGCACTGTTTCAGGTTTTAAACTTGGTCAGTTTCGAATATAAAACGCACATATAAATTATGGGGGGCACATTTCGGGACGTATGAAAAAAACCAACATTTTCACGACTGTACATTTCGAGCCTCTTGAAGTAAATCATATTAGGTCAACTGGTACTGAATGATATGTGTTCTAAGATTGATTTAGAAAAATGATTCTTTGCGAAGATATTTGCGAAAGAACGTTTTGCGATATGAATTCAAACGACCTGTTGAGTGTCATATGACAGTGACCTGCTCCAGGCATAGCCCATGTCGTATAATGGAAGATTGTTCTGCCCTTTTTTCCTTACAATACAATACAATACAATACAATACAATACAATACAATACAATACAATACAATACAATACAATACAATACAATACAACTTTATTGTCTGTTCGAGTCCAGGCACGACAGAAATTTGCATTGATTCCTTTGTGCACAGGAGATTTCCTTCCGTTACGCTCAAAAGGCAGTGCATCTGGTACGTGTGCATACTGACATGGGTTGTGAAATGAAGGGTAGAAAAGTCTTATCTGAGGCAAAATAACATTGGTAACCCGTCATATCGAGGAATTTTAGCAATCAAAGCCTGCCATCGAGCAAATCGGTATAATTATCCCAAATATAGGAATTATCCAAAATTTAGGAATTTCCCCCAGGTATGGCTGTGTTAGCTGAGGGTTTTCAATGTTGTCTTCACTCAACACAAACTTTTCTACCCTTCTTTTCACAATCCATGTGCTCTCAACTACCTCTAGTAAGGGTCAAAGGGAACTCTCCTGCATAGCAAAGGAGCAAAAAACAGAACAGAATAATCTTTCAAAACAAACAGAGTTTGACCCACTTCTGATTTCCGGAAATCGTCTATGGGAAACAATTGTGTTTGGGAAGCAAACGATCTCAACAATATATTTGAGAGAAACGTATCCAATTTCTATTAGCTGAAAAGCCGTTCTTGTCAGAAACACATATATTAATAGAGTCCGCAGGATGCATAGACATTGTACATTGTACATTGCTTAACGTCCCGACAGCAACAAGGTTTTCTCAGGACGTGCCTGCACTTCTTGTGAAAAAAAAAATAAACAGAATATTGAATGTATGTCGCCAGCCGGTCCAATACGTTAAAGGCCCTATACTTCCGCGGGGAACTGCTTGAAACAGCTGTGTATTGTGGTATTTCATTACAGACTAAGTCCATATGAACATCACAGGTACTCATTTCCCTCCAGACAACGTGTCATCTGAACACTGTACAAAAACCTAGTTCATCTGACGTGTAATCGTTCTCGTCTAAAAATAGATTAGCAGCAGACAACACAGATACGGTGAGTTTCGGCTGCTACAGACATGCGCATTGAATACAAAATATGGCATCACAGTGATTCTGTCAAGCAGACGCTTCTTTGGCGGTGTACCTTCAAAAGTGATTGTACAACTAGAATGACATTCCTTGCAAGGAATCAGCTTGGTGACTGATACAGAGCCTAGCAAACGGAAGTTAGTAGTAGCGTCAGAAATTTGAAATACTGCGCCAGATTAACAGGGCTGGTGCGAGCAGTGCCGAGTCAGGAGCGGGCAAGTGACCGATTCGAGGAGGAGAAAAATCAAGTTCCTGGCTGGTGCCGAGTGACTGAGACCGATCGACGCAGAGATGAAAACAAGGCTGCATTTTCGAATTGTAAGTACCATTCCGAACATTTTATATGACCCGTGTACGCTACGTCGTCATTTATGTTCTCTTGATTCGACACATTTCACGCTCGTGTGTTGAGCCGAGATTACATCAGAAATGGCTGGCAAGAGACACTACAAATGTGTCACAGTAATGACCGTATGCACACGATGCGTGATGTTGGAAAGTTACCGGCTGTGGGCTGGCAGTTGAGCGCCTGTGAGCAGGCATGTACACACGCTTTCTAGTCAGTCAGTATGGTACGAAGTACGTAATAGCATTCAATCACCACAGTAACCTTTCAGCAAGTGGCGATTGGTCGGCTTCAGGAGAGACAGTTTATTCTTGTTCAGAAGTATTCACGGTTTACATTTCTGAGCATGCCGTTTATTGATCGCATGGTGTGTGTGTGTGTGTGGTTGTGTGTGTGTGTGTGTGTGTGTGTGTGTGTGTGTGTGTGTGTGTGTGTGTGTGTGTGTGTGTGTGTGTGTGTGTGTGCGTACACCAAATCACTGAAATGGGTTACTTTCTTTACCATCCTTAAGCAAAATGGGTGTGTGTAAAATTCTGGGTGACCAAGTCAGACACCCATTTTTTCTGAGGGTTGTTTCTGTATTATCTTTCATTCAAAAGTCAGAAAAAAATATCAAAATACGATGTCCCCATTTTAACAGATTTACTTCATGGTTGTGTTTCAGGGATGCCCTGGGCCTGTGTGTGGACACGGAAGCGGCCGGAGTGTTTTCAGATCAATTTGATGATCGCTGATTGGTTAGCCCAACACCGATGAACGGAGTTGTTTCCCTTGCTTAAACGTCTTTCGTCTCCAACCGTCACCGGCCATTCTTTCGCGTTTGCAGAGGTACTTTATGCAATATTTCTTAGTTAAGAGCACGCCCAAATGTACTTGTTCAGTGCAGTTATTTAACCGAGAGATGCCTCCAATCCCCGATACCCGTTTGGCCCAGAAAAATAAGGCGTCTGCTTCAGCCGTGGCTCGGTCCGTGTCTTCCTCTCTCTGACCGTTGAGTCTTGTAGTAAATGATAATAGAACCCCACGATTTTAACAAAAGCTTTCTTCTTCAATGAAAGGAATTCGTTCAATAACCCCATTACAAGGTCAATCTGCCACGCGATTTTGTTTCTTCTTTTTTTTTCTGACATGTGTTAACTTGCCACATGCATGCACAGTATCAGTTGACTTTTTTTTTAAAAACAAAAATGGCGCCAGATTTCAATCCTCGTTCGCAAAACTGCCTCGCGATTCGAAGAACAAACGTCCACAAACAGGTCTTTAGGAATGTGCAACTCAGTGAAGTGTCGCTTTTTACTGTATTGCCAGTTTTTAGTTCTCAGGGTCACCCTGGTCAGCCCCACAGGGTGGGTTTTTCTCTCTATTCTGGGGCATGTGTTTCTGTCTACCCTTTGTCCATTCACCTGTATTTGCCTTTTTAAAACTCTCCCTACTGTCTGCACTGCCTGTAGCTCTTGATATTGGATGTGTGTTGCTAAATGGTCTTAGCTTTATGTCTTGGCCCCATGTGTTGGGTTTATTTAACTCATTCTACCCCAGACACACCACGGCAGGATAAGGATCCACCATGATAGTTCAAGGGTGATGCCAGAATAGCTTGGCGCCATTCTGGCATCTCCCTTGAACTATCATGGTCGATCTGTGCCCTGCACTGCAATGCAGTCTTGAGAGGACAGGGGCAAAATTTAAGGATTTTGGTGTTGGGGTAGAATGAGTTAACGTATTTGACCGGCAGGCGACATACATGGCAATGTTCTGTTTAGGTGGTTTTTTTTTCACAAGCAGTGCAGGCACATCCTGAGAAAGCCTTGTTGCTGTCGGGACGTTAAGCAATGTACAATCAATCTGATTCAAAATGTCAGTTGGTTTACATGGTTGTATTGGACATGTTCACAGCAACACCGTTTTGGTCACACCGGCTCAGGACTTTCTGCACACACCCAGCGCCGGATGGCAGCAGGATGTCCAAACCCATCGGGATCTATGCTGCAGAATCATGGCCCACCAGCCTCTGCCACAGAGGGTGCGTCTGGTAGGAGGGTGCATGGATGGCAGCGGAATGCTCCCAATTACAAACTGGTAAGTAAAGTGATTCTATGATCATCTTCATTTTATTGGCTGGCGTGCGTGCGAAGCAAAAGAGAGTTTATGTTCTGGGCCACTGGTCGTCCGTCCGTCGTCCATGGTAAACTTTAACTCATTCTACCCCAACACCAAAATCCTTAAATTTTGCCCCTGTCCTCTCAAGACCGCATTGCAGCGCAGGACACAGATCGAACATGATAGTTCAAGGGTGATGCCAGAATAGCTTGGCGCCCGTAGGCGCCAAGCTGTTCTGGCATCACCTTTGAACTATCATGGTCGATCCTTATCCCAGGGGTGGGATTCTTCCGCGTTTCCGCGGATTTCCGCGGAAATTCTTTCACAATTCCACTGAAGCATATTTATTTTCCGCGTCTAATAACAACGAAAAAGACGAAAAAAAAAATTCTTCTTAAATGGCAAAAAAATCTCAAATGGGTTGGATTTGTATGTAGTTTGGTTCACTATCGCCCGACACTTCCGGTAGCTTTAGGTCGCAGTGGAAAATGGCGGTGAAAAAGGATATTGTCCAAGACAGAGTGCCGTTTAGTGTGCATCTGAACATAAACTGGTATGCACATTCCAATTTTATACTGCAGATCAGGAGTGTCATAACAAAGTCTATTTTCGGGTGTGTTTGGTCTCGCTCCCCCTGTCGGTGTTTGGATACTTTGGCGAACGGTGGACACGCGCCTATCCCCCCCCCCCCCTCCCCCTGTCGTTTGATTTTTCGGCCGCTGAAAATGAAGGACATGCCCCCCCCCCCCCCCCCACCCGTCGTTTGATTTTCCGCGTTTTCTTTGTTACTAGAATCCCACCCCTGTTATCCTGCTGTGGTGTGTCTGGGGGTAGAATGAGTTAACGGTGGCATTTTCTCGGAGACTATTCAAGCCACATTCTTCAAGCTTGGCCCAAGGATACTTTGTGGCAAGACCTTTTTAAACATGCCAATTTGAGTGACCTCTCTCAAAGGGTCACGCAGGGTTGACAAATGTGTGAAAACTGCTTGCATTTTCAGAAAACGTGGATTTTGCTGCTGCAGAAGCCAGCCCTCGTCACCGAGGTCACACATATGTAAATCGGTCATACACGGGATTACTCTTTTTATTCTTGTGCAAGGCCCCTTAAACCAAAATTGGGCTGTTTCTGTTTCTAATGCAGCTTTGGTTTCAATCTTTCTTTCTTTCTTTCTCCAGTTGGAAAATGGCGCCTGGGATGGACCCGAGACTGAGAGTAGTGCCAGCGCATCGCAATACGAGGGCAGTGATGACGAGGAGTTTGTTCCTGGCTCGAGCTCACCCGATTCAGAGGGTGTGTCGGCATCAATTGCTGGGATCTCTGACATAGACAGTATTGTATCGACTATGTTAGATTTCATCAAAGTGGCAGGTTCGGGGTGGCCAGGTGTTGGTGACGCTAGTACCAGCAAGGTGCAGTGTGCGTTAGGGGGTGGCAATGAGAATGTGGATAGGCAGGAGGAACATGATGCTGGAAAGAGTGGGGAAAGAGCACTTACAGAAGAAACAGGTGTGCACGTGTCGCAGAGAGGGAAAGGAAAGTACAAATGGGACAAGAAACATGCATGCAAATTGTGTGGCAAGCTTGTCTTGAAAATGAGCACGCACTTACAAGATGTCCATGCAGATGAGGCAGACGTTGCTAAAATTTTGTCGATGAAAAAAGGGACCAAGCAGAGACGTCGAGCATGGATCAGACTACAAGATGAGGGTGATTACATGCATAACGTTGCTGTTCTTGAAAACAAATCCGGATGTTTGATTCCTAAGTATCGCACCAAAACTAGTAAGGTAGACGACCTTCTCGCCTGTAGCCATTGCAAAGGGCTCTATCAAAAAAAGCTGATCTCTGTACACTCAAAACGTTGCTGTCAGAAGCCAGAAGGGTTTCAGATCACTCGGCGAGGAGACGCGGCGCGCCGTGGTCGGCTAATGCTTCCAATACCCTTAGACGTTGAATTTTCATTCTATCACAAGGTCTTGGCCAGCCAGAGAGATGATGAGATAAGCCGTCTCATCAGAACTGACCCCTTGCTTCTTGAGTATGGAAAGAGATTATTTGACCGCAGGGACATTGAAGAACACACGGCTGGACAAATCAGCTCCAGGATGCGGGAGTTAGGGAGACTATTAAAGATTATCAGAGTGAGGTCAGAAATGAAAATCGCAAGTTTAAATGCTGTGATCAATTCAGCTAGCTTTGATCATGTTGTCCTGGCTGTAAAAGAGCTAGCAGATTTTGATGAGGACACACATCAGTTCAAAAAAGGCAATCTCGCAATGCGCATAGGCCATGCTTTGAAAAAGTGTTCACAGATCAAACAGTCACAGGCATCCAAACAGCTTGGGCAGGGTTCAGACGACAGGTGGCGACAGGAGCTCTCTGAGGCGCAGCGGTTTGACTCTGTCTTCAACGGGGACTGGTATGATTGTGTGTCCGCTACAGCAGCCCAGTCGGTCGGGAAAATGACCATGAACAAACCCAAGCTGATCCCATCATGTGAAGATGTGAGGAAGGTCCAACAGCTTCTTGAGACAAGGATGGTTTCGGAAGATTATCCGACAGTGGTTAAAGCAACTCTTTGTGCTGTATCACTTTTCAACCGAAAACGAGGGGGAGAAGTTCAGAGAATGAAGGTGTCAGACTTCCAGAATGCTAAGATTGGATCGATCACCAATCAAGATATCTTGAAAGGTCTCACAGAGGTTGAGAAGAAAATGGTGAATCATTTTCAGCGAGTGGAAATCAGAGGCAAGTTTAATAGGAGTGTTCCCGTTTTGCTGACGAAGAAGATGATGACAACTGTGGACAGAATCCTTCAAATGAGGCAATCAGTGCCAGCTCTCGCTGATTCCCAGTACATCTTTGCCACACCTTCTGGTCAGAGGCCTTACAGAGGCCATGATGTTCTGAAGGCCCATGCCCTAGAAGCAAGGGTGTCATACCCAGCCATGTTCACATTTACTCAGTTGCGGAAGCAGGTTGCAACTTTGGCTCAGTCAATGGCCATCTCGGAGTTAGACCAGGATCAGCTGGCAGATTTCCTTGGCCATGATATTCGGATACATCGCCATATCTACCGCCAACCTCAAGACGTCCTTCAAAAGGCAAAAGTGGCAAAGATTCTTCTGTCAGTTAACAATGGGATGACAGATTTTGAGAGTTGCATTAGAGCTGAGCTGGGCGATGATGAAGAGATTGACTTTGACAATGAAGACACATCAGAAACTGGCAGAGAGGTCTCGGGGGGAACAGCACCTGTGAATGAAGCAAGTAGCAAGTCAACAACACAGGAATCGATGAGCATGACGGAGAAAAGACGTCCAGAGCCTGATGACAATCTAGATAGTTTTGATGATGACAGTACTGCGTCAGCTCCTGTTCGAAAGAAAGCTAGATTTACAAGGAAACCATGGGGGGAAGCTGAAGAGAAAGCTGTTCAAACTCGTTTCAAGACACACCTCGTCATGAACAAACTTCAAATGTACGCAATGGCAGAGGAGCCTGCACTTAGACATAGGCGCTGGACAAACATTAAGGATTACGTCCGCAACAGACTGAAAAAGTTACAAAAGAAATGAATTGAGGTTCCCCGCCACTCGCGGCATTTTCGATTTCATACAGATTTATTACATGAGTGTTATTATTGGTGTGGTTTCAGCATGTATAGCCTGCTTTTTTTTTTATCTGATGGACGCCTGGATCATTTTGTATACTGTATAACCTTTGGATTTGCAAAACGAAACAGCCGGCTGGGGACAAAAGACAATAATAAGATAAGAAAACCATTGACAATGTAAAGATTGATTACAAGAGTGTTATTGGGGGGGGGGGGCGGATCATTTTGTAATATACTGCATACCATTTTAAAAACTCTGCAAATAAAAGAATGGTTGGTTGTACTGCATACCATTTTAAAAACTCTGCAAATGAAAGAATGGTTGGTTGTTGGAGACGAAAGACGTTAAATAAAGGCTGAAGTTTCAAGTGATTTCTTATGTTGTCAGTTAATTAATTAATGTCAGTGTTCTGTTCTGTCATTTTAACTCATTCTACCCCAAGACCGGAATCCCCAAATGTTGAAGTCGTCTTCAGAAGACTGCGTTGCAGTGCAGGACACAGATGGGCGCCAAGCTATTCTGGCATCACCCTTGAACTATCATGGTGGATCTTTATTTTGCTGTGGTGTGTCTGGGGTAGAATAAGTTAAGCCCAAATGTTGAAGTCGTCTTCAGAAGACTGCGTTGCAGTGCAGGAGACACAGATCCACCATGATAGTTCAAGGGTGATGCCAGAATAGCTTAGCGCCCATAGGCGCCAAGCTATTCTGGCATCACCCTTGAACTATCGTGGTGGATCTTTTATTTTGCTGTGGTGTGTCTGGGGTAGAATAAGTTAAGCCCAAATGTTGAAGTAGTCTTCAGAAGACTGCGTTGCTGTGCAGGACACAGATCCACCACGATAGTTCAAGGGTGATGCCAGAATAGCTTGGCGCCCATAGGCGCCAAGCTATTCTGGCATCACCCTTGAACTATCGTGGTGGATCTTAAATTTTGCTGGGGTAGAATAAGTTAAGTGTTCGTTTCTTCGTCTGGGTCTTTTTCTATCTTTCATATTTTTCCACACTTTTTGACCCGCATCATAGTCATACTGAGGCTAATAGCTTCAAATTTGTTCACTGCCATAATTCTGTGCAAGCTACATTACAGTACTTACAGATGAGGACATAGACCAATGGCTTTAGTTCAAGGGTGGTGCCACAATAGCTTGGCGCCTAGAGGCACCAAGCTATTCTGGCACTAACCCTTGGACTATTTCAGTCACACTAGTTGCACACACTGGTGTATTCCGAATGATAAGGGTTAATATTCAAAATACTCTGTTGCTGTTTGTCTGAAACTCCAGAGTACCCAAAAACAAAACAAAAAGTCCTTTAATTTCCAGAATACATTATGTTGATTCTCACATCAATGCCATGATAAACTGTTTTGCTTCAGAAGGACAAAACGCAGCAATGTTTAAAAGATTTTCTCTGTAAAAATCATAATCGAAAGGTTTCGGGCCAGTGTTTATTGAATTTTTCACCATACAATGTAAAGAATGTTAAAGCACACATACACATTAAGTTGGGAAAAAAATTAATGTGAAAAAGAAGTATTCCATGAACTTGACCTTATTACAGACGCCTACTGTTGTGAAGACACCCATTTTGACTGTAATGCCAGTTTTTGTGTGAGAGAGACACCCACCCACTTTATTGGCAGAAACCCATTTTTTCGGCATCTAGTGGCTCTGTTTCTAGAAAATGTCTATTTTATTTTAAGTTATAGAGCTTAGTTATAAGGTGAGTTCTAAACATTCGCATCAATTCCAGAGCCCTAGAATAAATAGAAATATGGGAACCCATTTTCACATGAAATGGTAGGTAACCCACTGTGAGGCTTTTGTGCGCCTGTGTGTGTGTGTGTGTGTGTGTGTGTGTGTGTGTGTGTGTGTGTGTGTGTGTGTGTGTGTGTGTGTGTGTGTGTGTGAAGTTGTAAATGTGTGTGTGTGTGTGTGTGTGTGTGTGTGTGTGTGTGTGATGGTGTGTGTGTGTGTGTGTGTGTGTGTGTGTGTGTGTGTGTGTGTGTGTGTGTGTGTGTGTGTGTGTGTGTGTGTGTGTGTGTGTAGGTCTGGATGTGTACAGCTGACAATGTCACATGATTTTCTTTCAGATATTTCGCCAATGACCCACAGAAATCAGTCTGCCCGGACTCAATACCTGTCAGGTTAGTACTCCCTTTCACTAATGTCCTTAATGTGTGTAAATGTTACATATGTACCGGCCATGAATCCATTTTCATACCAGGAATCCATTTTCAAATGATACTGACAGTTTTGCAATACAGACTTTTTTTAAGTGTAGTTGGATGAGAAGTATAATTTCTGTAGTAACAGTGATTGTGAATTATAACACAGTAACGTTTTTGCCTGTCTTTTAAAAATTTTAATGTGTAGAGTGTTCTCCATAGAGTACCCGAAATGGTACACGAGGCGCAATTAGCTTACACATTTGGTTGTCACTGTATACTACCACTGTATACTATACAGCTGCATCTATTTCAACTAAACAAGAAAAATTAGAAGTGCACATGACAGGTTGTACAGTTGACTTGATGTAACATGATCTCACCTTTTGTTCTTGGCTTTCGTAATGTTGAATTTTATGTGCATACAGTCTGTACCTGTGTGCACTTGCTTTCTCTGTATCAAAGTGTGTGTGCGTGTCTGTGTGTGTGTGCAATTTTTGTCACACACACACACACACACACACACACACACACACACCCACACACACACACACACACACCATCACACACACACACACCGGCACACACACACACCCTCACACACCCATCCCATGTGTTGTACTTAAAATAGTTCCTAGTGTACCGTGTAGTATGTCATTATGATATTATCACCCCGATTTATGTTTATGCATTACTTTATAATTTACAGTTGCACTTGCAGGTGATTTTGAGACGTATCGTGCAGCACCTTGCCTCATTAATAACACTGTTTTGCACTGTACTCTTCCAAGCTGTTTCCATTTCGCCAATTGTTAGGGCGATCATTGTACAAATCAGGACATAATCTCCCATGACCAGTTACTCACTATTATGCTTCATTTTTTCAGACTCCAAAGAGCGCCTGAGGCTGACAAGAACTCAAAGAGCAAAATTTGATACGTTTGGGACTGGATGCCACAGACAGTACTTAGAACTGCGACAGGCCGGTGTCTCTCCAGTGGATGTTGTAGTCTCTGCTTAAAAAAAACACTTATTTAGTATTGCTACATGCTGCAGAATGATGAAACAGTGTGTCTCCAGAGATTACTCTACAGGTTTCGCTTATATAACAGAAAGAGTGATCAACCATACAAAACATTTTTGGGACTGATAAGGTTTGACTGGTGGTGTAAAATATACTCCCAAAAGTGTATGGCTTCATCTTGAAATACTACTGCTTTGTACCTGTCTGTATTGTAGGGGAGGGTTAGACACACGCACAATTAAAGTTAGGGTAAAACTATACTTTTTCACAGAATGGCATTGTGTCGTCACTGGAATGCTGTAAAGTCATGCACGGTTTGAAAATCACTTTTCCACCCAATTATTTTGATCAATAAATCAGAGAAACATTGATTGTTTGTTTAAAAAATTGCAAGAAACTGAAGCATGTTGTGTCAGTGGCGTGTGTGTGTGTGTGTGTGTGTGTGTGTGTGTGTGTGTGTGTGTGTGTGTGTGTGTGTGTGTGTGTGTGTGTGTGTGTGTGTGTGTGTGTGTGTGTGTGTGTGTGTGTGCACTCAAACATGTGTGTTCTCATGCACGTTTGTGTACTCATGCATGCGGTGCGTGTGCAAGGAAGAGATAGATAAAGTGAGACTTCATAACCACCCCTCTCATAATCTATAGATTTATTATAATCAACTACCTATTCAGACAAACCAACTCCAACAAATACAATCAATACCTTTATTACCTAACTACTTAGGGTAAGTACTTGTAAGAACTTAGGGTAAGTTCTTACAAGTACTTACCCTAAGTTCTTACAAGTACTTACCCTAAGTAGTTAGGTAATAAAGGTATTGATTGTATTTGTTGGAGTTGGTTTGTCTGAATAGGTAGTTGATTATAATAAATCTATAGATTATGAGAGGGGTGGTTATGAAGTCTCACTTTATCTATCTCTCAAGGATGTTTGCATATGTGTGTGTGATCGTGTATTTGTGTGTGTTTAGTACGCATGCTAGCGTGCGCGTGCGTGCGTGTGTGTGTGTGTGTGTGTGTGTGTGTGTGTGTGTGTGTGTGTGTGTGTGTGTGCGTACTACAGATAAAATTATGTACATGTTGTCATTTACAGAGTGAAATCTGTGAAGTGTGTGTTTGTGTGTGGACTCGTACATGTGTGTGTTCACATGCATGTTTGTGTACTCATGCATGTGGTGTGTGTGCAAGGTTGATTGCATCATATGTGTGTGTGCTCGTGTATTTGTGTGTGGTTACGCATTTTCGCGCCGCGTGTGTGTGTGACTCTGTGTGTGTGTGCGCCAGTGTGTGTGTGTGTGTGTGTGTGTGTGTGTGTGTGTGTGTGTGTGTGTGTTCAGCACTACAGATAAAGGTACATGCATATCGTCATTTACAGAGTGAAATCTGTAAAGTGCTGCCCACGATTCACATGCACGTAAGTTGTGCTTTTGCACCCCAGTGCCATGGTTATATTGTGCATGCAAACACACACAACATCATTTAGGCTATGCCCGATAACCTACCCCGCTCCCAAACACACACATACACACACACACACACACACACTGGCCGGCAGACTGACACACCGTGACCAGACATGCTTAATACTACTCTGACAGTGTCTTTTGGGTTTGTTCCGGTTCATTTAGGTAAAAAGACGGACCGACAACCGAGATAACAATGGCCGCGTACGAGTTTGAGCGGCACATTATTTGCCGTTGCAAAACGAACCAGTTCGCGGGTATTCTGACAAACCATACATTTTCACAGCGCTGAAACTTCATTATTTGACTTGTAAGTGTGTTTTATGTGTATAAATTGTGCATACTCGATAAATGCTTTTTTCAACGATTTTTTTTAGCCCAGGTAGAAACTTAGGGGCTTTAAATAAACCTACGATATGGAACCTAAATAAAGCTAAGACCATTTAGCAACACACACCCAACATCAAGAGCTACAGGCAGCGCAGACAGTAGGGAGAGTGTAAAATAGGAAAATACAGATGAATGGACCAAGGTTAGACAGAAACACATGCCCCAGAATAGAGAGGAAAACCCGCCCTGTGGGGCTGACCAGGGTGACCCTGGGAACTAAAAAGTAGTTAACTCCACCCAAGTCCCCCAGGGCAGACCCGGGTGGGGACGCAGGAGGCATAGATCCTCATGAGCCCCCAGGTCAGCGGGAGCTCATAAGGATCTATGTCTCTTGCAGTTCTGATGTGTTTACTGTGTCCCAGCACCTCAGAAGTTAAACCCTGCAAGCATATTGATGAATGGAACAGTTTATACAATGAAAAAAGGTCATGTGCACGCACGTGCACCGCGTCTGTTATCAACTACACTGATGATCAACCACCAGCGACGAATCTAACGGAAGTGACGTATTTTGTTTATTTGATAAAAACAGCACCCTCTAACATTCTGGCAACTCGTTGAGTGGAAGGTATGATGCAACTTTTAACACACGATTCTCCTTTGCGATTCTGCGATGAAAATTATAACGAACAATCACCCCTTTCCTTTGCAGATGTTATTTTGTGGTGGGAAATGTGCTCGGTTATAATCACTTGAATGTAACTCCGCATCAATGTCGTGGTTTGAAACTGCATTGTATTAGTGTTGACGCTTTTCTTTGACGGGAAATTTACTGATTTTTGTGAAGGTAACTCCGCATCAGTGTTTAGTTTTGCGCAAGCACTATATTGTTGACGCATTCCTTGTGACGGAAGGTGTACTCGGTTCAAATTAGTTACAGGTAACTTCTCACCAGCGTCCGGGTTTGAAACTGCGCTGCGACAGGAATTGTACTTCATAAATCAAGCGAAAGTAACTCAAACAATGTTGAGTTTTTAAACTGCGCTATTTGTTGATGATTACCTGTGTGGCGGGAGATGTACTCGATTAAAATCAGTTCAAGGTAACTCCTCACCAATGTTGGGATTTAAAACTGCGCTATATTATTGTGACGTTTTATTGTTACGGGAAGTGTGCGTCATAATAATCGCACGAAAAATGACGCCATAGACTTGTTTCGAGTTTTGAAACTGCGCTATAAAATTGTGGATACTTTTCTGTGACGGGAGATATGTGAGCGAACAATATCTCCGCCTTACAAATGTTGGGTCTGGCACTACGCTACATTGTTTACGTTCTTCTGAGGCACAAGATGTAAACTACGAGGCATAAAAACGCGAAAAAGAAAGGAACCATTAAAACGTTAATAATTTGATTACAGATCGAAGTGATTGTTGGCAGCACGTGCAGCAAGCTTAGTTCTTGCAGTACTAGCCGTTGTATTAACCACCGCACTGTGCGATTAGTGCTGAGTCAGCCCATCTCTGCACGGGGTCAGCATGCGTCATGTGACCCATCTGCAACACGTGCAGAAATGTGAACATCAGCTCACGCTGCTCAGTGAACCCAGGCTATAAATACTCCGCCTAGAAAATGTTTTAAAATGTCCAAATCTGCTGCTAAATCCAGATGCCAAGACTTTCAGCCCAAGATCGCGAAAGAGCACTGGGACGTCTGGACGCCGGAGAGTCGCCACAGTAGGTCGCTTTCACTCAGAGCGTGCATGTCTCCACTATTTATCGCCTTCAGAGCCGTTTCCAGACAACCATCACCACTAATGATCGTCCGAGGAGCGGCAGGCCGAAGGCAACGACAGCAGCACAAGACCGTATTATCCGACGTCAGCATATGAGGAATCCCCACGAGACCGCTGCCAACACGGCCAGAAACACCCTTGGCAGGAACGGGAGACCGATTAGCGCCCACACCGTACGTCGAAGGCCGATTTCAGGAGAGCTCCATTGCAGGCGTCCAGCTAGACGACCCATCTCGACTGCTTGACACCGCCGGACCGTCTTCGGTGGGCGCAAAACCACATCACGCGGCGTCATCGTGACTGGCACCGGGTCCTCTACACTGACGAAAGCAGGTTTTGTATTTATCCGTCTGATGGCCGAATCAGGATCTGGTGAAGACATGGACAGCTGTTTCGAGCTGCTAACATCTTGCAGCGGAACAGATGGGGAGGTGAAAGCGTGATGATTTGGGGTGCAGTCGGGGTTACCCAGCAAATAGGATCTGCGGTCGCCCCAAATGTCGGCCGACGACGAGGAAATGGCGTCAGTGCTGACCGGTACATCAACCAAGTACTGAGACCTCATGCGGTATCGTTCTTCCATCGTCACCCAAACCACCTATACCAGCAAGATAATGTAGGGCCGCACACGGCACGTGTCACACAAGCCTTTCTGCAACACAACAACATCAATCTGCTCCACCATCCAGCTCGCTCACCTGAACAGTTTTGGGATGCTCTGCAGAGGAAGCTCAACAAGTTGGCGCCCATACCTCAAACCGCTGCCCAGCTAAGTGCCGCCATTGGACGCGTCTGGCACAAGATCCCGCAACCACAAATAAACACTCTTGTGAGGTCCATGTGGCGGAGATGCAGAGCTCTGATCAAAGCCCTGGGTGGTCATACACGTTATTGACAGTATTTGTCTTCTGAATGTTGGTAGAATGACGCCATTTTTTATCAGAACGACTTTAATATGCACACGTCTGTGATGCTTGATTGTTGTGTAAATTTACTGTGCACAGTAATTATGACTCGAGAATTTATTACATCGTAAAGAGACTTCTCTGCTGTTTCGCGTTTCTTTTGCCTCTGAGTATATAATAAATAATAATAATTACGGTATTTATAATGCGCTTATCTTATAATTATTATAACTCTAAGCGCGCACTCACAACTCGCGCACGCATGCGCACGCTTTAGACAAAGACTCGCGTACCACAAACAGTGGAATACATTACGACGGTCAGCTTGGGGTGGGGAGTGTGGTGATATAGTGCTAAAACTGTTGAAAGAGGTGAGTTTTGAGGGCGGACTGGAAGGAGGAGAGAGAGTGTTTCTGACGGAGAGAGAGTGGGACCGTGTTCCAGGTGGATGGACCGTAGACGGAGAAGGAGCGGGGCCGAAAGTGTTAAGTTTGGTGCGAGGGATGTGGAGGCGGAGAGGGTCAGAGGCAGAGCGGAGGGAGCGAGAAGGTGTGTAGGGGTGAAGTAAGTTGGAGAGATAGGCAGGAGCGCAGTTGTTCAGGGATTTGTAGCAGAGAGACAGAATTTTGTATTGGATGCGTTGGGGGATGGGGAGCCAGTGAAGGAGTTTGAGCACGGGTGTGACGTGGTCGGATTTTTTCTTTCTGAGGACGAGGCGGGCAGCATTGTTCTGAACGCGTTGAAGAGTGAAAATGGTGGAGTGAGGGAGGCCGGAATATGTATAGTAACCGCCTTGTGCATGCAGCCGCCGGTACATAGTACCGGCGGCTGCGTGCACATGGGGGTTATGGCAGCTCCTCAGTCACGAACTGGATTTTGTTGATACAAAGCACTGTAATAGACAATCTGCTTCGTCGAAAGGCAGAGCGGAGCGTTTCTTGAAGAGCTCTTTTGGTTTGACTTCGCGAACGAAGATTTTATAGGAGTTGACCACGACGTCTGCAGGCTTGTTCGTGGCTGCGGAGGCCAATCCGGGACAGGCAGGTTCGACCGCAGTGGCTGCAGGGGGAGGTATGGCCAGGGTTCTGAGTTGCGGCATCTGTTTTTTCTCCTGAGCCGCTTGTCCTTAAGGCTAGCTCTGCGAGAGTCCTCAAAGGAGACAGCTGCCTTGTAAATGGTGGAGCGCCAGGTGTCACGGTCCACAGCAAGCGAAGACCACTGGTGGTGGTCGATTTGGCAGGCACTAAGTGATCTGGAAACATGGAGGCACAGCACTGCACAACAAGCTCCATGACCTCTTTCTCTGCTGCTGGGAGGAAGGAACACTACCAAAAGATCTCCGTGATGCAGTCGTTATCACCCTGTACAAGAACAAAGGCGAGAAGTCTGACTGTTCCAACTATCGGGGAATTACCCTGCTGTCCATTGCTGGGAAAATCCTTGCAAGGCTGCTCCTGAATCGGCTGGTACCTGCCATCGCTGAAGACCAACTCCCAGAGGCCAGTGTGGCTTCAGAGCAAACAGGAGCACCACCGATATGGTCTTTGTGCTGAGACAGCTACAGGAGAAGTGCCGCAAGCAGAACAAAGGGCTGTACGTAACATTTGTCGACCTAACAAAAGCGTTCGACACTGTGAGCAGGCAAGGCATGTGGCAGATCCTGGAGCGCCTTGGCTGTCCCCCAAAGTTCCTCAACATGATTGTCCAGCTACACGAGGACCAGCAAGGCCAGGTCAGACTCAACAATGACCTCTCAGAACCATTCCCTATTCTCAACGGCGTAAAGCAGGGCTGCGTGCTGGCACCGACCCTCTTCACCATCATTTTTAGCATGATGTTGAAGCAGGCCACAGTGGACCTCGATGATGACGATGCCGTGTACATCAGGTATCGTCTCGATGGCAGCCTGTTCAACCTCAGACGACTGCAGGCCCACACGAAAACCCTAGACCAACTGATTCGTGAGCTGCTTTTTGCTGATGATGCTGCCCTCGTTGCACACACAGAGAGAGCCCTGCAGCGCATCACGTCTTGCTTCGCAGATGCTGCCCAACTCTTTGGACTCGAGGTCAGTCTGAAAAAGACAGAGGTCCTCCATCAGCCGGCACCCAAGACAGTGTATCGCCCTCCTCACATCACCATTGGCGAGTCTGAACTAAAGTCAGTGCACCAGTTTACCTACCTTGGCTGCATTATCACGTCGGACGCCAAGCTGGACAAGGAGCTTGACAGCAGGCTGGCAAAAGCGAACAGCGCTTTCGGGCGACTTTTCAAGCGGGTGTGGCACAATCAACAGCTGAAAACAGGCACCAAGATCAGCGTGTACAGAGCTGTGGTCCTCACCACCCTGCTGTATGGTTCCGAGTCCTGGGCCCTCTACCGCAGCCAACTACGACTCCTCGAACGCTTCCACCAGCGCTGCCTGCGTACCATCCTGGGCATTCACTGGAGTGACTATGTCACCAACGTCGAGGTCCTTGAACAGGCTGAAACTGTGAGCATCGAGGCTTTGCTGCTGCGGACACAGCTCCGCTGGGCGGGGCATATCTCCAGGATGGAGGATCATCGCCTACCAAAGATCACACTGTTCGGCGAGCTTGCTACTGGACACCGTGACAGAGGGGCACCAAAGAAGAGATACAAAGACTGTCTCAAGAAGTCACTTAGTGCCTGCCAAATCGACCACCACCAGTGGTCTTCGCTTGCTGCGGACCGTGACACCTGGCGCTCCACCATTTACAAGGCAGCTGTCTCCCTTGAGGACTCTCACAGAGCTAGCCTTAAGGACAAGCGGCTCAGGAGAAAAAACAGAGATGCCGCAGCTCAGAACCCTGGCCATACCTTCCCCTGCAGCCACTGCGGTCGAACCTGCCTGTCTCGGATTGGCCTCCGCAGCCACGAACAAGCCTGCAGACGTCGTGGTCAACTCCTATAAAATCTTCGTTCGCGAAGTCAAGCCAAGAGAAGTGACTTCTTGAGAGTCTTTGTATCTCTTCTTTGGTGCCCCTCTGTCACAGTGTCCAGTAGCAAGCTCGCCGAACAGGGTGATCTTTGGTAGGCGATGATCCTCCATCCTGGAGACATGCGCCGCCCAGCGGAGCTGTGTCCGCAGCAGCAAAGCCTCGATGCTCACAGTTTCAGCCTGTTCAAGGACCTCGACGTTGGTGACATAGTCACTCCAGTGAATGCCCAGGATGGTGCGCAGGCAGCGCTGGTGGAAGCGTTCGAGGAGTCGTAGTTCGCTGCGGTAGAGGGCCCAGGACTCGGAACCATACAGCAGGGTGGTGAGGACCACAGCTCTGTACACGCTGATCTTGGTGCCTGTTTTCAGCTGTTGATTGTGCCACACCCGCTCGAAAAGTCGCCCGAAAGCGCTGTTCGCTTTTGCCAGCCTGCTGTCAAGCTCCTTGTCCAGCTTGGCGTCCGACGTGATAATGCAGCCAAGGTAAGTAAACTGGTGCACTGACTTTAGTTCAGACTCGCCAATAGTGATGTGAGGAGGGCAATACACTGTCTTGGGTGCCGGCTGATGGAGGACCTCTGTCTTTTTCAGACTGACATCGAGTCCAAAGAGCTGGGCAGCGTCTGCGAAGCAGGACGTGATGCGCTGCAGGGCTCTCTCTGTGTGTGCAACGAGGGCAGCGTCATCAGCAAAAAGCAGCTCACGAATTAGTTGGTCTAGGGTTTTCGTGTGGGCCTGCTCAGAGGTTGAACAGGCTGCCATCGAGACGATACCTGATGTACACGGCATCGCCTCATCATCGAGGTCCACTGTGGCCTGCTTCAACATCATGCTAAAAAAGATGGTGAAGAGTGTCGGTGCCAGCACGCAGCCCTGCTTTTCTTGAAGAGCTATAGTGAAACCAAACAGGCGAGCGAGCGACCTGCCTCGCACAGTTTGTTCGACGACAGACACAGACGCGAGACTTGCGCAGCGAGAAGCCACCAATCTGTAAAAGGCATAGATCCGCATGAGCCTCCGCCGGTCGCGGAAGTTCATGATTATCTATGACCTCTTACAGGTGGGTATATTGTGGAAGTTTTCTGAGAGAATAATGGAGGTGTAGGAATGACTACGGTCGATTAAAAACTGATCGAGCATAGAGTTTAGCTGGACACAGAGAAGCCTCTCTGCAAATCTTTTCAGCTTGCAACAGGCATAGATTCTCATCAGTCCTATCTATCAGCAGGGGCTCATGAGAATCTACGTCTCTTCCTCCTAATAAACCAGCTCCCGTTTATTCATATCAGAGGGAGGAAATTAACGCTAGTTTAAAGCCGAGGACTGAACATTTTCGACATCAAACCAAAAAAAAAAATCTGCAAGAGACATAGAGTCTCATGGACCCCTGCTTTCAGCAGGGGCTCATGAGAATCTATGTCTCTTGCTCGATATTGATGTATGCACATTTATTCACATCTCTTCTCCGCAGCTCGGCAGCAGGAAATCTGGCGGGCGTCGAAGAGTGACTGTTCTATCGTTCTGTCACTGAGGCGATATTGCGTATGTGTGGTCGGAACCAGCAGGAAGATTTGTGCCACGCCGCGTGTGTGTAAGGTGGCTCCGCCTGGAGTTAGCTGCCAGTCACTGAAGGGCTTACGTCCCTTTACTTGAGACGCTAGACCAGTGCTGTGACAGTTCGAAGAATGTGTTTTTACGGCACAACTGCTTGAACTGAGGTCGGCATATCCTACATGAAGGAAAAGTGACAAAATGTTTTGTGTTCATATCTGTCATTACTTCAGGACTCACTTGAAAGGCTGCAAAAAGTGGGCTTTTTTATGAAACTATGGAAAAACGACGTTCTGTACTCAAAAAGCCTCAAACAAAGCCCTGCCGTGGTATGGTCTTAGTCGCCTGCGCGGTGTTAAACCCTGATAACTATATTAAACAAAACTAGAATCACTTCCTGTGGAAAAAGACATTACAATATGCTGAAAGTGTGTTGAAATACGTTTCACAAGACAACGTTTGGTCGAAACAAACAATAATATACCTACTTGGCGGATATATTTGGTGATACACACTCAGTACGTGAGATGAGCGGATGAAAGTGAGCTGATGGAAGTTACTGTGATCCGCTGTGGATTTAGTTTTTCGTGGTGACAACTTTAAAAGAGGATTTTGTGCAACATTTGCAAGCCATGAAATAAAGGACATCATTCTGTTTCATCTCGGTGAGAAGGTACTAAGCTTTTTTACTCAGTGTTTATGAATGCCAGGCCGAAACAGGAGACTGTGATGTCCGTAAACTGATAAAATATAAATATCGAAAGAAAACAGCACGCTTTTGGGGGGACACGTACATATTGTGCTTGCCCCTCCCCCCCCCCCCCCCCCCCCCCCCCCCACCAAGGCTTTTTTTTTTGTGCGTACGTATTTTCTTTTGTGAGTTTTTCCTTTGCGAGTGAACTGCCAATTAACCCAATTCACCCCACGGCCGTATTTCCTAAATTTTGGAGGTGTCACCTAACGACTATGTACCAGATCCAAGAGATGGATCGACCATGATAATTCAAGGGTAGTGCCGGATTAGCTTAGCATCATCAGGCGCCAAGCTAATCTGGCACTACTTGAATTATCATGGTCGATCCATCTCCTGCCGTAGTAAGTCGCCGCTAAGTGTCCTTTCGATCAAATGAGTACTAAATTCTATCGGGATGACAAGACTGCGAATGCCTGACTCGAGTGGGACTCTGTTCTTGTGATGTCTTCTATGAGAAATTTATATTTTTGATCGCATACATCAGAGATTATCTTTGCATCGCTCGGGGATTCTTGTGGTAGCATGCACTCTGACTCAGTGAACTACTTTTCCAGGGCTAAGTTGCACGAAAGAGCGTACTTCCTGCGCACGCCGCTAAGCAGGGTGCGTATAGCTTAACGCCTTGCTTAGTAGCGAGCGCAGAGGGCATACAGCTGCATGAGTGAGTTTAGTCCTGCGCCAGCTATTAAGAGCGGAGCACCTTGCTTAGTGGCTGGCGCACGACAAAGCTCACTCATGCGACTGGTGCTAGGAGGACTGACGATGTCTCAGGCAATTCACGTCAGGTACGCAAGCCATACTGTGATGTACCTCAATACATAAAATGACGTGAAATTTTTCAGCGTTAGAAACGAGACGTGTTCAAAGACATTTTCAAAGTGAGCAAGCACTTCACTCCGTGATTTGCCCCGTACTCCTAGCAAGACGTGATGAAATTGCATCAACGATAAAGAGAATTGCGGCTTTTGACAGTTTTGCGAGGTTAACTCATTCCCGACGTGTTGCGTTCGGATACGCCGCCGAGTCCGAATGCAACGCGTCTGGGATGAGTTAAGAAGGTAACTGTACTAAACTCTACACAAGTAACAAGACGTAAGGTATTCTTACCAAAGATAAAAAGGGACTTGTGGAATGGCTCTCCGAGATTTTCTAGGTGCAACGCAAGTAACTATTTGCTCCACTGTCGTAAGGAGACATAAATAATTTCCGTTTCTCAGATCAAAAGAAGAAATGCTTGAGATAGCGTTTGAGGTGAGAATGATATACGTTTAACCGCACACATAACTAAACTGTGGGGATTTTAGTATTCTGCTTAACAAGCTGTAGCAAAGAAAAAGCGACTATACAGTCCTGCAAGAAAACTATCCTAGCGGAACAAATTATAACTGACGCCTGTTTAACGTTGTAACCTGATAACATGTCAACATTCCATTTTTATTTTTTAAAAATCTATAATAGTCCGGAACCACAACAATCACTTCAGTAAACAACAGAACTATCCCAGCGGAAGAAAATTACAACTGACGCCTATTTTTTAATTTATAACCTGATAACATGTCACCCTTCCTTTTTATGCAAAATCTCAAGGATAGTTCAGAACCATGATAAACACTTAACCTATTCAGCCCTGACGCACTACAGCAGGAGATGGGTCGACCGTGATAATTCAAGGGTAGTGCCAAATTAGCTTGCGCCGATAGGCGCCAAGCTAATCTGGCACTACCCTTAAATTATCATGGTCGATCCATCTCCTGCAACTCCTGCATAGTCATTAGATGACGCCTCCACAATTTAAGAATACGGCCGTCGGGCTGAATGGATTAATAAAACCAAACAAACAATAATACAAGTTTTCCAAACATTTTAACCCGTTCAGTGCCGAGAAAATGCGAACACCACCCAAATGCAAGAGGCGCTTATGAGAATCTGTGCCTCTTGCTGATACCACTTTGTAGCCATGTTCCTGGGACAGATAGTTTTTTTTGGGTGCTTAATCAACGAAGATTGCAAAAACACGGTATCCTTCTGCTGGCACTGAACGGGTTAAACTCTAAATAGTATATGGTGTACGGTTTTGATATATTCGGGTGTACGGTACTGACCAAACACTACATAAGGGGAGCGACTTAACCCTTTGCGGGATTCCTGCAGTACTCACCTCAAAATAGAGCGCTGACAACAGCCAACATGACTGTGTATGGTCAGTATGGGTGACACAAAGGGTTAAAACACCGCAAAAGAAGAAAAGAAAGCGTTAAACGTTTAGGCTTTACACCTTGTGCCACCACGAAGGTGATTTCAAAGACGAGGCACCGAAATTGTGCGGACAAAATGTTACCCAAACCTGGGCTCGAAATTGGGAACTATGGTAGGGTGAGAGCTTTTCGACTTTATTCTCATGACACAGAGAGCACATTTCTCAGACTAGTTTCCGTGTCTGGGCAGGTTTGTGATTCACGACCTTACGGCTGAAAGCCGTAAGGACGTGAATTACAGACCTGCACACTCCTAGTGTTACGTAAGGCATAACTACTTCAGTGTCAGCGGACGCAAATTGTATTTTTGGCATCATTGCTAGTTCATCGTCCAAGATCCCCAGCCGTCCAGGGAACATGGATATCGTTTTCATTCAGCGACCAAAACCCGCGCGAGGAACATGAATACAAAATGGTATTAGCAAGAGGCATAGATCCTCATGAGCCCCCGCTATTGCGTGGGGGGGGGGGGGTTGTGATGTTCTATACCTCTCGCAGCTCGGCGTGTTTTCTATGTAAAACGGCAGTGAAGGCGCTAAACTAGATAGAGCTGCTTTTTTCAGTAGGAAGGCATCAGCGAAAAGTTTCATCAGTACTAAACAGGAGATATTCGATCTGCTTTAACCAGCGGCTGACAGTTTTGGGTTTGTTGCGTTCTTCGATCTTTATATACAGGAGATTTATTTTACCTTTTTCTTGCCAATTTGCCACGAAAGCTGTCGTCAAGAGTGTGCGAAGAATTGACGGGAATATCGTCTGAGAAAAAAGCCCTTTTTTTTTTTTTTTTTTTTTTTTTTTTTGGTGGGCACGTCGCATGCAGGCTTTCGATGCATGGCAGACTACAAACGCCGGCCTGGCCTTATAAATAAAAGTGTTGTCTCCTGTAACACAGGCACAGACAAAACGACGGGCTTGTTTGGATAGCATGTCCGTTGTAAGGTCCTGGTAAATCAAAGAGGCACATATGCAGCGCTGCCGAATTGATGAATGTTCAGGTCGTATTCCATATGTAATAGCTGTCCCTGTCCCCAAACCCGCCCGCAAGGGCCGTGCATTGTTTACCCCGTGTGGACGTTAAACCCCGAACTAACAACTGTAAACACAGTAGGTTAACGCTTTGTATTGATGGCGTTTACATGTAACCCCTCAAGTGACAATTTGGCACGAACTCCTTTTTTGTAATCCTGCTGTTGCACTTTGATTTTTTCCCCATTTTCTGGAAAATCTCGAAATTATTTCTCAACAGAAAATACTTATAGCCGCCGTGTGAGGAAAGCCTCGGATCACATATTCGGACCAAAATGTTAAAGATTTTATCGGCGGATTTTCCCTCGCAAACACCAGATAGTTAATCACGAGTAACGTCTTTATTTGCAATTTAGACCAGGCCGGTGTTTACCATACGCTGACAAGCACTGGAACCTCGTCCAAGAAATGCTTCAGCATTTGTTGGACGATGTTTCAGTGCATGCCAGAACGAAATATCTTTGTCAGGCAGTGATGAATGCCAGAAACTCTGGTAAAGCAATATGTAAAGTTGTGACATAATATTCTGAAATTTTGGTTGGTCTATTTAACTGATTTCGACTGGCGGAAGTTACGTCATTGTAGGCATTTTGTGAAGAACATTATTTGTCGAGTATTTCTATGAAAACTAGTTCAACGTACAATCGAAATGCTCTTCACACACCGCTGTGGGATGGCCATAGTCGCCTGTTCGACGTTAAACACAACTAAGTAAGTAAGTAAGTAAGTAACCATCGCCTGCTCGACGTTAAACAAACAAACGAACGAACGAACAAACGGAACGGAACGGACCCGACCCGACCCGATCCGCCCTAACTAACTAACTATTCAAACACGTTTCCGAGAGTTGATTAGGTTACAATATATTCCTGCGGTTTGGGAGGTAATCCATTTTATTGGTTATAATCGATCTCCCACGGCGTTCTCTCTTTAGAAAATTGGTTTGGAGAAGCGTGCTGGAAAACGTACAAATGCCTTTATGGTTTCCTTTTCTCTCAAGGCGCGTCTTTTTTGATGCGTTCAAATATAGTCACCTCTAGAGCAGGAGTTTTTAAGTCCCTTCTATTTATAGAAGTGACTTTTTAGGACGGGTCGCGGTGGGGCGAATTTAATAGCATGTCCATGCTGTCAAAGGAGGGCAGGCTTTACCTCTAACAATTGAAGTAACATGGTAAAATTACGGCATGCCTAGTTACGCTAATCTCGCTGCTGAACGTACATTTGGCGCGAAGCGCCGTATGTGCGTATGTATGTATGTGCGTATGTGTGTGAGTATGTAGGTAAACAAGAGAATCTCCGATATTTCTGTACACTGACACAAGCTTGAGACTTGGCGAACTACTTTCTTAAGTGGTTGGCTAAGAGAGCCTCCTAACATATTGTAATTGAATGTCTCATTGAAGATAATTATAAACAACCGTTTATAGGAAGTCGGTTGACCCAGATTAGAGACCGTAATTTCTGTCATATTTACTTGAACCTTTGCATATAGCTAGACTGGAGAAAAACATTGGATGAGTTCGTTAGCCTGCTTTGTATCTTTGAACTTCTTTAGTAAAAATTAATTCTTTTCAGAAAAGAATTAAAACACTTAAAAAAAAAAAAAAAAAAAAAAAACTTTACATCTAGAGAAAGTCAGACAGTGGCGGAGACGTAAACGAGACAACTCCGTCACCACGCAGACACTGACACAATACTCTAAATATGACGTCATTCTCTTTCGCGCGCGCGGCTCTCTCTCTCTCTCTCTCTCTCTCTCTCTCTCTCTCTCTCTCTCTCTCTCTCTCTCTCTCTCTCTCTCTCTCTCTCTCTCTCTCTCTCTCTCTCTCTCTCTCTCTCTCTCTCTCTCTCTCTCTCTGCTTTCAATGTCCCTTCATCGCTGTACATGAAGTGGGCAGATTCATCTCTAGTCTCAAGAACAAAAAGTCAGCTGGCGTTGATGGTATCAATGGTTTTATCCTCGAAATGTCTCTTCCATACATTATGGAAAGCTTAACCTATATTTACAACCTATGTATTCAAAATACTATTTTTTCCGGCGGCTTTCAAAAGATCTAAAGTGGTGCCTATTCCAAAACAAAAGACACATCTGATCCAAATAATTTTCGGCTCACATCCATATTATCTATTCTGTCGAAGCCTATTGAGAAGCATGTACACAAACATCTTCTCGCATTCCTGGAAGAAAAGTCTCTCCTGAATAAATATCAGTCTGGTTTTCGCCCTAAACATACGTGTCATACTGCCTTGGTTCATATGATTGACACTTGGCTGCTCAACATCAACAGAAACAAAATGTCTGGTGTTGTCTTTCTAGACCTGAAAAAAGCGTTCGACCTTATAAATCACGAAATTTTATTAGGGAAACTAGACTGCTACTTTAACAATAACAGCCCAGGGACACTCTCATTCTTTCGTTCATATATCATCGGGAGAATTCAAACTGTGTACATCAATGATACCTTTTCTTCTAAAAAGCGTGTTGAGTATGGCGTGCCCCAGGTATCCATACTAGGACCGTTACTATTTTGTTTGTTTATAAATGTTCTTTCACTTCATATATTCAATCCAAATACTGAATGTGACATGTTTGCCGATGATTCAACTCTTCACGCGGGCGGGAAAACTGTATCTGAAATATCAAGCAATCTTCAGCTTAGTCTTTAGGAGGTCTCACTGTGATGCAAAAATAATCAAATGCTTGTTAATCCATCTAAAACAAAAAGCATGCTAATCACAACACGCCAAAAGCATCAGCTACGCCCCCATTCACTTAGCCTATCTTTTGATTCAGTTCCCATTGAGCAAGTCAAGGAATATCGTCTCCTCCGGGTAATTGTTGACGAACAACTGTGCTGGTTGCCCCATCTAACACAACTAGGGAAAACATTATCAAAGAAGCTATTTTTACTATCAAGATTAAAATCTATCATTGATACTAAGACACGTAAGCTATTTTTCAACTCCTATATAAAACCTTACATTGACTGCGCATCTACTATTTGGGACAGCTGTAGTGAAGCTAACCTTAAGAAGATTAATTCTCTATACTAGCGCGCAATTAAACTGATCCTCCCAATCCCCTCTCTAACTTTGGAGGAAAACCTTCAGGCAAAAGGGTTCCTTCCTTTACATCAACACCTTAAGTTAAATAAGTGCGTACTTATGCACAAAGCACTGAACGGGAAAGCCCCCCTCTACCTGACTAAGCTTTTCACTGAAAGCGAAAGGGTTTACAGCACTTCGAGGAACAGTCTCGTCATTGAACGACCCCGAATTGACTTGTTTAAATCCAGCCTTTCGTACGGGGGGAGGGGGGGGGGAGCCTATTTATGAAACTCACTTCCTCCACATATACAGCAAACGAGACATCTTCCATTGTTTAGGACGAAAGCTTTTGAATATATCTCAGAGCAAAAGAAACGTAGATAATGACTGTCCAAAAGAGTCATGTCAATGATTTCCTTTTTTAACGCATTGTTGTGGTCCTCCGTTTTGCACTTATTAGTTTTTATATCTCTCTCTTCTCTGTAGTGTTTTGCCTGTTCACTATATCCCTACACAAGAGTAGCTGTATCATAAGCGTGCAGTCGCTGTCTAAACACTCACTTTTCATCGCTCCCTCGCCCCCCCCCCCCTCTCCTGCCCCCCCCCCCTACCCTGTCAATTGATGTGTGTGTGTGTGTGTGAATGTAACCTTCAGCGACTTGTGAACTTATATCGGAATGTAACACAAGTGACCTGTGGGTGTAGCCGCTTGTTTGTGCTGTCAACATATTGTTTCAATGTTGTTTTTAATGTTGTAGTTTAGCAAGAACAAACACGAAAAGAGGCCTGTGCGCCTATTGTTTCCATCCTTGAGAAATAAAGTATCATTCATTCATTCTCTCTCTCTCTCTCTCTCTCTCTCTCTCTCTCTCTCTCTCTCTCTCTCTCTCTCTCTCTCTCTCTCTCTCTCTCTCTCTCTCTCTCTCTCTCTCTCTCTCTCTCTGAGTGTTGCTAATTGCGAGAGGTTTGTTGGTTATTATAGACCATATCTATACCAACAAACCTCTCGCAATTAGCAACACTCAAGTAGATAGTCTGAGTGTCAGCGACCACTATCCAGTTAGCTGCATATGGCTGTCAAAACTTCCAAAACTGAAAAAGCAAGGTCACACGTGCATCACTTATAGATCATTTAAAAACTTTAATGAAATTGCTTTTTTGACTGATTTAGCTGGAGCACAGTTCACGGACGTGTATAACGATAGTGACCCGAACATAGCATTAGACACCTGGTACCGCGTCTTTCTCGGTGTGCTGAATAAACACGCGCCCCTGAGGTAAAAGAGAGTTAAGTACGCCGCCTTACCACCCTGGCTAACTGCGGATCTGATAGAGGCTATGGAACACAGGGACGAGCTATAAAAAAAAAACGAAGCGTTTTGCTGAATACAAAACACAGCGTAATTGCGTAATCAATGGTTTTAGAAGCAAAAAAATCTCTCTTCAGTAAGGTAGTTAAGCAAAGTAAAGACTCCTCCACTGTATGGCGTGCCATAAATTTAGTAACCAAAGGTACAAATAAAAGTAGTGCGTCTTTACCACCCCACCTCACTGCAAACAGTTTTAACGACCATTTTGTATCTGTGGCGGAATCACTAATGCCACTGGGAAATAACTCACATGAGTATATTTGTCCAGACAAACTACTAGACTTACTGTAACCAGAAAAATACAAACAACGAACCTTTCATCATACCGCCTATAGCGGTTCATGAAGTGGGCAGATTAATTACCTCGATGGAAAATAAAAAGTCATCCGGGCCTGATGAGATCAGCTCAAAAATACTCAAGACATCTCTTCCATATATCGTTGAGAGTCTCACATACATCTACAATCTCTGTATAAAACAAAACTGTTTTCCGGATGCATTTAAAGATGCAAAAGTAATCCCACTACCAAACTCAAAAGATCTAAGTGAAATTAATAATTTTCGTCCCATTTCATTACTGCCAGTTTTGTCAAAGCCTTTAGAGAGGCATATTCATAAACATCTATCTAAATATTTAGAAAACCGAAATCTTATCCATTCATTGCAGTCAGGTTTCAGACCAAACCATTCCTGCCATACCGCGCTGATTAGGATGACAGACACCTGGTTGGCATCTATCAATGAATCCAAACTAACAGGTGTAGTCTTTTTAGACTTCCGTAAAGCTTTTGATTTAGTGAACTATGATATACTGATAAAGAAAATCTCATTATACACCAACAGCGCTGCCACGTTTTTCAAATCCTACTTGGATGACAGAAGACAAAACGTCCTTCTTAATGGTACATATTCTAATCACCGCTTAGTCAAGCATGGCGTGCCCCAGGGCTCTATTTTAGGCCCTCTTCTATTTTGTTTGTTCATTAACGATCTTCGCTCACAATTAGCGATCATAATGTTTCATGCGATATGTTCGCGGATGATGCTGCAATACACACGCCCGACGAGGATTTATCTATTATTGATACACGCCTGCAAAATGCACTACAAGACATTGACAACTGGTGTAGTAACAATTCCATGATCCTAAACCCAGCGAAGACTGAATGTATGGTATTAAGTACCCGTCAAAAGCACCAGCTCGGCTCTCTCTCACTCAGCTTGCCTCTTCAAGGAAAACCCATCAGTCAAGAAACAGAACATCGTCTTCTCGGTGTTACTGTAGATAACCAGTTTAAATGGCAGTGTCATATTACTAACATATGCAACATAATATCAAAGAAACTTTACATTTTAGCCAAATTAAAATATATCACTGATGTAGAAACACGTAAACTGTTCTTTAACGCCCACATCAGGTCACATATCGACTATGCTTCTACAGTGTGGGATGGAGCAAGCGAGGTCCAGTTAAAGAGACTGAACTCTCTTCATCGTAGAGCCGCAAAACTTATCCTACCTGACCCTAACTCAACTACCGATAATAAACTGAAAACCTTGGAGATTCTTCCCCTGAAAAATCATTTAATGTACAATAAGGGAATAATTATGTTCAAAACATTGAATAGCAAAATGCCTGATTATATCAAGAAACTATTTTCCTTTCCATCACCAACGTACTCAAGAGCAAGGCAATTCATTATTGTACCACGACCTAGAATCGATCTCTACAAGACAAGTTTAGCGTTCTCAGGCCATAGCCTGTGGAACACTTTGCCTAGGAAAGTTACAACATCAACAACCCTTTCGTATTTTAGAGCCAGTATTTTCAATTACCTCACGTCATTACCTTAATACTTTCACTGCGACCCTATATTACTCAGTGTGTGCGTGCATGCGCGTGTTTGTATGTGTGTGTGTGTGTGTATGCGTGTGTGTGTGTGTGTGTGTGTGTGTGTGTGTGTGTGTGTGTGTGTGTGTGTGTGTGTGTGTGTGTGTGTGTGCACGTTTTTGTTGTTGTTGTTGTTGTTTTGTTTTGTTTTTATATCATTTATCACTTTTTTTTTTTTTTCATTATAATATTTTTACACTTTGTGCATTAAATGTAGATTAGATTAGCAACGGCAAGTTCGAAAAATGGTTGTGCCAGCCAAACTTTCACCGTTGTAAAATAAAGAATCATTGTCATCATTGTCATTGTCATTGTCTCTCTCTCTCTCTCTCTCTCTCTCTCTCTCTCTCTCTCTCTCTCTCTCTCTCTCTCTCTCTCTCTCTCTCTCTCTCTCTCTCTCTCTCTCTCTCTCTCTCTCTCTCTCTCTCTCTCTCTCTCTCTCTCTCCTGAAAGAAACGTAGATAATAATGTCCAAAAGAGCCATGTCAATGATTTCCTGTGGTCCTCCGTTTTGCACTTGTTAATTTTTACATAATATCTCTCTTTATCGTAGTGTTTTGCCTGCTCACTAAATTCCTACACATGAGTAGCTGTATCATAAGTGTGCAGTCGCTTTCTATAAACACACGTTACATCGCACCCCCCCCCCCCCAAGACCCTGTCATTTTCCTGTGTGTGTGTGTGTAATCTTCCGCGACTTTGGAACTTGTATCGGAATGTAACACAAGTGACCTGTGGGTGTAGCCGCTTGTTTTGTGCTGTTAACATATTGTAATGTTGCTTTTAATGTTGTAGTTTAGCAAGGACAAACATGAAAGAGACTCGTGCGCCTAATGTTTCCATCCTTGAGAAATAAATAAAGTATCATTCATTCATTCATTCATTCATTCATTCTCTCTCTCTCTCTCTCTCTCTCTCTCTCTCTCTCTCTCTCTCTCTCTCTCTCTCTCTCTCTCTCTCTCTCTCTCTCTCTCTCTCTCTCACACCACACATGCGCGCATCTCCAGGAGGAATAGATCCTCATGCTCCCTCCAGGCACATGAGGATTTAGGCCTATGCCTCTTGAAGATGTTTGGAGCGCGCGTGCGTGCACGCACACACACACATCCACGCGCTTTCAGAAGAGCATGCAGGTGACCCGTGTACTTAGTATCTTAGTAGCTAAGTAAAGTCAACCTGCTTTCACACAATCAATTATTATAGCAAGACTGAAATTGGACCGTGAAGTTCTAGTTTTGTCACCATTTTCTCAAGCCTATGAAGCGAAAGTGAAACTCATATCACGTAAAATATAAAATTACGTAAAAACCATAACTTAGGTCATGACAAATGACGTTTGACAAATCAATGACGCGTGTGTCCTGCGCCCCTTATAGAACTCACTGACGCATTGGCAGATCTGCGAGACTTTTTCAGTAGGAGATAATTCAACATCAGAAACAGGTCAAAGACAAAAGATAGAGACCATTGACAGTAGGGGCAGCTCTCATATAGAAGGGAGTTTGTAGGTTATGGTTCATCCCATCTAGTTCTCTTTCTGCAATATTTGTTTGTAGAAACCCTGCTCGTTCAGACAAGACTGTGTTATTACAGTTGTCAGGTGCGACGGTGCACGGCTGACCTACAGAACGATTCCAATCTCTTACTGCGAGCTAGACTGAATGGTTTTGTTTCCTGTGTGGGCTTTGGACGGACGGACAGTAATTTATGCCTTCGCGGAGAAAAAGCTATCCAGATGCAAGAGACATAGGTCTTGTTGAGCCCCCGCAATTGCGGGCGCTCATGAAGATCTATGCCTCTTGCTGACATCACTTTGTATCCCTGTTCCTTGGACAGCGAGATGGGGTCCTTCGGCGTTGAACTTACGATTTCAGAAACACAATTTGTGGCCAACGAAAGTACGGTTACTTGGAGGATCTATGCCTGTTGCTGACACCAGTTTGCGTTTGTGTCTCTTGGCGTGGAACGTAGAATTTCAGAAACACAATTTGTAGCAGACGAAAGTATAGTTCCTGAGCTATGAGGATCTATGCCTCTTGCTGACACAAGTTTGTACCCATGTTCCTTGTATAGAGAGACGGGGTCCTTTGTTGTTGAACTAACGATTTCAGGAATATAATTTGTGGCCGAAGAAAGTATCTAAATGCAAGAGACATAGGTCCTCATGAGCCCCCCGCTCATGAGGATCTATACTTCTTGCTGACATCACTTTGTATCCGTGTTCTTTGGACAGAGAGACGGGATCATTTGGTGCTGAATTTACAAACACAATTTGTGGCAGACGAAAATATAGTTAAACATAAGTACTAACTCGTTGTAAAGTGACAAAACTAGCCAGACCACTCTTTATCGACCCCTCTCATCAGGACCAGGATGTATTCGCGCCGGTGCGTGATTTTGGACATTCTGGCTTAATTGGTGTGATGCTCTGTAGTGCTAGTTCGATTATGGTTCGATCTGAGTGTTCGTCTATGAATTTGGACCTGGCCTGTCCAAAATCACAGACCAGAATTCATTTTATCGAACCATCGTAAATTTTTAGGAAAATTTATTTTCGGGAAATGCAAAGCCTTAAGCCGTAAGTACATAACTGTCGTAAATTTATAGGAAACATTTTTCTTCTTCACCTCTTGACTGCCGAGAAAATGTGAACACGATCCAACTTCTAGAGACATAGAACCCCATGAGCCCTCGCCATTGCGCGGGCTCATGATGATCTATGCCTCTTGCTGCGACCAATTTGTATTCATGCTTCTTGGACGTTTTAGACTTTTGATTTTTGAAGAAACAAAGATTTCAGAAACAACAATGTATACTGTTGCAGGGAAGGTGTTAAATGCAGAACAGATATTGGCCGTAAACTTGGTTGGCGCTTTGTGGACCTGTTCATCCATTCTGACCTTAGTCCAGACGTTTAGACTGTCGTAAATCAACTGGAATAAATACTGGCAAATGTACAGCTGTGATTTGCTGTCAATTTTGACGTTGTCACTTTGATCTAGCCAACGAATGTTCTCTCCAAGTTCTCTCTTAGTGACCAATTTGTTGAAGCAATACTTGTGTTGGGAGACTTGTTAGAACTTTTCTGTGGAACTTTTTCATCGTGATTGTGTAGGGAAAATACATGTGCTCAGTGACTTTCTGGAACTTTTTGTAAAATATTTGCTGGACAAATTGTCAAGAGACTGCAGTGATCGAAACTGTTTCTGCCGCCGCACGCTAGCCCGGATCGAGGATGTGACCTGATGTATTGGATCTAGAAAAGTTTGCAGACGACATCGTCAGGAGATGCCGTTGGGAACTTTTATGTAAGTTAAACTGTTTTATTACTTTTGTGCTTGTCTACCTATCATTCCTGCTCGTCTTTCCGCTGTATCTGTCAATCATTTCTACGCATTTTTTAAAAACGATTAAATAGTTTCGAAGTTTTCAATAGGTGTACGCGCACATAAAATCTTTGCGCGTTTAGCAACTTCGAACAAATCAGCATTACAGATAGAATGAATCGTATTTTCTCTGTGGTGATGCGCATCTATTTTTTCCTTCATTTTATCTATCATTTTTTTTTTCTGTCCAACGACAAACAGTTTCGAAGTTTGCCTTTGGAGTGCACACATATATTTTTGCACGCATATCAGTTGCAATTTTTTTTAACTCTTTAACTCTCAGAGCTAAATGACTTCCATTCCAGAGAATGGAAGTCATTTAGGTCTGGGAGTTTAAGACTTAACAAGATAAGGATTTCATCCCAAAGTCTACCGTATTGTTGTTTTTAATCTCAGATGCGTTTATCTTTTAGGAATATTCAGGGTTGTTCATATTTTTAAGCTTATTATGCTGATTTTTTTCCTCCTCTCTAAGCCAACCCCTAATCAACACACACGTCGGCGCACACAAATAAAGACGGGTACACGGCGCTTCCCGCCATTAGTACGCTCTCTGGGCTCGTGTAGCGACAGGAATCCATCTCCTTCTACTCTAACCCACCCTTTGATTCACAAACACTGGCAAACAGAAATAAAGACGGACACACGGCGATTCCCGCCATTTGTAATCTCTGTGGTCTGGCGTAGCATAGCTATTCTAAATAAGAATAGTAGCACGAGCAGCGGAATGACGTCACTTCAAGCTTTACGTCATGGCATCATCAGTCCCACGACGCTGTGTTCTTAGTGACGACTCGATGTTATACGTTACTCATCGCAGTACTAACATTTGACGTATCAGAGAATCAACTTGGCAATTTTCTTGCTGATTTTCACGCCTAGAGCTTACAGGTCACAATTTGACCTAATCCTACCCCAGGTCCGGGACAAACAGCAGGCTTATGCAAACACTGTTTATGAAAAATCATGCGGGTATTAATGAGAAGATAGTTTTTTTCGTAAAATAAACATTAAAGTTCTGTTAGCTGTTTTACAAATGACTCCTAAAAAGTGGCGCAGAACATTGTCTGATTTTCACACCTAGGGCATACAGCTCACAATTCACCCAATCGTACCCGACAGCCGAGACAAACTGTTGGCTTATGTAAATACCGAGTACGAATAATCATGCGATTATTTATTAAAAGATTTTTTTTTCATTTAAAAAAAGATTCAATTGTTTTAAGATTAAACCATATAATTCGTGAAATTAATCCCAAAAGCGTGAAAATATATTTTTTCCAAAAAATATTTATTATCACTCAAAAGGTTCTAGAGGTACAATGCTGGTTAACGAACATTCAATATGTCCCTTTTATCTAGCTATATGCAAAATATCTAGTAAAAGTAACACAAACCAAGGGGAATTACTCAGCGCTGGACAACAGTTAGATCCCCTGCCCCCGCCTATCAGGCACCCAATCGCCAGCCCACAGAGAAATACGCAGGTATAGAATAAGACGATCATTTGCATCTTCAAATAAGATGCATCAGGTCTCTTATATAACCCATGTCTTTCTCCAGAACTTAGGAAGTAGGCAGTAAAAGTAAGAAAAAATACGAATTCCAGTGTGGATCAACCGGTTTTTGTGAAACGGCCATTTTCTCGCCAATGACCATCTTACGCAAAAAAAATCGAAAAAAAAAGGTCCCAAGATAATTCTTTTAGGTACAATATCCTAAAATTTCGAGCTTGTTCGTCCTCAAACGCGGGCTCTAGTCGCTGTTACATACACACACCTACACACACAAACACACACACACACACACACACACACACACACACAATACAAACACACACACACACACACACACACACACACACACACACACCCACTCACACACACACACGGCGTTTGGCGCCAAAAAGACGTTCTCTAGCAAGGTATGCGTAGCTAGACGTGACGTAATTTTTATCGTGTTAATTCTTTGCCAGAATTTCTGGCCTGCACGCCAAAAACGTCATGTGCATGCTCCGGAATACACTCCGACCCAGCCCCATTTCAAAGTCTACCGTATTTTTTAAATACGGTAGACAAGAAAACAGCATGCAAGATGGTATGCGTCTAGACACTATGTAGCCAACGATCCATAATTTTGAAGTTTGCAGCTGGTACACGCGCAAATAATATGTATTGAAAAAATGCAGCGTGAAGGATGCCACGCGCACACTATATAACGCATACAGTAAGATGCACGAAAAAAACGCAGGGCGCACACGATGCAACTGTTTAACAATGCTATGCAAATCACAGTTTGAGAATTTAGTATGTGCCCTGACACGACAAAGCATGAAAGATGAGATCTCATACGCTTCGAAGTATAACGTTGGTTCAGTTTGCGCGCACATACAATGCAACACGAAAGATATATGAGCCTCATAACATATAATGTAGCCGCTTTTAACGCAGTGGACACGTGCCGACTCCGGATACGCGGCTTCTCCAATGAGTTAATACTGATATTCGCGTATATTTACAAAGCAACGTAAAAAAAAAATTAGACGGTTCTTACGTCATTTAACATTCGATGCAACTACGTTTATAATCATGTTCGTCTAAATACAGTGCAACGTGGAAAGATGATTAGATTTTTTTTTCGTCATATATCACAGGACGCAACCATTATGAAAATGAACATGAAAAATTTATGGATCTTACATCATATGTATGCAATGTAAAACTGTCACGCGCTCATGTACAATCCCCCCAAAAAAAGATATGTGATTAACATATATTCAGTATATTAGAAAGTTCTAACTTGTGCAGCCCAACATAAACGGTGTATATGTGTGCTGGCCTCTGAAGTTGGATCTTACGGCTCTGCCGTAAGGTCCAACATCACAGATCAGCTCACAGACAAAGCTGTCATGCTGTTTTGTGAGGCACAAGTCTGTTTTTTGAGAAAAGCTGTATTTTCATTGTTTACACTCAGAATCTCGCTTTTTCACTCAAATCGACTCAGTTGCTGCCTTTTGGAGAGCATAATATAGTGTCCGCACGCTTACGTCAATTTCAAACTTCGTCACTGTTTGCCTGCACTGTGCGAAAAGGGTTCGTGTGTACACGTCATCTCCGCTTACATATAAAAAACAGATATTTCGTGACAGCCAATATTCTGCATCGAACAATTCTTCAGTCGCGTATGTCAACTAATCGAACATCCTGCTTATCCCTTTCACTTCTAAAAGCCAAGCGGAACACATAGTAGAACCTTCTGCTAAGCACTACCCATAATTTATCGATGAAAGATGGATAGTTTGTGTCAGAAAAAGGGTAGTGCTTGACTAGCTTAATGCTTCTCGAAAATCCAACTGAAGCTAATCAGGGAGTTTCCTTCAACTTTCACGGTCGATCAGTTTCCGTTGTTTGGTACTGAAAGTGAAAACAGTTGTTTGCTGGTTTGTGATTTTGGTCGTTAAGGCCAAGGACCGTAATTAAGGTCCATAATCACAGACCTGCACACATCTTCTTCCCTGCGTTTGCACCAGAGTCTTTGGACATTTCAAAGTCCATAGTATGCATACATGTGTACATGCATAATGTATTTCAAAGGGCATCATACCTTTGTGGGTCACGACAAAAGTGATCATGTGCATAAATTATAATATGCTGGTCTATAATTTTCAGACTGACTACTCTCAGGATCTTAAGCCGTAAGGTCCAAATTCATGAGACAGAAGGACCAAATGTACTGACTACAATTAGTTACAGTATTGACCTGCGCTGGCCCACGTTTCTGAGAGTATGTATACTGACGAGGAAAAGAAATGCGACATTTTTGGAATCACAGGAAACACCGAAGTATTTCCGACGACTTCCAAAATGTCTTTATATTTCTTTTGCTTGTCAGTATATGTTAGTATAGTTAAGGAGAAAGCTTTTCTTGCAGAAGTTCATGCACAATTCAGACCCGTCATCATTTTCGGAATTTTTTTTTTTTCATTTTTAAAATAATACTACTGTGTACTTATGTGTTGACCTGTCATTTTGGGCTTTACCTGTCTAAGCCACAAAGTCCAAAAGCACAGACCAGGATCAACTTCTTGAGTGAGCTTAGTCTTGCGCCAACCCACTAAGCAAGGTGCTCCGCTGTAGCAGAGCACCGTGCTTAGTGGGTTGGCGCAGGCCCAAGCTCACTCATGCAACTGGCCCCGTGCACATATAACTATGAAGTAAGCTTAAAAACCCCAGCTGAAAGAATACGAATAATATTTATCATGACGTCTTCAGCAGTACTTTCTTTTACGATATAAATCGATCTGCTCCAGGGCGGGCTTTGACTGCTAAAAATTGCTGGTACAAAAGGTTCTCAATTATTGTTGTTTTGTCCATCTTACCTTTTACAAAATCCTTTTTAAGTAGGCACACTTAACACATGTTTTGTACTGCCTCTTGTGCGCTTTGGTGAAACTCTCTTTGGTACAAAGGATGGGAAGTGCAGAAAAGTCATTCATTTTACGACACTCAAAGATTTATGTGAAGTTAGCCCTTTTTTTCAAAAGGTAAAACAAACGAAGAACAAAGGAGACTGGTTTTGCGAACCATTAACGCTTTCTCGCCGTGAGATGGCCTTAGTCACCTGCTCGGCGTTAAACCAAAATAACTAACTAACCATTAACCCATTCCTGTCTGGAGCAGGTATTCATACACAATGTTGTTTTCCTCGTAGTTCTTCTGTATTTCAAATACCAAACGGAAATGAAACTCAATACTAGACAAACACGCACGCAAACAATATGATCTCTGTAATCCTTCCTGTCGGCACCAAACTACCAGTCAACGACAAGGACAAAGTATTAACCCTTTATCTGTCGCCTGTCTAGAAATTATGTAATAGAAACTTTCACACAATCACTGCTCCATATGCGTCGCAACAGTGCTGGTGCCGAGTTAGTGTCAAACTATGAGTGTCGAGGTGTTGATAAACGTGGTCGACGGTGTCGATTCGAGTGTCGAGGAAATCGCAAACTTGCTGTCTCTCTCATCCTATCTCGCATCGACTACTGCAACTCTCTCCTTTCCGTCCTCCCTCACTCCACCACTTTCAGTCTCCAGCGCGTCCAGAACAATGCTGCCCGCCTCGTCCTCAGAAAGAAAAAATCCGACCACATCACTCCCCTGCTCAAACTCCTTCACTGGCTTTCTATCCCACAACGCATCCAATACAAGATTCTGTCTCTCTGCTACAAATCCCTGAACAACTGCGCTCCTGCCTATCTCTCCAACTTACTTCACCACTACACTCCTTCCCGCTCCCTCCGCTCCGCCTCCGACCCTCTCCGCCTCCACATCCCCCGCACCAAACTCAGCACTTTAGGCCCCCCGCTCCTTCTCAGTATACGGTCCATCCACCTGGAACACCCGGCGCTCCCACTCTCTCTCCGTCAGAAACACTCTCTCCTCCTTCCAGTCCGCACTCAAAACTCACCTCTTTCAACAGTTCTAGCACTATATCACCACACTCCCCACCCCAAGCTGACTGTCGTAATGTATTTCACTATTTGTGGTACGTGAGTCGTTGTCTAAAGCGTGCGCATGCGTGCGCGAGTTGTGAGTGCGCGCTTAGAGTTATAATTATTATAAGATAGACGCATTATAAATACCGTAATTATTATTATTATTATTAAATCAAAATAGTTAAGGAAAAACAAAATCACATAGTCACTGCTCCATGTACGTCTCATCAGTACTGGTGCCGAGTTGGTGTCGAACTAAGAGTGTCGAGGTGTCGAAACATGTGGTCGATGGTGTCGATTCGAGAGTGTCGAGGTGTCGAATAAGTGAATAGGGGGGTTGGGGGGTGAGAGGGGGTGGGGGGGGTGTAATTTGTTTAACTTGGTCGTCCCTGAGGCACTCGGATATGAAGTAAGCCAGCAAAAGACATAGATCGTCATGAGCCCCCGCAACTGCGGGGGCTCATGAGGACCTATGCCTCTTGCATTTGGATGTTCAGTGCTAATCGTGCTCCCGTAGTCTCCCGTAGAAAAAAGGTTAAAGAAGACACGTAACACAACCAATCTTTCCTTCTGCGCAGTGCGATACACCGTTACGCCTCCTCGGTTGTTTAATAACGATCGTGCCTTATTAATAATAATAATAATACATGGTGTTTATATGGCGCATTTCTCATATTTATAATATAACTCAATGCGCAGGCGAAAACGACGCACACCCACACACACACACACACACACACACACACACACACACACACACACACACACACACACACACACACACACACACACACACACACACACACACACACAGAGTCTGCAGGGGGGGGGGTGTACAGAAAACCGTAGAGATCACACGAAAGTCTGTGAGAAAAGGTGAGTTTTTAACTTTGCTTTGAACTGCGTAAGGGGGGAGGCATTTCTCAGCTCAGTCGGTAAGGAATTCCAAATTAAAGGAGCAGTACATCTGAAAGAGCGTTCACCGGCAGATTTGAGATGGTACTTTGGAACTTTGAGAAGTTTCTCTCTCGATGAACGCAGTCAGCGAGAGGGCTGGTAAGTGATCAGACTGGAGGAAAGGTATGACGGAAGGCTGCTATCAAAGTGGCGGTATGCAAGGGTCGCAATCTTAAACTGCATGCGGGATTGGATTGGAAGCCAGTGAAGGTCTTTCAGTATAAGGGTTACTTTGTCTCGTTTTCGCCTGCGCTTCACAAGCCTTGCGGCATTATTTTGAACTCGCTGAAGGCGGCTAATCTGCTCAGATAGAAGACCAAAAAGCAGAGAATTGCAGTAGTCAAGACGGCTCGTGACTAAAGCATTCACTAACTTTGCAGTGGCAGATTCAGAAAGACTGTGTCGGACAGATGAGATGCGTCTCAGAGAATATGAAGCACCACGACAGATTGCACCGACGTGATCCTGCATACTCAAAGCCTTATCGAGCTTGACACCAAGATATTTGACCGAATACTGAAATGGATTATCAGTGTCATCTAGGCGTAGAGACTCAGTGTGAATTTGTTGAAGCCGGGATGCTGAGCCAACGGGTAGTAACTCTGTTTTTTCTGGGTTTAACATAAGTTTGTTACTTTCCATCCATGTCGTGATATCGTCAACACAAGACTTGATTGCCAGTTTTAACAGACTAAAATTCCCCAGGTGGACTACTCTGAGAGATTTCGGTGTCATCTGCATACTTTATGATAAGAACACTGATGGCTGGAAATGGCATCTGACAGCGGTTGTGAATACAACGTAAACAATACAGGGCCTAAGACAGAGCCCTGAGGCACTCCAAACTCCAGAATGGAAGGTCTAGAGACACTGTCTTTTACACCTACAAACTGGTACCGATCGGAAACGTAAGATTCAAACCAAGAGAGAACCGTTTCACGCAGGCCAAAAGTGATTTCAAGCCTCTTCATGAGAATGGAATGGTCCAGCGTATCGAAAGCAGCGCTGAGATCCAACAGGGCCACAAGGGCGACAAGTCTCTCATTTGCTTTACAAAGCAAGTCATTCAGAACACTCAGCACTGCTGTCTCCACGCTGTGACCTTTCCTATATGCGGACTGATACACTTCCAACAGACCATTCATCTCTAAGTGTTCCAGGAGCTGTTGTAAGACACCTTTTTCCAGTACCTTAGAAATGAATGGTAGGTTGGATACAGGTCTGTAGTTTTTAAGGTAATTCTGTCCAAGCCTGCTTTTTTTTTAGCAACGGGGTAACAACAGCCTGTTTCAAAGACTGTGGAACAATTCCGGTTGACAGAGACTTGTTTACAATAGCAGCAATCAACGGTGCTAGATCGCTGATGCACTGATTTTGGAAACAAGTCGGAACAGGATCCAACATGCAACTTTTTGTTGGAGACTTTGCAATTATGGCAGTAATGTCGCTTTCTGTAACAGATTTGAACTTTGCAAAACATGGACCATCATAAACAGTAAAAACGGGTGGATCGCACTGCTTAGCATCTAAGTTCTAGCGCAGCAGTTTGATTTTGTCAGTGAAAAAAATCACAAAATGTCTGCGGCAGTTCAGAAGAGGGGACATCAGCAGGAAGAGCAGTAGACTTGGGTTTTCCCAGCAGTTCATTTGACACTGAGAAGAACAGCTTGCTGGAAAAGGCAGCCGAGTCGAGCTTGTCCATGAAGAAATGTCTGGCAGCTTTATTTTAGGCGCTGAGAGACCGCATTTCTTTTACACGTGTATATCTGTCTGTACACGGTCAGTTTGTGCTTTCTCCACTGACGCTCGGCACGCCTCCTCTCACGCCGTGCATCTCTCACATCCTCAGACAGCCAGGGGGCCAGACGGACGGTCCCTGACACGCCTCGTTGTCAGAGGGGCATGAGGGTCCATTGTACAGGTCCACCAGATTATCCAGCAGATTATCGACCTTACAGGTTAGCACATGTAACCTATCGAACGTTGCGTCGTCGTAGGATGGAATGTCCTGCCCTGGTTTGTTGTTGATGTTACAGGACTATCAGGAACATTGTCAATTATAATTATAGGTTGGTTAGTTCGGGTTTAACGTCCACAGCACCGAGGTGATCATGGACGGCCCTGACGGGCGGATTATGGGGGGCAGGGAAATCTATTGCCTATGGAGTACGACCTGAACACTGATCAACTCAGGCGCACTCTAACTGTGCCACTTTAATTGCCCAGGACCTTTCAACGGACAAGCTATTGAACAAATCCGTTTTCCCCCCTGTATTGTGAGTCCAGCTACCGGGGCCGGGACGGGATTCGAACCCACGACCCGGCGATTCCCTTCACTCTCCTGCTCCGACGTTTAACCGCCTGAGCTATTTCGGACTCTAATTATAATTATACCGATCCATTTTAGATACGATCTTTTGACGTTTAAGCGACTTGCTCCAGGCAGTAAAGGTTTGACGCTTGACACAGAGTTTCATGTAGGAATCATTGCGACAAACCCGCTGCCGACACACAAGGGGTTAATAGTTCGCGATATATCCCGTATTAATGTTCTTAAATTTTTCTTTAATTATGAAATTTGAAAGTCGTAAGCGTTGAGCAATTGTTATTCCAGGGAAAATGAAAACCACCTCTGACCTTTATTTTCTATCAGTCAAGTAAGGGTGCGGGGCTTTTCATAACTGAGCACTGATCTGTGATTTTGGACCTTACGGCACAGACCAGCGCGCATCGAAGCAAGTCAGCTGTTTTAGACACTCGATCTTTGGTAAAAATATAAAATTGACTTACATAATAACAAAAAAGTACGTCATGACAAATGACGTTTGACAAACCAATGATGCGTATGCACTGCGTGCGCCCCT
>BTPG01000001.1:299146979-299744479 GCA_036245525.1 Semisulcospira habei | reverse complement strand
CAAATCTCGTGACAACAATGATACTTTTGATCGTGTGCCATGTGTTGACAGCATGGACTTTCAAGCGATAAATACAAGGAAAGGAAACATGCGAATTAGGTCCCCTGTACAGCAGCTCTTAATCTGTACATAATCAGTTAGAGGCTGAAACCCGCTGTCTAATTCATAGAAGGCTTCCACGCACTGTGCCGCAGCAAAGTCGAACAATGTTCGCTACTTTCAGTGACGTGCTTTGAAATATTGACGCTAGTGTTATTAATTGTTTTAAGCATTATTCTCCCAGACATCCGCAACAACAACCCAGGTAAAGTGCTATTTCCCTTTTAAGTCAGTGCGTATCCCTGGTGACTTACCTGACTTAGATGGGAGTTAACCGATTTTGTTAGAGTGGGCATTAGCCGAGTCTTGGCTGATAAAAGGTGCATTAACAGCTGCTTACAGACTTCTTAACGCGGAATTTCCTAATTCTCGTTTATCTTTCGTTAACTGTGCCTCTCCTGCTCCCCCGCGCCCCCCTCCCCTCCTCCTCCTCCCCAAAAACACCGCTTCCTGCACTCATACCCTCCATTTTCTCCCTTAACCCATCCCCCTCCCCCAAAGAAAAAACTGTCATCAGCATCTGTAAGGCATTTGGATCAACTGTGTTGATAGGTATAGATGGGTGATTAACTGATAACCTGCACGGGAGAAAAGACACGCGCGCGCGCGCGCACACACACACACACACACACACACACACACACACACACAGATTTTGATGAGAGGCATAGATCCTCATGAGCCCCCGCGTAAGCGGAGGCTCATGAGGCTCCATGCCTCTTCCTCTTCACATTTCTTCTTATTACGCTGATCTATAGATTGTCTGTGTTCACCACGGTGACGTGGGATATTTGCTCGTAGATAGTTCAATATAGGACTAAACTGACGACACAAATGCACAACATGCCGTCAGTACTGTTTGTTTCACGAAAGCACTCACCATCATGTGCTTATTATATAGACTCTTCTTATGTTTTTATTTCCTAACGCATCATCAAAACTTCGTTACGTATCAGAAGAAGAACGGAGCAATTGCATCAGTAGTGACGAAGCAGGTGAGATTACCGTGCAAATGGAATCTACCCTTGCCGTGGCGTCAGCCCTACATCGTTAGTCATCTCAGTCCAGCGCAGACGCCCCGGATGCTTCACACTGCTATGTTACGTGAAACTTCTGCTGAACGATTGGTCAGAATGTTAGCGGTTTCCCAGTGCTGTTTTAACCCTTTAAACTGCCGGGGCAAGGAGAACTCTTCTCATCTTCAAGAGACATAAACCCTCATGAGCCCCCGCAGTTGCGGGGGCTCATGAGGGTTTATGTCTCTTGTTAATCCTGTGTTTTTTATGCCTAATTTAGTCCCACCCACATCGGTGTGCTTCTCGCGAAAACGTCGGTCGGTGGGCAGTTCTTTCTGACGCGAAATTCGTGAACACTGGCGTAGAAGTAGACGTAGAAGTCATGCATCAAATTCTCATCAGCGGTGGAGAGAAGTCCATCAAGTCAAAATGTACCTCGAGCATCGCAAACTATTTAATTTTGTATATGAAATATTTGACTCATTCAGCCCGACGGCCGTATTTCCAAAATTTTGGGAGGCGTTATCTAATGACTATGCATCAGTTGCAGGAGATGGATCGACCATGATGATTCAAGGGCAGTGCCAGATTAGCTTGGCGCCGACAGGCGTCAAGGTAATCTGACACTACCCTTGAATTATCATGGTCGACCCATCTCCTGCTGTAGTTCGTCAGGGCTGAATGGGTTAAATGATCTAGTAATTATGTTTAAGATACTTATTTTTTAGAACTTTATTAACCTTGTGGATGTCGATAGCGCTTATTCACGCGATGATTCCAGCAGGAATTATCGCGACAAATAGCGGTACCTACAGCCAAAAGGTTAACAAATTTTATTGCGCCCCCCCCCCCCCCCCCAACCAAAAAAAAAAAAAAACGCTGAATTGGGTATGGGTCAATATGCTCTGTCAACGAGATTTTCTTATTGCTGGACCTAGGGTGACATTCGCCAATGTCTGGGCTCCCCAAAACAGCAGAAATACAATCTTTTTATGAAGACCTCTTTGCATGTGAAAAGTGCGCCTTCATTACCGGTCCGGCAGTTGCAATGTATCAGTAGTGATGACCGCTAGCGATTATCGCGATTTAGCGTGAACGTAGAAAACAATTTCAATCGCAACTTTGTTCGCAAAAGACGTTCGAGGTGGGCTCCCTGACTTCATCTCTAAAGAAGATCAAGCTGACGGTGTAAGAAAAACGGCCTATACGGGCTGAAACTTTGAATCTTAACTCATTGAAGACGTGCCGTATACGGATACGCGACTATTCGCCGCGTATCCGTTTAAGGCACGTCTTCAAGGATTTCATTCATTCATAAAATGAAATGAAATGAAATGCTTTCAAAATGTTGCCGTTTTATGGTAAAAGCCACTAGGTCCATTGTTGTGAATAGTGAGATTTTCATTATGTAACAATAAAAAATCTCGCTTTTCTCAAAAATGGTTTAAATGGTAGACTTAAAGAAGACTTGAAAGTACACGAGAGACCCGTGGTAAAGCAGGCCAACATTAACTCATTCGAGACGTGCCGCCTCTGGATACGGGGCTTATGACACTGAAATTTCTCAGAGTAGTCCACCTGGGGAATTTCAGTCTGTTGAAACTGGCATCAAGTCTTGTGTTGACGATGTCAAAACATGGATGGACAGTAACAAACTTATGTTAAACCCAGAAAAAAACAGAGTTGCTGCCCGTTGGCTCAGCATCCCGGCTTCAACAAATTTACACTGAGTCTTTACGCATAGATGACACTGATATTCCATTTCAGTCTTCGGTCAAATATCTTGGTGTCAAGCTCGATAAGACTTTGAGTAAGCAGGATCACGTCAGTGAAATCTGTCATGGTACTTCATACTCTCTGAGACGCATAGCATATGTCCAAAACAGTTTTTTTTAATCTGCAGCTGCAAAGTTAGTGAATGCTTTAGTCACGAGCCGTCTTGACTACTCACTGCAATTCTCTGCTTTTGGGTCTTCCATCTGAGCAGATTAGCCGCCTTTAGCGAGTTCAAAATAATGCCGCAAGCCTTGTGAAGCGCAGGCGAAAACGAGACCACGTAAACCGTATACTGAAAGACCTTCACTGGCTTCCAGTCCAATCCCGCATGCAGTTTAAGATTGCGACCCTTGCATACCGCCACTTTGATGGCAGTCTTCCGTCATACCTTTCCTCCAGTCTGATCACTTACCAGCCCTCTCGCTCACTGCGTTCATCGGGAGAGAAACTTCTCAAAGTTCCAAAGTACCATCTCAAATCTGCCGGTGAACGCTCTTTCAGATGTACTGCTCCTTTAATTTGGAATTCCTTACCGACTGAGCTGAGAAATGCCTCCCCCCTTGCGCAGTTCAAAGCAAAGTTAAAAATTACTTTTTCTTGCAGACTTTCGTGTAATCTCTACGGTTTTCTGTGTACACCCTCCCCCCCCTGCAGACTCTGTATGTGTGTGTGTGTGTGTGTGTGTGTGTGTGTGTGTGTGTGTGTGTGTGTGTGTGTGTGTGTGTGTGTGTGTGTGCGCGCGCGTCTGTGTGTGTGTCGTTTCGCCTGCGCATTGAGTTATATTATAAATACGAGAAATGCGCCATATAAATACCATGTATTATTATTATTATTATTATTATTAACTGTTATTATAAGACAAGCGCTCATTTGTAAGGTTAGCGTCGTACAAGGACACACATCGGCCGCACGTGATAATGGCGCTAAGTAACTGACATACTTTACTCTTAGAACATACGTAAGAGCTCACCTTTTCATTCTCACTAGCCACATGTTGCGTTTCTGACTTTATTGGCAGACGATTCGGTGCCGTCAGGACTGGGGCCAACAACTCGATTTTGACCCATTTAATTGACGTCATTTCTGTGTTACTTCTTTTATTACGCACATTGAGTATTTCAGCTATTGTTTCACGTCACACTTTCAGTTCCATCTTCTTATCCACGAAAAGATAAGTTGCACATTGTGTTCTTCTTTACATGTCTATTTGGAAAACTGTCTTTCTAAGCGTGTTTCTTTCTTCGTTGGGTTTTCTCTGCATTTTACACGCTTGACAGCTACGTTTTAGGTCGAGATTTTCTATAACTGTTTGTTTGTTTTGTTTGTTTGTGTTTGTTTGTTTGTTTGTGTTTGTTTGTTTGTTTGATCAGCATTGGGTGATTTTCTTAGGTACGTGCACTGTATCTACCAAGTTTTGCCTCATCTATTGTTTCTGATTTCCTTGTAGTTTTAGTGCCAAGAAACGAAACTCTTTCAAGAATCAAAAGTACAAACTAGGACCAGCAAAAGACATAGAACCTCATGTGCCCCCGCATCTACGGGGGCACTTGAGGTTCTATGCCTCTTGGAGTTGGGCGATGTTTACTTGTTCTCAAAGTTTTACAAAGCTCATGGAATCTCTTTTGACAAAGCTCGTTACTGTAGTCCTGCGTTGTCGCCCGCAGTCTTCTCCTTTACTAGACCATCTTCTTTGCCCACGGTGGATACCGTGCAATGCAATACATTCTACATTGGTTGTTAGCCCAGAAACATGGTACCGCTCACTCTTTGACACTTCGCACAGTATGCTGTAACATAGTAACGCAAGCTGCTTTCTGTTCGCACACTACTAAAAAAACATTTCACTAAAAGTTACTCTTGACATGTCAATTTTTCGATTGGAATTAAACAAATAGACTATCACATAGACTATGTATCTGCCTGTGCCGTAGTTTCTTGTAAGTCACTAAGAAGAAAACATCGAATCCACGCAGTTTCATGTAAGCCACTAAGAGAGAAATAAATTGAATCGACGCATGTACGAAACTGCGACACGAAAATAATGCTTTCCAGTGCACGGTTTTCTTCCGTGTTCCGGCGTCCAGTGTGAGGCCAGCCCGGTGCAGCATGCACGTCATTAATAAGGCTGCGTGCGTCCCCAAGTTTCATTTCGTCGTCCTCTTTTCCTATTTCCTGAAAGGTTCCATTCACAAGATTGACTTGTGACAAAAAGAAATCCATCTTTACCGTCGAAAAATTTAGTGACCACCAACAATGTCCTCTTCCTTGAAACTCCATTGACGAGAAAAATAAGCTGAAAACCATCCGACTGCAAGGCATAGATCCTCATGAGCCCCCGTATATGCGGGGGCTCATGATGATCTATGCCTCTTGCTGAAACCGTGTAGTATCCGTGGTCCTTGGACCGCTGGGGATCTCTCATCAACACACATCACCAATCTCCTCAACTGGCGAGAAAAAAGAAATTGAACACCACCCAACAGCAAAAGTTACATATCCTTACGATCCCCGCATATGCGGGGGCTCATGAAGATCGATGCCTCTTGCTGAAAACATATTGTATTCATGTTCTTTGGACCGATAGCGATTTTGACGTTGAATTTAAAATGATTTAAAACACACACACACACACACACACACACACACACACACACACACACACACACACACACATATATATATATATTATTATATATATATATATATATATATATATATATATATATATATATATATATACACACATGCACGCACGCACACACGCACGCACGCACTCACTAACTCACATACAAAACACACACACACACAAACACACACTCACACTCACTCACACACACACACTCCACGTCCACTGGCTGTGACTAGGTTAACTTTCATTGGCTGCTGGCCGCCTTTCACACAATTTCCTAAGTGGCATGTATAAAACGAACTTCCGTCCTATCACCACGAACATATTCATTTCGGACTTCGCTTTCTATCTGAAACATATCAAAGGAACGTGACACCCAAGAGGTGGCTTTCATTTGTTTCAGTAAACTTAGCTGGCATGAAGTTAGAACTATTTGGCTTTGGCTGATAGACAACAACAAACCAGTACACGTTTTCGCTAGCAGATAGGACACTGCAGCTAGTTTCCATTCAAACACATGTATGCCCAGCCAAAGTGTCCACTGATTTTCATACAGACAATATAACACAACACCAACAGCAGCAAGCGTCCCACATTTTCCAACCTCAGAGGTGAAAGAAAATGTGCGACAAAGACAGGAAGGCGAGATTTGGGGAGGTGCATGCTAGATAGCCTTCCGCGGTCGGATCCCCTTAACCCATTCAGCCCTGACGCACTACAGCAGGAGATGGGTCGACCATGATAATTCAAGGGTAGTGCCAGATTAGCTTGGCGCCTGTCGGCGCCAAGCTAATCTGTCACTACCCTTGAATTATCATGGTCCATCCATCTAGTGCAACAGGTGCATAGTCGTTAGATGACGCCTCCAAAATTTGGGAAATACGTGCGTCGGGCTGAATGAGTTAAATCACTTCAGCACTTTCCGACCTCGAAAAACCCAATTCTGCACTGAAACATGACACATTGTACCCCCCCAGACAGGTCGATGCGAAGTTTCCTCTGATAAAATGACTTAACAAATCTGTCTGTTGGGGCAAAATACAGCAAGTGCATTTCTGTGAAAAGCAAGATTTTTATTGTCACAGGATGCAAATCTTGCTTTTTACCGAAGCGGGCTTATTCTCTTGTGTGTTCCTGGGGCAGATTAATGTTGTACATGCCAGACATAATATTTATGTATACATCATCAGATAAAAACACACCATTAGGCCTAATACACATGTAGAAAAATACATGAGGTTAGTTTCGGCCAATGCTGCCCCGCGAGAGCAGAAGACATTAAGTCCATTCTGGTGAACAGCGCGATTTTCATTGTATTACATTTTTTTTTTTTAAATCCCGCTTTTCACAAAAAAATGGCGTATCTGTCTTTTGCCTTCTACTAGAGGAAATGTAATACACGTCTATGCCAGACCCCAAGACCTTTTGTGATTACGACATTCGAGAGATACATCATTAGGCCTAACGCATACATCATAAAATGTGCGTCATTATTATGTGCAGTCTAAGGCGCAGACGTGCACGCAGACGCTGCCCTATAGAAGCAAAAGACAGAAAGTGATTTATTTTTGTGAAAAGCGAGATTTGCTTTCTATTGCAATGAAAATTTCGCTTTCTATTGCAATGAAAATTTCGCTTTCCACAATATCGACTTGCTTCTTCTTGCCGTTACAGTGGGTCCTAGTACTGCGCATTGCATTCGGATTGTTGGTTGAAATACATCTATCTTTGTCTCTGACTGGGCCCAAACTGTATCAATGATACTGATTAGTCTGGGTGACGTATACTAACGAGCAAAAGAAATGCAACATCATTCGAGTCCTCGGAAGCACTTTATGTATACTGACGAGCAAAAGAAATGCGACTGACGAGCAAAAGAGATTCGACTTCATTCTAGTCATCGGAAACACGAAAGTGTTTCCGATGACTCGAATGATGTCGCATTTCGTTTGCTGGTCGGTATAAACATCGTGGCCGTTAACAGTGTGTGGTCGTTGTCACCGGAAAACGTCGAATGTGACGTACGTTTGAGTGTCAGATACTAGGTTTCCCATTTACACTGATGATATCACATGTGGGAAAAATCTCTCAATCTAAAATTGGACAGCTACAGCACCGTAACACAAGATGTGACGCACACTACAGGCAATATGGCTGCGTGATGTTCTTACGCATGAAGCAACTGAGCCTGAAATATAATCGGTTTTTAATGATAACATTGCAAATACTACACCGCGAAACAGGATATACCGTACGATGCAATCAATATGGCCGCTCCCCGTTAAGCGGTTTATAACGATAAAACTGCTTCCCGCGTCTGCTTAACCCTAATCTTAACGCAGGCCCTGGAACTTCATAAACTTCGGTGTAACCTGTGGCATATTAAGAACGGACTGAAACGGCCCCGCACCTATTGGCTTTGTCCTCTTTCCGAGTTCACAATCTTTCCATCTCAACGTATTGAAAGATCAGGAAATTAAACAGCTTCGTATCAGTTACATAATTAAAACGTCTGCGTCGCATGCGATATTGTAAGTGACATATAGAAATCATTATCATTGTTCAGTCGACTCTGCTTATTAAAATGTCGTATGTAAGAGGCCCTTTAATTACCCCCCCCCCCCCTCCCCCCTACCCCTCCTCCCTTCTCCCCCCACCCCCCACCCCCCCTCCCCCCCCACTGCCAAGAAAATGTGAACGCGATCCAACTGCAAGAGGCATAGCTCCTCATGAGCCCCCGCGACTGCGGGGGCTCATGAGGATCTATACCTCTTGTTGAAACCAATTTGTACTCATGTTCCCTGCGCCGTTTTTGGTCGTTGAATGAACAAATTTTCAGAAACATAATGTGTCTAGTGGCAGGGAAGTGGGTAATCATTACAACTATTGTGCTTCGTTTCTGTCGCTGGAGGGAAATTTTGGCCTGCCCTTCCTTGTGGAGGCTTGTTGTCACGGGAACAGCGCCATAGGAATTAACAAAACTATTTTATGAGCTGGCGATTGCAAAGTAAATTTAGACTATTTCGATACGTCAGTGTTGTTTATTTGAAATGCAAATATGTTACCATTTTCTTACACATCTCCTTCTTTGCGCTTTTGAGCGGAAAAGCTGTACTGATCATATATCTGTGATACATCTTGACGCGAAAACAGCCACGTGTGCACAAAAATGTCTTGCAGAAAATATGTTCAACAAAACGGTACGGGCACACAGGAAATTGAACTTGATCTACTTTCAGCTCACGATCAGTGACATCATTTTTTGGTGAAGACTGTTACTCCGGTGTCACGCACTGCGAAATTACGTCATCGTGTACGAACATTGGTCTGTCATCGAAAAATCTTGAAGCCACTTTACAAATTATTACGTCAAGATCTGCGCCCCAGCCAAAATGGAGGTTCTGTTGTTGTACACGTTCGTGAGGAAACCAAATCTCATAGCCGATTACTACACAGAAAGGCGCCAAGCTAATCTGGCACTAGAAGTACCCAACGGAGAAGAAACACGCTTAGAAAAGATGGGTACAACACAATTTATTAATATTTCGGGTAAATACCCTTTGTCAAAATAGACAAACAAACAAACAGAGAAAATGAAGATAAGTAGCGGCTAATCTCTCTGTTTGTTTGTTTGTCTATTTTGACAAAGGGTATTTACCCGAAATATTAAAAAATTGTGTTGTACCCGTCTTTTCTAAGCGTGTTTCTTCTCCGTTGGGTACTTCTTTGCATATTACACGCTTGGCAGTCACCTTTTTGGTCTGGATTAATCTGGCACTAACCTTGAATTATCAGGGTCGAACCATCTCCTGCTGTAGTGCGTAAGGGCTGAATGGGTTAATACAACAGATACTGCTTTCAGTCACTTGCTTAGTGCCCAAGGCTACCCCGAAAGGCGAAAGTCTGCACCAGGAGTGTCATAAGTATGAAAACAGGTCACCCGATACAGTTACAACTGTCTGGAAAACGGCCAATAGCGTTTTCTTTGGATTGTAATGTTTATGCAACAATATTGATTGTAGCCGCTTACATCGAGTCCCACCCCACCCATACCCCTCTTTCTTTTTTGTGGGAGAACGGGAGATGGGGGGAGGGGAGGGGAGGGGAGGGGGAAGGGGTGGTGTTTGTTTTATTTGTTTGGTTATGTTAAGTTTGTTGCTTTTGTTTGTTTGTTTTTGTTTGTGTGTTGTTGTTTTGTTGTTTCTATTGTTGTTTTTATTTATTTTTTGTTTATTCTTCTTCTTTGTGTGTGTGTATGTGTTTTTGTGCGTTCGTGTGTGTGTGTGTGTGTGTGTGTGTGTGTGTGTGTGTGTGTGTGTGTGTGTGTGTGTGTGTGTGTGTGTGTGTGTTCAGTTTTATTTGCTTAGGCGAACTAGATCTATCATCATTGGTGTATGATGTGTAGGGCTCGCCTTACAATCGTTTTTTCTTAAGTCCACCTCTGTGCCTTCCTCTGCCTGGCTAATACTCTCCCTTTGGCCGTCGGTAGAGCTTTTTGTGGAGTTGATTCCTTCAGGAATCACCTCCACAAAAAGCGCTACCGACATCCGCGTAGAGTTAATATGATATTAAGATTCTCTCGGGGGTTTCCTTTTTGTTTACTTCAAGTACCAAACATGGAGGCCCAGCACTGCACAACAAGCTCCACGACCTCTTTCTCTGCTGCTGGGAAAAAGGAACACTACCAAAGGATCTCCGTGATGCAGTCATCATCACCCTGTACAAGAACAAAGGAGAGAAGTCTGCCTGCTCTAATTATCGTGGAATTACCCTGCTGTCCATTGCCGGGAAAATTCTCGCAAGGTTGCTCCTGAATCGGCTGGTACCTGCCATCGCTGAAGACCACCTCCCAGAGGGCCAGTGTGGCTTCAGAGCCAACAGGAGTACCGCCGACATGGTCTTTGTCCTGAGACAGCTTCAGGAGAAGTGCCGCGAGCAGAACAAAGGGCTGTACGTAACGTTTGTCGACCTAACAAAAGCGTTTGACACTGTGAGCAGTCAAGGTATGTGGCAGATCCTGGAGCGACTAGGTTGTCCCCCAAAGTTCCTCAACATGATCGTCCAGCTCCACGAGGACCAGCAAGGCCAGGTCAGACTAAACAGTGACCTCTCAGAACCATTCCCCATTCGCAACGGCGTGAAGCAAGGCTGCGTGCTGGCACCGACCCTCTTCGCCATCTTCTTCAGCATGATTTGAAGCAGGCCACAGTGGACCTCGACGATGACGACGCAGTGTACATCAGGTATCGTCTCGATGGCAGCCTGTTCAACCTCAGACGGCTGCAGGCCCACACGAAAACCCTAGACCAACTGATTCGTGAGCTGCTCTTTGCTGATGACGCTGCCCTCGTTGCACACACAGAGAGAGCCTTGCAGCGCATTACGTCCTGCTTCTTAGATGCCGCCCAGCTCTTTGGACTTGAGGTCAGTCTGAAAAAGACAGAGGTCCTTCACCAGCCGGCACCCAAGGAAGAGCATCGCCCTCCCCACATCACCATCGGCGAGTCCGAACTGAAGTCTGTACACCAGTTTACCTACCTTGGCTGCATCATCACGTCAGACGCCAAGCTGGACAAGGAGCTGGACAACAGGCTGGCAAAAGCGAACAGTGCTTTCGGGCGACTATTCAAGTGGGTGTGGCACAATCAACAGCTGAAAAAAGGCACCAAGATCAGCGTGTACAGAGCTGTCGTCCTCACCACCCTGCTGTACGGTTCCGAGTCCTGGGCCCTCTACCGCAGCCAACTACGACTCCTCGAACGCTTTCACCAGCGCTGCCTGCGTACCATCCTCAGCATTCACTGGAGTGACTATGTCACCAACGTCGAGGTCCTTGAACAGGCGGAAACTGTGAGCATCGAGGCTTTGCTGCTGCGGACACAGCTTCGCTGGCGGGGCACGTCTCCAGGATGGAGGATCATCGCCTACCTAAGATCACTCTGTTCGGCGAGCTCGCCACTGGACACCGAGACAGAGGGGCACCAAAGAAGAGATACAAAGACGGTCTCAAGAAGTCACTTAGTGCCTGCCAAATCGACCACCGCCAGTGGTCTTCGCTTGCTGCGGACCGTGACACCTGGCGCTCCACCATTCACAAGGCAGCTGTCTCCTTTGAGGACTCTCGCAGAGCTAACCTTAAGGACAAGCGGCTCAGAAGAAAAAACAGAGTTGTCGTAACTCAGAACCTGACCAGACCTTCCCCTGCAGCCACTGCGGTCGAACCTGCCTGTCCCGGATTGGCCTCCGCAGCCACGAAAATGCCTGCAGACGACCTGGGCAAGCCCTATAGAATCTTCGTTTGCGAAGTCAAGCCAAGAGAGTCAAGAGAGAAGAATTGAAGTACCTCATACACAACACGTAGGACCCACACAAAGGACCCGCTTCGCAGCGCGCAAATGGGTTTTTGAGTGCACTTTGGAAACTTCGCGGACACGTCTATATATGATGATTAAATTATTCATGCATCTAAAGAGAAAACAAATAATGAAGTTGTAACGTCGAGGTGAGGAAGTGAATGTTACCCTTTTAAGCCCCGGATCCCCACAGCAGGAGATGGCTTGACCATGATAATTCAAGGGTAGTGCCAGATTAGCTTGGCGCCTGACGGCGCCAAGCTAATCTGGCACTACCCTTGAATTATCATGGTCAAGCCATCTCCCGCAACTGGTACATAGTCGTTAGGCAACACCTCCAAAATTTGAGAAATGGGACCTTGGGGCTAAAAGGGTTAAAGCGGCCTGCTACAGAGCAGACCCTGATTGCTACAACTTGCCGATAGAACAGTTTCTCCGCGTTGCCTTGCCTCAGCCAATTATGTCTAACCTTCCGTTTGCAACTCATGCGAGTAGGTTTTCAGAGGTTTTCTGCTGCCTCTGGTGCGAGTTGTTGAAACTTATCTTCTACGCGCAAAAGATCAGAGGAGCAAATAGTTCTTTCATTTCACCACACTCACTATATAGATGAAGAACAAAAAATTGCCGCAAGGGTTTCATGTAAAAGGAAAACAGAAAATAGAGGTTGAAACCCCTTTAAGTATGAAACATAAAACGCACGTTTCATACTTAAAGTGTTTGCGACCTCTATTTTCTGTTTTTCTTTCACCGTAAACACCATTAAAATGGCATTTCTTGTGTGCAGCATTATTGTGAGACATGCAGATAATATTATATAACTTTTGGAGATATTGCGAACTACAAAACACTTCGCTGTCAAGTTATCAAGAATTTCGCGTCTGAAACGACCGCTCACTGACCGGCTTTCGAGTGACGAACACAGATTAAATGGGAACAAAAACAGGCATGAAGGACATTAAAAAAAAAAAAAACTAGACCAAAAGGGTTGACTGCCAATGCTTGTAATTTAGAAGAAACTACCAAGTGAGTAGGAAAAAGCACTGTCAAGGGAGAGAAGTGTGCATGATAGACCAATGATCATAGATCTACTTTGGTCCAAGCACACACAAAAAAAAAAGATAGGAAAGAGGGGTGCGCTAAATGAAGGACATAGACACTAACAAGAGACATAAACCCTTATTAGCCCCCGCAGTTCCGAGGGGCTCATGAGGAATTATGCCTCTTGTAGCTGGGAGGAGTTCGCCTTCCCGCCAGCGGTTAAGAGGTTAACCCTTCCAGGGGTCAGTTGCATTTAAGTGACCTTAGTCCTGCGCCAGCCACTAAGCAAGGTGCTCCGCTGTAGCGGAGCACCTTGCTTAGTGGCTGGCGCAGGACTAAGCTCACTCATGCAGCTGAGCCCAGGTCCCGATGTTCTTCCTTAAGGAGGAAGCATCACTCGTAAAATAAGAGGCATAGGTACTGGCATCATCCTGACACAAAGACGCTTGCCTTTTGCATTAGCATTGTTCTTATAGTGATTGGCCTTGTACGCGTCCTGAGTGAACCGTCCGATACACTATCAACCTTAATAATCTGAAGTGGCAAACAGTCTGTCGCTTGTTTCTGGGCCCAATCTGATATTTTCCACGTAATAACTAGAGCTAGAAACACAGCTGACGCATCATTTGGGTAAACACGTCAGCGTGAAAACAAGTGGTCTGCTGTATAATAAGCTAGACTCAGCATGTCTTTTTTTCACCCGTTCAGTGCTCAGAGAAACTGAACGCCACCCAACTGCAAGAAGTATAGATCCTCATGAGCCCCCGCAGTTGCAAGGGACAATGAGGATCTATGCCTCTTGCAGACACTACTTTGAATCCATGCTCCCGGCACAGCTAAGGATTGTTTTTGCAACAACGATTGCAGAATAATAGCCTGCGTCAGCTGGCGCTAAACAGGTTAATCCTGCGGGTTATTTGAAATCCAGACAAAAACGTTTCCAGTTTCCATCATCAAAAGATAAGTGGCAAATTGTGCACTTGTTTGCATGCTTATTTTGACAACCCGAACTGTTCATACGCTGTGTTGAAACTGTTTTTCTAAGCGTGTTTTCTTCGTCTTTGGGATGTTCCTTGTTGTTACTTTTTACAAAAAAACTCAGCATGTTCATTTTTGAGAAAAGCTATATTTGCATTGCTATACATATCGATTTTCACAAAGCGAAAGTTTCACTGCTATACATATCGTTTCTTAACGGATTCAGTCCCGACACACCACAGCAAGATATGGATTGACATGATGGGTTCAAGGGTGGTGCAAGAATAGCTTGGCGCCTGTAGGCGCCAAGCTATTCCTGCAACACCCTTGAACTGTCATGGTCGATCTGTCTCCTGAATTGTAATGCAATCCTCAGAGGACAACTCCAAAAGATGGGTATTTCGTAACTGGGACACAATGGTTAAAAAGAGATATTTTCATTGCCACACATATTGTTTCTCAAAAATGGACATAATTATTAACTTTTGCAAAATAACGGCAGATTTATTTTGGGCACGGCGGGAAATAAACAGATTTTCATTGATTTTTCATACCGTTTTATTTATCCGAAGAATTAATAAATTGTGTTGTAACTGTCTTTTCTAAGCGTGTTTCTTTCTCCGTTGGGTTCTTCTCTAATGAAAATCTCGCTTTTCACAAAAATGGACTGGCTGTCGTTTGCCCTCATAGGGTGGTACGGCCCACATGGAAAAATAAAGTAAAAAATAAGTAAGGCGAAAGCATACTCAGGCGCCATCATGTTCAGAGGAGGCATGGCCGCACCATGCCTGGCCCTCTGGTCTCCAACACCACTGTGATGCATGAGTGGATCCAATGCGTGGCACTGCCTCAACGTGTTCTCGGACATGCGCGGGCATAGTCGCAAACTTGCGTGCCATCTGTCGTTTCCTCCCTATAATTTGTATTCATGACTAAGCATCAGATGTCCCTCTGTGTTCATTTCATGATTTTAACCCCCTGACTGCTATTGACGACACCGTTCGGCGGAAAAGAGGCTCTGACTTGCGCGACTTTTCCACCGAACGGTATCACGTGGCGTCAGTCGCTGTCAGAGGGTTAATCTGATTTCAAGGCGTGTCAGTTTATTTTTATTTTTTCTTCTTCTTCTTTTCTGTTGTTATTTCATGACTTCCAGTTCGTTGCATTCGGGTGCACGAAAATTGTTTGAAGAAACATTTTCATGAGTTTTACGACCCCCCCCCCCCCCCTCCAAATCTATTTTGTATTCATATAATTTTTTACAGTTTTTCTTTTTAAATCTTTATTCATTTTTTTTTCGTGGAGGGGGGGGGGGGGCAGTTTGTTGCATCATTTTGATGCTGCTGTCGTTGATGAAAAAAAAAAAACCTCCGAATGTGTGTAAATACACACAAATAATAACATAAAAGTATATTATTTAAAATGTAAACTGTATATGATTCTAGACTTTACGGCATAAGGCAGACAACAATTGCAGACAACGTCATCGGTATTATAAGAATGTCTATTAACGAATTTAGTCTTTTTAGAAGAGAAAAAAAAAATGTTGCCGTGACCAGGATTCGAACCTGGGTTATCTCGGCCACAACGAGAGGTCCTAACCACTAGACTATCACGGCTATGGACACTGCTTTGTCCAAAACCTTCTTGTAATAGCTTTTGGTGCTATGTGGCCCATATTCCAGATGGTCTGTGCTTATCTAGACAGTCGTGCAGTGAACGCCTGTCACCTGCAAGTGGCGTAGATTTTTATGAGCCCCCGCAAAAAGCGGGGGCTCATGAAGATCTACGCCACTTGCGGGATTCTCTGATTTAAGTCTGTTTCTCAGTGGTGAGAGAAGATCAGTCGGGTTTCCGAATACATCACTTGTGTCAACGGAATGGCACAGTACGACGTTTGATGTGGTGACGTGGTATAACATTCACCGGAGATTGTTTATTAAAAGTCAAACCTCTCCCGCCCTTTTCAGTCCGGCCGTCACCTCCACCCCTAACCCCCACTCCCCCACCCCCACCCCACCCCCCTCTCTTTCCAGTTCTCTCTCTCTCTCTCTCTCTCTCTCTCTCTCTCTCTCTCTCTCTCTCTCTCTCTCTCTCTCTCTCTCTCTCTCTCTCTCTTTATATTGTTCCAAAACCCCGAATAGATATATTTAAATCTACTTTGTCATTTGAGGAACCCCTCCCACATTACCTTAAAGCCACTCCGACATTCCCCCCACCTGGGTCTGCCCTGGGGGACTTGGGTGGGGTTAACTACTTTTTAGTTCCCAGGGTCACCCTGGTCAGCCCCACAGGGTGGGTTTTTCCCTCTATTCTGGGGCATGTGTTTCTGTCCATTTACCTGTAATTGTCTGTATAAAACTGGGTCTCCCAACTGTCTGCACTGCCTGTAGCTCTTGATATTGGATGTGTGTTGCTAAATGGTCTTAATCCCCATGACGTATGTTTATTTAACGTATTGGACCGGCTGGCGACATACATTCAATATTCTGGGCTTGTTTTGTTTGTTTTTTTTTTTTTTTTTCACAAGCAGTGCAGGCACGTCCTGAAAAAGCCTTGTTGCTGTCGGGACGTTAAGCAATGTACAATCAATCAATCAATCATTCCGACATTACCTCGATTCAGGACAAGTCTTTATAGATATCTGACATCACTCAAATAATAATATCTAGTTATTCGTAGACACACGAATGTACGTGTATATTCTAACAATCATGCGTGTGTGTGTGTGCGTGCGTGCATGCGTGCTTGCGTGTGTGCGTGCGTGTGTGTGTGTGTGTGTGTGTGTGTGTGTGTGTGTGTGTGTGTGTGTGTGTGTGTGTGTGTGTGTGTGTGTGTGTGGACGCGCGAGTGCGTTTGTGTGTGCGTATGCGAGTTTGTGTTTAGTGGACAATATATTTTGTATCACTGTGCTTTGATGTCTCTGTTTTATGTATATTTTGTACTTAGCTAGTCATAGTTGTAGCAACGGCAGGTACGAAAAATGAAATAGTCACTGACTGTGTTAATATCTTCACCGTTGTAAAATAAAGATTCATTGATTCATTGATTCTCTCTCTCTCTCTCTCTCTCTCTCTCTCTCTCTCTCTCTCTCTCTCTCTCTCTCTCTCTCTCTCTCTCTCTCTCTCTCTCTCTCTCTCTCTCTCTCTCTCTCTCTCTCTCCATTTCAATGGTTCGATGACTTTATCGTCATGATGGATAAAGTCAGACAGTCCAGCTCTGAAATTTTGATCCTAGGCGATTTCAATATTAACATGTTTCTGAATAACCCTGCTTGGGAGTGCACCATGTCTATGTTTGGTTTAAAGCAGCTAGTTAAAACAGCAACTCGTGTTAGTCCAGCTTCCTCCACCCTTATAGACCACATATATACAACTACTCAATCAAGGGTTATGGCAGTAGAAGTGCCTCAGGTAGGGATTAGCGATCACTACCCGGTGTGCTGTTGCTGGGCATTGAAAGCGGATAATTCATTCCGAAAACATCAGCACACGACTATTAGATACAGATCTCTTAAACACTTCAACAAGGAAACATTTCTTTGTGATTTAAGTAGCGCACCCTTTGATACAGTGTACTACCATAATGACCCTAACGATGCTTTGTCTGAGTGGTACGGATTGTTCCTTGGTGTTCTCGATAAACACGCTCCATTCAGAGAGAAACGGGTGAAGAACCCCCAGTTTCCCGCCTGGTTAAGTAAGGAAATCAAGGATGCCATGCAGCTCCGAGATGACTATAAAAGAAAGAAGGATTTTGTAGCTTATCGAAGGCAAAGAAACCATGTTAAACATTTAGTGAGGAAAGCTCAAAGGTCACTTTTTCACCGTCTTATGAACGGAAAGAAAGATGTCGTATCTGTGTGGCGAGCGATCAATGCTTTTACGAGGTCCAAAAATACTGCACAATGTACACAGTTATCAGCTGATATCTTGAATCAGCATTTCCTCTCGGCTGCCAGTACGTTGCTAAAAAATACATATTCTGGTCACCCTTCAGCTGTGTCCGAAAAGCTAAAGACGTTTTGTGCAGAACGGCTGAACCCTGATACGTCATTCAGCATTCCCCTGTTAACGATATACGACGTGGGAAAATCCATCTCGTACTTGGAGAACAAACGTACGTCTGGCCATGATGGTATTAGTAGCTCAGTTCTGAAAATGGCCCTACCGTATATTGTAGATACCTTGACATATATATACAACCTTTGCATAAAGCAGGGGATATTTCCATCTTCTCTAAAAACAGCCAAAGTGATCCCACTACCTAAAACGAAAGACCTTGCTGACCCTAACAAGTTCAGGCCCATTTCACTACTGTCAACACTGTCGAAACCGATAGAAAGACACATTCACACACACTTACAACATTTTCTAGAAAAACACAAACTCATACATCCATTACAATCTGGCTTTCGGCGGAAACACTCCTGTCACACAGCATTGGTACACCTAGTTGACAGATGGCTTACTGCCATAAATAGCAGTCAAATGACTGGAGTAGTATTTTTGGACCTTTCAAAAGCATTTGACCTCGTCAATCATAAAACTTTAGTTCAAAAACTTAATGTCTATCAACTAAGCGCAGAAACACTTGCCTTCCTTACGTCATATCTGCATGGGCGTACGCAGTATGTCTACGTGAATGGTAAAAACTCACCTGAAGGGGTGATAGAGCACGGAGTACCACAGGGATCGATTCTTGGTCCATTATTGTTCTCTGTCTTCATAAACGACCTTCCATTACATATATCACACTCCAGTGTAACTTGCAGTCTTTTTGCAGACGATGGAACTCTGGACGTTTCGTCATCAGACGTAACATATATGGTGAAGATTCTCCAAGACAGTTTAAATGAGGTATCTGAATGGTGCAGAAATAACGCCATGATACCTAATCCCACTAAAACCAAATGCATGCTGATTACCACACGGCAAAAGCATCAGTTGAACCCCCCTCCCCTTCAACTAACACTTAACGGCCAGCCTGTGGAGCAAGTCAGAGAACAACGCATGCTTGGAATCAACTTAGACGACAAGTTGTGCTGGCAAGGCCACATTACTAAACTGTGTAAAATAGTATCCAAAAATGTATTCCTCCTGTCGAAATTGAGACATTTCGCTGATGAGCCAACAAGGAAACTCTTCTACTATGCCCATATTCAGTCACATTTGGATTATGCCTCATCTATTTGGGACGGTAGTAGCGATGCTAATTTAAAAAGTCTGAACTCGCTCCACAGAAGAGCCATTAAACTCATTGTTGACAGACCCTCAGAAGTCATTAGTACTGACAATAAGTTCAAGCTGTTAGACATTTTGCCACTTGAAAAACAGTTTAAGTATAATAAGTTGGTGCTCATGCGCAAAATCACCCTCTCAGAAACACCAGCCTATCTCAATAGTTTGTTCCACTTTGCTCATACGAGGTCCAGTCGAACACCAATGAACAATCTTGTTGTACCTATGCCTCGACTGGACATTTATATGTCGTCATTGTCCTATTCTGGTGCAAAGTTATGGAACTCTATTCCTGCGGATGTTAGAGCCGCGCCATCGCTTAAAACTTACAAGACCAAGCTGCTCAAACATCTAGACAAAACTTAATTTTTCCTTTTATTTTTTATTATATTTTTATTTTTATTTTTACACGTAGCACTTCATGCCTTATGCGGCATTTCACGGATAGTCTGCATTCCCTTCTAACATTTATGAACGCATGTAATATACCGCTGGCATACCAGCAAGCCGCATTATGTAATATCCATGACCCCATGGACTCGGCTGGCCAGACGGGATGCTGTCGATAGACACAGCATTGGGTGCTCGCGCCGCGTGGCAGTGCTGTGGTTTCTTCGCGTCGACCCGCGCGCGCGGTGTTTATCTGTGTGTGTGCAAGTGTATGTGTGTGCACGCGCGCATCCCTACGTGCTTGCGCGCGCACGCGTGTGTGTGTGCCAGTGTGTATGTTTGTTGGAGTGAGCCGTGTTGATCATAATTATGATGAGAACAACAGCGGGTTTATGTACAAAATCCTTTATACTTTTTATATTTGCTGTAGTATAGTTTTAAGTGGTAGAATGCATGTTTATCTCTCTCTCTCTCTCTCTCTCTCTCTCTCTCTCTCTCTCTCTCTCTCTCTCTCTCTCTCTCTCTCTCTCTCTCTCCCCCCCTCTCTTCTCCGCACTGCATTTATTCTTATTTTTTAAAATGACACATTTTCCATATTTATTTACACGCTGTTTTATTAGTTTTAAGATCATTCGTTTGGTCTAGCTGGCCAGACTAATACTCGTCCCGTAGTCGGAGATTGCATTGTAGCATGCTCGGCGTTAAATTCCACTAATTAACTAGCTAGTCAGTCAGTTAGTTAGTTAGGACGTTCTTTCTATGTCTGTCTGCTATCTCTCTCTCTCTCTCTCTCTCTCTCTCTCTCTCTCTCTCTCTCTCTCCTCTCTCTCTCTCTCTCATCCTCTCTCTCTCTCTCTCTCTCTCCTCTCTCTCTCTCTCTCTCTCTCTCTCCATCCATCCCCCAATTTCTTGATGAAACTGCGGCCGAACAAAAAACAAAACAAAATCAAACAAAATGAAAAAGAAAAGAAAAAACACCTTACCACAGCTGTTTTTATTCTAGGAGGTGCATGAAAAAGTTAATTACGGAAGTAAGCAATGACCCGTGCTCAGTGAATTAAACGCCTGAATACCTCTCGCGCCTGTTACATGTGCCACCAACAAGAGTCATAGATCCTCTTGAGCCCCCGCGAATTTCGGCGGCTCATGAGGATCTATTACTCTTGCAGATGGGTCAATTCTGATGGATGATGATTTTTTTTTTTAAAGTAACCTAAATTAAGAAACTGTCGCGCCTGAGATACACGTGCGACTAGCAAGAATCAAAGAACCTCATGAGCCCCTGGCCAACTGCGAGGGCTTATGAGGATATATGAATCTTGCAGGTGGGTGGGATTTGGCTAGAGGAGTGGCCGCGGCATCGAGTTTTTCCTTCAGAATTTCATTACAGGCTTGGGCAGCTCTTAAAATGGCTCTCCACAAAATGAAGAAATATCTCGGCACAAAAAAAAAAAAAAACAAATAATAATGTCAGGCCGCAGCTTTAATGAAACGTCGTTGAAGCCAAGCATTAGCGCCTGCTACCGAATGTGCTTGGACAATGAAATGGTAGTTCTCTACGTGGGATGACTTTGCCGGGCAGGATCGAAGGCTATCCATCCGCAAGAGACATAAACCCTGATAAACCCTAATTCAAGGGCAGTGCCAGATTAGCTTGGCGCCGACAGGCGCCAAGCTAATCTGGCACTACCCTTGAATTATCATGGTCGACCCATCTCCTGCTGTAGTGCGTCAGGGCTGAATGGGGTTACATTAATATTTATATAATTGGTCCGATTCGATCACTATGGATCTCTCACGTCCTTTCAAGAAATGCCCAACGCCCGCTGTCTTTCTCCACACCTGTGCTTCGGAGTGCGATCGACTGTGTGGTGCCCGTGGCTCTGTTCCTGGAAAAACGCTTTCACAGGTTTCTCACCCACGTCTGATCCGCCCGTCCGTAGGCCTTGTGTGATTCTGCGCACCGAAGCGGTAGTTCTCTACCTTATAATTATGACTGTTTCTATCACCCGGGAACAATTTCCAATGTTCTGTGATCGAAAGGAACTTAACCTGTTCAGTGCCAGCCAAGGCAGACTGTGTTTCTGCGAGCTTCGTTAACTCAACACCAAAAAGCCCTAGGTGTAACAGGAACATGGATTCAAAATGGTGATAGCAAGAGGCATAGATCCTCATGAGCCCCCCGCAACTGCGGGGGCTCATGAGAATCTATACTTCTTGCAGTTGGGTGGTGTTCAAGTTGTCTAAGCATTGAACGGGTTAAGGAAATACGTCTTTTATAAGTGTGTGGAGGATCATGTATTACTCGAGGATTAAATGAGATCAAATTTTAGGGGAGTGCACTTTACAAAAGCGGAAAGAAAATCTAGGGTGACCTCACTTTCATTTGCAAATTGAGGTGGGAGTTGTTGGCGCTAACCCTTGGGCGGTCCAACCTTTAAATGATATGACTTTTTTTTTAATTTAAAAAAAAAAAAAGCAACAGGCACCCCGCTCCACAAGACATTTCCTAATTACACAAGGTTTTATGAGTTTGTATTTCCCCCATTCTGCCTCAAGGCCTTTTCAATTTGCCCGTCGCTAAACCCCAACAATCGATCAATTCATACAGACGGCTAAACATTAAGTACAGTCATCGTGATTTTTTTTTTCAAAGCCTGTGAGAAAACCGTATACCGGATTTTGACACAGGAAAGAACTCTGGTTCTTGTAATGTTCTTTGAGTGAACACTAAATACCGCTCTGTCTGTGAAGTAAAGATGAAAATGAGGTCAGCAAGAGGAATAGATCCTCATGGCCCCTGCAGACTGCGGGGGAGGGGGCATGAGGATCTATGCCTTTGGATTAGCTTTTCGAATCTTTTTTCATGTGGAGATGAAAATCGGAAAACTAACCTTAAAGGTCCACATTCAACACAACCATAGACTTGTTTTGCTTAGTCCAACACAACATAATCAGCCAACAGACTGATTTTTTAATACATTTAACACAGAGGCTGCATTTCCAAATTTTTAGAGGGTCACTTAACAACTGCGTACCAGATCCAGGAGATGGATCGAACATGATAATTCAAGGGTAGTGCCAGATTAACTTGGCGCCATCAGGCGCCAAGCTAATCTGGCACTACCCTTGAAATATCACGGTCGATCCATCTCCTGTTGTATGGCGTTGGGTCTAAATGGGTTAAATCGGAGATTTAGTTCGGTCGCAATAGGGTATTGAAAAAAAAAAACACATTGATGTAGTACAGAATGGTGTATGTGACGTAACTGTTTTTTTGTAACGTCACATCTGCTTTGGGTCCCCTGCCACGGAACGCCGCATATTTTGCAAAGAAGTACCCAACGGAGAAAGAAACACGCTTAGAAAAGACGGGTACAACACAATTTATTAATATTTCGGGTAAATACCCTTTGTCAAAATAGACAAACAAACAGAGAGATTAGCCGCTACTTATCTTCATTCGCAGAAGGAATGTGGCAACGGAAGAATAGGCACCCCCACTTGGGCTCATGAGCACATCCCAGGATGGTCTAACGAAAATAAAATCTTTGAATCTTTGAAGAGCTGTCTCTTTTTCGTCTTATGATGATCCGTTGCCACATTCCTTCTGCGAATGAAGATAAGTAGCGGCTAATCTCTCTGTTTGTTTGTCTATTTTGACAAAGGGTATTTACCCGAAATATTAATAAATTGTGTTGTACCCGTCTTTTTTAAGCGTGTTTCTTTCTCCGTTGGGTACTTCTTTGCATTTTACACGCTTGGCAGTCACCTTTTTGGTCTGAATTGCCGCATATTTTGTTTCTGAAATCTCTGTCCATTCAACGATTAAACCCAAAAGCGTCCAAGGAAACGGGACACAAATTGGCCTCCGCAAGAGGCATAGACGCGCAGTCGCGGGGACTCATGAGGATCTATGCCTCTTGCAGATGGATCGTGTTCACTGTTTCTCGGCAGTGAATGGGTTGATTGCCATCCGTGTAGTCTGACGCATACAAACACTAAAATAGCAAACGTTGTAAATGCTAGCAGCAGTTCTAACTCAGTCTTCATTGCTTTTCTTTTTTTCTTTTTGTTTTTTCTTCTTTTTTTCTCAGCGCTTAAAGTCATCAGGATAGCAGAGCTTTAAGTCCTGCGTAGAGTTCCTCGCTGCTTTTATGTGCAATCCCTTCAGTGCCATCGACCTCGAAATGCACACTGTCAAAGTCAAGCCATCGAAATCTAAAACGCCTGACGACAGTCCAGCGACCTACAGTTTCTCTTACAGTGCAGACATAAATGCAGAAGTCAATAAGCAAAAATCCTCATCGGCCCCTGTCTTCTGCGGAGGTTCATGAGGGCATGTGCCTATTGCACGTGGGTGGTATTTACTTTGCCTCTCACTCCGCCAAGGGGATATCGAAGGACTATTGCCAGCTCCGTCTCCATGCATCATATTATAAATCGTCAATTCCTTCCTTTATAATAACGTTATGAATCCCAAATTGCGTTTTCCTTCTGTCGTAATCCGGGGTCGCCTTCTGTAGTAATTGAGTTATGCTCCTCTCTGATTGTACAACTGCCCGTTAGGGTGTGCTGAGGTCGTCTGCAGGCTGTCTTAATAAAACACGAGTGACGCACTTCGCTGCTTGAGGGTTGCGAAAAATCGCACAGTCATCCAGACCACAAGAGTGACCGCAAAGCGTGTACACTTCGAAAGCAAATCCCAGGACAGAAAGAAACACGCTTAAAAGGCCAATTACGGTAGTGTTGTAATTGTCCTTTTTAAGCTGTTTATTTCTTGGTTGGGATTTTACTGGCAAAATCAGTAGCACGAAGATCTGACCAGGATGTAAGTAAGTTTTGCTGAACTTTTTGATTTATCAGTTTTGCGCCGGTGGCCTAGCTAATCCACAGGATTCGGAAGTCGAGTTACGTCCCATGAAAAGGGCTCCGAACGTCACTTGGTTTACACACATGTCCTATTAAGGATGAGGGAGACAAAATTCTTGGCACAAAATCTTAGATTTCCACACTCAGGCGCCAAGCTATTCTGGCACCACCCTTGAACTATCATAGTCAAATATATTTCTTGCAATAGTATATCAGGATGAACAGGGTCAAACTCCCCTCCCCTCCTAACCACTTCCACCAACCACCAAACCCCTCATTCACCAATACGACCACCACCAACATCCCGCCCCCATCCCGACGCCACATTCCCCCCCCCCCCTCCATCGCCTCTCGCCCCCCCCCTCCCTCGCCTCTCGCCCCCCCCCCCTCTCCATCGCCTCTCGCCCCCCCCCCCCTCCCTCGCCTCTCGCCCGCCCCCCCCCCCCCCTCCCGTAATTTTAACTTTTCAGACTATTTCTTTAGGAATGTAAAAGTCTGCCTACGTCGCTCAAAAGGAAAGTTTCAAACTTTGCGAACAAACTAACCCCTTCACTGCTTGGAAAAAGCGCTCCACCCACCCAACTGCAAGAGGCAAAGAACCTCATGAGCCCCCGCATATGCGGGGGCTCATGAGGTTCTTTGCCTCTTGCTGTCCCCCACTGTGTGTCCATGTTCTTTGCATGGATGGAGTTCTATTGGCGCTGAAGGAACACAGCTTTTTTAGGGACACATCTTGCGACCAGAGGCAGGAAAAAGGCTAAACTGAATGTCGTCTGCTCACGCCATAAGCAAAGGCACGCATTAACCCTTTCCATCCTGATACACTGTGCATGAAATAGTGATAGCTAAAGGGTAGTGCCAGAATAGCTTGGCGCCTGGAGGCGCCAAGCTATTCTGTCACCACCCTTGAACTAAAATGGTTGATGTCTCCTGCACTGTCATGTTGCTTTCAAAGGACCTTCAGCCTCAGGATGCAATGGGTTACTATCAGTGCCCCGTTCCTGTTTCTGATCAATGTCCATCTGCCATGTTCTAGTCAGGCTGTTCACACACACAGACACAAACACACACACACACACATACACACACACACACACACACACACACACAAACAAAATCCACTCACCAACACACATCACTCTTGTGTTATTTTCCCTAATAGCACTGTCGCAGTGAAATCAGATCTGTTCTCAGTGTTGACGTAACTGAACGATCGGAGAAAAAGGTCGCATTGACCGAATCGGCGCCGAAAATATTTATGTTTTCTCTCACGTCAATCTCAATCCAGCCAGCCCGCTACAATCGAAGACAGAGCACCCAGCCGTCTGATCCACATAAAAAAAAAAACGCAGAAATAATTGGAATCAGCATAATGCATTATCTTCTCTTCTTTCGCACTCGTCCGCTAGACAAATGGTGTGTTTGGAATCACAGGCAGGTTCGAATTCACTTTCCGAAAGAAGCGCAGGGATTTGGATGAGGCCAGCAAGAGACGATGATCCTCATGAGCCCCCGCGAATGCGGGGGCTCATGAGGATCATTGCTTCTTGCATCAATTCTGGTGTTGTTCACCGTGCTCCGATCGTGAAGCAGTCTGTCCAAAAAAAAATGATTCTTTGAAAAGCATGTATACTAATTGTTTAAATACCGCACGAGTTCACATAACTTCGTGATCCGCATAAGTCAGGACGGGTTGTAGATCTTTTTAAAAAAATCGAGATGAGTGCTGGTCTGTGATTTTGGACCTAACGGCGTCGAGCCTCATGATCCAAAATCACAGATTAGCGCACACCCTTTTCTTTTCTTCTTTTTTTTTTTTTTTTTTTTTTTTTGTTGTTGTTTATTATGCAGTCAGCGAAAAGCACAGATCATGATGACCCAAAAGATCTACCGAAAAGATCTCCTGCCATTATCGCAGAAATTTACGACGTAAGCTGCGAAAGACCCTCGTATCGAGCCCAAGTGCTGCGAGGCCCGATCAAGCCTGACGTCAACCCGAGGACAGCTTTTGCTTTTTGGATGGTTGGACATTGCAGCGAAAGCCGTCCCCAATATTAAACCCTTGAAAGCCAGCGGATTCAGACTGCGCCTTATATCGATGTAATTTCAGCGCCAAAGAACACCGGTTGTCCAAGGAAAGTGGATGTGAAGTGCGTGGTGGTTTCGACAAGAGGCATAGATCCACACGAGCCCCCGCAACTGCGGGGGCTCGTGCGGCTCTATGCCTCTTGCATTTTGGGGTGTCGTTTGTTGTGTTTCGTCAGTGAAGGGATCAGCCCTTTACCTGCCACCGGACGCACTTTTTTTTCTGAAATCTCTGCTCATTTAAAAAACCAAAAGTCACACCTGAAAAAAGGAACACGATTACGAATGGGCCTCAGCAAGAGGCATAGATCCTCATGAGCCCTAGCCAATTGCCGGGGGCTGATGAGGATCTGTGTCCCTTGCAGTTGGGTGCTGACCATTTTTTTCTCGGCAGTGAAGGGAATACTGACTTTTGGAATGACATGTTTCCGATGATTCCCCACAATGCCGCATTTCATTTGAGCGTCAGTTTATCTTCATGGTCAAGGTCGAGTCAGCTCGACGCAAAGAATAGGCACCCCCACTTGGGCTCGTGAGCACATCCCAGGATGGTCTAACGAAAATAAAATCTTTGAATCTTTGAAGAGCTGTCTCTTTTCCGTCTTATGATGATCCAACTCATTGAAGCCGACCCACATCAATAGCTGCTTAAGTGTCGTATAGTGTTGCCGCCGGCAACGCCATACGGCACTTTCGCAGCTATTGATGCCGGGCGCCTTCAATGAGTTTAATTGGTAACTGATTGAGATCGGAGGATCTACACGTTTCAAAGGTTTTCTGTCACCCCGGGTACAGACGAAAATACATATACATCACGCAAAAGGAACTTCACTTAACGGTATTCCTGGACAAGAAAGTCCGAAACGCGGCAACCAAAGTCTATATCACTTTTTTTTTAAACTTCTGATCTTTTTTTAAGTTCGGGTTTTGTTTTGTTTTTTGTTTGTTTGTTGTTGTTGTTGTTGTTTAGATAACTGAAGAGAGAAAAAATATAATCTATTTAAAGCTACTTGCTCCAAGCAAAAAGGGGTTGATAGATTGCAATATTTCCTTTTCCTTTTTTCTTAGTATTTTTATAAGGACGTAAGAAAGGTCTTCAGACCTAACATTTTTTAATCTTGGAAAAAAAAAAGTCATTGCCATTATCACTGTCATTGTCATTACAATAAAGATTGCCGCATTAAAAGACTAACGTGACCTATGAGTTTTGAATGGCGTCATAGGAAACCTTTTTCCTACTCTTTTTCCTCATTTGCTACTCAGATGAGTTCCCCCGACGCGAACCAGGGTCACCAGAAAACCTCTGTTGCGTGTGCCTAATCACGTGCACCAATTGTGAAAAGAAGGTTACAAAAGACTTAGTTGAGACAACATCGAGAACCCGTGGTCATAGGTGAATTTTAGCAATGAAAGCCCGCCCTGAAACAAATCGCTGTATGACCGGCTCACTTCAGGGTTTTGTGTGTGTGTGTGTGTGTGTGTGTGTGTGTGTGTGTGTGTGTGTGTGTGTGTGTGTGTGTGTGTGTGTGTGTGTGCGTGCGCGCGTGCGTGCGTGCCTTGCTGCCGTGCCGTGCGTGCGTGCATGCGTGCGTGCGTGTGTGTGTGTGTGTGTGTGTGTGTGTGTGTGTGTGTGTGTGTGTGTGTGTGTGTGTGTGTGTGTGTGTGTGTGTGTGTGTGTGTGTGTGCGTGCGTGCGCGAACATTTTATGACGTTTCCTTTCTGGGGTAAAGCGAAGGAACCATTGATCCCTTGATCTTATCCAATCTGCCTTTTTCATTTTCCAACTGTCGAAGAGAACCATTGATCATTCTTTCCGAGGAGAGTCCGTATTTATTCTGCTCAAAGATATTAAACTCATAGAAATCTGGTGATGAGTGCTGGCATGTTTTTGCATGATGATATTCTAAGACCCAATAGCAATAAACGAACTGCCATTTACAATATAATTACTGTCCTTTCTTTGAATTGCAAGTAAATGACAGGGTATTCTGTTTTCAATGAGTGTTAATCCCTTCACTGCCGGAACACGACGAGCAGGCTTCAGACGCAAGAGGCATAGATCCTCATGAGCCCCCGCAGTTGCGGGGGCTCATGATGATCTATGCCTCTTGTTGAACTCCACTTTGTGTCCATGTTCCTTGGACGGCCGCGGTTCTTTGGCGTTGAGTTAGATTCACAAACACAATCTTAGAAAAGTGGAAAAAGAAGTGGTTAACCCTCCTCTGCACTCACAGCCACTGGGACTGTTCAGTTTAACTACCCCTCCCCCCTCCCACTCACTCACCTCATCCCTCCACCCCCACCCCCACTTTTTTTTCGGGTGATGGGGGGGGGGGGGGGAGGGTCATGCAACCACCGGTAATGTAAACACTATCGGTGGCTGCATGAACAAGAGGGGGGGGGTGAGTGGGGGGGAGGAGTGGGGGGTAGGAGTGGGGGGGGGAGGAGTGGGGGGGGGGAAGGGGGATGGGGTAGGCACAGTGATATACAAAACGTGTAATACAAACCGTGACGGCTCAGAGGCAGTACTAGTTTCTGGTTAGTTCGGAGTTTACTCATTCAAGGCGCCCCGAAAACTCAATAGCTACGGAAGTGTTGTGTAGCTTTACCTCCGGCAAACCTATACGACTTTTTTTGCAGCTATTGATGCCGGGCGCTTTGAATGAGTTAACGTCCAGGCCACAAGAGCTATAACGAGCGGCTCCTGGGGACGGGTCTTGAGGGTCAGGGAAAAGTTTGCCTGTGCGGAGTACGACCTGAACACTGATCAAGTCAGGAACATTGCAGCAATGCCACTTAAATCGATTACCGTTCAACAGATACGGGGGATAGGGACAGCTATTGCCTGCGGAGTACGACCGGAACACTGATCAATACAGTCTCGCTGTAACTATGCCACTTTGATTTACCATGGTCTTTCAGTGAACATAGGGGATAGGGTCAGCTATCGCCCTGTAGAACGACCTGAACATTAATCAGTACAGGAGCACTGCAACTGCGCCACTTTGATTTACTAAGACATTTGAGCGTACAGCTATTGCCTGTGAAGTACGACCTGAACACTGATCAATTCAGGCGAATTGCAACAGTGCCATTTTGATTTTCCAGGACCTTCCAGCGGACGTGGGGGACAGGACCGGCTATTGCCTGTGTACAACGACCTGAACATTAATCAATGCAGGTGCACTGCAACTCCGCCACTTTGATTCACTAAGACATTTCAGCGTACGCGAGGTACAGGAACAGTCTGCGGAGTATGACCTGAATACTAATCAGTTCAGGCACACTACAACCGTGCCACTTTGATTTATCATGACCTTTCAACGGACATGCTATATAACAAGCCAGTCTTTTCCACTGGATTGCAAGCCCACATTGGTGCATGGGTGTGGGTGGCCCTTTTTATTTCCGGCGCCAATAAATTGAATTTTGCAATTTACTTTTTTTTAATGCAGCTTTCCTATGCCAAATTCAAATCTGTGTAACCTTCTCGCATGACAAAAACACCTCAGCGGATTTTTATCTAGAACATTACGTCTGCAAAATGGCATGTGGCGTGTTGTTCACGTCATTTATGCCTGCAATCTTTTTTCAACCAGACAGCAGTTGTTTGCAGTTAATCCCTCCCCCTGACATAACATAATGCGATCCCACAACCCGTCGGAAAGTTGGTTGCGTACATCGCCTAACGTCCAGACACGCAACAAGGCTTTCGCACTTTAAGCACGCCGAACATACTACGGATTGTACCTGGGAAAACGAACCCTAAATGGCCCACAACCCTCCATTATTCGCAGGGGACAAAACCATCGGGCCGACATCGGCCGCTGTTGGCCCGCGCACAGCCGTGCGCGGCCCAACGGCGGCCGACGTCGGCCCGATGGCTTTTTGCGCATTAGGAACTCGTCATTGCAAATGTCCGAATTATTTAGTTTCCGCGGCGGTTCTTGGGTTAGGTGCGGCGGGACACTGAGGGTTGGGTTCAATGAAAGTTCAGTTTTCCCGGGCACAATTAATGGCAGGTTCGGCGCGCTTTCCAGAACTAAATGACTTCCATTCTACACGATGAAAGTCATTTAGTTCTGGGAGTTTAAGAGTTAACCACTGGAGACGGCCACTGTGCATACATCATCTGCTGGAGGAACAAGGGGCGTAATTTGAGACCAGCAAAAGGCATAGATCCTCATGAGCCCCCGCGGTCGCTTGCAGTTGGTTTCAGGTCGCCGTGACCCGGCAACAAACGATTTTAACTCCTTCACTGCCAAAAGAAATGGAACACCACCCAAGTATCTGCCGGGGACATAGATTCAACTGCGGGGGGTCATGAGGATCTACGCCTCTGTATACATGTTCCTGTGACCTATTGGGTCCTGTGGCGTAAACATAGCAATGATTTAAGAAACATCATAATTATCTGCGTCCACTGGCAATGAAGGAGTGAATGACATCAACGCCTATGAGTCGTCTTTCTTTGTACAAGTTTCTCTCTCTCTCTCTCTCTCTCTCTCTCTCTCTCTCTCTCTCTCTCTCTCTCTCTCTCTCTCTCTCTCTCTCTCTCTCTCTCTCTCTCTCTCTCTCTCTCTCTCTCTCTCTCTCTCTCTCTCTCTCTCTCTCTCTCTCTCTTACGCGGATTAATTCTCTATACAATCGCGCAGTTAAACTGATCCTCCCAATTCCCTCTCTAACTTTGGGGGAAAAGCTTCAGGCAACAGGGCTCCTTCCTTTACATCAACACCTCACGTTAAATAAGTGCGTACTTATGCACAAAGCACTGAACGGAAAAGCCCCCCTCTACCTGGCTAAGCTTTTCACTGAGAGCCAAAGGGTTTACAGCACTTTCAGGAACAGTCTCGTCATTGAACGGCCCCAAATTAACTTGTTTAAATCCAGCCTTCCCTACGCGGGTGCCTATTTATGGAACTCACTTCCACCACATATACAGCAAACGAGACATCTTCCATTGTTTAGGACGAAAGCTTTTCAATACATCTCTGAGCAAACTTGAAAGAAACGTAGATAATATGTCCAAAAGAGCCTTGTCAATGATTTCCTGTGGTCCTCCGTTTTGCACTTGTTAGTTTTAACATAACATCTCTCTTTATCGTAGTGTTTTGCTTGCTCACTAAATTCCTAACATGAGTAGCTGTATCATGAGCTTGCAGTCGCTTTCTATAAACACCCTTTACATAGCACACCCCCCCCCCCCATCCCCCCTCCCCCCCCCCAAAAAAAAAAAAAAAAAAAAAAAAAGTCATTTGTCTGTGTGTGTGTAGTCTTCAGCGACTTTGGAACTTGTATCGGAATGTAACAGAAGTGACCTGTGGGTGTAACCGCTTGTTTTGTGCTGTTAACATATTGTTTTAATGTTGCTTTTAATGTTGTAGTTTAAGCATGTTCTTAATTAAACGAACTTTAGTTCGCGAACTGTGACGAACTACAGTTCACGATCTCGGACGAACCAGGTTGGTTCTTAATTGGACGATCTAAAGATACGCCGAACCTAGTTCGAAGTAGTTCACGAACCTCGGCAAACCATAGTTCGCTGTCGGAAAAGGTTCGCTGAACGTGTTGAGCAAACCAAGGCGAACCTTTTCTCTGATTGGTCAAAACTTTTACCCTCTTCTGCGTTGGAGATAAGAAGACAGTCACCGATACAAACAAATATGGCGGACGGCGATATTTCACTCGTGCGAAGAACAGGACCTATTTTTATTGATTTGTGGGAGGCGCAACGCTGTTTGTGGGGTCGCTACTGCAAGGAGTGCAAAAACAAACATCGTTCAGATCGCGAAGCGGCATAGCGGCAGCCATTTTGAACCAGTAAGTACGCCGAATCGAGCACTTCAGTTAAGAAAGAGAACCATGGCAAACCTGGTTTGCTGAAGTTCGCCTAGGTTCGTTCAACCTCAATTAAGAAACAAACCAAAAGATCGCCGATCTTCTCCGATCTAGGTTTGCTGATCAGAAGTTCGCCCTATTAAGAACAGCTATTAGCAAGGACAAACATGAAAAGAGGCCTGTGCGCCTATTGTTTCCATCCTTGAGAAATAAAATATCATTCATTCATTCATTCAATCTCTCTCTCTCTCTCTCTCTCTCTCTCTCTCTCTCTCTCTCTCTCTCTCTCTCTCTCTCTCTCTCTCTCTCTCTCTCTCTCTCTCTCTCTCTCTCTCTCTCTCTCTCTCTCTCTCTCTCTCTCTCTCTCTCTCTCTCGCTCTCTTTCTTTTTTTCTTTTTATTTCTTTTTTTTCTTTTTGATGTGGGCGGAGGGGAGGGGTGGTGGGCTGAAGGAGGGATGCTTTGCTGTAATAAATAATTCAAGTACATGCAGAAGGAAGCGATTTGAGATTGGAGTTTTTTTGGGGTTTTTTGGCAACATGGAAAGGGTGTTTTCGCCAATCGGATAATTTCAAACCCCTCGTCACGTAATTCCTTCCAGCAAAGACCTCAAATGTGTATGAATAAAGCCAGCAAGAGGCAATGATTCTCATGAGCCCTCGACTGCGGGGGCTTATGAGAATCTATGTCTCTTGCTGAAAGTTGCGTCTGTATAGAATCATGTAAAAATGTTATTTACTGCAAGATGTGCTAAAAAGGCCATATGTTTCTTTCCTGTTTTTGCAGTGGGCATGTCTCGAGCATTGGCATTGAAATTACATGTATCACGATCAGTGGAGAGCCTGTACTGACCGAAATCACGAAACCCCCCCCTCCCGCCCAACCAACTCTCCCAGCCTCCAACAGAATGTGTGGGCTCATGATATTATATGTCTCTTGCTCAGTGGCTTCAGTTAACTCATTCGAGACGTGCCGCCTCCTGATACGCGGCTTATGCAGCGTATTCGGAGGCGGCACGTCTCGAATGAGTTAACTGTATTTTGTTACGTTTACGCAAAAAGCATCGGTCACCCCACGTGGAGAAGAAAAAAACACAGTTGAAAAGATTAACATCTGCGGGAAAACGTAGATAATTCAAAGTGAGCCCCAGCAGGGCGCTATGTGCATCAAAATCTATGACTCTTACCCGTGCATGTTACCTCTATGCTATTATGTTTATGCAGCAAGGGTATAAATCTTATACATCGTGAAATGCGTTTTATGCAAAACATATGTTTATGCGATCTTGAACCAAGATAATCAAAACATGATTTGCATGGGAGTTTTGCTTCATTATCATATAATATTAACATTATAGAGCCCCTGAATCTGCACTAATGTTTTATTATACAGTTCTGTCTATGCTAATTACTGTTATAGCGTGGAAACTGCCCCAAAACCTGCATAAGTAAAGCGTGATGCATGGCGCTAAAACTGAGTTTGTACAGACCAAATTGGATGCATGATTTATTTAGCATCTGTATTGTGTTAAAATAACACAACCTGCAGCCAGTCCCCTCCCTTCCCGGCCTGAAATCATCAACTCCGCTGTAAATAGTTTTAAACATGATTTTAACTTTTTAAAACTTTCATCGACACCCCTGGAGGACTTCGAATACGGCGTAGTTCGTTAGTTGGATGCTGAAGACTGGTTTTGAGTATGCTGGATTCCGGGCAGTTGTGTTCGCCTAAGGTCTTTTACGACAGACAATTCGGGCCGACGTCGGCCGCATTGGGCCCGCGCACAGCCGTGCGCGGGCCCAATGCGACCTACGTTGGCGCAAAGACCCTTGCTTACTGAGGAGCTTGGATTCAACACCTATGGATGGTTGTCCATGGCATGTAGCTAAATAAGTTCACCGACAGCCTCGTTTTCAGCTGCAATCTGTTTTCACTTCCGGTTGCTAACGTTTCAATGACCGATGTCTTTGCTAGTGTTACGCGTCGTTTGAAAATCACGATTTTTGTGTCTTTATTTAGCAATCTGAATTGTTTTCTACGCATACGTCGATAGGAAAATCAGTCGAGTTTATAACCCTGTGTTTAGATTTTTTTGGTCAGCCATTTCTGAAACCCCTAATTAATACCAGAGTCAACCACAGTGTGTTCCAAAATGAGTGACATTGTGAGCTGTGAGCCTCAAGGCAGAGACTGGACTGCAGGCTGATGTCAAGGTATGAGTGATTTTGAGGGAAGTTTTAAATACATGTATTTGTCTACGGCATGTGCTATGAGGTTCATTCTGAATCTGTCCGTTATGACATATGATTATTATCATATTATTATCATATTTGTTTTGTAGTATAGGAGCGAAACACACACACACACACAGACAAATTGTAGTACAGTCAAATTTTTTTGGACAGATTATTTAGTTTTGGCACAAAAAAACAGCTTTTCTTTTGGAATTCTGTTTTGAAAACAGCCTGGGTTTGAGAAGGTTATGCTGATTCTGTAACCAGTGTGGTTGTTCATGTAAAGGCCTAATGTCAAACTGGGGATTTAGTTTTGGGATAGGTGTTTGTGTTATATTTCAAAATATGTGTAGGTAACGAGTATTACAAGTTGTTCTTTCGTAAAGTGTGTGTGTTATATTGTGTGTGTGTGTATGTGCGTGTGTGTTGTATTGTGTGTGTGTGTGTGTGTTGTATTGTGTGTGTGTGTGTGTGTATTTAATCAGTGTTAGGGTATTTTTTTACCTTTATTTATTGTTTTGCTTGGCACTGTATGGTTTTTGAATTGTTTTATTAGAGATATTATTAAGTATAGGTAAACATTGTTTTTATTACCAACATATTACTTTTTATATGTGTGTTATTACTTGGAACTTTTAACGTTAAGCTACTTTTAAACATTGTTTGTTTATATTTTATGTTTATATATAGGTTATTTCTTAATTATGCATGTGAGTGTGTGTGCTTGTCTGTATTTGTATTTCTTTTAAAACATGTCTTTTCATATATATAAAGACTATTTTTTATGATGTTTAACGTATTTTATCTCATAATGTTATCATATTGTTTAAATATTATTTTTTAATGCTGTGTCTGGGATACCTGCAAATGTACTTAGTTCTCACTTGATGGAATAAATCATAACTGTTTGAACAGTTTACTGTTTTACTTACCATGAGAATTCGCTCAACTGTAGCGTCCATTGCGGTAGCAGACGTACCGGAAGTAACTACAGCGGTCAATCGCTTCGGTAGACTCTGTTAGTGGCACAACGCGTGCGCGCTGAGTCAGTCAGCCGTCCATAGCTGTTGGGTCCTAGCTGAGGAGGGAATTGAGCTACTGACAGTCAAAAACGTAAACCGGAATAAGTCCAGGTACATTTTGCAGATCTCAGTCTTATCCGGTGTTCAATCTAAAATAGACTGGGTTTGTGATGGGGGATAGGGGGGTGGGGGGGGGGCGGTGTGGGTGGGTGGGGAGGGGGGGGGGCGGGAGCAGTACGAAACAGGACATCGGGCTAACGTCGACTGCACCTGGCCCGATGATGGTTTCCTTATTGAAGGGAGGTGGCGGTGGAAGGGACGTATACCAACATATCGGCATGATTTCAACTTCAATCCATTTCATATTTTGCCTGTAGATAAGGTACTACACCGAAGAAATACCTGTAGGCCTGAATCTCCTCGACACAGGCACTCCTCGACAGCCAGTCATAGGGTACACTCTTTGGCTGTCGGTAGCGCTTTTTGTCGAGGGCATTCCTTTAGGTTAATCTAGCAGAACAACTCAAATGCAGCGTCGAAGACATAAAATCTATTGTCGACAAAAATTCCAGACGTCAAAACTGATTTTTTTTGTTTTTTAGGGGAGGGGGGGGGGGGGAAGAAAATTTTTCGTGATAAATCAGACTTTGTTAAAAATTTTCCCCCATAATTAGACCTCCTTTGCCAATACAGGGCCATTCAAGGAGTCATTTAATCTTTTTCACCCTGTAATAACCTTCTACTGAGTATTACGCAGGAACTAAATTTTTCGAACACAAATTCCTAGGAACAACCCAAACGTGGCATTAAAGGACAACTAAACAAAAGCAAAATAGAGGGGACTGACAGCTGTTTCAGCCTACGATCCAATCTGATATAGGCACAGATTCTCGTGAGTCCTTGCAGTTACAGGGATTCATTGAAATTTATGTCTGTTCCTGGTACTGATCGGGGTAGTAAAATTTCTGCTCCACAAAAGGGACACGCAACCTGGTGTGTAAATTCAAGATTTCAATAGAAATAGAAATTCATGAGCCTTGCTTGAGCAGGGGCTCATAAAAATCAGTGCTGGATCGAGAGTCCAATGTAACTCTGTCCCATGTCCATTGACGCAAAAGCTAATTTTAAGCTTGATTATTTTTTACTACAAGAGGTATAGATCTTCATTAGTCTCTGCGACCAGCAGGGGTTAATGAGGATCCATGCCTCTTGAGGTTTCACATAAGGGTCAAGTTTACTCCCATCCCTGCCACTCGGACCGAGAGAAATGGGACAGAAGCCTGAAACTGGATTCGCTTTTTGTAAGATGTTCGTCTGGTCGCCTATTTGGGGCTCGACTATCACCAAGTCAGGTCAAACATAAAGTTTCCCAAGTGAAGTTCTGAGACTTTTACGACTCATCTAATGTCTGGTAATGTCTGTAAGGGGTGACGGAGCAGAAGATAAGACAAGCTCTAGTGTCTTTTTAAAGAGACCGCTCTCAAAGGTCTACGAATCGCAACGCTGCTCTGAAACCGCTAATCTCCTCATTGTGCATTTGCCCGGTCGTTTGTCCAAGTCGGAGACCCTGTTTACAAAGACTAAAGTTCATTACAAACCTCTCGGGAGAGTGTCTTTACATTTTGACTGCCAGAGCACAGAGACCCACAAGGAAAGACACATAGATTCTCATGCGCCCCCCCCCCCCCCCCCCGCATTTGCTGGGGCCCATGAGGATCCATGTCTCATGCTGAACATGTTTATGTCCACGTGCCCGATAATCTGTGCAACAGTTCTAGACGACATCTCGAATTTCTCTGACAAGGATTAGTGTTTTCCAAACCAAGCTTTTTTGAAGCATTTCCGCATAGCTATTTTGTCATAATTATGATCGTGTGCAGAAGGCCGTCGCTTACATCTAGTTTTTGTGTTTGTTTTTATCTGTCTATGTTTCTTATCTTCAGCTTCGTTTGTTTTGTTTTAGTCATCGTAAGAACATGTAGTTTATTGTAGGTCTTGACTGATACATGCATTTTGAGTGAGCAGACACATTACGTTAACCCATTCAGCCCTGACGCACTACAGCAGGAGATGGGTCCACCGTGATAATTCAAGGGTAGTCCCAGATTATCGTCGATTCATCTGCTGCAACTGGTGCATAGTCATAGGTGCATAGTCATTACATGACGCCTCCAAACAATGAGACGGGACCGTGCAGAACATGCAGTGGCACAGGGGCCAGTTGCATGAGCGATCCTAGTCGTGCAAGCCACTAAGCAAAGTCCTCCGCCAACTGACCCCTGGGTTGAATCGCGGCACGTAATTTTCAATAGCCTCTCACTGTCCTAGCGACATTGTTTTAGGCTCATTCAGCCCGTCGGCCGTATTTCCCAAAGTTTGCCAAAGGTGCGAGGTTCGAAAACGGGTTCCGGCGTCGGACTTTTCTCCTCTGGTAAGTGTCACCGTTAATTCGGGCGGACCTTCGGGGGTTCTTTCTCCGGGTACTCCGGTTCTTCCACCCCCCCCCCCCCCCCACCCACCCACCCACCCCCACCCCTCACACTTTGGTACCGGTTTCAGGCCACTTTACCAATTTCAAATACAAGCGATCAAAAATCTCTGTAACTTCAGTAGCTGAACTGGCCCTTCGTCTGTCTTGTACTGTGTATGTCTTAAATGGCGTAAATCCGTGTCTGTTACGTGAGTGTGCGTGTTGGGTTTCAGTTCGCGGCGCTTTGAGTCGATTTGCCCCAAAATTGAGAAAAAGCGCCCATATAATAACGGTATTATTATTATTATTATTATTATTATTATAAGGTGTCATCTAATGACTATGCACCAGTTGCAGGGGAATGGATCGACCATGATAATTCAAGGGCAGTGCCAGATTAGCTTGGCGCCGACAGGCGCCAAGCTAATCTGGCACTACCCTTGAATTATCATGGTCGACCCATCTCCTGCTGTCGTGCGTCAGGGCTGAATGGGTTAACCTATTAAGCCCCACGCTAAAAAATAATGTCGCTGCAATGCAGCGGGGCAGTGAACTGGTTGGCAGTTGCTAGCTTGGGAAAGTTTCATGCAGCAGCCGTCAGCTGCAAGAAACTTGTTTCCAAAACAACAACTGCCAATTAAACTGTGCAGGCGAGAGACGCAGGATTACGCGGCAAGCTTCAGATTTCCATATCATTTGCATGTGATTTGCATGAAACGTATCTAAACGTGGCAGTCGGTGAAATCCTGATCCTTTTATTCCAAGCACATGTCTGCTGCGCAGGTCTTTTGATAAGATAAGCCGCTTTGCTTAACTCATTCTACCCCATCACCGAAATCCCAATTTTTGCCGTTGTCCTCTGAAGACTGCATTGCAGTGCAGAACGCAGATCGACCATGATAGTTCAAGGGTGATGCCAGAATAGCTTGGCGCCCATAGGCGCCAAGCTATTCTGGCATCACCCTTAAACTATCATCGTCGATCCTTATCTTGCTGTGGTGTGTCTGGGGTAGAATGAGTTAACCACGTACGCAATGCCCACCCACGCACAAGAGGCATAGATCCTCATGGGCCCCCGCAATTGCGGGGGCTCATGAGGAACTATGCCTCTTGCAGTCCTCAACTCGTATCCGTGTTCCTCGGACGGGCGAGTTTCTGCAGCCTTGAACTAAAAGAGGTGTCAGAAACACAATCTGCGGCCGGTTGCAGCGGTTGGGCTTGAATATATTCATACATTCATGTCCCACCTTCAAACCTTTCTATGTATACATACATTACCCTCAACCTCATCGTTGTGCAAGGAACCTACGATAATCTACGCCTCTTGCTGATACGTTTCCGACTCGGTCACTCATTCAACCCAATCACTGGCGAGGAAAACACAGCACGATCCACTTGCAAGAGATATATAGATCTTCCTGAATCCCCGGGACGCATGAGGATCTATGCCTCCCGCTGACCCCACTTCGTACTCGTGTTTTCTTGTTTGAGGGCTGAGGCTCTCACGCGTTGAATTTTCCCTTTACGCTCGCTGGCAAGGCAGAGGTCAGACACGGGGCTGCGGATGGGCAGAACAGACGTGGTGAGGAACCTGAGAAAGCATTTCCAGGAACAGAGTCAAGAGCACCACACAGTCCATCGCCTCCGGAGCTAAGGTTTTGAAAACGGAATTGCGGGCGTTCAAAGGAGACGAAAGATCCATATCAAACCAGACCAATATTTGTACAATATCGAAAGGAACGCTGGGAAGACTTCTGATGGGTGGGGAGGAGCGCGTATGGGGCCCTTCCGAGCGCAGGGATCCCATCGTGACTGAACTGAACTGAACTTTCACTGCCAGAGGACAGAGATGGTGTTTCGGAAATCTTGTGTTCATTCAGCGCCAGCCCCAGTCGCAAAACGTCTTTAGGCCCACAACGGCCCCAGTGGGCCCGCGCACAGCAGTGCGCGGGCCCACTGGGGTCGTCGTGGGCCCGAGGACCTTTGCGTACTGGGAATGAGTGCCAGTCATCCAAGAACGACAAGAAAAAGAAATTATGCGTAGCTACAAAGTGGTAATCAGCAGGAAGCAATAGCTCTTGCAAAGGGGGAGGGGGGCGGGGAAAGGGGGTGCGGCGGGGGGGGGGGGGGGCGGGCATGGCGGGAGGGGGGGGGAGGCGGGGGAGGATCCATGTCTGTCGCAGTTGGACCCTGTTCAGTTTTTCGTCAGCAGTGAAGGGGTTAAGCTAAAACAAAGATTTCAGACACACCGTGTGCGACAACTGACAGTGAGAAGGTGACTACATTATATGTGTAACTATTCCTCGGAACGAGAATGAAATTGACTCTAACCTCTTACCTTGCCGAGGCAAGGCGAACACCACCCACCTGCAAGAGACATAAACCCTCATGAGCCCCCGCAGTCGTCTCTTGTCAGTCCTATGTTCTTCACACCTATTCTTGGTCTCGTTTATTCTGTGCTTTTCACGCGAATGTCGGTCAGTGTGCAGTGGTTCCACGCGCGAAATCTGTGATTACTGACAGCGAAAGGATACCTTGTAACTAGGATTTCTAGTTAATAATCAAACAAGTCCCCTGTCATGTTGCTGACGAGAGCAGACGAAGTCCCTGATATAAGGTGTCTGCATCGGAAGTTGTAAATCTTGTTGATGTACGCTGTGGATGTGAATCTCAGTCTATTGCCGGCAGAAGACATAATAATACTGACGAGCAAAAGAAATGTGACACTTTTGGAATCATCGGAAACACTAAAGTGTTTCCGATGATTCCAAAAATGTCGCATTTTTTTTTTTTTTGCTCGTCAGTATATATTCTCGTGAAGACCTTCAGCTTCCAAAGCTCGTGAGAATCTGTCTCAGACGTAGGGAGGCTGGCTAACGAACTGTTCGAACGAGATCCCCATATGTACTGAGAAGCAAAAGAAATGCGACATCATTTGAGTCATTGGAAACGATAACATTATTCTGAGGAGCAAAACAACTGCAACATCATTCGAGTCATAGGAAACACTATAATTATACTGAACAGCAAAAGAAATGCGGCATCATTCGAGTCGTCGGAAACATTATTATTATACAGACGAGAAAAAGAAATGCAACATCATTCGAGTCTTCGGACACACTATAATTATACTGAGGAGCAAAAGAAATGCAACATCATTCGAGTCTTCGGACACACTATAATTATACTGAGGAGCAAAACAAATGCGACATCACTCGAGTGATCGGAAAGATTATACTGACGAGCAAAACAAATTCGAGTCATCGGAAACATTATACTTATACTGATGAGCAAAAGAAATGTAACATTATTCGAGTCATCGGAAGCACTATAATTGAGATTTTTTTAAAAAAATACTTTATTGAAATCTTACTGAAGAACAAAGGAAATGTCAAATTTCAGCAGAGGCGGGGGCTCATGAGGATCTATACCTCTTGCAGATGGGTCCTGATCTTTTTTCTCGGCAGCGAAGGGGTTAAACCAAAACGTAACATTGAATGTAATGTATGTAGCAAGCCACTTGAGAGAGAACAAGCTTACTTCAGCTTCTGCGCTGTTATGCAGACCGGTTGGATGTCCGCGCCCACTTGATGCTGCGTCCTATACACATTTGCATACGGTCAATATTTCTTCATCGTGTCACATGATTAGAAGGGCCAGTCCGGAATTGACCCCTTTTTAATACTAAAAATAATGCTTCCTTATGTCAGTAACCGACAATTTGGATATCTGCGCAGAAATGAGTGTGTCTACCAGGCCGTACACAGTGCGCGTTGCTCTGTGAATCTGGACCTCACAGGCCAGTTCTGTGCTTGGTCTGTGATTTGTTGGGGCCACGCGGTTTAACCCCGGAAGTGCCGGGGCAAGGCGAACGCCACCCAACCGTTAAGAGACATAAACCCTCATGGACCCCCAGCACGTCGCAAGTCTAACCCTACCCCGCTGCAAGAGACATAAACCCTCATGGGCCCCCCCGCAAGTCGCAAGTCTAACCCTACCCCGCTGCAAGAGACATAAACCCTCATGGACCCCCCGCAAGTCGCAAGTCTAACCCTACCCCGCTGCAAGAGACATAAACCCTCATGGACCCCCCGCAAGTCGCAAGTCTAACCCTACCCCGCTGCAAGAGACATAAACCCTCATGGACCCCCCCGCAAGTCGCAAGTCTAACGCTACCCCGCTGCAAGAGACATAAACCCTCATGGGCCCCCCGCAAGTCGCAAGTCTAACGCTACCCCGCTGCAAGAGATATAAACCCTCATGGACCCCCCCCCACCCCCCCCCCCCCCTCCCGCAAGTCGAAAGTCTAACGCTACCCCGCTGCAAGAGACATAAACCCTCATGGACCACCCCCCCCCCCCCCCCCCGCAAGTCGCAAGTCTAACGCTACCCCGCTGCAAGAGACATAAACCCTCATGGACCCCCCCGCGAGTCGCAAGTCTAACGCTACCCCCGCTGCAAGAGACATAAACCCTCATGGACCCCCCCCCCACCCCCCCCCCCCCCGCAAGTCGCAAGTCTAACGCTACCCCCGCTGCAAGAGACATAAACCCTCATGGCCCCCCGCAAGTCCCGTCTAACGCTACCCCCGCTGCAAGAGACATAAACCTTCATGGACCCCCCCCACCCCCCGCGAGTCGCAAGTCTAACGCTACCCCCACTGCAAGAGACATAAACCTTCATGGACCCCCCCACCCCACCCCCCGCAGTCGCAGTCTAACGCTACCCCCGCTGCAAGAGACATAAACCTTCATGGACCCCCCCCACCCCCGCGAGTCGCAAGTCTAACGCTACCCCCGCTGCAAGAGACATAAACCCTCATGGACCCCCCCCCACCCCACCCCCCCGCAAGTCGCAAGTCTAACGCTACCCCGCTGCAAGAGACATAAACCCTCATGGGCCCCTCGCAAGTCCCGTCTAACGCTACCCCGCTGCAAGAGACATAAACCCTCATGGGCCCCCCGCAAGTCGCAATTCTAACGCTACCCCGCTGCAAGAGACATAAACCTTCATGGACCACCCCCCCCCCACCCCCCCCCCCCCGCAAGTCCCGTCTAACGCTACCCCGCTGCAAGAGACATAAACCCTCATGGCCCCCCCCCCCCCGCAAGTCGCAAGTCTAACGCTACCCCCGCTGCAAGAGACATAAACTCTCATCCCCCCCCCCCCGCAAGTCGCAAGTCTAACGCTACCCCGCTGCAAGAGACATAAACCTTCATGGACCCCCCCGCAAGTCGCAAGTCTAACGCTACCCCGCTGCAAGAGACATAAACCCTCATGGGCCCCCCCCCCCCGCAAGTCGCAAGTCTAACGCTACCCCGCTGCAAGAGACATAAACCTTCATTGACCCCCCCCCCCCCCCGCAAGTCGCAAGTCTAACGCTACCCCGCTGCAAGAGACATAAACCCTCATGGACCCCCCCCCCCCCCCGGCAAGTCGCAAGTCTAACGCTACCCCGCTGCAAGAGACATAAACCTTCATTGACCCCCCCCCCCCCCCCCCGCAAGTCGCAAGTCTAACGCTACCCCGCTGCAAGAGACATAAACCCTCATGGACCCCCCCCCCCCGCAAGTCCCGTCTAACCCTACCCCGCTGCAAGAGACATAAACCCTCATGGACCCCCCGCAAGTCGCGTCTAACGGTCCCCCACTACAAGAGACATAAACCCTCATGGACCCCCCGCAAGTCGCGTCTAACGCTACCCCGCTGCAAGAGACATAAACCCTCATGGACCCCCCGCAAGTCGCGTCTAACGCTACCCCGCTGCAAGAGACATAAACCCTCATGGACCCCCCGCAAGTCGCGTCTAACGCTACCCCGCTGCAAGAGACATAAACCCTCATGGACCCCCCGCAAGTCGCGTCTAACGGTCCCCCACTGCAAGAGACATAAACCCTCATGGACCCCCCGCAAGTCGCGTCTAACGCTACCCCGCTGCAAGAGACATAAACCCTCATGGACCCCCCGCAAGTCGCGTCTAACGCTACCCCGCTGCAAGAGACATAAACCCTCATGGACCCCCCGCAAGTCGCGTCTAACGCTACCCCGCTGCAAGAGACATAAACCCTCATGGACCCCCCGCAAGTCGCGTCTAACGCTACCCCACTACAAGAGACATAAACCCTCATGGACCCCCCGCAAGTCGCGTCTAACGCTACCCCGCTGCAAGAGACATAAACCCTCATGGACCCCCCGCAAGTCGCGTCTAACGGTCCCCCACTGCAAGAGACATAAACCCTCATGGACCCCCCGCAAGTCGCGTCTAACGCTACCCCGCTGCAAGAGACATAAACCCTCATGGACCCTATGACTATTACCCTATAAAGGTTGCATTACAGATTAGGAGATAGATTAACCGTTTTAGTTCAATTTATTGTACATTGCTTAACGTCCCGACAGCAACAAGACTTTCTCAGGACGTGCCTGCACTGCTTGTGAAAAACAACTAAACAGAATATTGAATGTATGTCGCCAGCCGGTCCAATACATTAAATAAACCTACGACATGAGGCCTAAATAAAACTAAGACCATTTAGCACCACACATCCAATATCAAAAGCTACAGGCAGCGCAGACAGTAGGGACAGTTTAAAAAGGGAAAATTCTGGTGAATGGACCAAGGCTAGACAGGAACACATGCCCCAAAATAGAGGGGAAAACCCACCCTGTGAGGCTGACCAGGGTGACCCTCGGAACTAAAAAGTAGTTAACCCCACCCAAGTCCTCCAGGACAGACCCGGGGGGGGGGGGGGCGTTTTAGTTAAAGGGAGGTGCCAGAATAGCTTGGCGCCCCAGGCGCCAAGCTATTCTGGCACCACCCTTGAACTATCACAGTCAAATTAATTTCAAGCAGTAGTGGATCAGGAGGAAAATGGTTAAGATGTTTGTGAGCTGGACTGAACTTTCGGACCTTTCTTACTTACTCCGGAATCAACTATTCTATAAATATTTGATTTTCCATTGTTCGGAGATAAGAAGGTCAAGGTCAAAATTGTACGGTGTTTCAACGCAAGCAGTGGCTAGAAAAAAATGAACTCCACACTACTGCAAGAGGCATAGATCCTCATGATCCCTGCAACTGCGGGGGCTCATGAGGATCTATGCCTCTTGCTGATACCACTGTGTATCCATTTGTTCATGGGACAGCGCGGCTGGAGTCATTCGCGTTGAATTGACACAGATTTCTGACGTACAATGTACGTACAGTGGTAGTCAAGGGGTTAAAACTTTGCATTGAATTTACAGAGATTTCAGATGTACAGTGGCAGTCAATGGGTTAAAAGCCGGGTCATACATGCGATAACACATGTTTGTCCGGGATTTTAGGCGGTCTGCTGTCGGCGTCAAAATTAATGACGCGCAATTCACAGACCTGCTTCTGGTTTCCGAACAACGTTTTTCGCGTGTATTTGGCCGGGCTGTTTAATGTTTAGTCTACTGTTTGTGTCAAATGACGCACCATTTTAACCTACTTCTGAAAAGCTCTTTTGATTTATGTATTAGTCTAGACAAGTTGGGCTGGACCAGAATCAGGTTTCAGTTGCATTCATGAGCGAGCTTATTCCTGCGCCAGCCACTAAGCAAGGTGCTCCGCAATAGCGGAGCACCTTGTTTAGTGGCTGGCGCAGGATTAAGCTCGCTCATGCGAAACTGGCTCCAGAGTTGTGAGGTTTCCGTTCTTGTCTCTCCACCTCGACCACCCTCTCCGTCACTGCTTAGTAGCTTAATATTTTGATGTGTGTGAATCTGTGTAAACCACCGTCCCAAACAGCAACAACAACACCGATACTATCTTCATCACCACGTTTACCATGGATTAATAATATCAGGTCGACGTCCAAATCAGCACTAGTGTATGCCATGTGATGACTTTTTTTAAAAAATAGACGACCGAAACTGAAACCGTGCTTTATTTTATTTTATTTTATTTTATTTTATTTTATTACTTGTTTTTTAATATCGTTTCGTTTCGTTTCGTTGTTATTCCATTTCAGTCGATTCGATTCCGTTCGTTTCATTTTGCCACATTCATTTTTTAAATTCATATTCATAGACACAGCAGTGTAGTTAGCCATATATATATATATATATATATATATATATATATATATATATATATATATATATATATATATATATATATATATATATATATATATATATATATATATATATATATATATATATATATATATATATGGCTAACTACACTGCTGCTGTGTCTATGATGCTAGTGACGTGTTCAGTTTTATATTACGATATGTCCTATGTAATTTGTGTTACTGTAAAATCTTGTCTTTATGCTTAGACCACAATAGTTACTTAGGCATACGGTGTGTGTGTGTGTGTGTGTGTGTGTGTGTGTGTGTGTGTGTGTGTGTGTGTGTGTGTGTGTGTGTGTGTGTGTGCACGTTAGTAGCTTAATATTTTGATGTGTTTAATGTTCTTTCTCTTATGTTGCGCGGCACCGCAACGATTTCCTAATGTATTGTTACATATGGCAATAAAGTTCTATCATCATCATCATCATCATCATCATATTGTTTTCTTTTAGTTTCTCTTCTTTTCTCTTCTCCTCTTTCCTGTTCATTATTTTATTTATTTTTTCATTTATTTTATTTTTATTTTATTTTATTTTATTTTATTTTTCTCCATATATTGCGCCCTTTCTAATCCCATGCAAGGGATGTTTCTTAGACCGAACGCTTGCCGCAGAAACCATTCAAGTTCTGTGACGAGTATTATCTCAGCGAGGTGCTTGCGTGGGTTCATGCGCCTAGAAAAAGACACCAAAAAATATAATCTTAATCCTTTCACTGTCGACATAAATGCGCGAACACCACCCAACTGCAAGAGGCAATGAACCTCATGAGCCCCCGCAGATGCGGGGGCTCAAGAGATTCTTTGCCTCTTGCTTACTCTATTTTGTGCACGCGTTTTTTAGATTGTTGGGATTATTCGGTGTTGAATGTTCATGTTTGAAAAGAAACACTTTTACGCCTACTGGCAGTGATAAGGTTTAGCGCACATCCTTGGCATCTTTGCACTTGGAGAAACTTTTACACTTCTGACGGTTACTGACGGTTCGCAACCAACCCAAAAAATTCGGTGAAAGAGAGACGTAAATATACTATTGCTGATGCGAAAAAACAAAGCTGGCTGCTTTTTTTTTTTTTTTTAACAGCACTAATTTTGGCACAATGCTTAGAACTCTGCTAACTACTTGCTTTCCAAAAAAAAATCTGCAAAGCGTTCGATCCACATTTTCGTTAAAGCGATCTTCTCCGCAGTGGGCTTTGGTTGCTAAAATCGCACATACAACGAGTTCTCAATGTTGTATTTCCTACACCAAGACTTTTCTGCCCCTCTTTTCATAATCCATGCGCGCCAAGGCACACGCATAAGAGGGTTAGATGGGGGGTTTTCTGTCCCTATTGCGCATCGGCGGGAACTCTTCTGTGCATAAAAGAGCATGAAAGCCTTTCATTTACCATATTCAAAAATTGGTGATTAAAATAAAATTTAACCCATTTGCTGCCATTGATCACTGATTTCGCGTCTGAAACGATCGCCCACAGATCGACCTTCGCGCGAGGAACGCAGAAGAAACTGGGTCACAATTAGAAATAAAGACCATAGGATTAACAAGAGACATAGATCTTCATGAGCCCTCGCGACAGCGGGGGCTTATGAGGATTTATATCTCTTGCAGCTCTGTGTAGTGTTTGCAGGTGAAAGGAGTTAAATGTGTGCTCTTGTGCAACATAATTTCCAGTACATGCTAAGAACACTTGAAACACTTGATAATATATATATATATATAAATATATATTGGCTTGACTTTTTGGCTTGACTGACTTCGCGAACGAAGATTCTATAGGGCTTGCCCACGTCGTCTGCAGGCATTTTCGTGGCTGCGGAGGCCAATCCGGGACAGGCAGGTACGACCGCAGTGGCTGCAGGGGAAGGTCTGTTCAGGGTTCTGAGTTACGACAGCTCTGTTTTTTCTTCTGAGCCGCTTGTCCTTAAGGTTAGCTCTGCGAGAGTCCTCAAAGGAGACGGCTGCCTTGTGAATGGTGGAGCGCCAGGTGTCACGGTCCGCAGCAAGCGAAGACCACTGGCGGTGGTCGATTTGGCAGGCACTAAGTGACTTCTTGAGACCGTCTTTGTATCTCTTCTTTGGTGCCCCTCTGTCTCGGTGTCCAGTGGCGAGCTCGCCGAACAGAGTGATTTTGGGTAGGCGATGATCCTCCATCCTGGAGACGTGCCCCGCCCAGCGAAGCTGTGTCCGCAGCAGCAAAGCCTCGATGCTCACAGTTTCCGCCTGTTCAAGGACCTCGACGTTGGTGACATAGTCACTCCAGTGAATGCTGAGGATGGTACGCAGGCAGCGCTGGTGAAAACGTTCGAGGAGTCGTAGTTGGCTGCGGTAGAGGGCCCAGGACTCGGAACCGTACAGCAGGGTGGTGAGGACGACAGCTCTGTACACGCTGATCTTGGTGCCTTTTTTCAGCTGTTGATTGTGCCACACCCGCTTGAATAGTCGCCCGAAAGCACTGTTCGCTTTTGCCAGCCTGTTGTCCAGCTCCTTGTCCAGCTTGGCGTCTGACGTGATGATGCAGCCAAGGTAGGTAAACTGGTGTACAGACTTCAGTTCGGACTCGCCGATGGTGATGTGGGGAGGGCGATGCTCTTCCTTGGGTGCCGGCTGATGAAGGACCTCTGTCTTTTTCAGACTGACCTCAAGTCCAAAGAGCTGGGCGGCATCTGCGAAGCAGGACGTAATGCGCTGCAAGGCTCTCTCTGTGTGTGCAACGAGGGCAGCGTCATCAGCAAAGAGCAGCTCACGAATCAGTTGGTCTAGGGTTTTCGTGTGGGCCTGCAGTCGTCTGAGGTTGAACAGGCTGCCATCGAGACGATACCTGATGTACACTGCGTCGTCGTCGTCGAGGTCCACTGTGGCCTGCTTCAACATCATGCTGAAGAAGATGGTGAAGAGGGTCGGTGCCAGCACGCAGCCTTGCTTCACGCCGTTGCGAATGGGGAATGGTTCTGAGAGGTCACTGTTTAGTCTGACCTGGCCTTGCTGGTCCTCGTGGAGCTGGACGATCATGTTGAGGAACTTTGGGGGACAGCCTAGTCGCTCCAGGATCTGCCACATACCTTGCCTGCTCACAGTGTCAAACGCTTTTGTTAGGTCGACAAACGTTACGTACAGCCCTTTGTTCTGCTCGCGGCACTTCTCCTGAAGCTGTCTCAGCACAAAGACCATGTCGGTGGTACTCCTGTTGGCTCTGAAGCCACACTGGCCCTCTGGGAGGTGGTCTTCAGCGATGGCAGGTACCAGCCGATTCAGGAGCAACCTTGCGAGAATTTTCCCGGCAATGGACAGCAGGGTAATTCCACGATAATTAGAGCAGGCAGACTTCTCTCCTTTGTTCTTGTACAGGGTGATGATGACTGCATCACGGAGATCCTTTGGTAGTGTTCCTTTTTCCCAGCAGCAGAGAAAGAGGTCGTGGAGCTTGTTGTGCAGTGCTGGGCCTCCATGTTTCCAGGTCTCTGGCGGGATTCCGTCAATGCCTGCTGCTTTGCCACTCTTGAGCTGGTGGATGGCTGTGAGGGTCTCTTCGGCGGTGGGCGGTTCGTCCAATTCAACCTTTAGTGGAAGGTGTGGGATTTGAAGGATGACTGTTTCTTGAACAGTGCGCTCAGCGCCGAAGAGGTCCTGAAAGTATTCCGACCAGCGGTTCAAGATGGAGGTATTATCTGTGAGGAGTGCCTGTCCATCAGCGCTTCGCAGGGGACTTTGTACCAGGTGCCTAGGGCCATACACTGCTTTCAGTGCTTCGTAGAAGCCCCTGTAATCACCGTTGTCAGCGCAGAGCTGGGTCCTCTGTGCGAGTCTGGACCACCACTCGTTCTGGAGCTCTCTAAGCTTGAGCTGGAGACTGCTGCAGATGAGGCGGAAGGCAGACTTCTTCACAGGGCAGGAAGGCTGGGCTAGGTGGGCCTGGTGGGCGGCTCTTTTTTTTGCTAGAAGTTCCTGGATCTCTACGTCGTTTTCGTCAAACCAGTCTTTGTTCCTCTTTCTAGCAAAGCCCAAGACTTCCACAGAAGATTTTACAATAGCAGTTTTCAGTTGTTCCCAGAGTGTTTCAGGGGAGGAGTCTGCTGGATCAACTGTGTCTTTGAGCATGCGCTGTAAATCGGCCTGAAGGGCAGCTTTCTTGTCGTCACGCTGAAGGCTGGCAACATCAAGCTTTTTCTTGGGGGGGCCCCCTTTCTTGGGTTTCTTGGCTGAAACCCAAGAAATAAATATATATATATATATATATATATATATATATATATATATTATATATATATATATATATATATATATATATATATATATATATATATATATATATATATATATATATATATATATATATATATATTTCATTCAATTCTGAGAATGCTGTGCTAATGCCATGGAATTCCAAGCTGGTAAGCTTGCATTGTGTCATCAGGTCATCAGCTGTCCTTTCTGTGACTGCATCGCTCACTAGTTCTAGAAAGGAGAGGGTAGTGGGAGAGAAGGAATGACAGACATCATTTTGAGCCTTCCACTGAGCACCTACTATATCATCATCAGTAAAGCAGTAGGGACTACCCCCAGCTAGGCGCCCCACCATCCGCTGGAGAATATCCAGACCTCCCCCCAAGGGGGATGCTAGAAAATATTTCCAAACAGATATTGAACCTGCTGAGTAGATTTAAATTTTTGCCGCCTACGACCGGTTTCGCCCCAAGAGGTTGGGGGGGGGGGGGGCCCGGGGGGGGGGGAGGGGGGGCGGGCGGGGGGGCTCTTCAGGTAATTACGTCCCTTGGAGTTATTCTGATTTAGAGCATTTTTTGGCTTTGGCGACGCCTTTGCTAAAAGTAAAGAATATATTTTAAAAAAGGAAAATACAGGTGAATGGACCAAGGCCGGTAGACAGAAACACATGCCCCAGAACTATAGAGGGGGAAACCCACCCTGTGGGGCTGACAAGGGTAGCCCTGGGAAGTAAAAAGTAGTTAACCCCATCCAAGTTCCCCAGGGCAGACCCGGGTGGGGGAGTGAGACAGAGAAGTTAGGGGGGGCCAAGAAATGAAGAGATATTTAAAGGGACAGGGGTGGGTGTGTGTGTGGGGGGGGGGGGGGTGAAAGAGTGGGACGTGAGAAAGTGCGAGACTGAGGAAGAATTGGGAAAGGGCACAAGTGTTAAGACTGCATGCCACTGACTCTGCGTACGTAAACTGGAGTGTTCGTATACAGTTAGATTTAGACAGAGCTCGTGAGTCACATTCCAAAACTCCGGCGTGGGGCCAGCTGCATGAGCGAGCGAGCGTTAGTCCTGCCGCGCCAGCCACTAAGCCATGTGCTCCGCTACAGCGGCTGGCTCATGACTAAGGCTCACTCATGCAACTGACTCCTGGGTCAAGCTGCACGTAGTTTTGAGTAGCCAGTACCTGCCTGTCATAGTTCCAACGGCTTTCTCTTGAGCTATTTTAACCCCACTAAAAAGATCTCGCTGCAACGCAAGAAAGAGTTGGTTGGCAGTTACTGGCCTGGGGTCAGTTGCATGAGGGTGCTTAGTCCTGATATAGCAGCGCACATTGCATAGTGGCTGGAGCCTAAGCTCGCTCATGCAAGTGACCCCTGGGCGAGTTTCCTGCAACTGGGGGCTCGTCCCAGGAGAGCGCAGCCGCTACGAGGGTTTCTGTTATGACTTACAGTACTCTTACACTTCTGGCTCAGCCGCTCAGATAACATATGCCACTTTAGTCAATTTCATGCACACTGCACCCAGGTTAAAAATTTTAAAAAATAAAATAATAAAAAAAAAGACAGTATCCCAGTGCGAGTCCAAGAAAGACAAAAGGTTTTAGGTCGTTGTTGCTTTCATTTCCTACACAGGTGCTGGAATTATTTGCCACAAAGTTTAGTTCTACCGACCGCTGACTGCGCAGCAGAACACACAGGAAAGATCTTGGCAGTCTTTTGTGTTTCTATGGCGCAAAAGCTCCACGCGCCAATGTTGGCCCACACACTGCCAACTGCGGCCGTCATCGGCCCGAATCTACTTTGCGCCCTGGGTCGACATTTAAAACACAATACCTAAAGGTGCTCGCAGACGGATCATGTTTTGAGTTGGTGAATGCATGAAACAGCGCTTATCGGGGATTGAAACGAAGTTGCCACGCGGATCGCCACTCCGCGAGATGAATGCAACTCCGTATCCGCTTTCAACCCAAATAGAACTCAGTTTATTTTCTTTCAATGCTCTTTCAAGTTTAAATGTGACAGCCAATCGCCTGCAGCATTAAGTTTCTCGTGGTTTGGCAAACAACTCCGCCAGCGAAGCTGACGATAAAGCGGATGAGTGTGCGAAGCTCGCGTTAAAAGTTGATGGGATTAAAGCCAAACGTGCTGTTGAACTTAGTGGTGGAGTCAGCGTTCACCTTAAACCATTCAGTCAGCCCCCACGAACAGAGCAGGAGATGTCGGGGCCAAGCTAATCTGACTGCCCTTGAATTATCATGGTCGATCCATCTCCTGCAAGTGGTGCATTGTCATTAGATGACGCCTCCAAAATTTTTTAAATAAATGGGCTGAATAAGTTAAGGAACTTTTCTCTAAGGCCGGGTGCCCGTTTTACTTCGTTGGCACAAGCTTACTTTGAGCGCTGCAACTGTGTGCAAAAACAAGCGAAAGGTCTTACTAGCTTGATGTATCGTTCATCTAAAAACAAAACTTAGATGATTTTTTTTCTTATTTGGACACAGGTGCATGTATTGTCTTACCTTAATGGGTTAGTGTTCCACTTCACACGGGAAAATTTGGGCCGCATTTCCCAATAAATAACACATCCGATCTAGGGGCGGATTTGATGGGGGGGGTCCAGGGATTCCGGTCCCCCACCCCCTTCCTGGACCAAAAATTCTGTAAAATGCCTTATCAAAGACCACCCGCCCCTCCCCCCCCCCCCCCTTCATCCATTGTTGATATTTCTGCGACTGGAGAGAGTAAATGACCACAGACGTCAAACCCCTCCCCCTCCCTATTGTTTGATTATTTGGGCCACTGGAAGCAAGGTCTAGCGTTGGGGAGGCCTTTTGTGTGTCAGGTTGAAGGTCCCAAATAAAAAGTTGGAACCCCACCCCCCACCCTCGAAATAACTGATCCGCCCCTGCGACCTACCTAGCTTTTCTCACTGTTTTTTTTTTTTTTTTTTTTTTCACATTAGCAAAGACTTACTGAGGCCAGCGAAACATTTGTGGATGGATCGGCCATGAAAGTTCAAGAGCAGTACCCTATCGGCTTGTCGTCATAAAGGAAAGATGAGGGGGGGGGGGGGTGTTCGCCGGGGGGGGGGGGGGGGAGGGGAGGACGGGCGAGAAGGGGAGGGAGCTGTCAGATGCTCAGGTGTTTCTTTGGCAGAGTCACACAGATCAATTCGCCTCAGGTGGTCGCTCGGCGTTATTTATCACAGCCTGACTGAAATGGCGGATTGTGTTCGTGAAATCTATGAATCAGACCCCAAAGAATCCCCGCTGGCCAAGCAACATGGATGCACAACGATGCTCAGCAAGAGGCATAGATCCTCATGAGCCCCCGCGACTGCGGGGGCTTATGAGGATCTATGTATCTTGCACTTGGACCGTGTTCACTCTTTCTCGGCAGTGAAGGGATTAGCGCACACCGTATTAAGCGTGCCTATAATTATTTGTTGTTCAAGTCACTTGGATACAAAATTGTACTCATCAAGAGGCATAGATCCTCATGAGCCCCCCCCCCCCTCCCGCAACTGCGGGGAGCTCATGAGAATATGTGCCTCTTGCACTTGGATCGTTCTTGGCAGTTAAAGGGTTACCGCAAACTCTCAAAAGTGTGTTCCATAATTATTGTTTTACCTAGTGGGGACCTCCTTAGGGTGGCAGACTTCTAGGGCACTGAGAGAAAGATCATGCAGATGGTTCTGTTATTTTACCTGGAGGGGGGGGGGGGATACAGGTGTGACATGGTGTTGTGTGATGTCTTTATCTTATTTAGTATTCCACCGGAAGGGGAGTGGGGGAGAAACCTTTGAAAGCCACCCGCGGCACACATTTAGAAATGCTGCACAGATGCTGGTACCGCAAAACCTGTGTTGAGCAACCATATTCCTTTTGCTCGAGAAGTCGTCTTTAAAAAAAAATCGTCTCGAGAGAGAGAAGTCTTGAAGAGCAAAAAGTATCACCTGTCATTAAAGACCATCATTTAGGTGGCTGCCGCCACCTAAATGATGGTCTTTAATAACAGGTGATCTCTCATAGGGTGGCCGCTCTAAACAGGTTCCACTGTAATATATTACGTAGATGGTGGGGGCGAGAGGGGGAGGGGGGAATGGTGGAGGGGGGGGGGAGGTATGGGCAAATGAAGTTATCGTTTAAGTTATGCCGCATATTATTGAGGTTTCGTTTGCAGCGAACAACTCCCAACAACGAACGAGAGCGAAGTCACGTGACATTTTATGCAATTTTCGTCGTCATCGGGGGTTGATATAGCCAATCTGTGGACTAGGTTAAAACGAACTAGAAGAAGTCTGATTTTCTGACACTATGAAGAAGGTGCACAGTAGAAGCACCCCTTACACTTGTACGTCAAAATGTGACGTAACATGCAGTGGTCTTGGAATACGTCAAACTCTGACGTCAGACTCTGGTCTTACGAAATGTCGTAATCTGACCTCGCATGCAATGGGTTTTTACAAAGCGTTATGGTCTGACATCATGCACAGTAAATTCCACTGCATGTATGACATATCGCAGCTGTTTTCGTCCGGTCCGTGTAAATAACGATCCCATCAGTAAAAGCAATGCAGGCTTAAAAACGACCATCTGCCCAGGCAAAACGACCGGCTTGTTCAGATAGCATGTCCGTTATAAGGTCCTGGTAAATCAAAGTGGCACAGTTGCAGTGCGGCCAAATTGATCGGTGTCCAGATCGTACTCCATAGCTGTCCATATCTTTTCCTCTGTCTTCCTCTCCTTCGTCCTTCTTGCAGGATTGTTTTGGCAAGCCCTGCTGAACGCGTGACATGCCCATACTATTCAGTTTGCGTTTTTTCATAATGGCTAATAGGTCTGCACTAACGAACTAGCTAAAATGACCATCTATGCTACCAGAGGCCTATAACACATCACTGATGTCGTGTGAGTCGTGATTATACAAAGCCCATAGCGTATACATAAAAAATGAATGAATGAATGAATGAATGAATGAATGAATGAATGAATGAATGAATGAATGAATGAATGAATGAATGAATGAATGAATGAATGAGCGAGCGAGCGAGCGAGCGAGCGAACGAACGAAGGAACAAACGAACGAATGAATAAAACCAAATAAATAAATAAATAATAATAATAAACAAAATAATAATAAATAAATAAATAAATAAATAAATAAATAAACTTCACCCACCCCTCCGGCCGTCTCTCTTACATTGAAACTCTGTCCTGTTCACATCCGGGCAAAGTAGGCAACAGAACCAGTATAACTAGAAAAACAAGTTCGTTGTATCGATCCTATTATCCCATGCCCTCCTTTTTTTCCCGCTCCCACATCCCTCAACAAGGTTAACATTCACCCCTCCGCCGCCGGTGACCATGAACTGTATCTCTGAAACCATAGAAGACCTTTTCGATAAGCGCTCTGCGGGAGGAACACACATATAAATGAAATATAACAAGAGGCATAAATCCTCATGAGCCCCCGCTTGCGCGGAGGCTCACCAGGATCTGTGCCCCATGCAACTGGATGTTTTCCGATGTGTCACGAAAGTGAAGACGTTACAAGCGGAAGGACTAATGAGGCTCTGTGCCTCCTGTTCGCGGTGCCCAGGCAATTATGAGGTTAAAAACGGGATGAGCCGTATGGCTCCACGCCTATTGCGTTTGGATGTTGTTCGATTTGCTTCGGCAGACAAAAACTTAACAAGCCAGAACTCATGAGAATCTATGCTGCTTGCATTTCTATGCTGTTCGTGGTGCCCCAGTAGTTATGAGGTTAAATCATTCGAGACGTGCCGCCTCCGCAAACGCGGCTTATGCCGCGTATCCGGAGGCGGCACGTCTCGAATGAGTTAAAAGTGAGATGAAACTCTTGTGTTTGGACGGTTTTTATTTTTACTTTGCTTCAACAGTCAAAAGGTTAACAAGCCAGAGCTCACGAGAATCTGCGATGCCTGCATTTGAAAAGTTGTTGGCAGTGTCCCGGCAGTTATGAGGTTAAAGCGGGATGAACCATGTGGTTCTATGCCTCTTACGTTACGATGTCGTTTGATTTCCTTCGGCGGTGAAAAGGTTTACAAGCCAGAGCTCAGGAGGATCTATGCTGCTTTCGTTTGGACGCTGGTCGGTGTGCCCCGGAAGTCAGAAGGCTAACTCCACAGCTGTCCGCTGCGTCTAACGTCAATTACACTTGCCTCCCTCAGGAAATATCTCTTATCCGCCACCAAAAGATTAAACCTGACAGCTAGCTGTTACGTATTGGGGGTCAAACTGAAGCACTCTGTACCCTGAGAGGATTTGACCTGTGAGAGGTTAACCGCTTCACTGATGAAAAATGTAGATACGATCCAAATGCAAGAGACCTAGATCCTCATGAGCCCCCCGCAGTTGCGGGGGGCTCATGAGGCTCTATGCCTCTTGCTGAGAACAGTATGATTCCGTGTTGTTTTGACGGCTGGAGATTTTTTATTTGAGTTTACAATGGTTTCAAAAACAGTCTGCGTCCACTCTCAGTGAAGGTATACAGCAATGTACAACCACGCGCAACCATATGTTAGACACCGCAGTCCAGATGCGCCATAATATCCTGGCAACACCCTTAAACTGGCATGGCCTATTCACAGCTACTGACGCTCTTATTAAAGCCCAAAGACGTCAGTCTTTTCTGGCACCACCCTGAAACTATCGTGAAGGATCATGGACTGTTGCATGCTATACCCAAATGTGCCAATCGACTCTGGCATCATTTTAAAACTGCAATCACACCTGTGTGGAGATGACCACCCGAGGGACTGTCAACAAGTAGTCGCCAAAGACAGGCGATCTTCTTACGCGGAGTCATCCAAGTAACTGAGGGAACAATATTAGCCCCCAAAAGGTGGTATGCTTAGACAGGTTGTCGTTCTATAACGATGATCATATTGACAGGTTCGACTGTATCATGGCCGAACCATCCCTGAGCTCTTCTGCCACCACCCCTCAACAATCATGGCCGATCATGCTGTAGTCTATCAGGACTGACTGGGTTAAGGCAGCCCAGGTCAGACCGATGGGGATGTAGATGTATAACAATGCCAATCAGCAATGTCTAGCAAAGAGCTAGCCTTTTCCCCTTTTAACACCAATGGCTCCCATTACTGCATCATCGTTAAAACACTATCCTCAAGGAGGCGCAACGAGTACGTTCGCTCATTCGCGCGAGGGTCGTGCCTGAACAGCTTGGCGCCCTGTAGGCGCCGATCTGTTCAGGGACGACCCTCGACCTAGTGTGATCGTTCCTTTTTCGTAACGTCTTGTGTCAGTAGTGAAGGAGATTTCCCTAACTGCGTGACATTCGCGGCGCGTAGACGGTGCCAGACTGACATGTCCGTGGTGAGACTAAATAAAACAAAATAAGGTCACTAATGCAAGCACACAGGGCAAAGTCATCGTAGACAACTTACACGTAGTATACAAAATTGTATCCACACTGGATGTCTCCCTCGATTCGCTATAAGTGGACACTGTCCTGGAGGATGCGCACCCCAACACTGTTCTCTTCCGTTCTCTTTTTTTTTTCCTTCTTATCTTCCGTTCTATTTTTTTTTTTCTTCTCTTCCGTTCTCATGAGTTCTGTTTATTATCTTCTTATAATCATCTGTTCCATCATCACCTGTGCTGTTCTATTCTGTTCTTTTATCCTCCGTTCATTCTCTTCTGTTCCCTTCTCTTCTGTTCCGTTCTCGTCTATTTCCATCTGTTCTGTCCTGTTTTCTTTTGACCTGTTCTCATCTGTTCTGTTCTCTTTTTTTATCTTATCTTTTCTTGTCTCCTCCTTTGCGTCTACTTATGAACCTTTCGCACACTGGTCTGTTGTTCTCTGTTTCCGTCAGCATACTGAAGATTATTCCATGCACTGTTTACACCACTGTGGCGATTTTCTGTTGTGTCTCTTGTACGTTCTCTTATAGCTGTGTATTTCTTTTCGAGATCTGTTGAAAATAATGGCGTTCTCATCAGGGGCGGGCAGCAATAGTATTATTATTATTATTATTATTATTATTATTATTATTATTATTATTATTATTATTATTATTATTATTATTATTATTATTATTATTATAGAAAAAGAATGCAACGATTTAACGATTTTCCGGGACGCGATTCCCAGCAAAGAGAGAAACACATTTATGAAGGACATGTCCGACACAATGCACTGTGTTGTACTCTTCCTTTCCAAGCGAGTTTATTTTTTATGAAACATGCTTAGAAAGTATGCACAGCACAATAAATTGTTGCACTTGTCCTTTTTAAGCGTGATTCTTTCTTTGTTGAAAATTTCGATGCGTTTCGCACGCTTGATAGTCACCTTATTGGTGTGGATTCTGTCTTTCTCACGACATTGACCATGCGTTTCTCAAAGTATGGTATCCTTTCTATCACTGATAAAAGATTTAGACGTTCCGTCAAGCTAAATCCGCAGGATAGCATCTTTTAGAAAACCACCAAGACCGGGGGCTCACGAATACGGCACAGGATAATCCGATTCTATCCGGGACCTTGACACTGCAATCAACGGCCCCCTGTCTGCTAGGAAACTGGATGAAAAAAAAAGTGCAAGAGGCATAAATTCTCATGAGCCCACGCATATGCGTGGGTTCATGAGGATCTATGTCTCTTGCCTCTTGCAGCCTAGTTTACTCTGCAGTAAATCTGCGACTGATTTACAAGCACCAGCCGCCAGTTGCATGAAACCTTTCCAAACCAGTAGCTGGCAACCAACTGTCTCACTGCATAAAATTGCTGCTAGGCTTTCGGTTGGTTGGTTGGTTGTACATTGCTTAACGTCCCGACAGCAACAAGACTTTCTCAGGACGTGCCTGCACTGCTTGTGAAAAAAAACTAAACAGAATATTGAATGTATGTCGCCAGCCGGTCTAATGCGCTAAATAACCCTAACCAGACCATTTAGCAACACACATCCAATATCAAGAGCTACAGGCAGTGCAGACAGCAGGGAGAGTTTAAAAAAGAAAAATACAGGTGAATGGACCAAGGGCAGATAGAAACACATGCCCCAGAGTAGAGGGGAAAACCCATCCTGTGGGGCTGACCAGGGTGACCCTGGAAATGAGACAAAAATATTTAATAACAAAGCAGTTAGGACTACAACGAGCGGGTTACTGAATGTTGAAAATTACCTGCAACTCGACTCAGATCCAGATCCTGGCACTGAAAGGGTTAACACATTCGTAATGCCGCGTATCCGAATGCAGCACGTCTCCTTCACTTCTAGCTGACCCAGATTGCGTGTCTGAAATCTTCGTTAAATCCAACGCCAATGAGCGTGGACATAAAGGTGTTTCAGCAAGAGGCTAGATCATCACGAGCCCTCGCAATTGCAGGGGCTCGTGATGATCTACGCCTCTTGCAGTTGGATCATGCTCACTCATTCTCGGCAGTGAAGGGGTTAAACAGTTTTTTTGCGTCATTAACATGCAAAAAGGTGAGGAGAACATTCTAGATCTACGAAATAAAAGCTAGAAGCTTTTGAAAAGGGCACCTCGAATGCCTACTAAGTAACGTTTTCTGTAATATACTAATGGTCAAAACGTAAGGGCCACATTTTATAGCAGACGCACCGACAAAACCACACAAATAATGTAACAATACTTGGAATCAGTACTTTTCTACTTTATTCAGGAACAATTTCATTTAAGTTTTGAGTAAATCAAGCAATTGTAACAACAGCAGTACGTTAGAATGTTCACCCACCCCTCATTTGAAAAGTCACACAAGACTGGTCCAGTCAGTAGCGAGTGTACACACCGTTTGCAGCCAAGCATTCAATAAAGCTTTGACGCATGGAGTTCACCAGGGTTCGGAGAACATGTTGTGAGGTCGCTTCCCACTCTTGATGCAGTAACTGATTCAGCTGGGGGACGCCTTGAGGTGGGGGGGGGGTGGTTGCTGACTACACGCTGCCCCAACACGTCCCAGGGGTGCTCGATGGGAGCCAGATCAGGTGAACGAGCTGGCCACTCCATCCTCATGATACCCCGTTGCTCAAGGTACTCATCCACCACACGGGCGCGATGAGGTTGAGCGTTGTCGTTCTGCAGAACAGCATTGTCGCCTATGATTTGGAGAGCTGGCTGGATGAGGGGCTGCACAATCTCGTCCCGATAGCGTAGGCCAGTCAGGGTGCCTCGGATGACGTGGAGCCTTCCCTGCTGAAGCCTGCCCAGACCATGACTGAGCCTCCTCCGTAGCGATCTACCTCTTGGACGCATCCATCCGTGAATCGCTATCCCTGGCGTCTCCAGACCTTCACCCTGCCGTCGTTGAAGGACGCAGAGAACCGTGACTCATCAGTAAACAGAACCTGCGTGTACACTGGAGTCTGTTTCACCTCACATGTTGACGACACCAGGCAACCCGGGCTCTGCGATGAGCTGGAGTGAGGGGTATTCTCACTTCTGCTCTGCATGAATCCAGGCCAATTTCGCGCAGACGTCGGCAGACCGTGCTTCTGCCTACGTTAACGTTTGCATCAGTTGACTCGCAGAGTGGTTGACGTGACAGTTCGGTCGCGCAGAGCCGCCACACATAAGTATCTGTCCTCCCTTCTGCTGGTGCAGCGCGTGTGTCCTGAGCAGGGTCGTCGTTCTGCCCTTCCAGTTTCTTGGAATCGCGCCAGCATCCTCTGGATCACTGAATGGGTCACCCCAAGACGTCTTCCAACTTTTTGTCCGGAAATTCCACCCTGCAGCCATGCTAGCGCCCGGCCTTGATCTACTGGCGTTAGGCTTCGTCCTGGCGGCATAGTTAGGAAAGTGACAATTATGCCCCTACTGTACCGGTATTTGTAGCGAAACAGAAGTGCTCAGTGATCACGACTGACCCCTTTAGCACGTGCATCACGACTTTACCGAGTTTTTCCACCTGCCCGCCTTTGGTACGCTTGCCAATATCGCACAGTTTTTCACAAAACCTGACGATGTTTCACGTGCATTTGACACGTTTTTGGAAATTGATAATTGTTGTCTATTGTTCCCTGCACAGTGGACTGTCTAAGGTCAACTTTAAACCCATTTGGATCGAAAGAACAGTGTATTTTATTAGCGTACTTGCGACGATAAACAATGACACAAAAAAGTGGATGGCCCTTACGTTTTGACCATTAGTATATATGTACTTCTGCCACTTAGTAATTTTGTAGAGAGTTCATTTCTGGATCCAGTGCACATGCTAAGTAAAGGCTTACAACGACACATTCAGCGCTAAACATAACCAAACACACGCACTGCAAGCGAACCTTGCAGATCTTCCCGCCGATAGTGTTCTACGGGGAAATATTCTCGCAGTGGATGGAGTAGGCAAAGAGCTATGTCAGGGCACAATTCACGATACTGGCGATAAAACTTACCGAGCGGCGAACGTGAAATTTGTTACACTTGAAAATACCCATAATAACGTGTAATGAATAGATGCGGTTTTGTTAATTTCTCAACAATAAATAAAACCGTGATCTGTCCCTTGCAGGATTTTACAAATAATTTGCAACAAATTTGCATGAATATGTATGTTTTGAGGGATTTCAAAACGCCACCCGAATCAGTAGTGAACATGAAGTTTGTCTCAGACAGTAATAAATTTCCATAAAATCCTAAACTACAAGATATTTCTAACTTCAGATTCTTCTTGTCTCTGTCAAGTTTGATGTAAACTGCACATGCAGAAGAACAGACGACAAGTTTATTAAAGATCAAAATAAATACATTTTGTCGAAGTAAAAAAGGTCTGCTGTAAATCTTCATGTTCCCCACATTGTATTGCGCAGATAACTCCGCAACCGTTTTATTATGTTTCTCCAAACAAACTTTGAATCATTCGAGACGTGCCACATCCGGATACGCGGCTTCAAGCCGCGTATTCGGATGCGGCACGTCTCGAATGAGTTAATGGAGAGTGTATTGCTCCTGCTCTGCATCACTTCAGTTACAAACGGAGAGATCAAAAGGTTTTGAAAATATCTTGATGAAAATATTTTGGGCTGATGTGGTTACCAAATAACATTAATCGCGCCCCAGCTGTCTGTTTTAAAAAGTAAGTCTTTGTCTTTGGACTAAAAAAAATGTGCGTTAAAATCACTAAACCTACAAAATACGAAAAGGACATAGCAGCAAATTCAAATCGAGAAACATAAAAGAAGGATAATCATATTGCGTGTGGTGCCTTAGGTCACTTCCGTTGAGTCCATTGCCCGTTTTACGGAAGTAAATCTTTCTCGTTGTGCGATTAAAAAAGAAAGAAAAAAAGTCACTAAACCTATCAAATAGAAACAGTACATCGCAGTAAAACGTAAATGAACCGTTTTACTGTCGCTAGCACGTGGTGTAAAGCCGATTCCTACAGATATCACGTCGACAAAAAGCGCTGAAGAACCTTTAGCTGTCGGTAGCGCTTTTTGTCAAGGTGATTCCTGCAGGACTCCATTCGACAAAAGGAGCTGCCGACAGCTAATGGGTTAGGAAAAATTCCAAGCGTCGCAAAAAAGGGTGCAATCCGCTTTGATGTGGAAATTTGACGCTTTCATTTGTGTTACGAGAACATTAAAGTAAAGCTTTGTCGCAGGGCTCCTAAGAGACGAATAAGGTAAATAAACTTACAAAATAAGAAAAAATGCGTCACGGCAAAAATCTACATTTAACCCTTTTTTTGGCGAGAAAATGTGAACACAATCCAGCAACGGCAAGAGACATAGATCCTCATAAGCCCCCGCAGTTGCGGGGGCTTATGAGGATTTATGCCTCTTGCTGACACTACTTGCATCTGGATCTCTTTGGCGTTGAAATCACTAAGATTTCCGAAACACAATGTGCGACCACTGGCAGTAAAGGTGTTAATGTGACGCAGATGAAGCGAAATAAGGGTAATCTGACCGATATTGCCTTTCAATGAGCTCGTTTTACCCAAATTACTTGTCGCTCACCAATCAAACATAAGGTCACAAAAGAAACACAATAGTTTAATCACAGCAACACCAACACATTAGAAAGGCCAAAAGTCTCAAGTTAAAACACTCCGACTCGTTTTGTCTGTGGCCTTGACACGTTCATTTAGTCATAATAAAGTCGTAATTCGTTTTCGATAGATTCAGAAAATAGAAATACAACCAGTGTGTTTCGCTTATAACGAGGTCTGAATATAACAATAGTCGAATATAACAACACATTTTTTTAAGGTCCCCACAACTATCTTTCTACAGAAATTACTTTGCTTATAACAAACTTCGGATATAACAACACACTTTTGTAAGGCCCCCACAGCTATCTTTCTACAGAAATTACTTTGCTTATAACAAACTTCGGATATAACAACACACTTTTGTAAGGCCCCCACAGCTATCTTTCTACAGAAATTACTTTGCTAATAACAAACTTCGGATATAACAACACACATTTGTAAGGCCCCCACAGCTATCTTTCTACAGAAATTACTTTGCTTATAACAAACTTCGGATATAACAACACACTTTTGTAAGGCCCCCACAGCTATCTTTCTACAGAAATTACTTTGCTAATAACAAACTTCGGATATAACAACACACTTTTGTAAGGCCCCCACAGCTATCTTTCTACAGCAATTACTTTGCTTATAACAAACTTCGGATATAACAACACACTTTTGTAAGGCCCCCACAGCTATCTTTCTACAGAAATTACTTTGCTAATAACAAACTTCGGATATAACAACACACTTTTGTAAGGCCCCCACAGCTATCTTTCTACAGAAATTACTTTGCTAATAACAAACTTCGGATATAACAACACACATTTGTAAGGCCCCCACAGCTATCTTTCTACAGAAATTACTTTGCTTATAACAAACTTCGGATATAACAACACACTTTTGTAAGGCCCCCACAGCTATCTTTCTACAGCAATTACTTTGCTTATAACAAACTTCGGATATAACAACAAGAAAAAAAACCGGGTCCCCTGGTGATTGTTATATCCGGAGTTAACTGTATATTGGTCAGTATCGAAACCCAACACGAAAAGAAACGAACACAGTAACGCCCACTTAAGACCAAAATCAACCCGTGGGCGATAAAAAATTAAGGGTGATCCCAGTCTTATATGGGTTCGTGCCAATCTAAATTATTGTGCCCGAGGTACGATTATCCATGGAGTTATCCTCAGAGGACTGCGTTACAATTCAGTTCGGACAGATTGACCATGATAGTTCAAGGGTGGTGGCAGAACAGCTTGGCGCCTATAGGCGCCAAGCTATTCGTCCACCACCCGCCTTGAACCATCATGGTCGAGCCATATCTTGCTGTGGTGTGTCGCGGGCAGAATGAGTTCACCATTTCACGAACATTTGTCGCATATCGTGTTCTAAGTCTTTGTTAATTCAACGTCAAAGAGCTCCAGGCTAATTTTCAAAAGCCAGTACCTGTCTGTCATATTTCCAGCGGCGTTGTTTTGAGCTCTTGTTAGCCCCACGCAAAAATCTCGCTGCAATGCAGAGGGGCAGTTGGTTGGCAGTTGCTGGCTTGGAAAAGTTTCCTGCAACTGGGGGAAGCTGCGCAATGAACATGGTGTTAGCGAGAAGCATAGATCCTCATAAGCCCTGCGCAAAAATATTGCCTCAAAGCAGAGGGACAGTTTGGCGTTTACTGGTTTGGAACAGTTTCCCGCAACTGGGGCAGCTGCGCAATGAACATGGTGTTAGCGAGAGGCATAGATGCTCATAAGCCCCTGCATCTGCGGGGGCTTATGAGGATCTATGCCTCTCGAAGGTGGATTTGATTCGCTTGATCTCGGCAGTAAATGGTTTAAAAAGAACATTTCCCATTTGTCGTCCGACTCGCAAAGAAGCATAAGTGTCAGTACAGTAACCAAATACGAGAAAGGCGTGTGCAGCAACGCCCACACTCGAGGGAAAGAATCATGACTATGGGCCGTAAATAAGGATAATCCGATTTTTTTATCCACGACCTTGACACGTACCTCGAGTCAATAACTTATTGTCTGTTATGCAAAGGTAATAAGGTTTAGGGCGGCAACCGAATACAAAGGACGCACATCACACAAAAAGAACTAGTCTCCCTGCACACTTGTCTAAGGAGTAGGTCTGTAAAGCTTTGAAACACGTGACTCCAATGATTGGCCCGAGCGCTAGAGGGATTTTCTATCCGACTTTGTTCTCTTCGAAATAAGTTATTTCGAAGCGAACAAAAATAGGCTATGTGCACGTGGCTGGAATGTCAAAGTTTACCTCGTTACAAACTATTCATTCGTTCATATGACACGGTTTGTTGTTATTGTAATTATATTTCAAACGTTCACTACAAATAATTATATGAACAAGCCATGTTTCAATTTTTTTTAAATGCTGCGCTTTGACTTCCGGAGTCCCTTGAAAGGTTAATTTCCACTGATGTCATTTGTCGTTGAGAAAGCGGAGAAATGGCACGGTTATTTCGAAGCGAACAGAGTAGATTACAAAAATAAATAAATAAATAAATAAACAACTGAAGGGGGAAATCGGACTAAGAACCCCAAATAACGATACTCCGATTTCATATGTGGGACTTTGACACTTCAACCTTAACCCCGTCACTGCCAGAGGACGAAATTCATCGTGAAATCAAAGTCAAAGATCGCCAGACGTCAAAAGAACACGGATTCAAGCTGCTTTCAGCGGGTGCTCATGAGGATCTATACCTCCTGCAGATGTATCATGTTCACTTTTTCTCGGCAGCCAAGAGGGTAAGTCGATTGCCAAGCATTTCCCGCGTGTCGTCCGAAGCAGTAATAGAGAAATAAGGGTCATCAGTACAGCGACCAGATACGTCAGAGGCGTACGTCACAGCAAATTCTACGCATAAAGGGGACAAAACTCAGACCATGGGCCGCAAATAAGGATAATCTGCGGTTACATATCTCAGAGCATGACATATTCATCTGTCTTTCTCATTTTTTTAAAAATATTTTTATTAATGCGTTTCTTTGTGCTTGACATTTCAATTAAGCTGACTGTCTGCTTGATAGTGGCGATCATTTATCGTCGACTTACCTACGCGCCTAAAAAAAAAAGACCAGAAAGCACACTGTCTTTAACCCCTTCCCTGCTAAATGGATGCATATTTTGTTTTTGAACTCTTTATTTGGCGACCAGAAACCACGGCGGTCCTATGAACATGGATACAAACTGGTCTCAGCAAAAGGCAGAAATCATCATGAGCCCCCGCAACTGCGGGGACACATGATGATCTATGTCTCTGGATGCTGGACTGTATTTCTTTATCTTGGCGGTGAATGGGTTAAGTTGATTTCCGTTTTATAGAAGAGGCTATTTATCCGCCGTTTTGACTTTTCGTCTAAAAGACCAGAAGAAGGAACTCTTTAGTAACCCATCTACTCCTGAGAAAAACTGAACGCGATACAACCCGAAAGAGGCATAGATTTTCATGCTCAGGACTAAGCTCTCTCATGCAAATAGCCCCTGATCTTGTCTTTTTTAGGGGTCCTAAAATTTCACTTTTGTGTTCAGGAGCGTGCGTGCACACTTTCGATCAGGCCGCCACGCGTTTCGGTTCACACTTCCTGTCGTGTGCGTCTAAACCGGAAGGAGAGGCAATCCATTCTCTTTGTTCGGGGTTGTTTTCGTTTTCTTGCGGTAAAAAGACATCCTGTCCTGCTTGTGGTAAAAGGATACACTGTTTGTCGGCTGCTATAGACTCCTTGGACCATCGTCTACGTTCGGATTAAATGTAAAACGACAGCATCATTTCTGGCGCTCTTTGGCGTTGAATTAACTCATTCAGCCCGACGGCCGTATTTCCTAAATTTTGGAGGAGTCAACTAATGACTATGTACCAGTTACAGAAGATGGATCGACCTTGATAATTCAAGGGCAGTGTCAGATTAGCTTGGCGCCGACAGGCGCCAAGCTAATCTGACACTACCCTTGAATTATCATGGTCGACCCATCTCCTGCTGTAGTGCGTCAGGGCTGAATGTGTTTTTTTTTTCAGATTTTTTGTGTGTTTTGTTTGGGGGATGGGGTGGGGGTGGGGCTAAATGGGGGAAGGGGGTAACGAACGGATGGACAGACTGAGTGACTGAAGTATTGACCCTTTGTAGCCTAAGGCCGACTTCCCCAAATTTCCCCAGAGTTATTTTCTGAAGACTGCACTGTGAGTGACTAAAGTATTGACCCTTTTTTTTCTAAGGTCGACTTCCCCCAATTTCCCCAGAGTTATATTCTGCAGACTGCACTGTGAGTGACTGAAGTATTGACCCCTTTTTTTTTTCTCTAAGGTCGACTTCCCCCAATTTCCCTAGAGTTATTTTCTGAAGACTGCACTGTGAGTGACTGAAGTATTGACCCTTTTTTTCTCTAAGGCCGACTTCCCCCAATTTCCCTAGAGTTATTTTCTGAAGACTGCACTGTGAGTGACTGAAGTATTGACCCTTTTTTTCTCTAAAACCGACTTCCCCAAATTTCCCCAGAGTTATATTCTGCAGACTGCACTGTGGGTGACTGAAGTATTGACCCTTTTTTCTCTAAGGTCGACTTCCCCCAATTTCCCCGGTGTTATTTTCTGAAGACTGTACTGTGAGTGACTGAAGTATTGACCCTATTTTCTCTAAGGCCGACTTCCCCAAATTTTCCGAGATTTGTTTTCTGAAGACTGCATTGCAATCCAGAAGACTGATCGACAATGACAGTTCACCCTATCCAGCTAAATCAGTGTTAAATGAGTTATGGCGACCTGCTCCAGGCAATAGCATGTTAACAGTTGGCAATATCTCCTTTATTGATGTTTCAGAATTATGCAACACTTGAGGGATCAATTTAACACATTCTGCTGCAGGACCGAAATCCGCAAATTTTGAAGTGGTCCCCTGAAGACTGTATTACACATCTGGAAACAGATCGAGCGTGAAAGTTCAAGGGTTGTGCCAGAATAGCTTGGCGCCTATGGGCGCCAAGCTGTTCTGGCACAACCCTTGATCTATCACGCTCGATCCATGTCTTGCCGTGACGTGTAGGAGTTGAATGAGTTAATTATGAAGTATGAATGTTTCAAAATGAAAGACTTTTCTGCACTGCTCCCCTTTTGTGAGCAGGGGAGTTCCCCCGACGCATACCAAAAGCAGCAGAAACCCTCTGTCACATATTATGCACTAACCACAAACAAAAAAGATAGAAAAGTTCTGATGAGAGGCAACAGATTTGGGAATTCGTTGCATTGCCGAATGTTATCAAACAAAGCCTGCTGTGGAGCATATTGCATTAAAAGAAAGCGGTTGCCTTGACATTTCGAAAATATCGATGAACCTCACAAAATTCAGCACAGCTTCGAAACGCAAAAAGCCTGACCTGAAACCCCAATTTGTTCTTATGAAATCGATTAAAACATGTTTTTCCATGAAAAATAATTGTCTAATATCCTGTAACTGAAAGATAAGACCTCCTGCTGTCAACGGAACGAGCAGTTAACCCTCTAGTGCCTGACGCAAAACAGCGAGCGATGGGTAGGCTATAATACATGTACAGTCAACCTCGGATATAATAAGACTCCATTGGACCCAGGCATTTGTGTTGATGTATCAGAAGCTTGTTATAAGCCAAGTAATTTACTTAACCTATTCAGCCCTGACGCACTACAGCAGGAGATGGGTCGACCATGATAATTCAATTCAAGGGTAGTGCCAGATTAGCTTGGCGCCTGTCGACGCCAAGCTAATCTGGCACTACCCTTGAATTATCATGGTCGATCCATCTCCTGCAACAGGTGTGCATAGTCGTTAGATGACGCCTCCAAAAATTGGGAAATACGTGCGCGGGGCTGAAGGAGTTAAAAAGAGTGCAGTCGCGACCTCTGAAAAAAAAGTTATCATTTCGAACTACGTTATATGCGAAGTGTGTAAATAAGCAAAGTACTTTGCACAAAAAGAAAGGTAGGATCTCCGAAAGCAGATACATCGAAAGTTTGTTATGTCCGACGTTTGTTATATACAAAAGTAATCTACCAGCAGACCTTGAAAGGAGGATACAAGCCACTGAAATCAGATGTTTTCGAAGGCTGCTTGGCATTTTATACAGAGATCACATCGCGAACGAGAAAGCGGGAAGCAAAATCAGGCAAGCTATCGGGCCCTATGAAGACCTATGAAGACCTATTAGCCATTGTGAAAAAAAGCAAACTGAAGTGGTATGGGCATGTCACGCGTTCAGCAGGGCTTGCCAAAACAATCATGCAAGGCACTGTGCAAGGAGGACGAAGGAGAGGAAGACAGAGGAAAAGATTGGAGGACAATATCTCAGAGTGGACAGGACTGAAGCTGTGCGATACGCTAAGAATGGCAGAGAATAGAGAGGAATGGAGGGAGCTGGTTGTCATGTCATCAGTGGTGTCCCAACGGTCGGCAAGACTATGGGATATAGATAGGTAGGTAGGTAGGTAGGTAGGTAGATTGATTGATTGATTGTACATTGCTTAACGTCCCGACAGCAACCAGACTTTCTCAGGACGTGCCTGCACTGCTTGTGAAAAAAAAACTAAACAGAATATTGAATGTATGTCGCCAGCCGGTCCAATCCGTTAAATAAACCCGTACGACATGGGGCCTAAATAAAGCCAAGACCATTTAGCAACACACATCCAATATCTAGAGCTACAGCAGCGCAGACAGTAGGGAGAGTTTAAGAAAGACAAATACAGGTGAATGGACCAAGGGTAGACAGAAACGCATGTCCCAGAATAGAGGGGAAAACCCACCCTGTGGGGCTGACCAGGGTGACCCTGGCCGAACAAAAAAGTAGTTAACCCCACCCAAGTCCCCCAGGGCAGACCCGGGTGGGGTAGGTAGGTAGGTAGGTAGATAGGTAGATAGATAGATAGATAGATAGATAGATAGATAGATAGATAGATAGATAGATTAGATAGATTAGATAGATTAGATAGATTAGATTAGATAGATAGATAGATAGATAGATAGATAGATAGATAGATAGATAGATAGATAGATAGATAGATAGATAGATAGATAGATAGATAGATAGATAGATAGATAGATAGATAGATAGATAGATAGATAGATAGATAGATAGATAGATAGATAGATAGATTGCTAATTTACCTAGAAAAAGTGCAGTCGCGACCTCTAAAATAGTGTTGATATATCCCAACTACGTTTTATCCAAAGTTTGTAATAAGCAAAGTGCTTTGCACAAAAAAATGGCATAACGTCTGAAAGTGTTGTTATGACCGAACTTTATAATATCCAAAGTTTGTAATAATCTAAGTAATTTACTCATAAAAGAATGGCAGGACCTCTGAAAAGTGCTGTTAAATCCAAACTTTGTTTTATCCGAAGTTTGTTATAAGCAAAGTAATTCAGAAAGACTGTAGTCGGGATCTCTTGAAAGCGTTGTTAATATACATCCGAACTTTATTATATCAGACCATGTTATAAGCGAAGTTTATTGTAATTCAAGGGTAGTCCTGGTCAGTTGCGCCAAGCTGACCAAGGACTACCCTTGAACTATCCCAGGTGAGTCATTTCCAGCTAGTTGTATGCATGGCGGCGTTAAAGGGCCAGTCCAGACTTTTGAAAACTCGAAGTGAAAACTAAAGCTTAAAAATGTTAGAGGCGCATCTGATTCATTTTTGCAAGCCAATAGGATGGTGTTATTAGACCGGTCCGGGTTAAACCCTTTTCTGCAAACTGTCGTATACTGCGTTTCTGAAGTCTCTGAAGAGCGCCAAAGAACACCGTATTCCTCCAAGGAACATGGGCAAAAGGGGGCTGCGCGAAAGGCGCAGGTCCTCCTGTGCCCACGCATCTGCGAGGGCGCTGGAGGATCTGTGCCTCTTGTGTTGGTCTGTGGTTGGGTTCAGCTTTGCTCGACGTTGATGGGGTCAAGTTAAATCGCGCTCATTTCCTCATTTCGTGCAACAGGAACTTATTTCGAAACTAATTAGGAATAAAACGGATGAACGTGAAAATTCTACCCTGGGGAATAAGAGACCATTTTTTTGTAAAGCATTGTTGCAATACGCCAAATTGATTCTTGCCAGATTGACCTGGGAACAATTTGGCGTGCGCTGCTCTAGAGATCCCGGGCAGATTTGGCGTAGAGTCTTGGAAAGGCGATTCTTGACGATACGTAGCTTAGGATCCAATTGTATGCGAGGTAACAAGAGAATAAAAACGACACACTGGTTTTGATGATATCATTTTTTGTCAGACAGAGACAGGCATGGAAATTCTGGTTAAAGCGATCTGCTCCAGGGTGGACTTTGCTTGGTAGGGGAGCTGGATGGCTCGGTGGTAGACCGTTCGAATCTCGTCCGAAATGTCGCGGGTTCTAATCCACCTGTGGTAAAAATTTATGCACATCCTATTCGGTTCCCCGCCTTTGAAATCACCTTCAAGGTGGACAAAAGACGTTAAACCCTAAGCGTTTAAAGTTTAACGAGTTTTTGTTGTTGTTGTTTTTGCTTACTAAAATCTGGCGATACATCGGCTTCTCAGTGTAGCCTTACCCCAACAAAGAGCTTTGTCTACCCTTCTTGTTACAATCCATCTGTGTAAGCATTAGGCACACGTAACAGCACAATGCGCAAGAGACCATCGAGCCGAAGTCGGCCCGATGGTCTTTGCGTACTGGGAGAGGGCTTCTACTGCTCATTCTGCGCTTAGGAGAAGAAGAGCAGAAAGTCTTTCTTTTTAGGACAATTAAACTTCATAATTACAAAGGCTGAATTATCCCTTTTGCGCGGCAGGGCTATAACACAAAGAACAAAAAAAAATCTTTTATAAAAAAAGATATTGCAAACTAGTTACCTTTTTTCCCCCTGGAGCGTGTCGCTTTAAGCAAAGAAGCATAAACAACTAAAACAATTAATAAATCAATACTAAAAATAAACTGGTCCACACGCACCATCTGCATTAACTCATTCGAGACGAACTGAAACCGGCTGAAGCCGCGTATCCGGATGCAGTTCGTCTCGAATGAGTTATGAAATATCTCGAATTAATTTTGTCACAAAACTCGGGAGAACGTAACAACCTTTACAACTGTCGCATTGCAAAAAGACCGTTACAAATCAGGTATGTGATTTATATAATCACGGAATTAATTTGACATTTTTTTCCATTTCTCTGCAAATCATTTAACCCCTTCCCTACCAATGCTCACGGATTGTGTTTCTGAATCTTTGTTACCTCAACGCCAAAGACCTCCCTCCAAAACCATACCAACACCCAAAAAATGAATGTGGATTCAAAGTGCGGTCAGCAAGAGGCATAGATCTTCATGAGCTCCCGCAACGGCGGGAGCTCATGAGGATCTATGCCTCTTGCAGCTGGTTGGTGTTCACCTTTGTTTTCTCGGCAGTGAACGAGTTCAGCCTTGAATTTTTTTTTTTTTTTTTTTTTTTGCATGTGTGTGCATGTCTTTTATAACTGACATTTATAGCGTTTCGTAATGAATGCGCAGCGTTCGACTCATGCGCAATGATGATTGAAATCTGCCGCGGGACTGTGATTTCGGAACTTACGGCTGTAAGCCGTAAGATCCAAAATTACAGACCAAAACTTTCAAAGAGGCTCGTTATGTTTGCGCAATTTACGAACGCGCAATTTACGAACCGTACTTGCGCGACCTTACTGCAAAGCTTTCTGGCAGCAAATTACACTCGACAGAGAGAAAAAGCGGAATTCAATATTTGTGCAAGGAACTCAGAAGAAAAAAAAAAACATCATGCTGTTCTGTTTATTTTTCATTTCTGTGAATTATATTTTCTTTTGAGGTTTGCAAATTAGTCCATATTTTGGGGTTTTTATTGTTGTTGGTTTGCTTGTTTGTTGTTCTTGTTTTGTTTTGTTTTCTTTTTTCTCTTTCTACATTTAGAAAGGTACGAATACAACAAACAACAACAATAAAAAAAAACACGAGAAAATCATAATTAAGTGAAGTCTACAGTAACGAAAACAACTGCTGCCCCAAATTTTCACTTAACCCCTTCCCTGCCACTGTATCTACACTGCACGTACATTGTTGTTTCTGAAATCTATGTTTATTTCGACACCCAAAAGGTGACACCGTCCAAGAAACATGCATACTAATCGGTCTCAGCAAGAGGCATAGATCCTCATGAGCCCCCGCATGACCTCTTGTAGTTGGATCATGTTCACTTTTTTTCCAATGGTGTTCACCTGCTACCAGTACCACGTGACATTTTGGCGCGAAGTCATGTTTGGACGCGGGTGAATTTTCCGCACAACCTAGAACGTGTAGCTCAACAGGTAATTCTCATAACCGCCTTGTGACGACAGCGTCAAATTATATATTCTGACCAATATGCAAACAGTTGCGTGTGTGTGTGTGTGTGTGTGTGTGTGTGTGTGTGTGTGTGTGTGTGTGTGTGTGTGTGTGTTTGTGTGTGAGTACGTGTGTGTCAGCGTGCGCGCGCGTGCGTGCATGCGTGCGTACGTGTGTGTGTGTGTGTGTGTGTGTGTGTGTGTGTGTATGTGTGCGTGTATGCGTGTGTGTGTTAGTCAACCTTTTTTATCCTTCATGATACACTTTTGCTTGAAATAAATTTGACTATAATAGTTCAAGGTTGGCGCCTGAGGTGTCAAGCTATTCTGGCATCACCCTTGAACTAAAACGGTTTATCTATCTTCTAATCTGTGATGTAGCCTTCATAGGACAGTAAGCAATTTGTTTAATATATTTTGATTAAACCTCAGGATGTTATGGGTTAATTGTTGTCTCCGGAGTTCAATGTGAACACTATCGATTTTTTTATTTTTATTCTTGTGTACAGTTTGACATGTGGGATTTTGAAATCGGCGTTTGTGGCAACAAAGACAATTCGCGTGCTGATATGTGATTTTGGACATTACGGCGTTAGCCGTAAGGTCCAAAATCACAGACCAGCACAGAATTTTTAATCACGCGTGCGCCGATAGGATTTCACGAAGGTGTGACTTAAGACTTACAGATTCAGCGTATGTGGTACTAGCTCGATAGTTTGGTTTATAGATCGGCTAGATAAGCCTGATGATTCGGCATTTTACCCTTTGGCTGCCGGTAGCGGTTTCTGTAGTGATGATTCCTGCAGCAATCGCCTCGACTAAAACCGCCACCGACAGCCAATAGGTTAAACCAATATGCCCGTGAGATTCTCAATGCTTTTTCTGAATAATTGACATACATTTCTGCAACACTAGAGTACCATTACGCATAAATCTGAAGACACATTTCAGCACCATTTGTTTTGCCTTGTCGACACACCTAATGAACTTTAACAGCAGTCTGGACACGCAGCAAAAGCACACGCGTAATCGCACTTATTTATTCTGCGCAACCGTCAGCGTGTCGATCCATTTTTAGCTGCTTCTCGCGAACGGAGGGGAGTCATTGTCAGGTTACTTGATATAAAGACGACTTGTGCTGAACTGGATTGTCCTGTGTCTACATGAACCATAACTAGAGCTGTGTGGTGCGTTTCGTAATCATCCGTTACAATGGTGTATCTTTGAACAGTTACGGCGGTAGTGAGCCTTTAAGGCCCCACCCACAAGCACGAAAGAGTTGATTTATTACAACAACAACAACAACAACAACACCATCGGGCCGATGTCCGGGCCGCTGTTGGCCCGCGCACAGCAGGGCCAGTAGCAGACGACGACTGAATAATAATACCTATGATAATAATACCGTTATTATATAGGCGCTTTTTCTCAATTTTGGGCGAATCGACTCAAAGCGCCGCGAACTGAAACCCAACACGCACACTCACGTCACAGACACGGATTTACGCCATTTATGACAAACACAGTACAAGACAGACGAAGAGCCAGTTCAGCTACTGAAGTTACAGAGATTTTTGATCGCTTGTATTTGAAATTTGTAAAGTGTGGGGGGTGGGGGGTGTGTGGAAGGACCGGAGTACCCGGAGAAAGAACCGCCGACTGCCTGATAATCTCTCGCTTACTTGGACTTGCTGCAATGGCATCAAACTGTCATAATCTCCTATGAGGACCCCATCGGGTCTGCGAAACTTAACTTCACGTGACCGACTGCATCATGCCTCCAACTCAAGGATTGGCCAGCATGCTACGTAAGGGTTTTTCCCATGCACATGTCGTAGGGAGTGCAGTAAAAAGAATGCCAAACGAAGAGTATATTTTGCTGCTTTGATTGTCCATCACACGTTTTCCCTTTTATTTAGTCATTGTAAGGCGCCTAGAGCTCATTGGGAGATTAGGCATCCTAAAAATCTTCACTATGATGATGATGATGATGATGATGATGATGAAGATGATGATGATGCTAATATTTATGTTATTGTATTATTATTATTATTATTATTATTATTATTATTATTATTATTATTATTATTTTATTGTTATTATTATTATTAATTTCTTAAAATAAGCCCATAGTAAACACATTTAATCTGAATAACTCTATAAACAAAAGGTCAAAAGGGTCACTTTTGCCATCTGTGTCATTCTGCTCTCGCTAAACGTAGATATGTGCAGCGAAGGAACTAGGCAAACGGCCCTATCGCACGACCAATCGCATGCTCACCGCACCTTTGACCGTCCCTATGCTGGCCATAAATTCCGACTGAGGGATGTAAACTCCATCATGCATTCAGCTTGATCTGTGTAATCTCCGTGTGAACCTCGACGTACCACGGGAGCCCTGACGACATAATGATTACGCCTCTTGAGAACGGGTGGCCTCGACTGCACCAGTTGTGATTGTCTTTAACCCCTTCCCTGCCACCGAAAGTACATTTTGTTTCTAAAGTCTTCGTTCATTTAACCACCAAAATCACAACCGTGCGTTAACAGCTTTTCTTCCACTGAACGTACATTTTCTTATTTCTAGAGTCTTTGTTTGTTCATTCAAAGACCAAAAGTCACAACCGTACGAAGTAACATGATACAAATTTGTCTCAGCAGGAGGCATAGATCCTCATGAGCCCCCGCGACAGCGGGGGTTCATGAGGATCTATGTCTCTTGCAATTGGATCGTGTTCACTTTTTCTCGGCATTGAAGTTTAACAAGTATCATTACGCGTAAATTTTAAGACACATCTCAGCACCATTTGTGTTTATTATGCCTTGTTATTATGACACAAGTAATAAACTTTAACAGCATTTGGGACACCAAGCAAAAGCACACGCGTAGTCGCACTTATTTATTCTGCGCAGCCCTTAGCGTGTCAATCTATTTTTAGCTGTTTGTCATACTGAAAGCGTTGTATTTATAGAACAGAATGGAGTCATTGTCAGTTTGCTTGATAGCAAGACGACGTGTGCTGAACTACGTTCTCCTGTGTCTAAATGAACCATAACTAGACTTGTTGGTAGCGTTTCGTAACTATCTGTTACAAAAGTGTATCAATGAACGGTTACGGCGGTAGTGGGCCTTTAAAGCGACCTGCTGTAGGCAAAACTGGTTAATAATTGACAAATCTCCTTTGTAAAATAATGGTCTTAGTAACCCCCTTATGCATGCAGCCACCGGTACTGTAGAATGTACGTGCGGCTGCCTACGCAAAGAGGTGAATGCTAATTAACCCCTTCGCCGCCGAGTAAAAGGGGTGAACACCATCCAACTGTAAGAGACAAATAGATTTGTAATAGGCATAGATCTACGCCTCGTGTTGAGACCAGTTTGTATCCATGTTTCTTGAGACCAGTTTGTATCCCTGTTTCTTGAGACCAGTTTGTATCCATGTTTCTTGAGACCAGTTTGTATCCATGTTCTTGAGACCAGTTTGTATCCATGTTTCTTGAGACCAGTTTGTATCCATGTTTCTTGAGACCAGTTTGTATCCATGTTTCTTGAGACCAGTTTGTATCCCTGTTTCTTGAGACCAGTTTGTATCCATCTTTCTTGAGACCAGTTTGTATCCATCTTTCTTGAGACCAGTTTGTATCCATCTTTCTTGAGCGGTTTTTGTTTTGGGGTCGTTAAAGGAACCAAGATTTCAGAAACAAAAATGTATATACACTGCCAGGGAAGGGGTTAACTCATTCTGCCCGCGACACACCACCGCAAGCTATAGCTCGACCATAATAGTTCAAGGGTGGTGGCAGAATAGCTTGGCGCCTGTAGGCGCCAAGCTATTCTGCCACCACCCTTGAACTATCATGGTCGATCTGTCTCCTGAATTGTAACGCAGTCCTCTGAGCCGATAACTCCAAAAAATGTGGGTATTTCGTACATCGGGCACAAAGAGTTAACGGTGCTGAAGACAGGCCACCCACAAACGACCACTAATTATTAACACAATCGCGAACACTTGCCTCGTAAAGTGTTGTTAGTTAACTCATTCAGCCCTGACGCTATTCTGGCACTACCCTTGAATTATCATGGTCGATCCATCTATTGCAACTGATGCATAGTCTTTAGATGACGCCTCTAAATTTTACTTGGGAAATACGGCCGTCGGGCGGAATGAGTTAACCGTTGAAATGTTTGTGCTCGTCTATGAAATGTTTGTGCTCGTCTATGAAATGTTTGTGCTCGTCTATGAAATGTTTGTGCTCGTCTATGCTCGTGTGTGTGTGTATGTATGTTTCTCCTGCCTACTTCCTAGGTTCCGGAGAAAGACATGGGTTGTATAAGAGACCTTATGCATTCTTTTTGAGAATCCAAATGATCGTCTTATTCTATACCTGCATATTTCTCTGTGGGCTAGCGATTGGGTGCCCGATAGGCGGGGACAGGGGATCTAACCGTTTGTTTGTCCAGCGCTGAGTGATTCCCCTTGGTTTGTGTACAATTCTGCCAGCGCTAGCCTCACCTATCTGGTTTGTGAGTATGAAATAGAAAGAGGTGACTGCTAGCGCCTACTAGTATACTCGTATTTACTGCATCAGTTGCTGCGAAAGTGTCGTATAGTGATTTCAAAGACGGGGCATCGAAAAGGGTCTGAACACATTTTGACCCCCAGCTGGGTTCGAACCCGCGATCGTTTGGGCGAGAGTCAAACGCTCTAGTTACCACCTCGACCAATCAGCTCCCTTCTCATATTCCAAGAAAAAGATCTAAGGGATAAAGGCTGTGCATCATGGACCAACGATCATAAACTTGTTTTCTATCAGCACAAAAAATATGTCTAGGATGGTTCGTCTATGACTGTGAGCCTTACGGCCCTAAAATGTGTGCTGGTCTGTGATTTTGGATCTAACGGTTTCTAGCCGTAAGATTCAAAATTCACAGACCAGCACACATGTGACAACATCTCTTAGCTGCATCAGAAACAACTCCTTCAAACATACAAAAATCTGCTGCTTGAATCTCTTTGAACATTTTGAGCACGTTCGCACTGAATTTTGCGATTTTGGGATGTAACCGAATCTCTTCGCTGTAACCGAAAAAAAAAAACCGCCCACATTAAAAAAATGTCCTGCTTGAACCTCTGAAACATTTTAGCACATTCCCACTTTAATGACCCATGGGCATGCATGCACTTTCCCTGTTTCTATCATATAGCCAGCCGGCTGAAATGTCACAATACTTACACAGCGCGACCGTTAAAGTTCAAAGGTAGTGCCGGAGCAGCGCTGCGCCACATTCACAGTCACACAATTTTAATGAACGGTGTGAGTGCGACTCTTTCTGTCATCGAGCCAGCTGAAAATGATAGTACATGTACATACAGAGCGAAGGAAATGGATTTTAGTCAAGGGTGGTGCCTAATTAGGACTACCCTTGAACTAAACTGTAGAGATGACAGTGGGCTAAGATTGGAGAGACACCTAAACTAATCTGACACTACTCTTGAACTAAAATGAGAGGCGTCAACCTCGAGCTCAGGCCGTTCGGACTGGTTGGTGGTTGGTTGTACATTGCTTAAAACTCATTCGAGACGACCGCCATGTGGACACGCGGCTGTTCGCCGCGTGTCCACATGCCCGTCGTCTCGAATGAGTTAACGTCCAGACAGCAACAAGACTTTCTCAGGACGAGCCCGCGCTGCGAATATTGAACGAACTCTTGTGTTGCCTGTTGGTTTTTAGCCCATCCGCAGCCAGTGATCACGGACTCCGCGCCAGAAATCACTGCACATTGACTGTCATTAACCCTTTTAGCCCCAAAGTCATGATTCTCAAATTTTGGAGGTGTTGCCTACTGACTATGTACCAGTTGCCGGAGATGGGTTGACCATGATAATTCAAGGGTAGCGCCAGGTTAGCTTGGCGCCTTCAGGCGCCAAGCTAATATGGCACTACCTTTGAATTATCATGGTCGATCCGTCTCCTGCTGTAGGGACTCGGGGCTAAATGGGTTAACGTAAAGAATACAAGACTAAACGGGACAAGAAGTAGGCGTAAAGAACACAGGACGAACAAGAGACACAAATCATCATGAGGATTTATGTCTCTTGTAACTGGTTCGCGTTCGCCTTGCCCCTGCATATAAAATTAACGGTTAATAAGCTAAATAAATCTAACACACGCCAGGGATGCTGCACCTTCGTGCCAAATTATAAATCGAACCGTAGTTTACCCACCCCCCCCCCACCCCCCTCCCCCCTCCACCCAAAAAAAAGAGTAGAAAATCATTACAATTGCATAGGGAGGAAGGGGCTGGTTTGGGGGTGGGGTGGGTGGGGGTGATGGTGGTTCGGGGGGTGAGGGGTGGCGGAAGGGGGTAGAGGGTTTCGGTACCCCTTCCCCCCCCCCCCCCCCCCCATACCTATTTTGGAGTTTTCGGCTGCTGGTGGAAAGATCCAAATGTTTTACACTCAGACTTGCTAACTCCCCCCCCCCCACCCCACGTCCCCCACCCCACGTCCCCCACCCCCACCCCCACCACCACCAACAAAAAGTGGGGCTTCCCCCCCCCACACACACACACACATACGCTGGACCTTCCGCAATGACATCCTATCCCTCCCCTCCTCCCCCTTCCACCCACCACTTCCCCTTCCCCAACCCCAACACGTGAACGCCAAAAAAGACATGTTATTTTTGTGAAAAGCCACATGTCATTGTATCACAACGATGAAAATGCTGCTTTTCATTAAAAGAATGAAATAACATATTGTAAAAAGAGAGATTTAAAAAATATTTTTAATACCATGAAAATCTTGTTTAACCCCTTTACTGCCGAGAAAACGTGAACACTGTCCAACTGCAAGAGACATACATCCTCATGAGCCCCCACGAATGCGGGGGCCCATGAGGACCTATGCCTCTTGCTGAGACCCCCCAATCTGCATCCATGTTTTCTTGGACGGTTGTGTTTTTTTTGTAGGTCGTTCAATGAACAAAGATTTCAGAAACAACAATGTACGTGCAGTGGCATGGAAGGGGTTAACAATTAAAATCTTGCTTTTTACATGAACGGAACTGCTGCTGCTTTCAGAGCGCAGACTAGCTCCTTCAGTGTGGGTTTTTGCATGCAAGTCTGATGTGCACACAACGATGATCTTGTCTGTAAGCCTGAACGAATCTAAATACTCCACTCCCGGGATACAAATTAAACACCACTAAACTGCAAGAGGCACAGAACCTCATGAGCACCCACATATGCGGGGCTCATGAAGTTCTATGCCTCTTGAAAGCGCCGTTCAGGGCCTGTGTCTTTAAAACGGCTTGGGACCCTGACGGGATGAGGTGTAAAAAAGCAGCCGGCGTGAGGCAGACTTGAAAGGAAATGAGAGACGCATAGCGTAAACCAGACCAAAAGTGATACGATATCGAAGGGAACTCTGAGAAAACTTCTGATGAACAGATGGAGCACTTATGGGTCTATCCGAGCGCAAGTGATCCCATCTTGATCGAGCAGAGCTAAACTGAACTGGGCGGCAGCTTCTCTTTGACGTTCAATCCTCCGTGAATTGAAAAGCACAGGCATGCACTGGCACAAAAACAAACAAAAAAAAAAAAAAAAAGATCGTCAAAACGCTCCAGACCGGCGAGCGAAAGGTCCTCGGGCCGACGTCAGCATTACTCATCCCTCGCACGGCTGTGAACGCTTGGTAACCTTCTCCAGACAAGAAACACCTTATGTGTTACAATGGACGCACATAATAATGAAATGCAAAGACCATCCGAAGTCCTCTATTCTGACGTGGATACAAGCAGGCAAGCAAAAAATCCTCGGCAGGGCCGCCGTTGGACATATAGGTCACCCGCTCAAGGCCACTATAGTGGCCGACATAGGCCCGAGGACTGCATGCTCGCCAGTAAGCCTATGCTCGCCAGTAAGCATATACGTTCTCGCCTCTGGTGCTTTGAACCAAAATGATTAGGTCTAGAGAGATGTATTACGTTCCTGCCTGTGAGATGAAGGCTGCAAGAGTATATTTACGAGCAAAAGAATTTCTGCTGTCATTGGAATCCGCAGTGTTTCCGATGATTCGAATGGTGTCGCAATTATTTCGCTCGACCAGTGTTTCCGAAGATTCCAACGATGTCACATTTCTTTTGCTCGTCAGTTTATTTGGACATAATAATTCACGCGGAAGGTGGGCGGTGAAATTGGACAGAAATCGCAGGAACTTCAGCCCTCCATCTACAAGACGCGTAAACCCAGTCGGTGCCAGCTGGCCCACACTGTGTTTCTGCTATCTTCATTAACTGTTTCGAGACGTGACGCATCCGGATTCGCGGCGTAAAGCCGCGAATCCGGATGTGTCACGTCTCAAAAGAGTTAATTCAACAACCCCCTTGCACACCCCTATCCACCCCCGCCCCCCCCCAAAAAAAAAAAAAGTCCCGAAACATGGATTCAAAGTGGTGTCAACAAGAGGCATCTATAGATCCTCATGAGCCCCCGCAACTGCGGGGGGTCATGAGGATCTATACCTCTTGCAGTTGGGTGGTGTTCAAATTTTCTCGGCGCTGAGCAGGTTCATCCAGTCTCAGATCCGCAGATGCTTTGAGATCGAAGTCTGCATGCTTCAAAGTTCCATGTGCGCGCATTTGAAATTGGAAGATCATTTAAATAGTATTCACTTAGCGATCTCATGACGTTCTTACTGTGACTTAGCCCTCTGGCTGTCGGTAGAGGTTTTTTTGTCGGGATGATTCCAGCAGGAATCATCCCTACCGCTACCGACAGCCAGAGGACCTTCGTAAGGTGACCACCTGTGTATAACGACCGTTTTTATAGTCCCCTGCTTGGTCGCCTTACACAGGTTTAATTGCAAACGCCTCGTGAGAAAAATGTCCTACGGATGACTTCCGGTTGTGTTGGCCTGCGCCACGAGCAAACAATCTGCCATCGATTCTGCATACAAATTCCATATACTGTAGGTCGTGTGTGTTTGCGCATAGCGTAATGCCTTTGTACCTAAAACCTTGTGCAAATTTGTCGCTGCATTAGTCTGGCAAACAAAGACACTTGACACTTTAACAGGAATACACTTGTGCTTAACAGAAATACACTCGTGCGCAACAGAATAGACCTGTGCTCGCACGTTCGCTTTTGTGTAGGAATGTTTGCACACCCAATCCCATGCCTCCGGCGTTGTCATCCGTACAATTTGAGAGCACTGCATCGTGGCGCCATTTCCAGAGTGCGGGACAGTTGCGTGTTAACCCCGTAACTGCAGGAACACAACGAACAACGCCCAATCAGCATGAGGCACAGATCATCTATCATGATCCCCATGCAATTGTCCAGACCTGCCTGGTCGCCTTGCACATGTTTAGCTGTAAACGCTTCGTGAGAAAAATGTCCTAAGGACGACTTCCGGTCGTGTTTGAGAGCACTGCATCGTGACGCCATTAGCAGAGTGCGGGACATTGCATGTTAACCTCCTTAACTGCCGAAACACAACAAACAACGCCCAATTAGCAAGAGGCACAGAACATCTATCATGATTCCCGTGCTCTTGTCGAGGCTCATGTTGATCAATGCCTCTCGCTGACGCCACATTGTACACGTGCTCTTTGGACGGCCGCTGACGTTCTTTGGCGTCTAAAATAACACACATTTCCGAAACGCAAATCTGGGGTTATGCCTTCCGCTGGTTATCCCCCAGCCCTAACACACTGGATTGACCGTGATAGTTCAAGGGTGGAGCAGGAATAGCTTGGCACCTATTGGCGCCTTGAACTATCATGGTCGACCTGTTTTTTAAATAGTTACGCAGTCTTCTGAGGACAAAACTTTTTTTAAATTGCTGTCTTAGGGCTCAATGTGTTAAAAAGAAGAAGAACATAACGAAGAAAGAAACACGCGTAGAAAATACAGTTACAGACAGATTACTGATAATTAGTTGCATCTTCTCCTCACCAAAAGATAAGTTCCAAATTGTGTAGTTGTTTGGCATTCAGTGCCCAAACGGAAAATGGTAGGCAGAGGCAATACCAACAGGCTTTCACTGCCCAAATTACAGAGCTGAGATGGAAGCCCTGGTCCATGCTGCAAACACCCTTAGTGGCACTGCAGACCCTGATGCCCAGATTGTCTTCCTGACTGATGCCTTGTCTGTTCTTGAGGAAACAACAGCAAGCAAACTGCCACGTCTACAAGAGGCACTGCAAAACATAGAGTGCACCAGGCTGGTGCTGCAGTGGATCCCTTTATACTGTGGCATCTACGGCAATGAAGAAGCTGACAGAATGGCAAAAGTGGGCACAGAGAAAGAACAAGACGAAAATGGAGTCAGCTTCACAGAGATGAAGACCATCATTAAGTCTGTGTACAGACCACCACAACGGCTCCTAGACAGTTACCATCAGCTGTCCAGACAAGAGCAGGTGACCATTTTCCGTCTGAGGAACGGGCACAACCAACTCAATTTCCACCTGCACAGACGCTTCCACCTCGTGCCATCTCCCCTGTGCCCTTGTGGAGACTTTCTAAGCAGAGCAGACCACAGAGCACATCCTCCAGGACTGTAGGAACCACCAGTTGCTGAGGGAGGAGATATGGCCGAAGCCCGCCACTCTACAAGAGAAACTTTACGGGCCTGTGGAGGCGCTACAGAAAAACACAGATTTCATTTTGAGAGCCAAACTCCAAGTGTGACGGCGTTCGAGAAAAAGAAGAAGAAAGTGTAGTTGTTTGCATACATATTTTGAAAAATGATATTAACATTAATATAAATATTAATTTAAACATAAATATAAATATTATTAAACTCATTATTTAACTGTTTTAACTATCTCTTTTACGTGTGTTTCTTTCTCCGTTGGGTTCTTCTCTGCATTTTGATTGGCAGTCACCTTTTTGGTCAGGATTTCGCATCTTAAAAAGAAAAAGAAATTCTCGACGGAACTGCTGGTTTTGATGCTTGACGGAAAAGACAAGCTCTTGTCTTATCGATTGCTGTAATCATGCTGGTAGAGAAAGCAGAGAGCATGATAATTATTTGCTTTTGCTCTGTCGAGAATGTCACTTGACCCAATGTGAGGCCGGAAATGACGTCACGGTCCAGTGACCTTGATGATATACATGCACCCCAATTTGTGGCTGAGCAAAACGATCGGTAATCTGCATGTATTTCTGCTTATACTTGTGTATAAAACAACCACGATTCTTTTAAAGGCTGGCTATATGATCTATATAATGCACTCCAATTTGTGTTAAAGTGAAATGATTGGTAATCTGCATGTATTTCTGATTTTACTCGTGTATACAACAGCCACGACTCTTTTTATATGCTGGCCCACATGCTTCCGTCGACATACGTGGGTTTTTCATGATGTGTAGCAATGTATTTTGCTCAATGCTACAGAACCTGTTTTGAGCGACCCCCTTCTGACAGCTCGCCTGTCATCAAAGACCATCATTTAGGCGGTTTAGAGTAGCAACCTAAATGATGGTCTTTCAGTAATGACATGTGATACCTTTTGCTCTTCAAGACTTGTCTTAAGTCATCCTACCCCAGACACACCACAGCAAGATAAGGATCGACCATGATAGTTCAAGCTATTCTGGCATCACCCTTGAACTATCATGGTCGATCTGTCTCCTGCATTGCAATGCAGTCTTCAGGGGACAACGGCAAAATTGAAGGATTTCGGTGTTGGGGTAGAATGAGTTAAGACAATGAGCACCTGTCTTATAAGACCATTTTTGGGGGGTTAACAAAACGGTGGTTGCTCACAAGAGTTTACACCGTATCACTGGTAAAAAGACATTCAGAAAACATTACTGTTTGAATACGTACATTTCTATCACATTTTGATATTCGGTTTCCAAATTTCAAAAACTTGACTGTTCGACTTTTTGGGGGAGCTGTGGAGCTCAGTTGGTAGAGCGTTCGACTCTCGTCCAAAGGTGAGGTCGGGGGTTCGAACCCAGCTGGGGGTCAAAATTTGTTCAGACCTCTTTTCGGTGCCCCGTCTTTGAAATCACCTTCGTGGTGGACAAAAGACGTTAAGCCCTAAACGGTTAACGTTTTTTGTTCAACTTTCTAAAAGAAAATTTAATAAAAGTTTTTCGGCTCTCTGGTTCCTCAATTAACCCCGTCGCTGCAGGTGATCACAAATTTCGCGCCAGAAAAGACCGCGCACTGACTGACATTCTAGTGAAACAAAATTAAGCATAAAGAACACAGAACTAACAAGAGACATAAATCCTCATGAGACCCCCGGGCGCTCATGAGGATTTATGTCTCTTGAAGCTGGGTAGCATTCGCCTTACCCTGGCAGTTATGGATTAACTTATTGCAAGCAATGATGTGTCTCCCGTTTTCCCCGCAAAATTCAACGTTCCATACGCAAGTCCCCCTCCCCCCCCCCCCTACCCCCCGCTCCACCCCCCCCCCCCCACCCCTTCCCCACACATTGTGAAAACTCCACATCTCGGCCAACGCCTGTGGACTGTCTTTTTCCGACTCGCGCGAGATTATGACAAAACATGGGAAGACGTGCAACAATTTTCGCGCAATTTATGCGTTTGATGTCAAGGAAACAGGTAGGAGAATTATGTTGTTTGGATGCACGGGCTGCATTTGATTGATGACAAAAAAGGCGAGAAGGCTTGCAAGCCCATGTGAACCAGTGAACTCGCAGACATGCCAAGATTTGTTGGTTGGTTGTACATTGCTTAACGTCCCGACAGCTAGTGGGGGGACGCTGGTCTCTAGTACTGACTTGCAGTTGTTGGTATAGATGTGATCAATGAGTGTAGCGGATGTTTGGATTATTCTAGTAGGAGTTCGAACTAGTTGCTTTAACCCAAAAAGAGTTGTTGTCGATTGCCACGAGTGGGATTTGCTTTTTAGTAAGTCAATGTTAAAATCACCTAACAGCAGTACGTCTTTGTAAGTGTCATTCACTTATCGTACATAACCCATTATAATTGGCGATGAGATATTAATTTTTACTTCTAGCCATACACACTCAATCTCAGTTGATTCCAGATCATCACGTCTGCGTATCATAAGTGCAATTGAGTTATGGACATAAACAGCAATCCCTGTGTGTTTGAGGGTGTTTGGGTCACGACGAATTAAGGAAAAGTTTTGAATGCACATATTTCCGCCGCTAATTCTTGTGTCCAGACGTGATTCCGTTAGCCCAAAGAGATGGAAGTGTGAAGGCTGGTTTAAAAATATTGAAATGTCAGGAACCTTATTGTAAAGGTGAAATACATTAAGGTGCCAGACCTTCAGCCCGTGGGCATGCATGTAATTGTTTGATGGTGTACACATTTTGATGACGAAAAATGTAAATATAAAGTTTTCAATATCAGAAACTCAGTGAAACAGTCCAGTCATTGAAAGGAGTGATCATGTGCGAAAATATGGAATAAACCAAAATCACTTATAATCACTACAACTGTCAAAAATAACTTGAATGATAGTTTGTAGAAATGTCTACTCGCATTCAGCACAACACGTTTGGCCATGCACTATAATCACTAATCTTTACATTTAGTCCGGCTTACAAAAAATGGTGTGTATGCCGGCCAGACACAAGTCAAACGTGCAACTGTACTGTACACAAGTCAACCACGGTACATAGTCCAACGATTTCCCAAAACTGTCAGACTGCAACACATGTTGCTGTGATACGGCCCCATCGCATATAAACCAAAGCATCGCAAATGTTAATGGCAAATCTATGAGGTGAAACTAAAACAACAGCAGAGTAAACCGTTTCGTATAGAAATATCACCGTAATTAGATCAAAGATTGTCAGATCAGTGCTCGACACACTGAAACAGACTGAACGAGAACTGGAATCAAACAATACTAATAGCACATGGGGCTCACACACCTGTGTTCATATGCACCACGCATTGCTACAAGTCGGACGGATGCGGAAGGGCTGAGAATTAAGTCATATGAGTGTTTATTTTCTTTTTAGAATTATACTGATGTTCACTAAGTGTATGAGAATCATGAAGTGAAATTAGTTCAAGTTGAGCCTACACTTAAGGGGAAAAAAACTATTTTAACAGTCGTCAAGTAGGATGGGATCCGGTAAAACCAACTCATTTAGGCCTGGGGGCGTGTTAGTTGAACATCCGATTTACGCTGGAGAGAGGTGGACAACGATAGCAAAAGTGCAGTAACAGATCAGATTACCGCCTCAACGACGCAAAGCTAATCCGACACTATCCAGGAACTATCATCGTCCAACGTTTCCCGATCAGGCATGAAGGAGTTAATCTAACCGAAACACTGAGGCACGTTTTATCAGTTTAACACACACTTCACATGACCGCTTGGGACCGAGGTCCACTATTAGCTAGATACGGATACTGCCAGCGCGGAAAGGGAAGTGGGAACGGCTGAAAGGCTGGCTGGAACGCTGGTTGGAATGCCGCTGGGTACTGCGGCATTGGTACGTGGAATCTGTGCGGTGTGATCTGAGGCCAGGGCACGACAGGGCGCGCGTAGTTTCCATAAAAGGCGCCGGCTGGTAATGGTCGGAATGCACTATATTCGAGCAATATGCACATAGCTAATGATTTGAAGGTCGTTTGACGAAAGCGAGGCTGGGCAGGATTGTCATCATGGCGGGGCTGCTACCAGTAGTAAAGTGTCGACCAAAGGCCAACTTGAGACGATCGTCCTGTGACTAGGTGTTTTGATGTTGAAGTATTTCTAGGTCAATATTTACTTTTTGTAGTTGACCAACAAAGACGATACACGTTTTTATTACAATTACAATTGTTGTTGCAACTTTACAAGTCTATCAATCACGGCAGTGCGTTATTATATTTGTTAATGCAAGCATGTATTGCGTTTGTTGGCCAACTACAAAATGTAAACATTCGACTTGTTCTACAAATACTTTAACATTTATAAAAACTCGTGATGAATTTTTTTTTAATAGATGTAAATGTTGTTATTATTATTATATATAGCAATGTGGCAACGGAAAACTGTTTCTTTGATTAGCATGTTCGAAACAAGGTCATCCAAACTGCTATCAAAATAAAGGCCTTACTTTGCCCTACCATAGCATATATAGTTATAATAACCATTGTTAATAATTTGTGCGAAAATTGGAAATACGTGAAAAATAGTGATTTTTTACTTAGTTTTAGGCAACATTATATGACCCTGTGACAATGTTTTTTTTGTTTTTTTTTGTTTTTTTTTTTAGGTCTTGTGACCATACACCATCATGCCACATTTGGTGTTAAGACATGATAGTGTCGGAAAAAATCCAATGTTAAACTTTTTTTACGGGCTGAAAACTAGGGTCAGTACCAGGCCAAGTCCAAGCTATATTTTGTGTGATGTGATGGTTCATGTCAATTTAAACAGTGAATTTATTTACTGCATACATTTTTTTCCTGATTGTGCTCAATGCGACTGGTAAACATTACCTAAAAGCTGCTTAACATGGAAATAAAAAGATTGATGAAAGTTGTGGTTTTGAGTTACATTACATACATGTGAGGAAATAGACGCACAAACCTGAAAAAAGAGACACGCCAACTTCAGTTTAGTTTCCATAAAATGTTATTTCCAACATACTATCAATACCTTCAAAAAAATAATAAACAAACAAAATCTTCATTTACAATAAAACAATTACAAATAAGAGAAATATATTAACTGACAAATAAATATTTACACATTCAATGATTCATGCATAACTAAATTTATACAAAGTTTTCAGACTTGCGCAGTGAGCATGCACTTTATCTCTAGTGAACCCGGGCAACGAACAGATAAATAACACTAATTGTTTGTGTTTGAATGATCACACAGATAGGTGCAAGATCTTTCGTATAATTATGGTATTATGTACAGCACCCCCCACCCCCTAAAAAAAAAAAAAAAATTTTAAAAGATTTAGTATACAACCAAATGTCAATAACTTATGTCCCTTTGCAGCTTCTTCTATCAGGGTATCATAAAGGGAACCTTTTAACCATGTATGATGTAGTCTTTCATTTCCTGATGCTCAAAATAAGGCACAAATCGAAGGTCCCGACACTCACAACCAGCAGTCGCCATTGTGTATCCTATTCAGCCTCGTTTTCGTTTGCGTGACCTTTGACCGCTCAGCTCATTAATTATAGTGAATCGGCCGTCGCTTCTGTGAAGTCTGGTCGCTGACTGAAAGGCGGCTGTAGGTGCGCCGCGCTGGCAGCGTCCGCCAATCAGTGTAGTGCTTGTGTCAGGTCCAAAAAGCTCCACAGGGACTCGAGCACTAGTGTTTACAGGTGACTGGCTGCTGGAGACAGGGACAGCTAGGTTTCCGCCAGCATTTACTAGTCACTCCCAGCGGAGAGTTGAGTGGGGACAGCTTTAGACTGTGTCATTTGTTTAGTGCTGTGTCGCATCAGCAGGTTCTCATCTCGATTGAGATTACTAGTTGGCGGCAGGCAGCTCGGGTACTTTCGTGTTTGCTTCAGCCTCAGCCGCGTGTCGCAGGTCGCGGTGCCGATTTACGTCTTTCAGGTTATCTGCAGGAAAAAAGACTACCGCTTTATCTGGCGCAGTAATACCCCGGCGCCTCTCTCATTCAGATGCAGCCTGTCGCTATTAAACAGGAAGGTAGCAACTGCACCAGCAGGGGTGTAAAAATTGTTTTCCTGTAGGAACAAGACTTCTTCTCTTTCGCACAGCGATAGCCAGGCGCTGGTTTACACTACAGATGGTTTTCAGTGAGCAGCGCCCTTGTGGTAATATTGCTATGGGAAGACTCGTCGAACTACAGGAATGAGGTGCTGGAAGTCCTGTAGTACTGAGTCCACGTCATTGGTGGAGGACAGTCATTTGTGCCAACGTGGACCACTGCACTGCCGATGTCGTAGCGTGGCGCGATGTTGGACTGGGCCTCTGCCAACTGGTCAACCTTAACCTCCCGCAGGGTGCGCACACATGTAGCACCGCTTGGGTCCAAGCGACGACGATCCACCCGTAAGAGATTGAGTCGCCGATTAATAGCGCATTGACTCTGCCCTCGGGTGGGAGTCGAACACTAAACTGACGGCGCTCTCGCGTCGCCTGGAGCGTACTTGCATTAGGGGATTTAGTTTCAGTGGTACTGCTGCTCCCTGCCGTCTCTTCCATGGCCACAGACGCACGCTGAGACAGCTAAGAGAGAGAGAGAGAGAGAGAGAGAGAGAGAGAGAGAGAGAGAGAGAGAGAGAGAGAGAGAGAGAGAGAGACGCGCGAGAGAGAGAATGACATCATATTTAAAGTATTATGTCAGTGTCTGCGTGGTGACGGAGTTGCCTCTTTTACTTCATCGCCACTGTCTGACTTTCCCTAGAAGTAAAGGTTTTTTTTTTTTTTTTTAGTGTTTTAATTCCGAACTTTTAAAATATACAAAGCTGGCTACTAAAGGTGTAAAAGATACACAGCTGGCTAACGAACTCATCCAATGTCTTTCTCCAAACTAGCTATATGCAAAAGTTCAAGTAATAGCCACATTGACTATTGTAATTGTTTGCCGGTTTGCTGGCCTGCCATATGAAGAACTAGCTCGACTTCAGAGATTATTAAACAGTGCAGCTCGCGTCATTTTCAGAAATCAAAAAAGATCATGTGTCATCCTTGTTGTACCAACTTCACTGGCTTCCCATCAAAGCTAGGATTGAGTACAAGGTAGCTACTTTCGCCTTCCGTCATTTCGATGGTACACTGCCTCCTTACCGTTCCAGTATGTTAACTATTTATCAAGCTTCTCGCACCGGCCTTACGTTCTAGCAGTGAAAAACTTTTGAAAGTACCGAAAATAAATACAAAGTCCTTTGGTCAAAGGTCCTTTTGTTTCCAGGTCCCAGTCATTTGGAATTCACTTCCGAAGCACATTTGTGATGCCCCGACAATAATTTCTTTCAAAAGTCAGCTTAAAACACATCTTTTCCAGTCTCACTACTCTGTCTTACTAAATTCCAGTCTCTTTTCTGTTTCACAATAACATCATGGTGATCCTGTGTCAGTCCTTGTTGCGATGGTTGTTTGTGCTTTGGGTGTGTTTATGTGCTGTTAATTTTAGAATTTGTATTGTAATATTTGTATATTGTGTTGTTGCTGTCTATTGATTTGTGTTTAGATTTTAACTTTGATATGCATTATTCAGCGCTTAGAGCCTGCACTGCAGAGAGTTTGCGCTTTATAATTATTATTATTATTATTATTATTATTATTATTATTATTATTATTATTATTATTATTATTATTATTATTATTATTATTATTATTAAATATCACAAAAATTACGGATTCTAATCTGGGTCAACCGACATCCTATAAACGGTTGTTTATGTCTTTAATGAGACATTCAATTACATTATGCTCGGAGGCTCTCTTAGCCACCCACTTTAAGAACGTATTTCGCAAAGTTTCAAGCTTGTGTGTACAGAAATATCGGAGATTCTCTTGTTTACATACATACGCACACACATACATACATACATACATACATACCTACATACATACATACATACATACATGCATGCATGCATGCATGCATGCATGCATGCATGCATACATACATACATACATACATACATACATACATACATGCATACATGCATACATGCATGCATACATACATACATACATACGCAAATACATACATACGCACATACGGCGCTTCGCGCCAAATGTACGTTCAGCAACGATGTTAGCGTAACTAGACATGACGTAATTTTTATCTTGATACTTCAATTGCTAGAGGTTTAGCCTGCCCGCCTTTGACATCATGGACATGCTATTAAATTCGTCCCACCGTGACCCGTCCTAAAAAGTCCCTTTCTATAGTATAAATAGAAGAGACTTTAAAAAGGAAAATAAAGGTGAATGGGTCATGGGTAGACATAAACATATACCCCAGAAAAAAAGAAAAAACACCACCCTGTGGGGCTGACCAGTGTGACCCAGGGAGCTAAGAAGTAGTAATCATCACCCAAGCCCCTCCCCCCTCCCTCCTCCAGCAGCAAAGCGTCTTCGGGCCCACGACAGCCGCGCGCATGCCCAGAGGTTGATGGGGGGAGGGGGGAGAGTCCAAAAAGGAACTTTGTGATATAATTTTTTTTCCTGGGGGGGGGGGGGGGGGGGAAGGATCCGAATACTTTGGATCTCCCCCCCCTTCCCCCCTTCCCCCACCCCCTTCCTCCCTTCCCCCACCCCCTCACTCCCCCCCCCCCCCCCATCCACTCCCTCGCAGACACGCACCTGGGTGTGGGTGGCATCTAGAACTTTGTTGCTCGACAGGAACTGTTTAACGCCGATGAGACAGGAGATGAGTAGGTAGGTAGGTAAGTAAGTAGGTAGGGTAGGTAGATAGGCAGGCAGGCAGGCAGGCAGATGTGTGTTCAATAATTACAAACATGACAGTCAACACTAAGAAATAATTAATATTCTATCACACAAATCCAATGCCCTGCACACACTGTAAAAACTTTAAAACTGAACAACTAATCTCACAAATTGATACGTACCAACTCACACACCCACGCTCATCACACACACACACACACACACACACACACACACACACACACACACACACACACACACACACACACACACACACACACACACACGGCTATTAATCTAGGAAGTCTAAATTAATTAAAGGTATATCGTTTAAAATTAAAATTAAGCGCCTAGAACACCCTGGTGATTTGGCGCTATACAAATTACCTTTAGTATTAAAACAGAATATCTTAGAGTAAATATGTCACTAATTTAGTGATCACAGTCGACACACAAAGACGCAGACAAATCAGTTAACCTCTTCGCTGCCGAGAAAAAAAGTGAACGCCATCCAGCTGCAAGAGGCACAGATCCTCATGAGCCCCCGAGTCCGCGGGGGCTCATGAGGATCTATGCCTCTTGCTGAGACCGCTTTGTGTCCGTGCTCTAGACAGTTGTGGCTTTGGGTCGTTAGGACCAAGTGTACCCACGTTGGCAGGGAATGGGTTAACTCATTTGCGGCAAGCCGCATCGGGATGAGCGGCTTATGCCGGGCATCCGGATGCGCCCTACCACGAATGAGTTAACCTGCTCCGACAGATCGATGTCGTACCGCAAAGCAGTCACGTACACAGTCCCGCTGCTTCCTGTTACTGGGAAGAATATAAATCCGGCATCTACGTACATCTATTGCAAATAGTCACGCTCAAGACTATTCCTTTCTGGAACCAGAAACTCACATATGTTAACTCATTCAACTCTGACACGCCACGGCAAGACATGGATCGAACGTGATAGTTCAAGGGTTGTGCCAGAATAGCTTGGCGCCCATAGGCGCCAAGCTATTCTGGCACAACCCTTGAACTATCACGCTCGATCTGTTTCCAGAAGTGTAATACAGTCTTCAGGGGGCAACTTCAAAATTTGCGGATTTCGGGCCTGGAGCAGAATGTGTTAACCATAGCTGAATAACCGAGCTGTGCGGTGTATTCTGAATTGGATGTCTAACTCATTACATCTTGAGGATGCGCGCGATTTGGCAACAGACCCGCGGTGTCGTCAAGAGAGTCGCGCTTTAGGCACGCTCTCCGCAATTACAACTTCCCTCCCGTCTCGTCTCGCCACGCAATTAGCAAGAGTGCATAGGGGTTTGTTATAACCAGTAAGAAAAGGCTCCTCGGGCCTCTTGCTTACCGATTTTCGGTGTGTGGGTGTGGTGCGAATGTCACGCGGGTAAAGGTTAGATCTACGTTTTCTATGGACACTTGTTTTTGTTCCATGCACGGAAGGACACCCTTGAAACTGGGAAAAGCAGCTGCGGTCGACCTGTGTCGGCAAAATGGCATTGATTTTCATGAGAAAGATGGAGAAGATATGTCTTAGTAGACTCCAGTACATCTCAGAGGCTGAAGTTTCAAGAGAAAAAAAAATCCCATTTTGCCCGCATGTCTGAAAAGTCTACATTCTGAGACAGGAAAAATTGACTTCCATTTAGATGTCTGTTTCTTAAAGATTACAAATCTCACTATTTTGGAGTGCAAAGAAAACACTGATTTCATTTGTAACTAAACATACACTCAAAAAAGGTTTAGGATACGTTCATGATTAAAGCGACCTTTTTCAGGCGGGAATTCCAGCAGGTGTACCTCATTACAAACTACTAATTTGTGTAGATGATCATGTTCATTGTTATTGGATTTATATTTAAGACATTCACTATAATAACTTTATGAACATTATGTTTTAATCTGCGCATTGACCTCAGAGGTCATATGAAATGTTAATTTCCAACGACGTCATTTGTCGTTTAGTAAGCTGAGAAATGGCTGGAAGCTGGGTGGCTCAAGGGATAGAACGTTCCAATCTCGTCCGAAAAGTCTTGGATTTAAACCCAGATGGGGTCAGATTTTGTTCAGACTCTTTTCGGTACTGCGGCCGTCTTTTTCAAAAGACGTTAACCCGTTTAGTGTCAGCTGAAACAGATTTAATGGTTGTTATTTCAAGACCAAAAATAATCCCTAGCTGTCCCAGGAGCATGGATTCAAAGAGGCATAGATCCTTATGAGCCCCCGCAAATGCGGGGGCTCATGAGGATCTATATCTCTAGCAGTTGGGTGGTGTTCAATTTTCTCGGCTCTAAACGGGTTGTCTTAAGAATTTAACGTTTTTCTCTCTCACTTTTGTTACTCATGACAGGTGATCTGTCTTGAAGGGGTGGTCGCTCTGAACAGGCTCTGCTGTCAAAGACGGATTTAAGTCAAGAGCCGTATAAGAATTAGCCGAAGAAAACTAGATGACACGAACTCGCTCATCAAACCCCCAACCAGCTTTTAGAGACGTAGATGCTCGTGACAATTAAGACCTCTTGCTGGCTGAGAGACCCGTTCCTTCTGCTTCATTGAGGGTCACCATCTGGGTTGGTGTCAGACGCTTTCTAATGACGGCAGATGGAGTCTGGAGCCCGCAGGGCCGGGTTCTCTTCATAGCCCCTGAGTCCGACAGATCTAACAGGAAATGAGAGGTCTTTTGAAAACTCGTGGGCTAGAGAGTGGGTCGAATCGAACCCGACATTTATATATCATCCCTAGCGAGCGCACGGTCCTTGAGCCGACTGCGATGGCTGTTAGTTGGCCCGCGCACTAACAGCCAACAGTCGGCCAGAGTGTCTTTCGCTCCGTACTCTGGGAGTGGGACCGTACTGTCACCTTCCATTTTCTTGGTGATGAGAAGACTCCTCTAGACTGACATCCTAGGTTGGGTTTTTTTTTCTGTGGATGGGGTTCAGAGGTAAATTGGACCCAGGAGTCGGCAGGTCTTACGGCAATCTAGACATTCATTTTGGCTCTTTTATTCCGGGTCGAAAATGGAGCCATGACGGAATCTTCATTTGAGGCACAGACGCCGAAAGGTGCTGGTTAGGGTAGTGTGACAACTTACATATAGAATATCTTGGAGGAGGGTTGAGTGTCATTGCAGAAGGGAGAGAAAAGGGAGGAGGGGGAGGAAGATATAGACGGGGCTGGGGGGGCGGGGAGAAACGAGAGAGAGACAGACAGCGACAGAGAAAAATAGATAAAGACACACACATAAACATACATGGACACTGGCAGATAGACAGAGAGAGAGACAAACAGACAGACAGACACAGATATAGACAAGCAGACACACATACAGAGACAGACTACCGTTAAGGTACTCTGCCCGCGACACAGCACAGCAAAATATGGCTCGACCATGATAGTTGAAGGGTGGTGGCAGAATAGCTTGGCGCCAATATTCTGCCACCACCCTTCAACTGTCATAGTCGATATGTCTGCTGAATTGTAATGCAGTCCTCAGAAGATAACTCCAAACTGTGGGTATTTCGTACATCGGGCACAATGAGTGAAAAACAGTTCGATAATTCATTCATTGATTCATTGGTTCTCTCTCTCTCTCTCTCTCTCTCTCTCTCTCTCTCTCTCTCTCTCTCTCTCTCTCTCTCTCTCTCTCTCTCTCTCTCTCTCTCTCTCTCTCTCTCTCTCTCTCTCTCTCTCTCTCTCTCTCTCTCTCTCTCTATTATTCTTCTTCTTCTTCTTCTTCTTCTTCTTATTATTATTATAATTTATTATTATTATTATTATTATTATTTGCATGCTGTGTTTCGTTTCCTGTTGTGTTCTCTTTTGTTTACAGGACAGCTTGTAAGACAGGCATTGAGTTGCCTAGTGGCTTTATCCTGAATAAATAAAGATTCATCATCATCTCTCTCTCTCTCTCTCTCTCTCTCTCTCTCTCTCTCTCTCTCTCTCTCTCTCTCTCTCTCTCTCTCTCTCTCTCTCTCTCTCTCTCTCACTTCATCTCTCCCTCCCGCTCCCCCTCCCCCCAGTGCATTGAGGACATCGCATAAAAATGCAATTGTGAAAACAGTAAAGTGTAGCGACCCCTTTATTGCTCAAACTGTGACGTAACTAGAAGCTATGACGACAGTTTCACACGTTTGACTTCATTACACCTTGCTGATGTCATATTCTTTTGACAGCTGAACGTGAATGACCCGATCCATTGTGAAACAAATAGCAATTTCTTTTATCGGAACGCCCTGCCGGCAGTTTGTTTACGACAGCCGTAAATAGGTTAGAAACAGCTAGAGACAGCTGGGCACAGATCCTCGTGAGCCCAAGAAAACGCATACGCCTAATTTAGTACGTGAATTTATCTCAGATTGAATTCTAGACACGAATCCGCCCCTCCTCAAAAGCGCGGATTATGATATAAATGGTGTCATCAAGAGTCATCAATTCTCATGAGCCCCCGCAATCGCGGGGGCTCATGAGAATCTATGACTCTTGGAGTTGGATATTGGTCGCTTTGTTCCGACATTGAGAGGGTTAATACTTCGCTTACGTCCTATTGTCTCTAACAGTTGATCGCAGGCGAACACACATTCAATTCACAACAGCTCCCACACGCCTTGGAAAACGGTGATACATGTATGATGGCAGCTAGAGGCGATGATCCTCATGAGCCCTTGCAGACTTCTACGGATCATGAGGATCTATGGTTCTTCCAGATTGATTATGTTTTGCAATGCAATGATATATCCGTTATTTATGCGGTCAGCATCAGTAAGCATATTTCAGAAATATTATCTGAATCAAATAGTCATGGACGTCTGGCATACTCGCTGGCTTAAAATGTGTGTACCGACTAAAAAAAAGTGACATTTTTGGGATAGTCGAAAACACTGACGTGCTTCCGATGATTCCAAGGATGTCGCGTTTCTTTTGCTTTTCAGCATATAAGTGATTCCTGCAGGTATTAATTCAACCAAAATCAGTATTGACACCCGAAGGGATAAAGTAGATTTAGTGTATGACTTTAAGATCTTACTCCAACGTAAAAGCAGTTCTCCTATATGGAGCAAAGACTTGGAGATTGACAAAAACCACAATCAACAGAGTACAGATCTTCATAAACAGTTGCCTTAGAAGAATTTTGAAAATCCACTGCCCAGAGAAGATCAGCAACGTCAGACTCTGGGAGAGAACAGAGCAGATAACAGCAGAGAATGAAATTAGGCGTAGAGATGGGGATGGATTGGTCACAGTCTGAGAAAGCCAGCTTCCAGTATCACTAATAATAATAATAATAATTACGGTATTTGTAATGCGCTTATCTTATAATAATTATAACTCTAAGCGCGCACTCACAACTCGCGCACGCATGCGCACGCTTTAGACAATGACTCACGTACCACAAATAGTGAAAAACATTACGACGGTCAGCTTGCGGTGGGGAGTGTGGTGATATAGTGTTAGAACTGTTGAAAGAGGTGAATTTTGAGGGCGGACTGGAAGGAAGAGAGAGAGAGTGTTTCTGACGAAGAGAGAGTGGGAGAGTGTTCCAGGTGGATGGACTGTAGACGGAGAAGGAGCGGGGGCCGAAAGTGTTGAGTTTGGTGCGAGGGATGTGGAGGCGGAGAGGGTCGGAGGCAGAGCGGAGGGAGCGGGAAGGTGTGTAGGGGTGAAGTAAGTTGGAGAGATAGGCAGGAGCGCAGTTGTTCAGGGATTTGTAGCAGAGCGACAAAATTGTGTATTGGATGCGTTGGGGGATGGGGAGCCAGTGAAGGAGTTTGAGCAGGGGTGTGATGTGGTCGGATTTTTTCTTTCTGAGGACGAGGCGGGCAGCATTGTTCTGGACGCGTTGGAGAGTGAAAGTGGTGGAGTGAGGGAGGCCGGAAAGGAGAGAGTTGCAGTAGTCGATGCGAGATAAGATGAGAGAGACAGCAAGTTTGATGGCAGCTTCGGTAGTGAGGTATTTTCTGATCTGACTGATGCGGCGGAGGTGGAAATAGCATGCCTGGGCCGTGGCGGAGACGAAGCTGGTCATGGACAGAGAGGAATCGAGGATAACGCCGAGGTTCTTGGCCGAGTCAGAGAGGGAGATGGGGGTGCTATCGAGTTGAAGGTGGAGAGAAGGAGGGAGCTGGGAGAGTTTCTGGCGAGTACCTACCAGCATGGCTTCCGTTTTGTCGTCGTTCAGTTTAAGCTTGTTTGCTGTCATCCAGTTTTTCACGACTTCGTAGCAGTCAGCCGTGCGAGTCAGTAGTGACTGAGTGTTGTCGAGTTTGTCTTTGTCTAGTAGTTGTGAGTCGTCAGTGTAGAGGTGGTGGTGTATGTGGTGAGACTGGATGATGTTGGACAAGGGAGAGGTGTAGAGTGTGAAAAGGACTGGGCCCAGGACGGACCCTTGTGGAACTCCGCAGGAGATCGTGACTGGATTGGAAGAGACGCCGTTGATGGTGACGGACTGCTATCTGTCGGAGAGGTAGGGGAGAAACCAGGAGTGAGCAGAGTCGGTGATGCCGAAGGAGTGGTGGAGTCGGTGGAGAAGGATAGAGTGGTCAATAGTGTCAAAGGCGGCAGAGAGATCGAGTAGTGTAAGAAGAGAGATGTTGCCCGAGTCGGTGGAGAGAAGCAGATCGTTTAAGATATGTAGAAGGGCTGTTTCAGTACTGTGATGTTTGCGATAGGCAGACTGGAATGGACTGAGGAGGTTGTTGTCGGTGAAGTGGAGGTTGAGCTGGGCAGGGATTGTCATGGAACCCCCAGGAAAAGAGGAAACGAGGCAGGCCGAGAAACACCTGGCGTCGAGACCTCCAAGCAGACATCAAGAGACTGGGAACCACCTGGAGTAAAATCGAAGGAGAAGCACAGGACAGGAGTCGCTGGAGGTCTCTCGTCGACGGCCTATACCCGGGGAGGGGTGACAGGCGTAAGTAAGTAAGTTTAAGATCTTAACGCCTTCCCTGCTACGCGTATTTTGTCTCTGAAATCTCTGTTCAGTCAATGATCAAAAATCACAACCATCCGAGATACATGGATGCGCACTGGTCTCTGCAAAAGATATAGATCCTTATGAGCCCCCGCAGTCGCGGGGGCGCATGAGGGGATCTATGTCTCTTGCAATTGGATCGCGTTCATTTTTTCTCTCTGTGCTGAAGGGGTTAATGAAACTACAGGTAAGACCTTGACATTTTTTTTAAATAGCTGTCTCGCATTAAATCATACATTGTGCAGGTTTGTAATTTTGAACCTTATTATCCTATCTGTAAGGTTGAAGAACACAAACAAGCACACATACAGTATAAGTAGATACAACGTTTAGTAGATTCCCAGTGCGTCAAAGGTCATCGGGCCGACGTCGGCACGATGACGTTTGCTTGCTGGGATTGAATCATATTTTTCGAAGTTTCGTTGGCATTTCATCAATCGTTGTTTCGTTATTAATTAACCCATTTTAATTGGCCGCATTTTCCCGGTTTTGGAGGTGCTACCAAGCCACAGATAACCATTTACAGGAGATGGATTGACCATGATAATTGAAGGGTAGCACCAGATTTGCTTGGCGGATTAAGGCGTCAAGCTAATCTGGCGCTATAATAATAATAATAATAAGCGCATTAAATAGGCGCTTTATCCCAATTGAAAATCGGCTCAAAGCGCCGCCGCGAACTGAACCCAACAAGCACGCTCACGTGAATCACGCGCATTCACTCACACACTGTACATAAACACAGAACATTCACGTGGTGCTAAGGGCAAGCTCAAGCGAGCTACTGAAGTTTTTGGAAATTCAAAATCGTTCGTATTTGAAATTTGAAGTGGGCTGAAGCTGCTACCAAAGTGGAGGGGGAGGAAGAGCCGGAGTACCCGGAGAAAGAACCCCCGACGGTCCGCCCGAATTAACGGTGACACTTACTAGAGGAGAAAAATCCGACGCCGGAACCCGTAATCGAACCTCACACCCTTAGCATTGGTGGCAGGCGCCTTAACCACTGCGCCACGGACCGCTATCCCTGATTTATCATGGTCAATCCATCTCCTGCTGTAGGGCCTCGGGGCTTAATGGGTTAATGTTTTCAGTCTAGCCATCTGCGCCAGTTGTTGCAAAATTTTCTGTATGTCGGATTTAGTTTATGAGCACAGACACACAGGTATGTGAGGACATTATGTTCTGCCCTGTTGTCTTGTTAAAGGGTCAACCAACGTTTATCAATAAATCTGTATGTGTGCCGCTTGGATGAGACTTTATAAACTAGACGCGAAGTCTACTGCCATGACTGTGGTTATCACAATGCACATGATGAAGGTTGAAGAACTGCATAGAACAAAGAAACGTAGACGCGAAAAAACAGCTGTATGTTTGTGTTGGTTGTGTTGTGTTGTGTTGTGTTGTGTTGTGTTGTGTTGTGTTGTTTTGTGCTGTGTTGTGTTGTGTTGTATTGTGGTGTGGTGTGGTGCGGGGTTGCGTTGCGTTGCGTTGCGTTGCGTTGTGTTGTGTTGTGTTGGTTTGTATTTTGTTTTTGTTGTGTTTGTTTGTGTGTTTGTTTGATTATTGGTTTTGTTGTGCTTGTGTTGTGGCTGTTTGTTTGCTTCTTTCTTTCTTTCTTTCTTTCTTTCTTTCTTTCTTTCTTTCTTTGCTCTCTCGCTCCAGCCGCTCGTTCGTTCGTTCGTTCGTTCGATGGTTCCTTCGTTCGTTTATTTGTTTACTCCTTTGTTTGTTTGCTTGACAAGGTTAATTCTTTCTACCCCAACACCGAAATCCTTAAATTTTGCCTTTGTCGTCTGAAGACTGCATTGCAGTGCAGGATATAGATCGACCATGATAGTTCAAGGGTGATGCCAGAATAGCTTGGCGCCCATAGGCGCCAAGCTATTCTGGCATCACCCTTGAACTATCATGGTCGAACCTTATCTTGCTGTGGGGTGTCTGGGGTAGAATGAGTTAATGCGCATTGCATGGGTCGATGTTTTATGATTAAACAGCACACCTTTTTGTACTGAACACTGATTTTGACCCGACTTTAAGCTGATGACATCTGCAGCCTGAGGTCTACTTCCAAAATCTATGGGTTTGGACATGCATCAGTAACGCAGGTAATCCATAATGATGATATCAGTAGATATTGCACCAGGTGTGTGTGACTCAACGTGACCACGGAACGCCCTCGCAGCTATTGCATGTGAATAATATTGCTCCAAAAATATCGCATATTTAATGTCGACAACACACTCGCGTGAGAAACAGTATCAGCAAGAGACATGGATCCTCTTGATCTCTGCCTCATGCAGTCAGTTTGTTGTTTGTAGCTGTGGTCGAATTAGATAGCATATTGTGTATCTTGCTGCAGTCTTAGAATACCCAGGTGAGTGGGGGGCGAGGCTTGTTTCTGTAAAGACTGGCATAGGTGTCTTGGAACGTTTATAATGTTCACACAATGAAAGGGAAGAAGCTTCAGCACTTACAAAAAAAGTGACATCTCTGTCTGTCTGTCTGTCTGTCTGTCTGTCTGTCTGTCTGTCTGTCTGTGACTCTGTCTCTGTCTCTCTTTCTTTGATATCACAGGCCCTATTGGTCGATAAAGAAATAACGAAACGAAGTATCAAATCACACACTTATAATAATTACGACAATCAAAATATGAAAAAGAGGAAGTTAGCTGTGGCAGACACAAAGAAATTACTATAGTCTAAACATTTTGCAAAACAATTCAAAGTGGCAAGACCGGTCACATCCACTTGCCAACAGTAATTGACGGATCAAATTCTAGTTCAACCAATAGAAACAATCGTAAGTTCGGAATTAGACAGTAGAAAAACGGATACGCTAACATGGTCGCTTATGCAGCCAATTCGAAACCGCATACGTCCCATATATGTCCCATATGTGTGGAACAATTCAACCAACATCAACAATCGCACCTTCAGTAAAACAGTTCAAACAACAGAAACACTTGTATGTTAACAAGGTCGCTAATGCGGCCAGTCAGTAACCTCAGACGTGTCATCCCAGAGGCGGTTCATTACACTGCAATGCACTTGCAACCTTCCAATTTTGCATTAGTTTTAGACGCTCCCAAAAGACCTCTTTACTGCTAATATTGGCATTAACAATTGCGGCGACAAAGGTTGTAGGTAGACCAAGCATTATCACTCTGTAACCAGAAAGCTGGTTCATATTGTGTTTTTATGATAGACCAGCAAGGATTACGCCTGTCTCAGGTGCAAAAACCGTAGAATCTGTTTACATTTTCGAGCTGTGGGCGCTCAAACCCTTATTTTTGGCCAAATCTGCGTGTTCGCTGCTCCAGTTACTGTCGAAACCATACATAGGAAAAAAGCGCACTAGAGTAGGGAAAAATACCCCCTTTTCTGATAGAAAATATGTTAGCAGTTCATATTTTAAATTCTTTTCATGCCGGATGTCGGTTCGTTTAGGAGCTGTGCGTTCATGTGCACAAGTCCGGATTTTTCAGTAACATACAGAAGGCTGTCTTTGGTGGCATCCAAAGGTCAAACTACATGGGTCTGATCCATCAAACTAACATTATTTAAGAAGAAGAAGCCCGTGTGTTTACTTTGTTTGTGCAAAGCAGTTTAGGTGTACCTTTGAAAACAAAACAAAACAACAACAAACAAAAAAACAGAATAACTTAAGCGACCAAAACCGGAATTGGACCACACGAATGTAACATACGGATGTCTGTGCTAGAGGAAACTCCTTTGACTTCAAGTCAGAGAAAACGGCAGACAGTTATTTGTCGTCTATTCTATGTGCATGCAGCACAGGTTGTTCACAGCTGCATTATTATTGAATCGGCGATCAATTTTGTTACCTGTTTCGTAACCTACAGATTTCCCGTAGATTACAGCACATGTAATTAAGCCCCATTGGGGGAGCTACGTCCGATCCGAGCGCCAAATGTACGACAGAGAACCTCTCAGAGCATTTTCCACTTCAGAAAGGTGAGATTTATTGATAATTGTGCTGTGTCAATGCATGATAATGGAATATTTAAGTGTGCACATCATACATCGGTGTGAAGCAATTTGGTGTCAGATATGAGAGTTAATTGCTTAAAGTGTTTGATTATGAAACTGTTCCTTTGGCTACGGTAAGAATGTAGCATTGGGTTCTGCAACAGCTTCCACTTCATGGGAGAATAACATAAAACTAGCAGAATCTCTTTCCAGCAAACAGAGAGCAGAATGTGAAGAATTTCTTGAGGCGAGATGATAACTCCTCTCAGCTTCCAGGGAAACGCGACACAATAGGGGGATGGACGCAGAGAAAAAAATACAAAAAGAGTTTTGTAAACGACTACGTCTACAACATACCTAAAAAAAATATTTGTCAGAAAATCCCGAGTGCAACATTTCTCTGGCTTCATTCTGTCGCTGCCAACCACGTGACATGGGTCTTTGCAATTTTGTACGCCGTTCGCCCTGTCTGTGTCAGCGCCATCAAAATCGGGCCCTCAAACTGAAAGCGCTGAAGAGGTTGGGTCTTTAATAATAAATAATAATAATACATAGTTCTTGTATAGCGCTGTTCTCCAAGAAAACACTGGACTCACTGCGCATGCACAACAGCACACCCTCTCTCTCAGACACGCGCACGATTATACACTATTTTAAACCATCCCATCTCTTCCCAACACCTTACATTCACTTTCTCTAGGATCAGAATAAAAGGCAGTCAACAGTTAGCTAAACATGAGCTAAGTTTTAAATGCCCGACAGAAAAGAAAAGTCTTTAAGCGAGCTTTGAACTGTGACAATGTGGGCAGATTCCGCATTTCAGTTGGCAGCGAGTTCCACACACTTGGGGCTAAAAAGGTGAAAGAACGCTCCCCGACAGTTTTCATGTTAAGCTTCCGGATTTTTTAAAGTTTTACACTGGAGAAACGGAAGGTGCGTGGTGGCTGGCAGAAAGGTACGGCGGGAGAGATCCGTCAAAATGCCGATAGATCGAAAATTGCAATTTTGTACTGGCAGCGGAGTTTTACGGGCAGCCAGTGCAGCTGCTTCAGTAGATGCGTAACGTGGTCTCTCTTTCGTTTCTTCAAGATGAGACGCGCCGCATTGCTTTGAATCATCTGCAAGCGTGAAATCTGATCTGCCGGTAAACCTGCCAGTACACAATTGCAATAATCGAGCCTGGACGTAATGAATGCATTTACAAGTCTTGACGCCGCACTTTCTGTGAGATAACGTCTGAGGGAATAAATTCTGCGCAGCTCAAGGAAACCAGCTCGGCAGAATCTACTGATATGATCATGTATGGAGAGCGTCGAATCAATCTTCACACCCAGATATTTGACACAGATCTGGAAGGGAATGCAGCAGCCATCAATGTTTGCGAACTCGCCGTCAATCAGACTAAGGCGAGACTGAGAGCCAACAGGCATGACTTCGGTTTTGCCAGTGTTAAGCTTAAGTTTGTTGCATGTCATCCAGGACAGGACGTCGTTTATGCAACACTGTACGCTCATCTTAGCGGAGCTGAAATGGCTAGACGCGCTACCTCTTGATAATTTAGTATCGTCAGCATACTTGTGAAAATCACACTAATGGGCGGCAATTACATTAGACAGAGGTTGTGAATATAGAGTGAACAAAACAGGCCCTAATACGGAGCCCTGAATGACTCCACACAACAAAAGACTAGAAACAGGAAGCCCGCCACCCTACAAGAGAAACTGTACGGGCCTGTGGAGGCGCTAGAGAAGACCACAGATTTCATTTTGAGAGCCAAACTCCAAGTGTGACGGCGTTCGAGAAGAAGAAGAAGACTAGAATCAGATAGCTGGCCATTACCAATAACAGCCTGAGAACGGTCTTTAAAGTATGAAGTGAACCAGGCTAGGGCGGTACCACGGATGCCAACGGTCACCTCTAACCTCTTTAGAAAACAGAATGATCGAGCGTGTCGAATGATGCACTCAGGTCCAGCAGAGCAATGAGAGAGACAAGTTTCTTGTCTGCTTCAGTAGCAAACCATCTAGGACGCTCAGCACAGCAGTCTCCGTGCTGTGATCCTTTCTGTATGCCGACTGATGCATTTCTAACAGACCGTTTCCAGACAAATAGCTTTGTAGCTGTTTCAAAACAACCTTCTCCAAAATCTTTGAAATAAACGGAAGGTTAGAGACAGGTCTAAAATGCTTCAAGTCGTTTGGGACCAGTCCAGGCTTTTTCAAGAGTGGTGTCACAACAGCATGTTTAAACTGAGTAGGCGCTGCACCTGTAGAGAGAGAGGCATTAACTATGATGGTAATCAGTGGGAGGAGATCATCGATACACTGTTTCAGAAGGAACGTAGGCATGGGATCAAGCACACAGTTCTTTGTTGGTGACTTCATAATAAATTCGTGGATCTCCTGCTCAGTCACTGGCTCGAAACGAGACAGGTCTCAGCAGACAGACGGACTATTTCCGACACACTTGCAAGCATCCAGAACAGAAGCATCGTGTCTCTTTCAAGTCTTGGAAACGTGTTATTCTGGTGCAATGTTGTGGTCCAAATTGAGTCCGCGGAAAATTATAATTGCAATCTAACGAGGACGTTTAAATTGTGCTATGTCAGTATTTAGGATGTCGCTGACTTCTTTGCCTACTCCAAGTATATTATCAGCCACTTATTTCCAATTTGCGACGAGTGCTGACTGTACGGACAAGAAGAAAGCAGTACAGGACCTGTCTTTGTCACGACACGCCTGACGGAGTCAGGGCGCTGTGGACAATATGAGTGCTGACACTCGAGAAAACCCACCCACTCTAAATAAACCACACAACGCCAGTGATAAACAATAACAAATCTTTTATTACCTACTCTTTAACCCCCACCCCAACCCACTAACGCCCCACACACTCACACATACCCACGCATGCACTCATAACGTATTAACACATGAAAAAGATTAACAGATGAAAAATGACTAACAGGTGAATATGATTAACAGGTGAATATGACTAACAGGTGAACATGACTAACAGGTGAACATGACTAACAGGTGACTAACAGGTGAACATGACTAACAGGTGAACATGACTAACAGGTGAACATGACTAACAGGTGAATATGACTAACATGGCCAACGGCTATACAAGGCGGGTAACTTTGTCTCTGTACAGTGTCCTCTGTGCCACACTAGACAGGGTGGCTCGTAACGTAAGAGTACCACCCTTACACCACAGAGCACCGTAGCCGCGCTTGCCCACGCACGCCTGTGACCGACGCTCAGAACGTAGAATCAGCCTGCTGTAGCCCAACGTACTTGTCCAACAGGACCGGCTAGCGACGGCGTTCCGACTCCCGATGATGCGTCACCGTTGGTCATGGAAGATGAAGAGATCGAAGAACGACGAAATCTTCGAAGCCAATGCACTGTCACTGGTGAGTCCTCCGGCAGGACGAGACAACCAAAGACGAAGACGAACCGGAGGGGTCTTCTGCTGAGCAGCAGCCGTGGTCGCTAGTCTCTCGGACACCCACACCCAGGAACACTGGCCGTGGTCTTGCAGGGAGGGTAAAACAACCCTCACACAGCTTGTCAAGGGCTCCAAACGAGGCCGCACCCTGACCCAGACTCTCACTTCGCTGGCTAACTCCGCTGACCGACTGTAATATCCCTCTGCTACCTCGCAGGTTAACTTTACTCTGAACACTGTTCGGTTAAAGCTACCCGGCGAAAGCGTGCAACCGCTGTACTCGCTCACTGCTAAGCTTGCTGCACGGGCTTTACGATTACGCTCACACTACATTTATTAACTTCCCTAAACTAAGGCTATTTACAGAAGTCGGCGACCTACATTTATTAACAAGAAAACGACTTGGCGAAAACATGTCACATCCGTTACGTGACATACCCCCCTCCCAGATCAAACACCCGGGTTTGATTCCTATATGACTGTCCCCTTACTGCTTCCACATTTACGGTTTCTACCACCCTGTTCTACTCAAAAAGTCAGCAGGAACATTTCCTTTACCGGCTGTGCTTTCTACTCTAATGGAAAATGGCTGCAACTGCAAAGCCCACCTCATCAGTCGACTGTTTGTGGATTTAGCTTGTTGCAAGTACTGCAATGGTCTATGGTCGGTCTGTACGACGAATGTCCTACCATACAGATACTGACGGAATTTTTGAATTCCCCACACGATTGCAAGACACTCCTTTTCGATGGTGGAGTAGTTACGCTCTGCTTTGGATAGTTTCTTGCTCGCGCATGCAACAGGCTGTAAACCGTTACCATGGTCCTGACATAATACGGCTCCTACCCCCCCTTCGGACGCATCTGTCTGCAACACGAAGAGACGACCGAAGTCTGGCAATGAGCACACAGGACCTGAACACAGTCGCGCCTTCAGCGTCTCAAATGCTGTCTCGCATGCATCGTTCCAACCGATCTGTCCAGTTTTCCCTCCCTTGGTCAGGTCGGTTAGTGGGGCTGCTATGGCCGCAAAGTTAGGAACGAACCGGCGGTAATAATTAGCCAACCCAAGAAACGATCTGACTTGTTTCTTTGATTGTGGTCGCGGCGCGTCTTTTATCCGCTGCATCTTGTCTCCCTCTGGTTTTATCTGACCGTTACCCACTGTATGCCCCAGATATTCCAACTGCTTGAACCCCAAGTAACACTTTGTAGGTCTGGCCGCCAACTGGACCTCTCTTAGCCTACCAAAGAGCTGGGCAATACACTGTAAGTGACGCTCTTTAGTGGAGGAAGCAATCATGACATCGTCCATGAAATTGCTAACTTCTGTCAATCGCAAAGGTTCTAGTAACCTCCTCATCATTCGGGAAAAGATTGCCCCTGCCGTCTTTAACCCGAAAGGCATTACCTTCCACTGAAATTGCCCTGCCGGTGTGGTGAAGACAGTTGTCGGTTTGTCGCTCTCTAACATGGGTACCTGCCAGTAGCCTTTAGCTAGGTCTAACTTACTCAAGTACTTAGCCTTGGACAGTAAGGAAAATAGGTACTCCACGTCAGGCATTGGCTCCGCATCGAACACGACCTTTTGGTTCGGTTTTCTAAAGTCCACGCAAAACCTAACAGTGCCATCTTTCTTCTTCACCAAGACGATCGGTGAGTTGTATGGGGAATTAGCTCTCTCGATTACTCCCATCTCTAGCATAGCATCCACTTCGGCTTTGACTACCTCTAGCTGAGAATGAGGTAGAGGATATTGCTTCGTTCTCACCGGCACTTCATCAGTCAAGTGGATTTCACACGAGTCTAGTGTCGTCCTCAACGGATAATCTGTCAAAATATCCTTAAACTGGACAGTCAGAGCTTCTATAGTAGAATGGATCTCTGGACAGTTAGGATCAAGATGGATGTCAGAGGGTCCTTCAGACGCTACTAAAGGAATGGTAGGTACTTCCTTTACCGCCCTGAATGCCTCTCCCCCCTCATCTTCGTCCTCCTCATCTATCACTACTGTAGCTACTGACACTCGTTCTTGGAACTTTTTCAACAGATTTGCATGGTACAGTTTATTTTTACTGCCCACCCGTACCCTGTAGTCACACTCTCCGACTCTCTCTAGAACTTCGAATGGTCCCTGCCAAGCCATCTCCAGCTTGTTGTGTTTAACTGGAAGTAACAACAAAACCTTGTCTCCTGCATTAAAACTGCGTGGTTTGGCTCTGCGGTCAAAGTGCTGTTTCTGCTTTTTCGAAGCTAGCTTCAGATTCTGTTGCGCTAACCTGCAAGTCTCTTCAATGCGATTCCGTAAATCTACTACGTACTGGCTTGCATCTCTCACCTCTTCTCCCATCTGCTCTTTCGTCCACAGATCCCGTAGAACTGACATGGGCCCCCTTACAGTCTTGCCGTACAATAACTCGAACGGCGCGAACCCCGTCGATTCCTGAGGAACCTCCCTGTACGCAAACAGCAATGAGGGAATGTATCTGTCCCAACATCGAGGTTGCTCGCTAGCTAACTTCTTCAACATGGACACCAAGGTACCGTTGAAACGTTCTACTAGGCCATTTGCCTGCGGATGGTAAGGAGTAGTACACTTGCCTTGGATGCACAGCAAACGGTTGACTTCAGACATCACTTGTGAGGTGAACTGGGACCCTTGGTCGGTGAGTACCTCCCTCGGAATCCCCACCCTAGACCAGATTTCTAACAATGCCTCAGCGACCCTTTCTGCTTCGACCCCCTTTAAAGGTACTGCCTCGGGGTATCGAGTGGCGTAATCGACGGTCACGAGAATGAACCGGTTTCCTCTGTCGGAAGCTGGAGCAATAGGCCCCACAATGTCTACCGCTACTCTCTGAAATGGTTCTTCTACTAGCGGAAGCTGTTGCATAGGAACCCGTGGTACTCTCCCTCTTGGTACTACTTTCTGACATTGTTCGCACGACTCACAGTACCTGCGAACTTGAGCACACAGCCCCGGCCAATAGAAAGTACCCCAAATGCGTTCCCGGGTTCTCTTGCCTCCCAAATGCCCTCCCATCGGTGGGTCATGCGCTAAACGCATTACAGTCTCCCTCAAAGGCTTCGGAACGACTAACTGAGACATTTGGCTGCCCCCTTTGCTATAGACCCGATACAGAATTCCCTCCCTCCTGCAAAATTTTATCAGACTTTTCCCTGACGGAATTGCTCGGCCCTCTTCGGCCAACTTCCTAGCGCGAGCTAGAGTTTCGTCCTGGTTCTGCCACTCTATCAGTTGGGCAGGAGTCACATCGAGATCGGCCTGCTTAACGACTTTAAGCGCGCTCTCTCCCTCCTTTTCTCTCTGAACCTGAGCTCGAGTTTGGACCGCTGCTGCCGTAGCACACTCACTGGCATCGATGGATACGGGACTACGTTTCCCATCTGAAAAAGTCACCCAGTTTCCTAGGATTACGTCTGGTCCCATGCGCTCCATTACGATAAGTTCGATCGTCCCTCGCACGAATGGGGAATCGATTTCAACCCATGCAGTCGGATACTTATCGGACTTAGTATGGTCGACGGGATTGACGTCGATGAACCGACCTGTAAAATCCCTGGGTTCTATCCACTTGGCGGCGATCGCACCCATATCTGCGCCGGTATCACGCATGATACGAACTTCTTCCCCCTGGGCTAATCCCTTACTCCACGGGTCGTAGGGCCGGATCGTCCGCGTCCCTACTGTCACAGGCTCTGTCATTGCGGCTACTGTCTCAGGGGCGATGGTGACTTGGTTAACTGACGCCTTGCTCTGACAGTTCCTTGCTAAGTGCCCTGGTTTGTTACACTTAAAACACAGCCGTTCACCAGTCCCCCTGCCTGAACTAGCTGGTTCTGCCCTATGTTCTGCTTTGGCCTCAGGGGGTTTATTCGACCCTTTGTCCTTCTTGAACGGCGGACGAATCGGCCCCCCACCCAATGGACGCGAGACTGCCCGTTTGGTGTCGATATGGAGCTGTGCTAGCTCCGCGGCCTCTTCACCATTCCTAGGACGTTTTTCCCTAACGAACATTTCAAGGTCTGCATTCATAATAGCATAAAGTTGCTCAGACAGAAACACGTCTAGCACTTGTTCTACGTCCTCTATGTTCTTATGGGCTAAAGTGAACCAACGCTTGACTGAGGTCTTTAACCTAACGAACAACTGGGGAAACGTTTCGGGACCTTCCTTTCTGGCTTCGCAAAACTGGCGTCTGTAATATTCAGCGTCACGCCTGAATCTTCTCAGTAAGGTCTCCCTCACCACCTCAAAATCTTTCCCTTGCTCTACGGTCAGCCTAAGGTATGCATCACGGGCCTCCCCCTGCAATAGAGGTGCTAACCTGATCCCCCATACCTCTTTCGGCCACCCCTGGGTTTCGGCTACTCTCTCAAAGAGCTGAAGGTAAGACTCCACATCTTCCTTATCCTCTAACGGACGCATCTTGAGCGAGTAATGCTGACTAGACTCCGTAACTGACTTCTTTTCCGATGCTGCTAACTGTAATCTAAGCCGCGTTTCGGCCGCGACGAGCTCTTCTTTCCGTGCTTGTTCCGCGGCAGCTAGCTTACGTTCGGTTAATGCTAAGTCGTCCCGCCTAGCCTGCTCAGCCGCCTCACGGTCCATCTGAAACCGCCTCTCTAACGCCCTACGCTCTAGGTCACGTTCCCGTTTTTCTTCCTCTCTCCTAACTTCGGACAGGATGAACTGGGTTAGAGCTCCCCCACTAAGTCCTAGGCCCTCTCCTATCACTTTATACTGCTCATATGGGTTTACCATCACCCCTAACCCCTCTTTACTTTCCTGATCCCTACTGGGTGTCAGTCCTGCTGCAGTGAGAGTACGGGTAAGGGTACTCACCACCGTTTCCTTCCGAGAGGGAGTGGCCAAAGTGGCTCCTCTCTCTCCTGGACCCTCATCCCCTGCACCACCACCCTCGGACTCAGGGTCGTGCCCCGACGTGGCACGGGTGGCCCTGGTATCCCGTTTAGGGGGCATCCTGATGTGGGTGTCACGGAGGCAGCGACGACAACTGCTCCCCAGCAGGACCCCTGCCAAAGAAAAAACAAAACAAATAAATACACAGAATACAAACAACGAATAAGGGCTAGACAGTGACAAGAGCCGAAGGGTCCTCACCACTCGGTACCTGAGTAATGAGAGGCAACCACTCATGCCACCCCCCGTTTATGCGCACTGCACTCTCTGGCCGTGGCCCCTGGCGCAATACGCCCCCACTCCCGCCAACCGCCCGCTAAATCTTACTCGTACCACAACACGAACAAACGATCACTGGCGCACAAAAATACCCTAATCTACCTAATCCGTTACCTCCCCCTAATCCTTATCCCACCGCTGCCACCAAATATGTCACGACACGCCTGACGGAGTCAGGGCGCCGTGGACAATATGAGTGCTGACACTCGAGAAAACCCACCCACTCTAAATAAACCACACAACGCCAGTGATAAACAATAACAAATCTTTTATTACCTACTCTTTAACCCCCACCCCAACCCACTAACGCCCCACACACTCACACATACCCACGCATGCACTCATAACGTATTAACACATGAAAAAGATTAACAGATGAAAAATGACTAACAGGTGAATATGATTAACAGGTGAATATGACTAACAGGTGAACATGACTAACAGGTGAACATGACTAACAGGTGAACATGACTAACAGGTGAATATGACTAACATGGCCAACGGCTATACAAGGCGGGTAACTTTGTCTCTGTACAGTGTCCTCTGTGCCACACTAGACAGGGTGGCTCGTAACGTAAGAGTACCACCCCTACACCACAGAGCACCGTAGCCGCGCTTGCCCACGCACGCCTGTGACCGACGCTCAGAACGTAGAATCAGCCTGCTGTAGCCCAACGTACTTGTCCAACAGGACCGGCTAGCGAAGGCGTTCCGACTCCCGATGATGCGTCACCGTTGGTCATGGAAGATGAAGAGATCGAAGAACGACGAAATCTTCGAAGCCAATGCACTGTCACTGGTGAGTCCTCCGGCAGGACGAGACAACCAAAGACGAAGACGAACCGGAGGGGTCTTCTGCTGAGCAGCAGCCGTGGTCGCTAGTCTCTCGGACACCCACACCCAGGAACACTGGCCGTGGTCTTGCAGGGAGGGTAAAACAACCCTCACACAGCTTGTCAAGGGCTCCAAACGAGGCCGCACCCTGACCCAGACTCTCACTTCGCTGGCTAACTCCGCTGACCGACTGTAATATCCCTCTGCTACCTCGCAGTTTAACTTTACTCTGAACACTGTTCGGTTAAAGCTACCCGGCGAAAGCGTGCAACCGCTGTACTCGCTCACTGCTAAGCTTGCTGCACGGGCTTTACGATTACGCTCACACTACATTTATTAACTTCCCTAAACTAAGGCTATTTACAGAAGTCGGCGACCTACATTTATTAACAAGAAAACGACTTGGCGAAAACATGTCACATCCGTTACGTGACAGTCTTCAAACGTCTCGACCATAAAAGGAACAATACACATACATCAAGTTGTTAGTGTTGTAAAGGGTTTCGTTAAGGTATAGCAAACATCATGCTTCTGTGATGAATGCTTTGCCTTTGGAAAAGGTCGAGAGACTGGCGTCTTCTTGTATCGATGTGAAGGATGGTCAGAACATCATATATCATCAGTACAACCCGTCCGTGACACCGGCACACGATGACGCCGGTCAGTGATAAATATTAATCAACCCCGAGAAACCTACGAAACTCAAAGAAGAGGAGTTTGTCGACGCTCTGTATGACAACAAATGGTTCATTGGTAAAATACTTCAACTTGACCCTGGCGGTGACGCGTACATCACTTTCCTCACACACAAAAAACCCACAAAACCGGGTCGTTCAAATGGCCTTCAAAGGCAGACAAAGTCAGGGTGGATAAATTTCATTTCGTTCTAATGAAAATCGATGAGCTGACACAGAGAGGAAAGAATCGGGCGGTGTACACGATTCCCAATTTGTATGATTTGATCGAACAGCATGTGTGCTCCGCGTAAAAGTGAGATTCTTCTTTGCCACTTTGATTGATGGTTTGGTTTTTTTTTTTTATAACTTTTTTAAAAAATCGTAACTCTCGGGTTGATTATAATGGACGTTTCATATGCATATTACAGTATTTTGAAGACGTTTCAATTTGTTGACCCTTTAAATAGTTTCATGTCAATCCCGTAATTACATGTAATCTACGGGATATTTCTAACTCTTTACTTTCGGTATGATTGAACCGTCAGTCCATTTCTTATTAATTCAGTCCTTATTTTGTAGCTTTGTGCAACGAAAAAAAGTTGAAAACAGGACAAGGTGGATGCTTGCTGACTTATACCTTTTTCTGTAGATTACAGGTAACATATGGGAAACTATGGATGGGTTTCTGGGTCAAGAAGGAGTTTTATCCTTCAACTTTTTGTATTGTTATTTCTCAAAGGGGACGCCACAATGATTTTTTTCCTTCGTGGTTAAAATTTAATTGATATGTATTCACTTAATATCGTCTTTGTTTACTTTGTTTTTCTCACAAATTAGAATGACAAAGGGAAAAGGCAGCAAGCACTCCCATGTCATTTTTCTTTCACACATTTATTCTTGAAGCATTTTGTTAAACAAAACAACAGTCCGCTTTTGGTTTCTTTAATTATTTCTTTAATCACAGGGAAATAACCCAACCTACTGGATTTTTACTGTGCGTAATCTACGGGATATTGGGTGCATTTTCTAGAAGGCTTCTGTAAAATGTTCAGAAGACCTGAGCACTGATTGTTGACTGAATTGTTTAGCCATCATGTTGGTATTACTTATCATGGGAATCTTTTTTGTTTTGTTGTTCACGTTTCAGTTGCATGAAAACTTTACTGTCCATGTTTGAAATTTGTTTGTTTATTTTTAATAGAATTCATGGGATCGATCCTGCCATTTTTGTGTCTTTAGACAGGTGAACGTTTTATGCTTTGTGATGGAAAAGAATCCACCAGGGCTTAACAGGATACTAAATTTGTCCTTTTTCTGCCGAGGGTTAATATTTGGCGAGACAATATATAGACTTCCCGTAGATTACAATATAAAATGAGGGTAGACGTAAACATCGGTCTGCAGTTAAGGATAGGAACGCTAGACAGGTGGGCCTTTCTTTGTTTTGAACCGTGGGATTGTCCACTATATCAAAAACACCAACCGCAGAGGGCTGTGTTAAGTTTTATTTTTCGGCAGTGTAAAAGTGGAAACTGAAAAGAAAAATGAGAATGGCTCATAAATCCTCATGCGCCCCGGCAAATGCGGGGCGCATGAAGATATGTGCCTCTTTCAGTTGAGTGGTAGTTCCCAAGTAAGAAGATTCAATTTCGCCAATTTTAGGGCAGGACGCAATTTGGAATTGACAAGTGGGCGGTTTTAGTCTCAATCTGATGCATCCCAGGCTTCTCGCCTTTTTAGCTTTCAGTGCGCCTTTCGAAGATTCGCGCACCCAAACAAAGAACACAACCTTTTCAAACCCTTTAACTGCCGAGGTAAGACGAACGCTACCCAGCTGCAAGAGACATAAATCCTCATGAGTCCCCGCTGTCGCGGGGGCTCATGAGGATTTATGTCTCTTGTTAGTCCTATGTTCTTAATGCCTAATTGTGTCGAATTCACATCTGGGTTCTTCACGAGAATGGGAATTCTGTCTCCTGTTAGCCATATGTTCTTAACAGTTAATTGTGTCCCCTTTACATCTGTGTTCTTGGACGAGAATGTCAGTCAGTGTGCAGTCTTTTCTGACGCGAAATTTTTGATCACCGGAAGCGAACGGGTTAAAGGGAACCGCTGCTCTTACAATAATATTAGTCAAAATAAAAGAGGGGCTAACTTAGTTTGTGAAGTCTGAATGTCGTGAAATGCAATAATTGTCTGCTCTTGTTTCCCTTTGAACGCAGGAGAGTTCAAGCGAATCACACCAAGGACTGTAGAAAATTAATTGAAAACCTCTGTTACTTTCTGCCGACTAACATGGATTGTGGAAAGTAGAGTAGACAAGTTTCATCTGAGGCAAGACGACATCAAAAACCCGATGTATCGATATGTTTTAGCAATCAAAGCACCGCGCTTAAACAGGCCAACGATGCTGCCGCTCTAGACAAAGCAGGGCCGGATCAGTCTGTTTTATGGGGGGGGGGGGGTGGCGGGGGCGCTAAACGACAACATAAAAACTGTATACTGTTCAGGAGCGAAGGCGCGTGCTTCCAGGGTCTGAAAAAATCGATAAGGGGGGCGGGGGGGTACAAAAAGAAAGAAGACGCATGCTTCCGGGGTCTGCAAAAACCGATAAGCGGAGGGGGTGTGGGGGGGGGGATGCTTTCAGGGTCCGAAGGTTACTAAAAGCGGAGGAGGGGGGGGGGTGTTGCAATAGCATTATATCACCCCCCTGAATTTTTTTTTTCAAAAGCCGAGGGGGGGGGGGGCGTGCTGTAGTACCAAAGCACCCCCCCCCCCTGGATCCGGCCCTGCAAAGCCTAGTTTTTCTCTGATCTAGAAGGAAACGTGTGCATTGAAGTGTACGCAGCATGGATGGGGGCTCTCTACAGGGGAAAAAGCGGGGCTGGGCCTAGAGTTGATTGCGTGAGTCTCTTAACCCCTTCGCTGCAAATGATCACGAATTTAGCATCTGAAGAGACTGTCCACTGACCGGCATTCGCACGCAGAATACACGTGTAAATGGGACAGAAATAGGCGATAAGAACATACAAACTAACAAGAGACATAAATCATGAGCCCCCGCGACTGCAGGGGCTCATGACGGTTTTTGCCTCTTGCAACCGGGTAGCCTTACGTTCGCTTTGCGCAAGCAGTTAACTCATCCAGCCCGACGGCCGTATTTCACAAATTTTGGAGGCGTCATCTAATGACTATGCACTAGTTGCAGGAGATGGATCGACCATGATAATTCAGGGGCAGTGCCAGATTAGCTTGGCCCGGACAGGCGCCAAGCAAATCTGGCACTAACCTTGAATTATCATGCTCGACCCATCTCCTGCTGTAGCGCGTCAGGGCTGAATGGGTTAAGGGGTTACAATGCACGGCCCTATCAAGCATTGCAATACTGAAAGTATGCGCATGCATGCGGCTTCAATAACGTGCGCTTTTCCAACCCTTCCACCCGCCTCCCCCCCCCCCCCACTCCACCCTCTCATCTATCCTACACCACCCTAGCCCCCTTTGCATAGGGTTTGGGAGCTGGGTGACTCAGGAAGTGGAGCGTTCAACTCTTGTCCGAAAGGTCATATGTTCGAATTCAGCTGGGAAGCCCTGAACGATTAGACATTAATTATAAAGGAGATATTGCTATCTCTTAACCCCATACTGCCTGTGAGTATGTTCCTTCTTTTAGTCAATATCGGATTGTTCTACATGGTTCTCTTAACCCCTTCAGCGCCAGCGCACGCAGACTGAGTTTCTGCATTCCCTTCGTTAATTCAACACTCGAAAAGAAAACCTAGCCGTCTTAAGAACCTGGATTCAAGATGCTTTAAGCAAGAGGCATAAATCCTCATGAGCCCCCGCAACTGCGGGGGCTCATGAGGATTTATATCTCTTGCAGTTCGGCGGTGTCTACATTTTCTCGGCACTGAACTGCCTAGCCAGCAAGAGACACCACTTAGAGTCTCCCCGGAATCTATTTCACTAGCAATATATTCTTTTTCGACGCTGCTTGTTGTTTTGATGCCTCTCTGGGTCTCTTGAAGATCCACGCCCCTTGGAAGCGGGACCTCTTTGAAGAGGTAGCCACCTGAATCCAAAACGTGTATCTGAAAAGGCAAAGGGCGCGCAGAGTGCACAGTGTCGATTGTTTCTTAGCGGAGGTAGCTCGCCGCGCGCATCAACAGCAGGTGAATGCCCTGCCGATGACTGCGCACCGGTTGGTAGATTGAAACACAGGATTCTGAGAATACAGTGTCGTGAAAAGATAAAATAACCCAAAGAAGAGAGAAACAAGCTTAGAAAAGACAGTTACAATTGTATTTTCTGAGCTTAAGAAAATACCAAATGAGTACCCAACGCGTTAAAGGCCATCGGGCCGACGTCGGCCCGATGGCCTTTTGCGCATTGGGTAGGAAAAAAAAACACTGTCAGGGGAGAGAATTGTGCATTACCGATCATAGACCTAGTTTGACCAAAGCACACAAAAGATACCCTTTAACATAATTCGGGGGGCTTCCATATTCATTGCTTCTAGCAACAACTCAAAAGTGCAAAAGCAAAAGTAAAATCAATCAAACAATGGTCACCTGAGGCAGAGGAAACACTCCGTGGCTGTCTAGAGTGCACTGACTGGGATGTGTTTAAGGAGGCAACATCAGACATTCACGAGTACACAGAGACTGTCACTGACTACATTGCCTTCTGTGAGAGCCTCTGTATTCCCACCAAGACCTGCAAGAGTTTTCCTAATGACAAGCCATGGTTTACAGTAGACATTAAACACAAACTCCAGGAAAAACATAACGCATACAAAGACAATGACAGAGAAAGGTACAAACAGCCAGGTATGCAGTACTAAAAGCATTAAGACTGCCAAGCGCAACTTCAGAGACAGACTAGAACAGAAAATCGCAGCTAGTAACCCTAGAGACATCTGGCAAGGCCTCAAGGACATTACAAACTATAAACCAGCTTCCAAGACTGCTGATGTTACAGATGCGTCTCTTCCAGACACTCTGAATGACTTTTATAGTCGTTTTGACAAAAAGAATATGACCCCACCTCCTTCTGTGGAGAGAAGTCATACTGAGAACCCACCTTTCATTATTCTAGACGCCGATGTCAGGTGCATGTTTCAGCGTCTAGACAGCAGGAAAGCTGCCCGTCCAGATAACATTTCTCCACGCTTACTCAGAAACTGTGCCTCGGGCGTCTTTACTGACATTTTCAACATGTCTCTCTCTCTCTCAGTGCACTGTTCCTCAGTGTTTCAAAAGGTCCACAATCATTCCTGTTCCGAAAACATCCAAAGTGTCCTCCCTAAATGACTACAGACCGGTCGCTCTGACCTCAGTTGTCATGAAGATGCTTGAGCGCCTCGTCCTCCGGTTTCTGAGAACATTTACCGACCCTCTGCTGGATTGTTTTCAATTCCCGTATCGCGAAAAACGTTCCGTGGAGGATGCGGTGTCACTTGGTTTGTTTTATGTTTTACAACACCTTGAAATCCCAAACACCTATGCCAGAATTTTATTTGTTGATTACAGTTCTGCTTTTAACACCATTATTCCATCCAAATTGTACCAGAAGATCCAGCAAATCGGAGTTCCAGAGGCATTGTGCCTCTGGACCCTCGATTTCCTGTTGATGAGACCACAGGTCGTTAAAATTGGTGGAAATGTGTCATCCACCCTCACTTTATCCACGGGCACACCTCAGGGGTGCGTGCTCTCCCCTATGCTCTACGCCCTGTTTTTTTATGACTGTGCTTCATGCCACGCCAGTACTAAAGTTGTGAAATTTGCAGATGACACCACAGTGGAAGGGTGCATTACAAACTCAGACGAATCCGCTTACCGTAGTCAGGTTGAGACTCTAATTAGTTGGTGTAATAACAACAACCTTGAACTGAACTCTGGCAAAACAAAAGAAATGATTGTGGACTTCAGAAAGAAACAGTCCCCCCCCCCCTCTCCCCCTCTTGTGATCAATAGTGAAATCATTGAAACAGTCCAGAACTTTAAGTTTCTTGGCACGACCCTGTCATGTGACCTGAAGTGGGAGGAAAACACTCGCCTCATCGTCCAAAAAGCACAGCAGCGCTTGTTCTTCCTGCGACGTCTGAAACGTTTCGGTCTCGGTGCCCACGTTGATGCAATTCTACCGAGCTGTGATTGAGAGCGTGCTCACCTTTTCGATCACGGTTTGGTATGGTTCCATCACGGCCAAAGAGAAAATCAGACTGAGTAGGGTGGTCAAGACCGCTTCAAAAATCATAGGCAGAGATCTTCCTAGCCTAGACTCACTGTACCAACAGCGTCTCTTACGTAGAGCAATTCTTATCTCCAGTGATTCCACCCAGCCCGGCAATGAGCTTTTCCAAATTTTACCATCAGGGCGCAGGTGCAGGTCCATCAGTACCAGGACCAGCAGATTCCGCAACAGTTTTTTCCCTCTGGCTGTTCACGCTCTCTCTGATCATCCGGACTAATTGGAGAGAGCGCGAGTGGCGAGTGAGAACGAATGTGTACAGTCAGTTTTTAACTGAATCAGATGTTACTCTGTGTGTGTGTGTGTGTGTGTGTGTGTGTGTGTGTGTGTGTGTGTGTGTGTGTGTGTGTGTGTGTGTGTGTGTGTGTGTGTGTGTGTGTGTGTGTGTGTGTGTGTTTAGTCTTAGTAACTGACATCAAGACAAATTCCAATGTTTTTATAGTTTTGTACATGGAAACATATGGCAATAAACTATCTTATCTATCTTATCTTAGTCACTTACTTGTGCTTTGGTCAAACTAGAACTATGTTTATTGGTGGATGATGCACAATTCTCTCCCCTAACAGTGCTTTTTCCTACTTACTTGTAGTTTCTTCTAAATTACAAGCAAAGACAGTCAACCCTGTGTTCTCGTTGGTTTTCTGAGCGTGTTCTTTTTTCTATGGGTTATTCTCTACATTCCGCAGTCATCTTTTAGGTCTGGATTTTGTGCAGGCATATAACAGTAAATGCATCCTTGTGAAAAGCGAGGATTTCACTGTGGTACAATGCAAAACCTGCTTTTCACAAAATAGACCTGCTGTCTTTTGCAAGTAGCACAATACGATGTAGCAATGGTGTGTTCTACGATATACAAATTGTGGAAATCAGATATAAGTCAAATTTGCACGTGTTTCGACACGTAAAAAGAAATGGATAAATGCCCGGGCAAACATGCGACATCGCATAGCCGTACTCGTACATCGTGGGCAGTGGGCAGATGTTCACATCTGCAAGGGACATAGACGACCCCGCCCCGCTCCACGAGTCGCCTGCTGCCTTGCAGGCCTGGCCGCTTGGCTGCGGAAAGGCTAAGGGAGGAAACCCCTGACATCAAAGCCCCCGTGTCTCCGGGGAAGGCTTTTGAGCCAGAGACTAGGACAAGGACAGTCTGATATAAAACCTACGACCCGAGGACCTCGATGCCATCGTCCCAGCTTGCTAGGCCATGGCAGATGAACCAAGGGTTTAAAGGGTGGGGCCAGTACTGCGCACACTGCACTCCACCAAAAAGCTCCACCGCGCAGGCTTTAGGAAACGTCCACGGACCATGACACTGACCATTCCAAGTCCTGTAGCGACATCACTTTCTTTCTCATATATTCTGTCGAATCTTACAGGACTTTCTCACATATTCTGTCAGTTGACTGTGAAGTTAACCTTTCGGCGAAAAATCGACACCATGTCAACAACGCAAGGTTCCTACCATGAAGGCAGACACTGCTATTAGGCTCCTTTGCCTCCCAGAGCCAGGAAGATCCGCAAACTTCACAATTTCCGTTCCACTGCTTGGCGCCAAATTTAAATCGACAGGTTTTCATCGACCGCGAAAGCTCACGGGTGGTGCTTGATTAGCTGGTGCCAAGCTAATCAAGCACGACCCGTGAGCTTTTACGTTCGACGAAACTCTCTCAGTTGGCGTCTAAAGTGAAAGGTAACACAACCAGCTGGACGATGACATTTCTTGCTATGTCCAGTCCAATCCAGGCGAGAGAAGCAAGAATCAACGACAGGGTTGTGACGTCGTATGTCTCATGTCTGTATGAATTTTGTCGTTTCGCTAGCCAGTGACCCGCTTAAGCCCGTTATAAATTGGACAAACCTTTGATCAGCTAATCTAGATTGATTTGTTTCTTAACTGAGGTTGAACGAACCTGAACGAACCTAGGCGAACTTGAGCAAACTAGGTTCGTCGTGGTTCTCTTTCTTAATTGAATTGCTTGGTTCTGCGTAAGTAGGTCTGCGAAGGTGTTGAAAATGGCTGCCGCAATGCCGCTTTGCGATTTGTAAATTGTACTCCTTGCTGGAGGGATCCCACAAACAACGTTACGCCTCCCACAAATCAATAAAATAAGTCTTGTTCTTGCACGAAAGTGAAACATTGCCGTCCGCCATGGTTGTTAGATCGGTGACTATCTTCTTATCTCCAACGCAGAAGAGGGTAAAAGTTTTGACCAATCAGAGGAAAGGATCGCCTTGGATTGCTCATCATGTCCAGCGAACTTTTTCCGACAGCAAACTATGGTTTGCCGAGGTTCGCGAACTACTTCGAACTAGGTTCGCCGTATATTTGGATCGTCCAATTAAGAACCAACCTGGTTCGCCCGAGATCGCGAACTCTAGATCGTCAGAGTTGGCGAACAAATGTACGGGTAGGTTTGTCCAATTAAGAACGGCTTTAACAGTCAAAGAACGCCTTACTCAGCAGAACCTGGTTTGATGCGGCCGCCTTTATGAGAGGTCACTTGTCATTAACACCATCATCTAGGCAGTCTTAGCTGATATCGATGTCTCTTTCAATCGATGGCTTGAAGGGAGAGATGTCTTGAAGTGCCACCTGTCATTAAAGACCATCATTTAGGTGGCGGCAACCACCTAAATGATGGTCTTTAATGACAGGTGACACTTTGTGCCCTTCAAGACATCTTGAGAGAGAGAGAGAGAGAGAGAGAGAGAACCTGTCTTTTGCACACACAAAAACAGGTATCGTTCAAATCAGGTTCCTCTGTGTGCATCGTCACAAGTCCGTCCGCATTCATCCTCCCTTTTGTAGTACCCGTTGCTTATTCTAGTTCTGGCCAAAATCAAAGCAGAAGGCCTTAGGTTAACCTTTTGACGCCGTAACGCGCATACGTGCGTGCAGGGCAAAGCTCCGTTGCCGACGGGACACGCACATATGTTACCCGGCCTCGTTTACCATGGTGTACGAAGCGCGCACATATGCGTTTTCCAATGACAGTATAGCTAGCAATACGTGCAGTACGGTGTAAGGGAAGCAACCTACTATAATATGTCAAGCATTCATTTCTGTATTTTTAGAGTTACTTTTCTTGTTTATATGCACTAAAACGAACGAATCAGAAGCTCTCAGACAAAACAACCGGGCAAGCACGAAAAATGGCGAATTTGCGGCGGCGTGGTCGATGCATTCCAATTGCTGAAGTACTTGAGCAAGTCCTCCAGGAAGGTTCTGATGAGGAAGGAGAGCCTTTGCATGATGAGTCAGAAGAAAGTGACAGTAAAGACGATTTTTTTGCTGATTTGGAGGACCAGGAAGACGAGCATTATGAATCTGAGCCAGAAGATTATGAAGAAGACGATCAGGATGGCGAGGAAGAGATGGTGGCTGAACATGGTAGCTCATCGTCTTCAGAAGACGAAGATTTCGCCAGGAATGTCCAACAAATCAACATCAATGCCTTTGACATGGAGACAGACATTGATGATGCAGATGAAGGTGCCGTTTGGGTTCGAAACCTGAATAACTTTCCTCGCATTCCTGCATACACAGGTGAGAAGCCATGTGCTTTGCATTGTTGTTGTTGCTTGAGTGGGCGTGTCTTGTGTGTGTATTTCACAGGCGTGCGCGCACGTGTGTAGATTATATATGTTGTAACAGTGGAAAATATGTTTACATTTCTTAGTTATAAATAAAAGTATGACATACGTGTGTGTGTGTGTGTGTGTGTGTGTGCATGCATGCATGCTTAGCTTGTGAATGCATGGTGTTTGTGTGTGAGCATGCATGGCGTGTAAATGCATGGTGTGTGTGTGTGTGTGTGTGTGTGTGTGTGTGTGTGTGTGTGTGTGTGTGTGTGGAGTGGGAATGCATGGTGTGTGTACACAAACATCTGTTGATAAATTAACATTGGTCTTTTTGTTTTACAGCTGTACCAGGACTACATGTGGATCTTGGCGATGACACCAAACCCATTGATGTCTTCAAGCTACTTTTGACGGACGACATCATTGGCCACATCAAGACTGAGACCAACAAGTATGCTGAATCCAGCATTGCACTGAAAAGGCAAGGGAGACCCCTGCCACCCAGGAGCATCTTCTCCACATGGAAGAAAGTGACCAGGGATGACATCAGAAAATTCCTGGCCATTTGCATGCATATGGGGATTGTGCGGAAGCAGGAGTTGAAGAACAAGCGGAAAGTGACACACTACCAGTGTTCATCCTGCATGGTTGCTCTGTGTGTGACACCTTGTTTTGAGCTTTTTCACACAAGGAAAGACTTTATGATTTAGCCCAGCACCAGTGTTGTGTATTTTGAGTGAAACAGTTGACACAAAGAACATGAACTTTCACATCATTTGACTTCAAAAGTGTCCTCAGTGAAACTGTGGTGTGTGGAGTTTGGAGTGTGGTATTAAAATTTTGTTTTTTTGTGAAAAAAAACTTATATTGTGCCTTTCTTTCTGGATTATTTACTGGGGACACACTGGACTATATTCTGGATTGCAATGTAAGTGGTAATTTTCACACTTTGCATAACTAATACACTAACAGCATGTGTTTTCATAACCCAATGCAAATCTGACTGTTTTTGCTTTTTGGCTTCTTACCCTATCTTCTTTATACACCTCTAAAATCTTGAAAATACAAAATATTTTCTTCAGCATAATGTCTATGTATTCATCTTGAATTGCTCTTTCCATTGATACCAAATATATTGGGGTATGATAAGATATTTACTACAAACAAGGCCAATGAAAATGTCAAAATTACCACGCCACCAGGGAAGTGAGTCACAGTAAAGCATACGCTCCCGGGGAAAATCCTAGCTGTCAGACTACGGTGTCAAAGAGTTAACGAGTCTCGTAAGCATATCCGCCCCTGATACGCTAATTCTTAGCATAAGGTTACGTATGTTACCCGCTTTGTTGGGTTGCTTGGTTTGTTTTTGTTGTTTGTTAGTTTATTTGTTTGTTTGTTTGTTTGTTTGTTTGTTTGTTTGCGTGCTTTTTTATTTATTCTTTTGTTTCTTTGTTTGCTTACTCGCTAGCTTGCTTTCTGATTCGTTGGTTGGTGTGTGGGTGGTTGGCTGGTTGATTGGCAGGCTGGCTGGTTGGTTGGTTGGCTGCATGGTTGGTTGGTTGGTTGGTTGGTTGGTTGGTTGGTTGGTTGGTTGGTTGGTTGGTTGGTTGGTTCCTTTCTTCTTGCTTTCTTTTTATCTGTTTCTTTCTTTCGTTCTTTGTAAGTTTGTTTGTTTGCAGTAAGTATGTTTGTTTATTGGTATGTTTGCTTGATTGTTTGTTTTAATTTGTTTGTTTGCTTTTTTGCAGTCACTCTGTTTGTTTGTTTGCAGTCAGTTTGTTTGCTTGTTTTGCACTCAATTTGTCTGCTTGTTTTGCACTCAAATTGTCTGTTTGTTTTTTGTAGCCAGTGACTAATACTTGCCACAGACCGGTTTAAAGATCCATTAGTTCCTCTGTTTGTGGCAGTAATGAGCTCTTTCGTCACCAGCGTTACACCATCCCGACCAATCAGTACGACGCCGACCCTAGTGCCTTTTGCTTACAGGGACTGGGGGTCATGACTTCTTTCTGCCTGATGCTGCTTGTAATCAGTGACCATTTCCCACAAAAAGACGGCTAACGAGCTGCGTGCAGTTCTTTCTGAATACGTCTGCTGGCCTGTGATTTTAGGCCTTACGGCTGTAAGCCGTAAGGTCCAAAATCACAGGCCCGCACAATGATAGTTGACATCGTAAGGGTTCACTGTAATTACGCATCAATTTCAAGAAAATCAGGAAATACCGTCAATAGGTCGTTACTATTTATGGCTGACTTTGCTTACAAGACTGGAAACCGCCAAGATGGCCTTAGCTGCCCGTTCAGCGTTAAACCCCAAATAACTAACTAAACGACTTCCCTGCCATTGTACGTACAATTTTGATTCTGAAATATTGATTCATTCAGCGACCAAAAGCCAACAACGTCAAGAAACTTGGATACACACTGATCTCTGCAAGAGGCATAGATCTTCATGAGTCCCCGCAGTCGCGGGAGTTCATGAGGATTTATGTCTCTTGCATTTAGATCGTGTTCACCTTTTTCTCGGCAGTGAAGGTGAAGGTGCATGATTTAAGTGATTTTGAGCAGTTAATATTGTTGTCAATGACGTTTCTTCAAAGACGTTACGTCTTTTTAGTCAATGACCGAGATGGACTTTACTGGAAGTAAAAGACAAGAGTACAATGACCCGCAAAGGAAATGCGACGTCATTTGAATCATCGGAAACACTAAAGTGTTTCCGATGATTCCAATGACGTAGCATTTCTTTTGTTCGCCAGTGGATACTGTGCCCTATATATACTTTCAGACGGGTCTATGACGACGTACCACAGTGCTTCATTTGGCCACACGTGATCTGAATTTCGCAATATATGGATCTAGTTCTTTTTCTGCAGTCGGTGACCAGTTTCTAATCTATCAAAAACAGTCGACTAAATCGTTCTGTAAAAGCCATGTAGTCGGAAAAGACAAACCTTCCTTCGGGTCAGGACTCTATCGAGCTTTACGTATTAAAGCAGTTTCGGTTCCGCGTATATGGAGGCGGCACCTCTCGAATGCGTTTGTTTGCTTTTTTTTCATTTTTAAATCCAGCTGATTATCGATCAGGCACTAGACTTGAGCTCTCATCGTGGCAAGTTTCCCTCCACGGTTGGCGCGGTAATGAAAGTGCTTGCTGTCATAAAGCGCTGCTGAAGCCCCTCGCGGGTTCTCCCCTTCAAAAAAGATTACCGCAGATCAGTCGACGGTGCAGGATGCTTGGTCGCCAACGTCTGTGTCAAAAGAATCTTCGACCATGTCACCACAAACTCCAGTCATAACTGCGTGGCGATAGTCATGTGTGCCATTAGTCCCATGTAGAAAAAAAAATCCAGTCCAAACTAATCCAAACCCGTGAGCTAGCCTTTGTTGAATTCTCGGCGTAAACTTAATATCTAACTAGTAATCCAGTCCAGTCCAATCTAGACCAGTCCAATCCAGCCCAGTCCAGTCCAATCCGATCCAGTCCAATCCAGTCATATCCAGTACAGTTAAGTCCAATCCAGTCCAATCCAATCCAGTCCAGGCCAATCCAATGCAGTCTAAACAATCTAATTCAGTCTACGTCCACTAACGCAGCAACATCCATAACAACATGTTCGCGCATAATAACATGTTCGCGGCGCTTTTGAAAGCAGGGTTAAAAAAGAAGAAGAGGGTAAAAATGCAGTGACCACTTTTTGCGTGCAGACATTTTTTAACCAAAAATTAACCCTTTGAAATATTAATAGATTGTGGGTTGCAATTGTTATTTCTAAAAGTGGTTATTTCTCCGTTGGGTTCTCCTTTGCATTTTAAAGGCTTCTTGGCAGTCACCTCTTTGTTCAGGATTTCTGATGGAAGAAGACTCGAGGTAGTGACAAGAGGTAAGTTCTTTAGAGCGTAGTGCATCACTATCGGCGCTGGGGTGTTAGGCAATGTACCAGCTAACCGTCCCAAGAGCTGTAGCTCTTCGACTCCTCACATCTGTTAAATGACAAGTTATTGGTTTCAGAACTCCAGCTGAACGTGTGATTACCCACTTCAGCATCATTCTCCAGGATGGTTCATCCCTTAACTAGAGGGTCAGACGGGATTATTGACAACGCTCGTGTTAGGCAATGAGTCTTTTCTTACCTAATCACACCACAGCCGGGGCACGCTGACTGCTTGCCAAAAACAAGAGGCTAAAATACTAATGGGCATAGTGAACTCGTCTTAACTGCAAGAGGCATAGATCCTCGTGAGCCCCGCGTCAGCGGGACTCATGAGGATTTATGCATCTTGATGATATTCATGAAGTCGGGGTTTAAATTTCTTTGAGAGATATTTCTTGGGCGTGGGAAAAGGGCTCATGAGGACCTATAGATGTCTCTTGCTGGCTCTCATAACATGGGCTTTCATTGTTTCAGATGCTCTTTGACACACTGGTTGTCGCTACCGCTGATTCGAAAGAGACGTCCAGTGTGGCAATTAGACTAAAAGATATTACTTGAACTTCGTCCGACAGTTTAAGTTAGTCCTTTTTGTGTTGTATTATTGCGAGATACAACACGATATTTTAGCTTTAGAGAAGATCAATGCAAGATTAGCGAAATATAGACACCCCTGGCGCAAGGCACGAAGATCAGCATCAAGCGAAACCGGTGAAATTCATGGATTTGTTCCGCAATACCCTCCGTTTTTACCACTCCTCGGCACAGCCATCCGCGTTGATGACGCGGCAAGATGAAAAACAGTCATTAATATGGATGGAGCTCTTCCTATTGTCTGCTAATTTGCCAACGCGTTGCGTAAGCATCATCAATCAATATGTGTGCTGGTATGTGATTTTGGACCTTACCAGCTGAAGCCGTAATGTCCAAAATCACAGACCAACACCTACCTGTAAAACTGAAAAAGTGTACAGCGTCAATGCGCCGACTTTGGACGTGCCATGGCCGATACTGGCCCCGTTACCACACAATATATAGTGCCATCTTGCTTGTTGAAAACATTTTGCTCTTTTCATAATGTCCGGTAGAAGGGACAGTGCGATTTAAAGACGCCATCGGAGTTTCAGTTAAAAGACGCCATCTGAGTTGCGGTTAAAAGACACTCTCTGTGGTGCGGTAAAAAGACGCCCTCGATGGTGCGGTATAAAGACACCGTCTGTAGTGCGGTAAAAAGACGCCGTCTGTTTTCCGCTCAAAAGACGTCCTCTGAGTTGTGGTTAAAAGACGTCCTCTGAGTTTCGGTTAAATGACGCCTTCTCTGGTGCTGTTAAAAGACGCCCTCAACGGTGAGGTTAAAATACACTCTCGGTGGTGCGGTCAAGAGACACTTCTGTGGTGCGGTTGAAAGACGCCCTCTGTGTTGCAGTTAACTTCAAAGACGAGCTGTTCCCCAGACGTCTAATGGCCGGAATTGTACCCATACACGACTTAAGACACCGTGATCGAGTGATAAATGCTGTTATTTGGCACAATTTTCCATGTAAGACACTCGGTCTCTGTGTCAAAGTGTAGCTGAGTAACCTTTCCGGATCGTAATCACAGTAAAGGTTACTCTTCAATAATATTCTCAGATTTTTATTTTTTTTCGTCTGAGGTGACTGGCCTCAGACACCTACAAAATGAACGTCATAATATAATTAAGTGTAGTGGTCTCTGATCTTGGCGCTTACGTCATAATGTTTGGGTTTCTGAAATCTTTGTCAATTCAACACCAAAGAGCCCCAGCCGTCCAAGGAACATAAAATGGCGTCACCAAGAGACATGGATCCTCATGAGCCCCCGCAGTTTCGGGGGCTCATGAGGATCTATGTCTCTTGCAGTTGGATTTTGTTCAGCTTGCCTTGGCAGTGAAGTCCCAACGAGTCCACAAAAGGCTGGACCGGAAGCGCTACCGACAGCCAAAAGGTTACAAGATCAATGATTAAAAGTGAGGCTGTTTCTGCCAACCAGAAGCGTAGAACATCAGGGGTATCTGCGGTTGCTTGTACTCATGAACATCTATGCCTACAGGAGGCTTCCTGAAGGACTGAGGACATACACTGTAATCTGCTTTACGCGAGCAGGCGCACTTTTAAAGTAATTTCTTGAAGTTGCAGACACTCTCTTGAAAGCACACTTCGGTATCCCTTTGGTTGACGGAAACGCTATTTGTTGAGGTGATTCCTGCGGGAATCACTTTAATAAAAAGCGCTACAGACAGCCAAATGGTTCACGGAAACAATTCATGGTATGTTGTAATGGGGGGAAGGCTTGGGGCGGAGGGGGGGCTGGGGGGGTTGGGGGGCGGGGGGGGGGGAGAGGCGAGGGGGTGGGGGTGGGGTGGTGACAGGGGGGTGAGGGCCGGGGGTGTGGTGTGGGCGGGATATAGGCCAAAATCGTAAACATATATTTTTAAAAAAATTATCATGGCTGCTAATTGCTGCTATCTCTGAACCTTTTCCGTGTCGGCAGAGGTTTTTTTTGCTGCGATGACTCCTAAAGGAATCATCGCAAAGCTAAAAAGCATCGCAAAGGCAAAAGGTTAATGTTGTTACAAAAATGGATTGCATCAACGTTTGAAAAATGAGCGTTCGCTACCAGGCTGACAGAGGGTCAACAGGGAACAGTCAACAGGGCGTCGCCGGCAGGTGACTTTGGGCCACTGCAATACGGTTACTTTGCAAGGATCGTGAACGACGTATTACCGTAACAATTTCTTTGTACACAAAGAGTTAATATACCCGTAACTACCGCGTTTTACCGCAACAATTTCTTTATACACAGAGAGTTAATATACCCGTAACTACCAAGGTGGGTGTTTTTACCTACGCATGTACCGGCCGAATATTCACGAGAATTAACCCCTTCACCGTCGAGAAAAGTGAACCTGATCCAACTGCAAGAGACATAGATCCTCATGAGCCCCCTCGACTGCGAGGGCTCATAATGATCTATGCCTTTTGTTGAGACCAATTTATAGCCATGTTTCCTGGACGGTGTTGGCTTTTGGTCTTTGCATGAACCAAAATTTCAGGAAAAAATTACATAGTTACAGTGGCAGGGAAGGGGTTAATAGGTTATGTCTACCCGACCGTTTGTACCCGTCTCGGAATCAAGAGCAAAATCAAAGGTTTCCGGGTTTGGGTTTTTTTTGTTGTTGTTTTCTGGTGGTTTTTTTTTTTTTTTTTACCTATTTCGGCTGTCTCTAAACTAGACCACGTGTGCCTTTGCGTGGGGGATACAGACGTTACTTGATCTACGTCACTTTGTGAGATGTGCGCGATTCATCGTAAGGCTGCAATTTTACGTATGAGAGGATCAGGAAACGGTAGATTTCAGATGATACCCATACTTTGAAACTTTTCAGCCCACATTTTGACCTAGTCATACCCGAGAGCCGGAAGCTGTACGTAACAGGCTTAAATAGACCCTGTTTATGAAAAAAAAAAAAAGTCGGGTACTTTATACAATGTACTGAGAAGATTGATATGTCCATTAAAAGATTCAAGAAATGTCACTGAAGTAAAAGTATTCATGGGAGAAAAAAAAAACTTGCCCTGTGAAGGCAAAAGACAGAAAGTCCATTTTTTGTGAAAAGCAAGATTTTCATTGTGTTGCAATGAAAATCTCACTTTTCACAAAAGCGGATTTACTGTCGTTTGCCTTCTTTACAGACGTCAGGGTTCACGGACATGAAAAACACACTATACCCATTTCTCATTCCATGCCTTTGAATTCACCTCTCTCTGACACTGACCACTGCTTCTGTGAGAGAAACTCGTGTGATATTAATAACTTTATATATCCCCCTTTCATGTGCACACCTTTAGACATTTACCCAATTGGAGACGTGTGATTGTTTACAATAAAGGCTGACCGATCGACCCCCATAACAGCATATCGTGCCGGTCCCTCGACCAGTTGCCAACCGAATGCAAGAGGCGTAGATTCTCATGAGCCCCTGCAGCCCCTCTTGCTGATAAGGCAAACTCCATACATGTATGAATTTGACTGACAGTTTTAAATGAAGATCAACAGTTTTTGGTGTGGTTTGGTTGAGCTTGGTTAGGGTTGGGTTGGTTAATTTGGTTTGTTAGGTTTGGTCTGCTTTCCTTGCCTGTCTTTTCCTTTAAATTGATTCAGTTAGGACTGGTTTAATGTTGTTCTTTGTGTGGCTTTGGTTTTGTTTGGTTATTTTCCTTTGCATTTGTTTTCATTTGTTTTGGTTCGTTTTGTTTGGTTTGGTTTGGATTGCTCCGGTTTTGTTTGGTTTGGTTTGGTTTTCTTTGCTGCGATTTACTTGAGTTTGTTTTCTTGTCTGTTTGTGGTTTGCTGTGTTCTCTGTTTTCTTCTGCTAGTGCTTTTATTTATTTGCTTTGTTTTATTTCAGTTTACGCTGTTTTACGGTCGTTCCCTCTTCCCTATCATATAACAAGAAACTCACAAAACTATCTTAACAAACAATTACAAACTTCGTGTTGGTATGGATCGGTTCCGTTCTCTTCCATCCCTGCTTTCTCAAACAGAATAAGGTATCAGGGCTTACAGCCTGCGAGTGAAACATTATTGAAACGTCCATGAACTCTCGCAGGCTGCCAACCGTCTCACGATAACCGCCATAGCTAAGCCATCATCTCCATCCTCCGTCTCATAAATCCATAATCCAGTCGAATCCTGCAGAACCTACTCCAGCCCCAAAACACAGATCTGCAAGGTGTAAAGACATGCCTGCAAGACGCAACGACTATCCTCATGCGTCCCCGCAGCCTGTAGGCTGTGGGGGCGCATGAGAATTGTCGCCTCGTTGAAATATACTGATCTTGCTCATAGACTTTTCATAGTGTGTTACCATTCTTTTTTCTGGCCAAACCGTCTTGTTATTGGAGGCTGTTTAAAATTGAAAGCAAAGCCAACAAGAGCCATCGACCATCATGTGTCCCTTAAGCCGCAGGGGTGCGTCAGGGTCTATGCCCCTTGCAGGCTGAGCGAATTTGCTAGAGATCGTACATAATGTGTATTCTTACTCTGCCCAGAACGTATTGTCATTGCAGTCTGTGTTTACTTAGCCGTCATTTGTGGCAACAATCATGTCAGTTCTCCGGATATTTCTCTCTGTCACATGACCATGTACTCAAAGACTGTATGGCCCTATATATCCCACGCCCACGTGACCATATAGTCCATGCCCGCGTGACCATGGTATTCCACGTTCGCGCGACCATAATATTCCATCCCCACATGAGTCATGTTCCCTGCCAACGGACCCGCGCGTTGCTTGCCAAATGAACACAGAACTTTATTGGCCATTGTCGGCCCGTGCCGAGGCTCCTGGGTAAATTTAGTTTTTCAACCGGTCCCGCTTACAGACATATGTGCTGGTTTGTGATTTTGGACCTTACGGCCTCACAACCAGCACGGCGACCCATGCTCAGACTCGAGCCTAGACAGAACAGACTTATCACTCCTCGTTAATTTGCGTAACAAACGCACACTTCAAGGTGTATGTGTGGCATGTCTGTGCTTTTGATCCTTACGGCTCCAGGTCGTGACGCCCAAATCACAGGCGGATTAGCTCACATACAGCATCCTGTGGCTGCGCCGGCGCAGGGTTTTTTTTTTCTCCCAAGTTTTTCGTACCTTTTGCTAATTTAGGCATACGACGCTTGACTCCAGGGGTGCACAGTCAATTGAGACATACTCTCGACCCTCACTGATCCGTGTCGCTCTGTGGTCTAAAGTCTGAAACACAGACCGGTACAGACGTAATAGATCAGAGCACGTGCAGGACATAAAGAAGCTGATAGGGTCATTCGTCAAAGATGTTGCCTCGTCTGGGAGGTCTATATAACTAGTTACTTTAGTCCCTCCATCTAGAATCTACAATCGTTCTCGGAATGCAAGTGGAATGGATTACCATGCGCCCCTGCACAAGACAGAAAGACTGATAGATTCTCATTAGCCCTGTGATATACAGGAGTTCGTGGGAGTTTATGCCGCCCGTTAGCGCTGGAATAAACTGGAGCTTGTAGTTAGGTACATTTCGCCAGCTTGTCCTGCGACTGTAGTGTAACTCTGTTTTCATGACGCTCTCCGTCTAATGAACAGCTAAAACAGAGATTTCACAAAATAAGAAGCACAGATTTTCATGTGCCCCTGCGTCTGCAGGGGCACATGATGCTCTGTTTCTCTTGTGAGATCTAAACAGTTATTATCACGGTTACTAAGCGTGTGTTTTGCCTACACTCCACTCGATAATCTCCCCCCCCCCCCCCCCCCCCCACCTTTTTATGCAGGAATGGCTGGAGCCGATCTCAATCTCGTGGAAGAAGAGGCGTAGATTCTCATGAGCCCCTTCATTTGCAGGGCTCATGAGAATCTATGCCTCTTGCAGATGTTTGAAGGTATTTGTTAGCTCTTGTTAGTTACACTGCCTGTCCGAATGATATACTGTTTTCCATTACTGATGGCGGAGATAAGGAAATGAACAGACTGTATAACAAAACACTGTCCGCACACTTCTTGGACGTCAATACTATTAAAGGGGACTACCTTCTTATCGGTACCTATTTCTGCTGTAAGATATAGTTTAGTTCAGTTTGGATCGGAAAGGCCCACACGCGCTACACCCCACCAGTCAGAAGTGTAGATAGTGGGGTTTTTCGGCGTCCTGCTAACATTGGTCTGGTTTACTGTGAATTTCTCATGGCCTTTCAAGTCAGTCCAGCGTCCACTGCTTTTATCCACACTTCTGCTACGGAAGCGATCGATTGTGTGAGGGTGCACTTGGCCTCGTTAACTCCGCTTATAACAAGGTCGGATATAACAACAGTCGGATATAACAACACTTTTTCGGAACTCACGACAGCACTCTTTCTATGTAAATTACTTCGCTTATAACAAACTTCGGATATTACAAGAAAACGTGGGCCCCGTGGAGATGTGTTATTTCCGAAGTTTACTATTTATAACCTCTGTGAACGACTGAGGACAATCTGTGGGTGCTAAGTGGATATAATCCCATGTAAAATTATAGGCCAGAGACATTGTATCACTGAATGACGCCGCATGATTTACGGGCGAGCAGTGTCGGTGTGCGAAACTGGCCGGCCTTCCTAACTCATGGATGCTAGTATAGAAACCTGTAACCCGGTTTGCAGGAAATAAATCCCCAAATACCTAAATCATATGTCCATGACCCAAGTTCGAGAACCCGTGCACTGGAAGCACGGACACAACGCCCAACACCGATCCGACAAGAGGCACAGATTCTCATGAGCCCCCGCAGTTGCGGGGGCTCATGAGAATCTATGCCTCTTGCTGCCTTGAGTTTACATCTGTCTTGTTACGTTTAAAGCTGTTCTTAATTAGACGAACTTTTGATCGGCAAACCTAGATCGGAGAAGATCGGCGATCTTTTGGTTTGTTTCTTAATTGAGGTTGAACAAACCTAGGCGAACTTCAGCAAACAAGGTTTTCCATGGTTCTCTTTCTTAACTGAAGTGCTTGATTCGGCGTACTTACTGTCTGCGAAGGTGTTAAAAATTGCTGCCGCTATGACGCTTCGCGATTTGAACGATTTTTGTTTGTGTACTCCTTGCAGTAGCGATCCCACAAACAGCGTTCCGCCTCCCACAAATCAATAAGAATAGGTCTTGTTCTTCGCACGAGTGAAATATCGCCGTCCGCCATAGTTTTTTTTGTATCGGTAACTATCTTCTTATCTCCTAGGCAGAAGAGGGTAAAAGTTTTGACCCATCAGGTTCGCCTTGGATCGCTCGACATGTCGAGTGGTCTTTTTCCGACAGCGAACTATGCTTTGCCGAGGTTCGTAAACTACTTCGAACTAGGTACGCCGTATCTTTAGATCGTCCAATTAAGAACCAACCTGGTTCGCCCGAGATCGTGAACTCTAGATCGTCAGAGTTCGCGAACTATGGTTCGTTTAATTAAGAACGGCCTTTACGCAGAATGCATCGTGTCGTGATCTGCGCAGCGGTCACAAATAGGACTCGTTGTCCGACTTCGAACAGGAATGATCAAATAATACGAATTATTCCTAAATTAGAGTCAGGTGAAAGACAGTAGGTTGAGTTCGTTTATAATCAAGAGAGACAGTAGGTTGCTCCCCTTTATAGTAAAGACTCAATGGGCCGTTTCGCTGGATCGCTCCGATCACTGTTACATGCGTCATCGTAGCAGTCGCCAGCACTCCTGCAATATTGCAATGTCTTAAAGAATGTACGTGTTTACCTCATTCTACCCCAACACCGAAATCCCCAAATGTTGCCGTTGTCCTCTGAAGACTGCATTGCAGTGCAGGACACAGATCGACCAAGATAGTTCAAGGGTGATGCCAGAATAGCTTGGCGCCCATAGGCGCCAAGCTATTCTCAGTGGCATCACCCTTGAACTATCATGGTCGATCCTTGTCTTGCTGTGGTGTCTCTGGGATAGAATGAGTTACATCAAACAGCGGAAGTCGGTGCGGCGAACAGAATTAAGCAGATTGGTCCTCGCGAGCCTCTGCGGCTGCAGGGGCCCGTGAGAATATATAGGTCTCCCGCGGATGGAGCAGGGTGGGTGAATCTACTGAAAGTTTGAATTCCGTTAAAAAAAAAAAATCGATCTCGTAAGTAGCTGTCTGGTTGGAGTAGTGCACATCTAAAAAATGCATATGGAATACGACCAAGTGAACAAAAAGTGCTCCGGCTGACGTTACCGGCATTGGCCCGCACACAGTTGTGCGCGGGCCAATGCCGGTAACGTCGGCACTATGGTCTTTTTTGCACTGAACTAGCAACCGTGACCTTGTCATGTCCATGAAATATTTGTATGCAAATTGTGTTTCTCTGATACAGAAATCAACATTCGAATGTAACAACACAAAAGCGTGATATTCACGTTGATGACAATGTCAATGCATTGTAACAACAAAAAATGTAATATGATAATACCACTGTGAATGCATTTGAATTACAAAAGTGTAATGCGATACATTTCGAAAGGAGGGTCCATAGTCCAGCTGCAAGAGACATAGATCCCAATTTACAATTATACCAAAAACACGACTTACGCGCTTAGAGCCCATTGCTCCTGGGGATTCAGCGCCATATGTTTATTATTATTATTATTATTATTATTATTATTATTATTATCCTCAAGAGCCTTACACTCGCGGGTGAATAATAAATATTCACATTATGGTAATATGTTTGCATCCCTAAACCCATCACTAAAATATATATATATATATATATATATATATATATATATATATATATATATATATATATATATATATATATATATATATATATATAAAATAACCGCAAGATACATAGATCCCCAAGAGCTTCGCAATGCGGGGGCTCATGATGATCCATGCCTCTTGCTGACATTGCTGTTTATTCATGTTTTCTGAGGCGGAGGGGGTTCTTTGGCTTCAAATTTACAACTTATACCAGAAACACGACCTGCGATAACTTCAGCTGAAGGTTAATGACACAACCGTAATTATTGCGTGCACTCAAACGAAATGTCACAGCCTCGTAATTTTCACCTCATGAATTTGCGAAATGTAGTCGTGACCCTCGTAAATGTCACGTCATAAACTTGCATTTCTCGTGCTGACCCAGGACCAAAATCCCAAAATTTCGAAGTTGCCCTCTGAAAGAATGTATTACAATTCTAAAGACAGATCGAGCATGATAGTTCAAGGGAGGTGCCAGAATATCTTGGTGCCTAAGGGCGCCGGCCTAAGCTATTCTGGCACCACCCTTGAACTATCATGCTCGATCCATGTCTTGCTGTGGTGTGTCGGGGCTGAATGGGTTAATGATAAATCATCACGCCTTTTAAAAACATTTGTAAAACAGAACATCAGAACAGGGTGACATGATCCATTAATATTCAAGTAGTGGGGTTCAGCTCTAGAGGTAAAAATGTCGAAAGAAGCAAATGTGCGTTTCTATCTCTTTTTTACTTAGGGTGGGGGAGGGGGAGGTGCGGGGGGGGGGAGGGTTCACTGTGTATTCAGCAAACGAAATATAGCAATTACCTGTATTTGTCTGCGTCACTTTGCCAGAAAAAAAGAAAAAAAAATCCCCGATCCTTCATGGCTCATTGCGCATACCAGAGATGCGCAAAGGGCGATAATTTGATTCTGACAAATCGGATCAAAAGATTTACTTCCCCTTTCCACCTTTCCGATTCCCTTTCGTACGCGAACTAAACCTCCTCGTACCAAGCAAATGAAACGGATATTTGCCGGACAAAGGCATAGATTCTCATGAGCCCTGCTACTTCAGGGACGCATGAGCATCTATGCCTTTTGCAGACGATAGGACATTTCCGGACCTGCTACATCAAACGAGGCACTGTGTCCTGTGCACCGGCATTGCGCTTATATCAACAAACCAGAAACATTGATTCACATGAGCCCCATCCAACAGCAGGGGCTCATGAGAATCTACGCTCCTTGCTTCAGAACCGACTCTAGCAGCATTCTCTCTCAATTTCAGGATCTCAATTTCGGGGTTTAAAATTCAGCGTAGCCCTAAGGACATGGGGGGGGGAAGTCTTGTTGAAGGGATCAGACAGAATTTGCCTGGTGAAGCGAGTTATTCGAGTTCTGTCACATGATATCTGTTTCCCTTCCTCTCCCCCACCCTCCCCCACCCCTCACACACACACACACACACACACACACACACACACACACACACACACACACACACTTTTCTGCGCGCATAGTCTGGCTCAGCCGATCTCAGTAACCTTCACTCGCTTTTCTATAATTAACCCCTTTAACTGCCGGGGACTAGGCAAACTCTACCCATCTGCAAGACACATAAATCCTCATGAGCCCCCGCAGTCGCTAATGAAGATTTATGTCTCTTGTTACTCCTGTGTCCTTCGTGCACATTTTGGGTCTTATCTCATTTGAGTTTTGCAAAGAGAATGGCGGTCTGTGCCACTGTGGTTTCAGACGCGAAATTTGCGTCCATTTGCAGTCAAAGGGTTAAGATAGATAATAATATAGTCAACAGTACCCTACTCCCCCGCACTCCCCCCCCCCCCCCACCTTCCTTCTACCCGCTCCCTTCATACCCCCCCCCCCCCATCACCCGCCCCTCAACCCCCTCCCCTCCCCACTGCCCCTCCCTCCTCCCCTCGGACCCCGCCCCACTCACTATGGACTGTTCTGCGGCATGTGTTCGTGTCCTCATAGCAGTCGTACTGTTAATTAATAACAGACAACGGATAACTACCTTAGACAATTGGACGTCGATGAGAGAAACTCCTTGAGGCCTCTGGCAGGCGAAGCCCGCCGGGTGAATCCACGGAACGTTGGAAGTCCATGCGACGCTTGACCTACTTCTGACTGAAAGGAAACGCCTCTAATGTTGCGTTTGGGCGTGACTGATTTCAATTTGGACACAGGCGTGAAAGTAAGCGTGCCGTTGCGACATTGTGCAACAGGCGGACATTGATGTGCCGGACGCGAGAGACAGATTTTTCACGTATGCCTTGTAATTTAATGATTATGCTGTTCAGTTCAATCCTGCAAATAATTGACTGCCATCTGCTCTATATCTAGCGTAAAATGATTCATACTTTAGACTTGTCGATCAAAAATGCTTTTTGGTAGGCTTTTTCCCTGCACAGTCGACTTCGCTTTCAAAAAAAAGTCGCATTTATAACACAAGACAGGCATTATGTCCCCTCAACTGCCGGGGCGGGACAACTGCTAAACCCATCTGCAAGAGACATAAATCCTCATGAGCCCCCGCATTCGCGGGGGTTCATGAGGATTTATGTCTCTTGTTATTCTATGCTCTGTGCGCCTACTTTGGTACCATTTACATCTGAGTTCTTCACGCCGCGAATGTCGTTCAGTGCGCTGTGGTTTTAGACGCGCAGTTCGTGATCACGGTCAGCGATAGGATTAACAATGTTTAGTGATTTTGAGGTTACGTGTCTATTAAAACATCACGCCTTATAGCAAACAAGAGATATATTACAACAAACAGTGATACTGATAGGAATATATGATATTTTCCTTCGTAATATTATTACCGCTATTTTAATTTATATTAGGTTTGCTATTGGCTCGAGTTTTGACACGTGCCTACATCTCAAGCAAGAGACTCGTCGAAATGTTAGCATAGCGGCGCGTCTCATGTCTCACGTTAAACCACAGGAGGAGGAAATCCACCAGTTGTGTGCCTCTGACCTGCACACATCTCGCGGATTTCTTCCCCCGTCTCGATCAGGCCATTCACCTTTCTTACAGCCTTCCCCGTCATGCCTAGTGTAGACAGTGTCGGTGGCTGCATGCACAAGGAGGTAATACTATCCGCTACGCGGTCGACCCATTTACTACGCAATTGACGCCGGGGGTTTCCAGCGATTCTTCTTTTTCTTTTGTGTCTGTGATACGTTTTAAACTGTGTACAGTGACTGTTCTCTGACCTTTCTGTCTAGTCCAGTCAAGTATACCCCCCCCCCCCCCCCATCATTCACACTGAGCTTCTGATTTTATCCATGCGCGAGAGGAACGTGAATGCCCATGGGCGACACCAAGAGGCATAGATCATTATGAGCCGCCGCACTCATGAAGATCCGTGCTTCTTGCTGGAGAAAGGGTTGTCTTCACAGCAAAGACTATAGATCTCCTAAGTCCTGGATTTATCAGGGAGACTTGGAAGATAAACGAAGTGCGTTTCGTTAGCCCGTTTCGTTAGTGACGTCACCAGACCGTGTGTACTTCCAGCCTTACGAACTCTTATAGAATCTTCGTTCGCGAAGTCAAGCCAAGAGAGACGAACTCGTACGCCTTCGGTCGTAAATCTTCATCAGATCGTCAGTTTTCACGAAACGGCTTTCGCAGGTCGATTATGGCTAAAAATAAATCCCTTGGCGTGACACCATATCGTGTAAGATTTAAGCGGGAGGGTCATTTTAGAAATGGACTCCGTCAACGATGATCGCTAAAATACCACTAAAATATGTTTTATGTCAGTTTTCTAAACCCCACCTTTCATCGGCTTTCCGGCGCTAAATGGCTTACAAGACGGCGGTCATCGTTTCGAGCCGGCTGCGTCGATTCACTTTGACTGTCGCTGTTTACGCACCCCAACACATCACAAATTTATTAGAAACGGCTGCTAATTCACTTTTATTGTGTATGCGAAGGCACACATGAGGTATCTGTTTAATTGTTTTTTGTCAGTGGGCAGAAATCGATAAAGATTCCCGATGTAGCGATACCGCTACAAGTAGAACGCGTGCCCGTGAAGAGTTACCTTCTTTGCACCAACGAAACGCCTTTTGCTAGCCATCTAAGCCGCATCAGCGGTTCGCGCAGCCAGTTTCGTATCGTAGGACCGAAACGAAACGCAGTTGATTGGTCGTTCTCTCTATTGTCTAAGGACCTTGTTTTGTCGATTAAGTTTCACTAACTGGTCTTCCATCGTTGGCTGAATTTTGGACCCTATAACTGCCGGGACGCAAAGACCCCTACCTCAAATTGCAAGAGGCATAGATCCACATGAGTCCCCGCAGTTGCGGGGGCTCATGTGGATCTATGCCTTTTGCTGACTTTAGTTTTAATCTTTATTCTTTAAGCGGACAAGGTTGAATGAACTAGAATTCGAGAAACACATACAATCTGCGTACAACACTGGCAAGAATGAGGTTAAGACCACTCAGTGGAATGAGGTCTTCTCCAGTAACAGGAACAGATATTCTAGAGCCTCCGCAGCATATGTAAATAAGGCCAACAAGATCATACTAAGGGAGTTATTTGTGTGAGTGAGCTTAGACCTGCGCCAGCCACTAAGCTCTATAGCGGAGCACGTTGCTTAGTGGCTGGCGCAGGACTAAGCTCAATCAAGCAACTGATCCCCTGGGTAACATAGCCTGCAGTGTATTGTTTCGCTCTGTGTTTGCCGTCAGGGCACCAGGTGGAAAAAACTCATCTTTTTCACCTTTTTTTTTTTCTCCGGACCTCCATCCCGCATCCGAGCCCAAATAACAGTTGCCGTAGTCCCATCTCATCCCCCACACTCATTCCCGAACTAACACCACCCCAACTTGGCCGCTCCCTAATAAACATGTCCCCGACAGTTCAGTTGGGTCAAGATTGGACATTACTCACTCATTTGGGTATTTGGGAACTTTGTCCTTATCAATATGTTTACCTCATATTGTAAAACGCATACAGCCAGTTGGAATAATAATGGGTAGACCATTGAAGCCGATGATGTCGTCATTGTGGATGACTTCTATTTGTGGGTGCGGGTGTGGCTGGCCAAGCCAATCCTGGAGCCACACCTGCGAGGGCAATGGGGACACTGGAACGTAGCTGTAGGGAGAGTCGACGCTGTCTTTCTGCGAGCTCTGGCACTGGTGATCCGTTCGCGCCGATTTTGTTCAAAGAGCGTGCAGGCTTTCCTGGTGGCGGCACGCCAGCCAGATCTGTCTTGTGCTTGTGCTTCAAGTTCCTTTACCGGGAAGACGCAGTACTTGAGGCTGTCTTTTATGCAGTCTTTGAAGCGTTTCTTTGGCCGTCCTTGCTTCCTGTGGCCTTTTGAGAGTGCACCATACAGGAGTTGGCGTGGCATACGAGAATCATCCATGCGTATGACATGACCTGTCCAGCGAAGTTGTGTCTTTAAGATCAAGGCTTCAACACTCACTAAGCCAGCATTGTCCAGGACTTCCAGGTTTGTCACCTTGTCTTGCCATTTGATGCCTATGTGTGAGCGCAGGGATCTCATGTGGAAACGTTCAAGCTGCTTGAGGTGCTTTCTGTACAGCGTCCATGACTCACAGCTGTAGAGGAGGCTGGGGAGGACTACTGCCTTGTAGACTTTGATCTTGGTGGAGAGCTTGACGTTGTTATTCAACACATGATTGCGCAAACGACCCAGTGCTTGGCTGGCTTTGCTGATGCGAGCTGCGATTTCCTTGTCGATAGTACCGTCAGAAGATATGATGCTCCCCAGGTACCTGAACTGGTCGACAGTCTTCAGCTCGGTGCCTTCATTATACACTTTGGGTGGGGCGGGGGTGGGGGGGGGGGGGGGCTCTTGTGCCTGGGGCTGGTTGGTGCAGGACGTCGGTCTTGTTGAGACTGATGGTGAGGCCAAACAGTCGAGAGGCTTCCGAGAACCTGTTGACGGTGGTCTGGAGGTCAGACTCCGTGTGCGCCATCAGCGCACAGTCATCGGCAAACAGCGCCTCAAGGATCAGTCTCTCGATGGTCTTGGTCCTGGCGTTCAGTCGACGGAGGTCGAAGAGAGAGCCGTCTAGTCTGTACTTCAGGTACACTCCCTTCTCAAGGTCGCGTACTGCATGGGTCAGGACACATGTGAAGAACAGGTTGAATATCATGGGGGCAAGAACACAATCTTGTTTCACACCGTTGGAATGTCGAAGGGTGCGGATGTGTCACCGTTTGACTGGACAACTCCTACCATTCCATCATGGAAGAGGCGGATGATGTTGGTGAACTTCATGGGGCAGCCGAGCTTTGCGAGGATGACCCATAGCGCTTCTCTGTTCACGGTGTCGAATGCTTTGGTCAGATCTATGAAGACAGCGTAGAGGTCTATGTGCTGCTCAATGCATTTCTCCTGGACCTGTCTCACAGAGAAGACCATGTCGACTGTGCTGCGGCCGGGTCTGAAGCCACACTGAGCCTCTGGGAGTGCTTCCTCAGATACAGAGCTGATCAGGCGGTTGAGGATGACTCTCGCGAGGATCTTGCCAGCAATAGACAAGAGTGAGATCCCTCGGTAATTGGCACAGTCTGCTTTGCTGCCCTTGTTCGTGAACAGGGAGACGATTGTAGCATCTCTAAATTCCTGTGGCATGTTCTCCTCTGCCCAGATGCATGTCAGAATGTTGAGGAAGGCGTCAAGGGTCTCAGGTCCAGCTGCTTTGAAGAGCTCTGCGCGGATGCCACCAATGCCTGCAGCCTTGCCGGAGCTAGTCTGGCTGATCGCTTTCTTGACCTCGTCCAGGGTAGGCGGGAGGTCAAGGTCATCCAGTGTCGGCTTTTGGGGAATCATGTCCAGGGCCGCGGGGTCGACAGTGGAAGGCATGTTCAACAGATTTGAGAAGTGTTCTCTCCAGCGTTCAGTGATGCTGCCTTTGTCCTTCAGCAAGGTGAAGCCGTCGGAAGAAAAGAGTGGGGTTGTGCTGGGTCTGGCAGGGCCATAGACGGCTTTCATAGCGCTGAAAAACTCCTTGGAGTTGTTGGATTCAGCAAAGTGTTGAAGTTCTTTTGCCTTGCTGTCCCACCAGGTGTCCTGCATGTTGCGGAGCTCTCTTTGGGCTTTTCTCTGGAGGTGTTTGAAGCGGTCTTTCTTGGACAAGGAGTTGATGTCATTCTGCCACTCGATAAAGGCACTGCGCTTTTAGTCCAGTAGCTTGTTGATCTCTTCATTGTTCTCATCGAACCAATCCTGGTGTACCCTCTGCTTGGGTCCAAGCACGTCTTTGGCAGACTACGCCACAATCCCCTTGAACTGGTTCCACATTTCAGTTGGGTTGCCAGTCAACGGTCCATGGGCAGTTAGCAAGTCATCAAGGTGGGACTGAAAGTTTTCCTTGACGTCAGGGCGCTTAAGCTTGGCCAGGTTGAATGAAGGTCGGGTGAGCTTCGGAATTTTGGAATAAGCGCTATATAAAACACATTACTATTATTATTATTATTATTATTATTATTATTATTATTATTATTATTATTATTACAAGCGTTCGTATAGGCTCACACGCGCTCCACCCCACAGATTAGAAGTCTTTCCAGAGATCGCTTCGATATCGTACCAATATTGGTCAGGTTTACTATGATTCTCTCAGGGCCTGTCATGTCTGCTCAGCATTCTCTGCCCGCCTTTCTGCACGCCTCTGCTACGCAGGCGATTGATTGTGTGGTGTCCGTAGTCTGTTCCTGGAGATGCTTTCTCAAGTTTCCAACCACGTCCAATCTGTCCGCCCCAACCTCCTCACGTCAGCCCAACATATCAGGGGCCGACTACATGTGTGAGATTAATCCTGCGCAAGCCACTAAGCAAGGTGCTCCGCGATAGCGGAGCAGCTTGCTTAGTGACTTGCGCAGGACATCTTACTGAGGCCTGTTGCCTGAATACACCCCTCTCCTCACCCCCTCACCCCCCCCCCCCATCCCCCCTTTCCCTCACCTCCAGCCCCGTTTCCCCACTGACTCGAATCAACACTTGCCCGAGTTCTCCCTCCATGCACACACCCTACCCCTTCACCCTTCCCCCTCCTCGCTCTCAACAAAGTTGCCCGAGTTATCTGCTTCCTGTCTGATCGGCATTCCCTGCGTGTCTGCCGCCTTTTTTTTCGGCCTGATTAGGTCATTTCCCGTAGGCCACTTCCGGTCATTCGCGCATGCGCACACCAGAACTTAAGAAGTCGTCTGCCGAAAGTGAATTAACTGCAAATAAGGAGGAATTTGCGAGAGAGATCTTTGTCCGCAAGAGGCACAGATGCCCATGAGTCCCCGCGTCCGCAAGGGCTCATGAGACTCTATGCCTCATGCAGATGGATAGGTCTAGATGGGAGATTGCCAGACAATCTTTGACAGTCGCAAAATGACAGTCTTGAACGGAAAGTCTGATAAATACTGTAAAGTAAAGCAGCTTTCATACTTATAGACGACTGTTCCGAGCGACCACCCTTACGAGAAATCATCTGTCATTAAAGACATTAATTGCCGATTTCAGCCACCTAAATGATGGTCTTTTGTAGGCGACACTTCTGCCTTTAAAGACATCTCTTAAGAGAACATCTGTTTAACACCTTTTCTTTACTTGCAAAACGGGGGACCGCTCAAATCAAATCGGGGGGGGGGGGAGGGGGGGGGTGGCGTACTGCAATAGTTACACTTGTACGGCCATATGAGCGATCAGTCCAAGTTTCAGTGTACATCTGTGGACCCAGATTGAGGAGACCTGCGGCTGCTCATGACTGTCTTTAGCAGAAGACACACTGGTTGTCTCCCTCGATTCGCGAATCGAGGGAGACAACCAGCGTGACAGAAGAGTGACTCTATCGTCTTGTGGGTTTGTTGCGAGGATGCCTTCCCCGAACCTTTTTAATAATAATAATAATACATAGTTCTTGTATAGCGCTGTTCTCCAGGAAAACACTGGACTCACTGCGCATGCACAACAGCACGCCCTCTCTCTCAGACACACGCCGACGATTATACACTACTTTAAACCACCCATCTCCTCCCGACACCTTACATTCACTTCCTCTAGGATCAGAATAAAAGTCAGTCAACAGTTAGCTAAAGATGAGCTAAGTGTTAAATGCCCGACAGAAAAGAAAAGTCTTTAAGTGAGCTTTGAACTGTGACAATGTGGGTAGATTCCGCATTTCAGTTGGCAAGGAATTCCACACACTTGGGGCTAAAAAGGTGAAAGAACGCTCCCCGACAGTTTTCATGTTAAGCTTCGGGATTTTAAAAAGTTTTACACTAGAGGGACGGAGGATGCGTGATGGCTGATAAACAGACAGCTTGGCAGAAAGTAGGGCGGGAGAGATCCGTCAAAATGCCGATAGGCGAAAATTGCAATTTTGTACTGGCAGCGGAATTTTACGGGCAACCAGTGCAGCTGCTTTAATAGAGGCGTAACGTGGTCTCTTTTTCGTTTCTTCAAGTTCATTGTTTTGAATCATCTGCAAGCGTGAAATCTGATCTGCCGGTAAACCCGCCAGTACAGAATTTCAATAATCGAGCCTGGACGTAATGAATGCATTTACAAGTCTTTACTAACATGACCTCAATCTGTATTTCTAGTATCTCGGCGTAAATGGTAAGGTGAATAAGACGAGTACATCAACGAAACAACGACAGCGTACCTGCGCACCACGGGAGGCGGGGGAGGGTGAGCTCTTCCTTCCCGACTACCCCCTCCCCTTCGGGAGGGGAAGGGGGTAGTTGTGAAGGAAGGGCTCATGTGGATCGATATCTATCATGGATGTGTGTCCAGCCTGTCATTGCTGGAATGCATGGTAACAAGATTGCGACACAGGTTTTTGTACACAGGTTCTTTAATAGAATCCCTCCCAGTCAGTGCGAGAGACATAGATTTTCATGAAGGACTAATAAGGATCTATGACTGCTGTCGTCCGCGTTTAAGCCTATTCATTTAGAATTAAGCGAGTTCATTTGCCGGAGAGCTCATTTAAAGTTGGTACGCTGACTGGTGCTAGTGACTCCACGGCGTCCCGTCTCTCCGGATCGGATGTATATCTTGTTTCGCTATCAGGTTCTTTTCATCAATGATGTGCAGTGGAACCTGTCTTGAACACCTCTCCTACCACCTTGTTTGCAAGAAAACAGTAGTCTCAATAGAAATCTCACAGTCTCACTTGTCATTAAAGACCATCTGATTTAGGTGGCTACAGCCTGTCACAGCCTCATTGATGGTCTAAATGATGGTCTTTAAAAACAGGTGATCTATCATAAGGATGGTCGCTGAAATGGACGGTCGATGAAAAGATTGTGTTGTATTGGCCACCAGCCACTAGCCACTAATATAGACGCACAGGCACTAATATAGACGCACAGGTTGTCTCCCTCTATTCGCTACCGCTGTTAAGCTGTAGCGAATTGTGGGAGACAACTGGCGCGTACTGGAGAAAAAAAATACTCTACAGTCTAGACCCACTATACCTGCACCGCCTGGATCATCTGAAAGAATTAAAGGGACATATTTCAGGTCAGACAGTGTTAACTCATTCGAGACGTGTCGCCTCCGGATACGCGGCTTTAAACCGCGTATCCGGAGGAGGCACGTCTCGAATGAGTTAATTGTTCGGAACATATCCATGTTCTCTGTATGTTTTACAGTACTGTTGGACAACAGGGCTAAATGAACGAATGAAGTTTGAATGTAGTAAATTGAAAGACCTTTGTGCTTTTCTTCTACTTTGTACGTAGAAAAGTTCCACCAATGCGCAAAAGAGCAGTGGAAAACCTCTGTTACGTGTGCCTAATTTCATGAAATCGCCCAGACAAAAAAGGTGACTACCAAACGTGTAAAATGCAGGGCAAAAACCCAACGGAGAAAGAAACACGCATAAAAAAGGCAGTTAGAACACAATTTATTAATATTTTGTCTTTTTTTTTTCTTAAACGCATTCACCCGAAATATTAATAAATTATGTTTTCCTAAGCGTGTTTCTTTTTCTGTTTGGTTCTTCTCTCCTAATCTCATGGATAGTAAACAGAAGGACAGAAGCGTGTTAGCTGAGGCAAGTCAACACTAAGAAACTATTGTGTCGACAATTTTTAGCACCGAAAGCCCGCGCCGCTGAGGCAGAATTATTACAAAATCACACTTCCGCCGTAACTGTTCAAAGAAACACTTCTGCAAAAGATGGTTACGAAAAGCTGCTTACCTCAGTTAGGCCAACGAGAATCCATTTGTTCACAAAAACGTCTTAATGTCAAGTAATTTGGCAATTATTCCGCTCCGTTCTATAAATATAACGCTATCATAGCAACAGCTAAAAATAAATTGACACGCTATCGGCTGCGCAAGGATAAACAAGTGTAATCCACGCGTTTGCTCTTGCTGCGTGTCCCAACTGCCTTAGAATTTCATTACCCAGTAAGCAAAGGTCCACGGGCCAGCGACATTAGCAGCTGGACAGTGCACGGCTGTGTGCGGGCCCACTGCGGTCGCCGTGGGCCCGAAGACGTTTTGGTAGTGGAGTAGGCGTGTCGACAAGACACGGCAAGCACACATGGTGCTGAAATTTGTTTTCAGATTTACGCGCAATGACACTTTAAACTTTGGCAATGGCTGGCATGAATATCCATTTGTCCTTGTCAGTATCGCTGAGAACAGATGCGGCTCTTGCCCGACTATTCAGGCCTGCCCCACTTTCATACATCTCCGCCGCAGAACTGACGCGGGATGTTTTATGAGTTTACCTAGGGCGCAAAGACCTACCGGGTCGACGTCGGCCGCAGTTGGCCCGCGCACGGCCGTGCGCGGGCCAACTGCGGCCGACGTCGGCCAAATTACCGCTTGCGTGTTGGGGTATAGATATTGAGACAGTCATGAAAAGAGTGTTACCGTTCAAAGAGTAGGGATTTTTTTTTTCTGGGCGTCCTCTTTGCTATCTTCCATTGCACTAGTCTGTAGAAATGCATTTCCCTTCAGCAGACCAAAGACATCCACGGGTCTGCGTTAGAGATAAGGGATTGTCCAGCGTTCAGTGATTTTCTTTGGCATGTATATTTAACCTCCTCACTGCCGAGAAGAAGAGAGCACGATCCATTCGCAAGAGACTTTTGTCACAGTGTAGAACGTTGGCTTGAGGCTCTATACTTCTGGATGAAACCACTGTATATCAAACCACTGTATATCAAACCACTGTATATCAAACCACTGTTTAACAAACCACTGTATGTCAAACCACTGTATATCAAACCACTGTATATCAAACCATCGTATATCAAACTACTGTATATCAAACCACTGTATATCAAACCACTGTATATCAAACCACTGTATATCAAACCATCGTATATCAAACCACTGTATATCAGTTCGCGTGGGAGGTCATTCCAAACAACTGGGCTCTGGTATCTGAATGACCTCTCACCAAACGACTTTGATTTGACAAGAGGGATACGTAAAACTCGAGAGTCGGCAGCAAAGCGCAAATTCTGTCTTGAGGGCGTATACAGCTGGAGAAGAGAGGCAAGGTAGTGTGGGCAGGAACAGGTAATACAACTGTGAGTCATGCATGAAATTTTGTACTGAATCCTAGCTGTTACAGGTAACCAGTGAAGAGCAGACAGATGGGGTGTGATATGATCTGATCTAGGGACTCTAAGAATCAACCTAGCAGCTGAGTTTTGAATTTTCTGGAGTTTGCCAATCAGACAGCCAGCCAAAAGAGTATTGCAATAGTCTAATTTCGGCTAAACAAAAGCGCAGACAAGTACTTTAGTTGCTTCAGGTGTCAGATAGTGGCGGACTGAAGCAATACGTGGATTTATGACGTCCGACTAAATTTTCTAGGAAATACACATGACTCTTTGTGCATGCCTGGTTGCGCAAACGTGCTTGAACGTTTACAAGCGGTGCTGCTTCTATGCAGCCAGTGAAAGTTTCAGAATCTGTAGCAATCAAGAGCGGTCATTTCTCACTGGGTTCAAGTGAAAAAACTTCTAAACTTTGAGCGCAGGACTGCGTGGCAAGTGACTGGATATACGGTAGGTCTGATTTCGTACATGAAGCATATATTGTTGACGTCTTTCGATAACCAGTACTGAGCTCATACACGCATTCAACATTGATTCGATCTTTTCAACAAAAACTAAATGTCATAGATCTGTCACACTTTCTTTATCTATTTCGTTTTCTCTCTTACTGCACGAGTGGCAACAGACTTTGCTTTCTAAACAGCATACGTGTTGGCATGGAGCACAATGAAAAATTTCGAGCTGTCTCGGTTCAAAGTTTGAATTGCGACACATTTGTGGAGCACTTGTGTATTGTGCTCACCGCTTGAGTAATGCCAAAATGAGGTACATTTTTTGTATTTCTCTATCGTCTACCACCATTTGATCTTTGCGTTTTCCGTATATTTATGATGCACGGTGCCGGACAGCCCTGATCTAAGCGTTCAGACGAAAGACCTAGGACAGATTCGTGCGCGATGCTGAATTGCGGATTGGCCAGCTGATTAAAAATTACAGGTCCGGCAATGGTTCTAGGAGGTAGGCATTGGGGCATTGAACCCCCTGCGATTTTTAAATGCTGACCAATCACAGTGTCGGAAAATAGAGTGACTGAACGACAATAATTAATAATTAATGTTTATGATATGAATTAATGTGAATTATTAATATTTATTGCAACCGTTAACCGCTTCCTTGCCGGTGGATGCAAACAGAAATTATCGCAAATTTAAACGTCAAATTCCCCAGGAGGCAAAGGGAGGTGGGTACAAAGTAATTTCAGCAAGAGGCGGGGGCTCGTGAGGATCTATACCACTTGCAGTTGGGTGGCTTTCAATATTTCTCTGTATGAATGGGTTAAAATATCGGTCAGTTAGATGTAACGCGAAATTTAATACCCCAGGCTTAATGCCTTTTAAGTGGGCAGTGGACAGATGTTAACATCTGCACGGGACATAGACGACCCGGATCGGTCGTCCATACCGGATCGGTCCGCGCTTTCTGTCTAGCGCCAGGACAGATGTGTTAAGTGTGTTACTGGTGCACCATCAAAACTCTCTGCCATAAACAACGTCAGCATTGGCACTTGGAACGTCAGAACATTAAGAACGCCTGAAAAGGTAGAGGAACTGACTCACGAAATGAACAGATACCATTGGACCATCCTAGGACTTTGCGAAGTACGATGGAAGAACCTTGGGGAAACATCAACCCAGGAAAACCACAAACTGTACGACATTGATGGCCTGGCATTAACAGAAGAGGAGCTAGCTCAGCTGGTGGTAAATCTGGCCATTGCGTTTGGGGTGGAAATCAGCGCAGAGCAGACCAAACTGATGAACTGTCGGCGCCAATCTAATCTGGCACTACCCTTGAATTTTCATGGTCGATCCATCACCTGCGACAGGTGCATAGTCGTTAGATGACGTCTCCAAAATTTGGGAAATACGTGCGTCGAGCTGAATGAGTTGAAAACGCCAAATGTAACATATTCTAAAATATACTTTATGAATATGAAACTAATCAGCACGTCAGTAGCTCAGTTATAAAGCGGCCTCGAGTCTGCTGGGTGAACAGTGCGCTTTTGACTAAAAACGTACCTTTCAGTAGGTACTGTAAAGCAACATAATGTGATGGACGAGCTTTAAGGTAAAGAATGCAGAACTTTATCCATCGGTCAACCCAGTCAGACTTCTGGTCAGTTACTGCCGATTTGAAACTGGCTGACATTTCGAATTTCCTGGTCGCATCTTCAGTTCCCAAGTTCAGGATCGAGCACGTTAATACAACGGATTTTAGTCAGAATATCTTGGCGCCTCTATGCAGCCCAGGATCGACCGTGATAGTTCAAGGGTGGTGCTAGAATAGCTTGGCGCTATCAGGCGCCACGCTATTACTGACACCGCCCTTAAACTACCATGTTCGATTTGCCTCCTATTGTCGTGTCTGTAAGGGCTGAATATCCGAGTTAATTAAAACATATCAATAAACAAGTTCTTGTAATAAACAACCCAATGCGCAGATGGCCTTTTGCGCATTGGGAAGTCCTTGTTAAGCTAGGCCCATTTCATGTCAGATTACCAGATTAAACTATTTTACAAAGGCTTTGATTGTCATCGATTCGTTTTATTGTACTGCGCGTGTTCTTGTCACGATGCTTTTCGGTCGACTTAATGCGTAATACGATGATAATTGTAATAATACTTTGTGCACGTCTGCTGCGCCTTGAAACGCAATGCAGTTGTGTGCAATAAATGCCATCTAAACTGCTACCGTTTGAACAGCTGTGTTCTTAATTACCAATGTTTTGTTTTTTAATCGTAAACATAAAACGACCACGCAACACATCAATAGTGTTTTATGCTACCTCATAATTAACACATACTTTTATGTTTCCGAGAAAAAAATGTTTACATTTAGATCAGAACATGTGATCCAAGGCTGTCCTCTCAAGGCACTCATGGGCATTTCCATAGCGACTAAAACCGCGACCGACAGCCAAAGGGTTAAAATCCTTGCTAAAACTGCCTATATATTTCAGGCGATGAATCAGCGTGACAGAGCCTCCTAGGTAGGGTTTTGTTAGCTTGACGCCTTCACGGGTGCCAAGCTATTGACATATCGCAGTTGAAAAATAATCTATCCATACATATTTCTAATGATGAACAACAATAAGAGCTCAATGGGTATTGCTCTATTAGCATTACGTCATCACAAACGCTGAGCCAATAGCATACTGCCCTTGGGAAATGATGAATTCATAAATGTTTCTAAAGAAAAATCATTAACAATCGTCCAAGGGTAGTGCCTAATTAAATTGACTCAAGGGTAGTGCCTGATTAGCTTGGAGCCTTTACAGGCGCCAAGCTAATCAGACACTACCGTTGAGCGGTCAAAATAACTAACCTTTCTCCCGCTGAGGGAGCACTCGGACAATCTAGCTTTTTGTTTATGGCCGCTTTATGTTATTTCTGTTGTAGGCATAGTCTGAAATTGCGGATGATTTGCAACCTGTGAAACCTGTCGTCTGCTTCGGATCAGACCGCGTGCAAGTGGCGGCAACCTTCGTGATGTGCGCTGTCAAGCTGCTGAAGGAAATGTTCTCGTCTTCCTTGAGACGTCCAAATAGAAAAGACGGCTCCACGAGACGGAACTATTCTTCCTGAAACCAAGCGTCTAGCACCGCACTGGATGAAGAATTAGTGGTGGTGTGTTTACATCTGTGAAGTGTCTAATCGTTTGGGATTATGAGAAGGTGGAGCGGCTACTAGCTGAAGATATTTTGAAAAGTGAAGTATAACTCAGTGTTTACGATGAAAGTGAAAGTGTCTCCTTGTTTGGGATTTTCAAAAAAGTGCGCAAAAAGTGAACAAAGGCATTTTAATACAGTTTAAAGTGTCCTATGTGAAGAAATTTACAGATTAGCAAAGTGTGAACTTTTACGGAACAAAGGCATTTTACTATAAATTAAAGTGTCTTGTGTGAAGAAATTTACAAGAAAAGCGAAGTGTCAACTTTACTAAGCAAATGCATTTTACTCAAATTTAAAGTGTCTTGTTTTAAGAAATTTACAAGAATAGTGAAGTGTCAACTTTACTTGTTCTGGAACGTGAAGTATTAATTTCTTCTGGATACAAAAAGTGAAGTGTCTATTGTGTGGGATTTTTGAAAAGTTAAGTATACAACCGTCCGGGACTTCTAAAAGTGTGAAGTGTCCAGGTGTTCGGAATTTTGGAACGTGAAGTGTGTACTTCTTCGGGATTTGAAAAAAAAAACGAGTGCGCTTAGCTCGTTGTTCTGGAGTTTTTAAAAAGAAGACAAGAAAAAAGACATAACAGAAAAAAAAAGTGTGAAGACAGTGAATATACAGCAGGAGAACATCAAAGCAGGTGAAGAAACAATCAACAAAAAAAAAGGTAAGTGAAATAGTTTTAACCCTTTAGCTGTCGGTAGCTCGTTTTGTCGGGATGATTCCTGCAGGAATCATCGCGACAAAACATGCTACCGACAGCCAAAGGGTTAACCCATTTACTGCCACTGGACGGAGACTTTTTGAAATCATTTTTAAATTCAACTTTAAATTTCCCCAGCCGTCAAAAAAGAAGTGATTTCAGCAAGCGGAATTGACACTCTTGCGGTTCCAATTTTTTTCTCGGCAGTGATGGGGTTAATTGTAATTGTTCTTTTTAAGCGTGTTTCTTTCTTTGTTATGATTTTTGTTATGATTTTATGCTCGCCTGATAGTCACTGTTTTGGTCTGGATTTCTTTCGTATGACACAGTGTGGAAAAGGGGGGGAGGGAGGGAGGGCTGTTGTGCCCCCCCCCCCCTCCTCCCCCTCCGTCTAGACATCCTCTGGATCCGCCCCTGAAAGCTGTGCTGGTGTGTGATTTTGAACCTTACGGTTGTCAGACCAGCACGTACATTTGAATGACGCGACAGTAAACACAAGACCCTGTTCAGGTCATGTAAAATATACAATAAAACGTAATTAAATAAATAAATTAAAGCGCGCGTTACTGATCAAAGGGATGTTTGTGACACACACATGAAAACAAATTATCGCATCGTGTGATGAAACAATAATAACATGGTTTCACCTCTGTAAATATCGATGTATCGACAGATATGTCAATTCAGCAGAGACATAATATACACTATACCTCGTTCTGCTCATGGGTCATCTGTCGCAGATTAACCCCTTCACAGCTGCCAGGAAACAAAAGCGAACACCACCCAACTGCAAGAGGCAAAGAACCTCATGAGCCCCCGCATCTGCGGGGGCTCATGAGGTTCTTTGTCTCTTGTCGACCCTGTTCATATCCGTGTTTCTTGGATTGATGGGATTATTTAATGTTGAATTTGCCCTGCTTTCAAAGGCATGAATTTAAATCCAATGGCGGTGAACGGGTTAAAGAAAAGAAATGTCCAGCAAAGAAAAGAAACACGTTTAGAAAGTACAAGTACAACACAGATTATTAAACCTTTTTTTTTTCAAAATAGACATACATACATGAATTGAATATGTGTACTTAATTTTTATGCGAGGCATCAAATGAAACTTTTTTTCCAAAGTAAGCAAAGAGAGATAGTTTTAATCATTCAAAACATAAAAGCAGTATTGACATCTCTATGATATACATAAAATAATACTGACATCTCTATGGTGCATACGTTTTAGATCGAACAATATTGCTTACGGCGTTGCATCATTATGCAAATATATGCAAATTTATGCAAACTCCTCGCGGCTTGCATAGAAGTGCGAAAATAGTCACGAATCTTCGCAGACATGCATGCGCACGGAAAACGATACATAAAAAGTCCATTAAGACTAGTGCATTTGACCCGTCAAAAGACACGTTAAGCTGCAGTCGAATTTAGAATGGGGCACAGGTTCTCATGCGTCTCTGCAAGCTGCAGTTTGCAGGGACTCATGTAAATCTGTGTACCCAGCTAGGACTCATTGGAGTTCATTAAATATGCATTAGCAGCCGTTCGTTTACTCTTACTCTTAAGCCCCAAGGCCGCATCTCCTTAATTTTAGAGGTGCCGCCTAACGACTATGTACCTGCTGCAGGAGATGGATGATAATTCAAGGGTAGTGCCAGATTAGCTTGGCGCCGTCAGGCGCCAAGCTAATCTGGCACTACCCTTGAATTATCTCCTGCTGTGCCGCGTCGGGCTAAATGGGTTAAACGAAAAAGAAAACACCCTCAATTGGAACCTATGGAACCTTCTTAGTCATGAAGAGAAATAGGTCCCGCAGAGTCCCTGCGACTGTATGTGATTTTACAGGGACTTGTGTAAATGTGTCTCATGCAGATTTAAAGTGAAAAATGTTTGGAGGAAAAGTTGACTACGAGAGGAATAGGCACATACTTTCATTCGTCCCTGCAACTTCAGGGACACATGAGAATCTATGTTTCTTGCGGCAGGGACTCGTGTGAATTATTTCCATTCGACAGTCGTATGTTTGACCCCCCCCCCCCCTTCCGCGCCCCCCACCCCTCCCCCCTTCCTCCCCCCTCTCCACCCCCCCAAAAAAAAATAGTAAAATAAAATACATAAATAAAAGTAATAATAATAATAAAAATTAAAAATAATTAATAAATAATAATAAATAAATAATAAAATTAAATAATAATAATTTATTAATTAATTTTTTTAAAATAATAAATAATAATATCATAATAAATACAAATAAAAAATATTTTAACAATTTAAAAAAGAAAGAAACAATATAATAATAATAACAAAAATAATAATAATTTTAAAAATTTACTTGCAGCATAGATTCTCATGAGTCCTTGCAAATGCAGTGGCTCATGTGGATCTTTGCCAGGTTACAGATAGACTATGCTGGAAGAATATTTAGGGTCAACACAAGGTCAGCAAGCGGCATAAGCTAGAAAACGATAGTTACACTCAACCCTGCATATAACGGCCACATAACGGGCATGGCAAAAATGGCCGCTATAGGAATGTCGCCTTTTTATTTTTATACAGGTCCATTATATAGTAAACTGTAGGGGAGGTCACAGGCGCGGGACGATCGTTGCGTCATTCCTCACAACACGGGTACTATTTACTACTACCCGTGTTAGGAGCAATGACGCAGTAACCATCCGCTGCCTGTGGGGGAGGTATACTTCTGAGGTGTGTTGTCAGTCCAGCTGTCAGTCTGTGTTCCAACTGATTTTATACCAGTATGCATGCCAGATACCTCAATAGGCACAGTCTAAACTTCTGCATCCTCTTGGTTGTTTTTTGTTTGACAGGCAGCTGTACAAAAGTGCATGATGGATTATTGACGCCACGTTCACTTTACCAGCATAGTTGTGCAGCATGACAGAAGTTGAAGGCAGTGACAGGTCAAACTGCTGAAAATGAAGCTGCTCAAGAGTGGTCTTCAACCTCCCTACAAGATTATGTTAGGGTCACCAGTTTGTGAGCATCCTTTGTTCTGCCACCTGTAAATAAATGAAGACGAAAGAAAAACATGCATTTAACATATGATAACTGTCAACAACAAAAAAAGGTAACCGAGCAGTACTGAGCTGTGACACATGAAACAACATAAGCTGAGGAAGAATGCAACTGTCTGCCTCTGTCACATCAGTACACACACACCACTGCACAAACCTGCAACATCAACAACTAGTGATAGGATCTCAACTTAAAGGTTAACCATGTTTAGACTATTACTCCAAGTGATAGATCAGTTTGTCTTTAACGAGCTTTTGAAAGCGTAATTTGGAAAACACAGATGCGATGAATCCAAAGCTGTTGGGAATCCCTACGGGATGCTGATCTAACAAGTCATCGACACGATAGTCTGTTTCATTTTTTTATGTAGTAAAAATAGTCTATATAGGTCGTAGTAACATAGCACTTACCGGCCGTACACGTGTTTAAGGTGCGGTTTGCAAAATCTGAAAGGCACGTCGTCACCGGTGCGTAGGCCTGCCTTGTTCAGTTGTTGACAAAGTGCTCCGAACAGAAACCGCCGAACGGTCTTTTTGCGTACGAAACGCAGGCGTCTCTCCCATACTCGTCGAAGGGTCTGGTCCCTTGGCACCGTGTGCAGAGATACAGTCCTTCCATCAACTATTTTTTACAGCGTAGTTCGAACAGCATACGCAAAATCGTTTTCCTCCTCGCACAATAACTTTCACTTTGGCCATGTCTTGCTGGAAACCGGAACGACTCTATCGGCGCACTTCCGACTAGCGCAAGGGCGGATAACTCTAAACGCGTCAATTACGAAAAAGGCCTATAGACAGGTAGCCTCTCTATAAAGATGGCCGCTGTAGCAAGTTTTACTATAGTTCGTTAGTTATTGGGTTTAACGCAGAGAAGGCGACAAAGGCCATCTCACCCCGGCAGATTACAGAACAGATTGGCAGAGGGATTTTTCACCGCAATCTCGCAGAAGAGAAGAAGAGAAAAAAATTGCATCGCGACAAACGCCGGTTGAAGCCGATGCTGGGCTTCAGCAAAAGGCATAGATTCACATGGGCCCTGCTGTCGAATGGGGCTCATGTGAATCTATGCCTCTTGCAGACGGAATGTCCTAGATGCTCGACTTTTATATGTCGTCTCGCGGGGGGCTAAGCGACGCAAAATCCCGGTGATGAGTTTAAATGCACGACTTGCACTTGAGACGGGCAGACACCTCTGCTCGAGCCGATCTTCACTTTGAATATACATCAAACCTCTCTCAGTTCCTGTGCCAACGGTGCACGATTTAACCCCATTTAACCACACGGCCGCGTTTCTCAAATTCTAGAGTAGTACCTAGCGACTTTGTACCCGCTGCAGGAGATGGATTGATCATGATAATTCAAGGGTAGCGCCAGATGAGCTTGGCGCCTGAAGGCGCCAAGCTCATCTGGCACCACCCTCGAATCATGGCCAATCTATCTCCTGTTGTAAGGTGGTGGGGAAAATGGGTTAAAATGTGTGTGCCAAGCTCTCAAAGCGTGACTTACCAATGAAATCAGTTCATTTGATAATAGGCCTATTGTTTGTTGGTGATGATGCAACAAAAGCTAAGTTTTTGCACGCGTTGTCCCTTCTTCATGACTCGACAAAAGCGCAGTTACGGCATGACGCCATAAAACACAGTTTTGAAGCGGTGTGTTTATTACGTATGACACCATGAGAGCACAGTGATGACACCACAGAATGACAGTTATTACACGGTCTGTTTCGTTTTCTTGACGCGATGGAAACAATTATGGCATGACACCGTAAACATAGTTGACGCGTGTGGTGTGTTTGTTGAGTATGATGTCATAAAAGCACAGTTAGGCCGACGTCGCGGTTTATTTGTTGTTTATCGCGCAATGACAGCACAGTGTCATGAAAGTACAGTTAAGACCTATTAATTGGCTGCTATGACTCCACGATAGCGCACTTTAAACGCAGCTTGTTTCCTGGGTTTGACGGCGAAACGGGAAGCGGCGAAACAGAAGAAGATGATTTGTACCCCGGGTTTTGAAGCCAGAAAAGCACATTTAGGACGCGGTGTTATGACGACAAGAATGCATAGTTATGACGCCATGTGTTCACTGATTAGGACGCCATAAAGCATAGTTGTGAAGTAGAGTGTTTGTCGGTTATGACGTCTTGAAAACTAGATTGTGTGTTAAATAGGACGCCAAGAAAGCTTAGTTATAACGAGGATTGTTTTATGACATTATGGAAGCACAGTTTTGACGCTGTGTGATGACTGGTTATGAAGGCAGGAAACAACATGCAGTTGTGACGTAATGTGTTCCGTTATGACAGTTTTTCCTTGTTTCTGACGCAGTGAAAGAACTCTCATGACGCGGTGTCATTATCAGTTGGTGATGACGCCGCAAAAGTACAGTACCGAAAGGACCTAAATGTCAAACTACGGATGACTAACTTGCTTCCTATAATCGCCATCATCCCAATCAGTGGGCCGAGATATCTAGAGCAGTTGACGCTGGAAATGAGAACGATAGATGTCACTGTGACCTACAGTTGATCCTCCATGTGACAGAAGAAACAGCCCGGTCTGATTCGCACTAGGCGCTTAAAAAGTTCAGACTGCTAGTTTCCTAAAAGCGTCGTGCGCATAACCTCAAGCAACATACTGGAACAAATTACGTCATTAATAGCTGACGTCCGTCTCGGTCACAAGAGGTATAGATTCACATGAGCCCCTGCGGCTGCAGGGACGTATGTGAATCTATGCCTCATGCAGATACGGGGGAGGTACTTTGGGGCGATAAAACTTGTTTACACGCACAGTGTGATCTCAGACGACAGACAATTCGATTTTGAGTCAATCTAACAGGTCTGGACACACCGCGAGAAACTCAGTTCAGTGCCGTAGGAGGCTTTCCGGGGGAAGCAAGGCCAATTATCTCCACAATTTCAGGCACGGGGGGAACACAGCGCACGAAACTCCCTTCAGTGACGTAGGAAGATTGAGAGGAAGAATGAACAACAGTCTTAAAAAATAAAATAAAATAAAAATTAAACGAGACGAAAAGGGTAGGGGGGAAGGGGTGTTTAGGGGGAAGGGAGGGGGGGGGGCGTGAGTAGAAACTCTGCCATACCGAGTCATACCGGTTACTATGTCACTGCCCTACCTTGCAGAATTAACTCATTGCTTCCTGAAGATGAAACTATCATTTTTTAAAGATATTTTTCAGGTCTTCAACACAGTTCTGGAGACAGATCGACCATGATAGTTCAAAGATGGTGTCGGAATAGCTCGGCGCCTAAAGGCGCCGAACTATTCCGACACCACCCTTGACTATCATGGTTGACCCACATCCTGTCGTAGCATTTTAGCGCGGCTTTATGGTCTTGGAGTAGGTATGGTACAAGCTTATATTCGAACAGAGAGGGTCAAGAAAAGGTAAGATACACCAGGATAACAGGAGTTGTGAAACCAGGATGCTCAGGCGATTTATTATGAGTACTAGGTTCAGGGAAGGAAAGGCAAGAACGGATCTGAACGCTTGAACACTCCCCACCCCCCACCCCTTTCCCCTCTGCCCCCCCCCCCCCCAATACCCCTCCCCCAATTCCTCCTGCCTCAAACCTACACCCCTAGTATATTTTTGTACCGAGAGAAAAGGGGAAGGTGGTATGGCAAAAAGTATACTGACGAGCAAATGAAATGCGACATTTCTGGAATCATCGGAAACACTAAAACACATTTCTTTTGCTCGCCAGTGTATGTATTTGGCTAAACAATGTTCATAGACGGCAAACACTGAAGTATTTCCGATGATTCCAAAAGTGTCGCATTTCATTTGCTCGTCAGTGTATATATATATTTGGCTAAACAGTGTTCATAGAAAGCAATGCCAGACCATACGTTTTCCACTACTTACCCTTCTTCCACTTCCTTGGTTCAACACCACCACTCCAACCCCCTCCCCCTCCCCCGCCCCCCCCCCCACCCCACCCCCCACCCCCACCCCCGCCACTCCCCCCCCCCCCCCTCCGCTCCTCTCCCACACCCCAGTTCCTGGGTTCCTACATTACTGCGAATCTAACTTTGCAAATGAGGCGTTCGGCGTGAACTTCAACAAGTTCTGAGAGCAGACGCCGCGATCTTGTCAAATAAAGTGATTATTGAGTGCAACAACACTTGAAGATTGAAAGAAAAGTATAATTTGACAGGACGCGTCTCGGGCTACGGCAGAAATTCATTTACTCGGAAAGACGGCATTACTGTCGAGGAAACAACTTGATTAGTTCAAGGGTGATGCCAGAATAGCTTTGGCGCCTGATTGAAGGGTGATGCCAGAATACCTTGGCGCCTGGAGGCGACAAGCTATTCTGGCACCACCCTTAAGCTATCATGGTTGATGGACAGGGTATAATGGGTCAACTGTCTTGATCAAAGCACTTCATTGAGAAAGACTATTGAATTCGACAGTAAACGTTTCGATCCAGTCCGGTCGGTTGATGTGTACCAGGACACTTCATCACGGTGGATAATCGAGCAGTAGGCTTACGATGTATTTTGCATTGCCAAAACACTTAAGGCAAAAAATGGCCACTTTTTCAAATTTCGTTCAGAATAGTGACACATCGTACTTATGCTGAAAAAAAGTACCGCATGCTAACACCTGTACAAATTGCACTAAAAAAAATAAACTAGCACTGTCATGTCAATTGAAATACAAAGAATACCTATATTTGTGATCACGTGGACAAACCGCCAGTTGTAGGAAACTTTTCCAAACCAGTAACTGCCAACCAACTGTCCTTCAGCCCTTCAGCGAGATTTTCACGTAAGGCTAAAAGTAGCTCAACACAAAGCCATTATGATTATACAGGCTGTTGAAAATTACGTGCAACTCGACATAAGTATCTGCTTCTTCATTAACGTAAGCCACAATGCAAAAATGTATTGGAATCAGTACACAATACTTCGCAAAGCATGTAATATGCTTGCGCTACTCGGTTCTCTGTCGTGTCTATTTTGACTGAGAAAAAAAATCATGGTTTGACAACACATCTCGAAATTTGTCATACTTAGCTGATGAATGCTACATTAAACGGTGCTCCAAGACTATTAGACAACATATCTCGGTACGCGGTTCTCTGCTGTGTTTATTTTGACTGCGTACAACAACAACAAAAAATCATTATTGGACAACACATCTCGACCCTGTCAAACTTGGCTAATGAGTGCTACATCAAACGGTGCCCCAAAACTATCAGACAACACATCCCGGTACGCGGTTCTCTGCTATGTCTATTTTGACTGCGATCGACAACACACCTCGAGCTTGTCAAAATTATCTGATGAGTGCAGCATCAAACGGTGCTCCAAAACTAACTTCGAAATTCACTTGTAACAACGCTTGTCCCAATATCTGAATTTGTGAAATGCATCGGGTTTAACCCCTTCGCTGCCACTGATCGTGAATTGCACGTCAGAAATGAGTGTGCAAACTGACAGACATTCGCGTGAAGAACGCGAATTTAAACGAGACAAAAATTAAGCACAAAGAACTCAGAACTAACAAGAGGCATAAATCCTCATGAGCCCCCGCGACTGCGGGGGCTAATGAAGGGTTATGTCTCTTGCAGGAGGGTAGCGTTCGCCTTGCCCCGGCAGTGAAAGGGTTAAAGAAGAAACGCCGATCTTCTCTGATCTAAACTGAACCAATAAGTATGTGCAACCGGGATAATGGTTGTGAAACAGCACGTCCTGCTGAAGCAAAGGCCCATAATTATGTATATTTGCCTGGAAAATCACAGGGCTTCAATGAAACAAGTCTGTATTTGCGTGAGATGTATTGGACTTAACAAGACACGTTCAAAACTCAGGAACGTTCTTACTGAAATTTAAAAAAAAAAAAACGGTTATTGTTCAAGATCATCAATTTTAGCTCAGAAAAGCTGCAGGTTTTACCACGCAGGCCTGTCTATCTCCAAGGAGCAGGGACAGCAGAATTGCTAAGGGCGGTTTTTATTTATTAGCAAGAGGCACAGATTAGTGGGGTTTCCTCTGTAACCAACGACTCCCAACAACGAGTTGAACGAGAGCGAAATCACGGCGGATAACCAGATTCTGCCATCAGCACAAACAACGCTCCAAACATCTCCAAGAGGCATAAATCTTCATGCCGCACCCGCGGGCTCATGAGGATCTGTGCCTCTTGGAGTGTTTCTATGTTTATTCTTGTTTGGAGTGTTTTCTATGCTTATGGTACAAGCTGTCCCGAAAAATCCTGTCACGCCTAAAATTTCGCCGACGTCCGTGAATGTACAACCACAACAACGCCATTTTGGAATAGTGTTAAACCGACCTCAATGAGCAACATAACTTATGCCCGGCAAAGGCCGGCATAGGGCACCGGAAATAGACTAAGCTTTGCTTATGCATACCAAATACTAACCTCGCTATTTCGGCATTGCGCTAAACCGGCATAACCTTCCGACATGCATACCAGCCCTGGTTTACCACCGTGACTTCGCCGCTCGCGTCCGTTGTTTGGAGTCAGTTCGGCGTAAATACGAGTATGAGCGCATGCGACGGTAAACATGGGGTCCATGAGAATCTATGCTCCTTGCACACGTGTCCACATCAGCGGGGAGATTTGCAAGGGGTTTTGAAAGAAGCGGTAATTTTTCGAGATCTTCGATTGGGCAATTTCCTGAAAAGCTCTTTTCTCCTAAACCTCATTCAGACAAATGTCTGCCGAGTAAGAACTTTCCAATTGAATTCGTTTTTAAAAGCCTTATCTGCCGAGGGCTGCAATCGTAAATTTTGCCTGGATGGCTGCCGCATTAAGAGGATGCAAACAGATCTGAGCTCTGTAAACAGGAAGCATGTCTTCCCATGAGCCACCGTGGCTGTTGGGGCTTATGAGAATCTAACCCCTTCCCTACCAACGAATGCACATTTTGTTTCTGAGCTCTGTGTTCACTGAACGACCAAAAGTCACAACTTTCCAAACAACGTGGACACAAAGTGGCCCCAGCAAGCGGCATAGATCCTCATGAGCCCCCGCAGTCGCGGGGGCTCATGAGGATCTATGCCTCTTGCAGTTAGATCGCGTTTACTTTTTCTCGGCAGTGAAGAAGTTAAGCCTTTTGTAGACTGTCTGGGTCTGAAATGATTTTTGTTCATTCGCAAATGACACCAGTCATTGTGATAAAAATGAAAGTGTTACGGATAATACATGAAATGGTTTTTTTTTTGTTTTTTTTTGTTTTTTTTTTTGAGCGATATGGTCCAGACAGTAAAGGGTTAATAAGTCCACTTATAAATCTCCCTCGTACGTCTTACAATAATGCTGCACAAAAGGTCTCACTTCACTTGTGAAGTTTTAATGTCGTCAAATGAAAGACCTTTTCGCTCTTCTTTTCCTTTGTGCGTAGGAGAGTTCCATGTACCGACTCGCACTAATGGCATTATAGACGCTCTGTTACATGTGCCGACGCACGTAGATTGTGAAAAGAAGGGTATAAATTCTGAGATTCGGGTCAAGATGACACCGAGAACCCGTTGCAGCGGCAAATTTTATCAATAAAAACCATCCCTGGAGCAAATCGTGGAAACTGACTTGATACGAAATGTGTAAAACAAATGCAAACCAATTTTCAGGATCTCAGCCAACGAAATAAAATCTGACTCATTGAAGGCGCCCCGCATCAGTAGCTGCGAAAGTGTCGTATAACGTTGCGACAGTTATTGATGCGGGTACCTTGAATGAGTCAATAAAATGCCCTCTGAGAGACCTCCGAGAATTGCATCTAAAACGGTCTATCAAAGTGGCCTCATGCGTAACTGTCGGTCGAAAACTCTGAAGACAGATCTAGCATCCGACACGTGTTTGTCTTCTCTGAAAGTCAGGGCGGTGTTGCTTGTTGTGTCAGTGTACCCAGCAGCAGCGAAAGGGGTTAACCCTTTGACTCCCAGAACTTTACAGACTCTATAGATTGGAAGTCATTTAGTTCTGGGATTCGAAGGGTTTAAATTATCTGTAACCATTCAGTATCTCTTACACTGTATCTTCGAACAAGCTGTGTATAAGACTACCCTAGCTAACACTAACAATGCTAGGGGAGAAATCCCTGTTTCGAAAGCGCAGGCGAATGGAAACGCATAACATCAACAAAAGGCATAGATTATCATGAGCCCCCGCATGCGCGGGGGCTCATGAGAATCTATGCCTTTTGCTGATCTTTAAGATACCTCTATGTTTTTATGAAAGACAATTCAGAATGCGCCGAATGCTCGGTTACACTTACTGTGATAGAAAGATTTAATGGCAAATCATTGCAGTGTACTTTCGAAGCGCAACCACTCAACGTTAAATAAACAGGTAAACAAACAGTCGCCTCAATTTACATCTTCCTTACGTCATCATGTCTAAAGTCCTAGTGTGATGGGATCTAATCAGTAATTGTTTGTCTTCACGTGTTCGTCCTGGTTTTCCAAGCCTTGAGATTCAGTACAAAGTAGTTCCGGTCTCTAAAATATGCATATTTTTTTATCTTTACTATTAGTCGTTTTCTGCACGTGTTAAAAACTCGGTTCGACTATCATTTAATTTTCACACAGACCAGTACTTTGAGCTGTCTAAGCATTCACTCAATCAACAGCTGCGGCCATTTGCAAGCGGAAACGAAACTTCCGGTTTCTTGACTAGGCTTGGGGCGTGGGAATGGTTGGGGTGTAACACTCCTGCATTCAGTTATCCACCTTTAAGCAGATCTAGGCAAAAGACAGTAAGTTCACTTGTGTAAATAACAAGCTTTGTTTTATATTGTAATATGAATAATAAAAGAGGAAAAAGTCCTTCAAAAACTGACGAGCAAACGAGCTGCAACATATTTGAAATCACCGGAAACACTTTAATGTTTCCGGAAACACTTTAGTGTTTTCGATGATTCCAAAAATGTCGCAGTTCTTTTGCTTGTCAGTATATCACGACATTCAAACGTTATAATTTTGTTCAGCAGTATTGTATGACATGGGAAAAAAATACTTTTTATAAAGGATTTATTGCGTTATGTCGATCCTTTGCTGCCTAAGGTAAGTCGTTTTAACCCATTTAACCCCACGACCGCATTTCTCAAAATCTAGAGGTGGCACCTAATATCTATGCACCAGTTGCAGGAGAGTGATCGACAATGACATTTCAAAGGTAGTGCCAGATCAGCCTGGCGCCTGCTGGCGCCAAGCTGATCTGGCACTACCCTTGAGTTATCATGGTTGATCCATCTCCTACTGTAGGGCTTTGGGGCTAAATTGGTTAAAACACGTAGCAATAATGTTATCAGCTTGCAAAACGGCCCCGTTCCACAGCAAATCTAACAAAACATACAATATTAAGTAGAACATTTATTTTATTTGTGATTTATTTATTTATGACACTCGTAACAGAAAGTGCTCCCTTGTGCGTGGACAGTTCATCTCTTTTCGTCCAAACTCTTCGGAACCGGTCGTCTCTTCTTTGCACTTTCCTAATTCTCTGCTTCTGAAACATTCCTCAGATATATGCTTCTTTGAAAACCCCACACTGTATGGCCTCGAGTTTGTCAACGTATTGAACCGACAGCATGTAATTGTTTGGAAAAAAATTTCTGAGAAATCTATGGCTGCTTGTGTTTGGGTGCTTTGAGAAAAGTACCTCCCTTGTTTATCTAACTGCATAGAATTAGCTTCCTTGCGCGTGCATGCCCATCAGTGACACTTCTACAGCCAAACCCCTCCATCTAATAGGGGCATATATCCTCATGGGTTCACGTAGCCACTGACTTTTCAGTGGGCGCTTGCTGTATCTCTGCTCGTTCATCTTTTCTGAATCTAATGTGTATCAGCGTAGCTGCTCACTGAAAATCACTGTGTGTTCAACAAACAAATAACAACATATGCAGGAGACATAGATCCTCATGAGTTTCCGCATATTGCGGGGACTCATGAGAATCTACGTCTCCTGAATAATCTATGTGCCCCTGCCTGTCTGTATCGTAGGTGGTGCCATGAGCGGGAAACGACACGGCGTGTTAGTACAAATCGAATTTGCCCAGACCAAATCTGATTTGTTTCGAGTGAGAGTGCGGATAAGCTACATAACCGTTCTGTTAAGGCATTGATCATGCATTCCGGCCCATGGAGACAAGAGAGGCGAAGCGCAACCTCCGTCCATACCTTTCTTTCTTGCTTTCTTTCTTTCTTTCTTTCTTGCTTTCTTTCTTTCTTGCTTTCTTTCTTTCTTGCTTTCTTGCTTTCTTTCTTTCTTTCTTTCTTGCTTTCTTTCTTTCTTGCTTTCTTTCTTTCTTTCTTTCTTGCTTTCTTTCTTTCTTTCTTTCTTGCTTTCTTTCTTTCTTTCTTTCTTTCTTTCTTTCTTTCTTTCTTTCTTTCTTTCTTTCTTTATGTATTTATTGTTTGTTTGTGTGTTTGTGTGTTTGTTTGTTTGTTTGTTTGTTTGTTTAGCTCAATCGAGCCGTGCTGCATTAGCATAAACGGCTTTCCTCCGCTTATCCAGATGCGTCACGTCTCGAATGAGTTAACACAATAACTATCTGAGAACACCACAGGTGGAGATGGAAGGGCCATGACAGTTTAACTCATTCGAGACATGCCGCCTCCGGATACGCGGCGTAAGACTGATGGGATCCCTTTAGAACTTGCGGTCATAAGAACTAAATTTTATCAGTCCTAGTGTCCGATGGGCTATGCGAAGCTGTGAGGCTGGGTATAGCCGCAATCCACGTGCATTAAGTAGCTGAGGAATTGTGTGATCTGTTCACCTTGCTAATAAAAATCCACTCACCACAAATTAACCCCCTTTCTGCTTGTAGCCACCGGTATAGGTTTACAATGTCGCTGGCTGCATGCACAGGACGGTTAACACAGCAAAATGATGGTAAGGTCGGTTTAAATAGTAAATAATTACGGTATTTATAATGCGCTCATCTTGTAATAATTATAACTCTAAGCGCGCACTCACAACTCGCGCACGCATGCGCACGCTTTAGACAATGACTCAGGTACCACAAATACATTACGACAGTCAGCTTGGGGGGGGGGGGGGGGGGTGATGTGCTAGAACTGTTGGAAGAGGTGAGTTTTGAGGGCGGACTGGAAGGAGGAGAGAGAGTGTTTCTGACGGAGAGAGAATGGGAGAGCGTTCCAGGTGGATGGACCGTAGACGGAGAAACAGCGGGGGCCGAAAGTGCCGAGTTTGGTGCGGGGGATTGTGGAGGCGGAGCGGGTTGGAGGCGGAGCGGAGGGAGCGGAAGGAGTGTAGGGGTGAAGTAAGTTGGCGAGATAGTCAGGAGCGTAGTTGTTCAGGGATTTGTAGCAGAGAGACAGAATCTTGTATTGGATGCGTTGGGGGATGGGGAGCCAGTGAAGGAGTTTGAGCAGGGGAGTTTGTTTGTTTGTTGTTGTTGTTGTTTTTTATTAATTAATTAATTAATTAATTTTTAGCCTTATGGCTAAGAGTCATAACGTCTAGAATCACAGACGAGCACACAGTGTACGTGTCATCTTCCAAAGCAGCCTATCACTCGTGGCCATCACACGACACCGATGTGACAGTGTAGTGTTCTAAATCGTGCGTGCTTTCGTGCTAAATGGAGAAAAGCCGTCCGGCAATGCTAACGATTATTAAAACCTGCTCAAAAAAAAGTGTGTGCCGGTCTGTGATTTTGGACCTTACGGCTCCAGACCGTAAGATAAAAAATCACAGACCATAACACGCCGGAACCTGATACAGTGACAGTTTAAGCGATCTGCTGCATGACAGGCTTTGATTGCTAAAATGTAATGACCGGTATTATTATTATTATTATTATTATTATTATTATTATTATTATTATTATTATTATTATTATTATTATTAAATTCGCCGATACGACGGGTTTTCAATGTTTTGTTGCGTCAAAAGAAAACTTTCTACCCTTCCTCTTTCAATCCATGTGAGAGGTCTCCACTGCCTATTGAGCTTAAAGGAAGTAACTCTCCTCCGTAAAAACTTGAAGAAAAGCAAAAACGTCTGTCATCTTACGATACTCAAACTCCATAATTTAAGCTAGTCCTTTTGTCCAGCATGAATGTAGGACATACACAGAACATTTCTACATGAGATGTTGCAAGCTAGTAACCCCTTACTGCCTGGAGTAGGTCGCTCTAATATGAACTGAAGTCTTTCGCATTACTATGACCTGCAATTACTAAGAGATGCCACGAGTTTTCTTAATTGGAGGGAACTAACTAACTTTCCACGTCAATTTGCTATAAGATTAGACACAATCAGCTTAAATGGGGCGCACTCGTTGAAGGTGTGTGTGGTGGTTTGTGATATTGAACCTTATGGGTAAAAGCGGCAAAGCTCCAAATCTCAGACCATCACAAGACTGATGAAATAAAAGCTCGTAAGGTCCAAAGCCTCAGACTAACACACACAGTGCGAGTAAGACAGTGCGAGTAACCAAGTGAGGAAGAGACCAGCGGATCCACGTCGGGTCTTGCTCACGTTTTCTCATCAGCAAAAGTTTAAAGCAGAAAACATCAATCCATCCAGTTTAATAAATAAATAAATACAAACATAAACATAGACATATATGTAAATGTGCATACGAACATGAATGAATGAATGAGAGAGAGAGAGAGAGAGAGAGAGAGAGAGAGAGAGAGAGAGAGAGAGAGAGAGAGAGAGAGAGATCGAAAGGTTAATGCAGAAAACATCACAGTCCAGTTTAATAAATAAATAAATGAATACATAAATAAATGATAATAAATAAGTAAATGAATAAATAAATAAAGGATAAAATAAATAACTAAACGCAGTAGACTTCGCCTATCACAAGGCTGGATGTAGCAGAGTCTAATGTAACGGATATAACAACACGTTTTCTGAGGTCCGGGTCAAGCCTTTCCTGTGTAAATTGCTTTGCTTAATTTTTTATATAGAAATACTGTAAAATCAAATACATTTGGACCACTGCAAGATTTTATATCCAAAGGTTTTTTTTTTGTAAATAATATTGTACTGACAAATTCTGCGTACGGAACTGAACGTCACGAGTTTCGAGCACGCGAATTCGCAATTGCCAGACATGCGCGCAAATAATTAATCTAAACACAGCAAGAGTCAATAAAAAGAGCAGTCACTGATGCCACACGCACACTCAAGACGTATAATATTTCCTTAAATCGATGTCATTTTCCGACAGCAAACTCCTCAATCCATGAAAAACATCAATGGTTGCGCGGAGATCGACAAAGGGACATAACCTTTAATGAGAAACAGTGTGCTATGAGCCTTATATCGGAAACGCCGTGTCACCAATGAGGGATGGTTCGATCATCAAAGTTTTACAAGTGGTGCTTGTTAAGCTTTGCTGCCCTGGAGGCGCCAGGCTTAATAAGCACTAATTTTGAGCTAGTCAACGCAGCTAGGTGACTATGATTCAAACAGTTTGAAAATGGGCGTCGCTCGGTCTGTCTAGAAATGATAGTAAACGAACACTCCACTTCTTTGCTATAATATCAATTGTACTCCAGTCAAAGTGATAATGAAAATGCGAATATTAAATACTAATGCTAATACTAATAATATTAACTCATTCAGCCCAACGGCCGTATTTCCCAAATTTTGGAGGCGTCACCTAACGACTATGCACCAGTTGTAGGAGATGGGTCGACCATGATAATTCAAGGGCAGTGCCAGATTAGCTTGGCGCCTGTGGGCGCCAAGCTAATCTGGCACTGCCCTTGAATTATCATGGTCGACCCATCTTCTGCTGTAGTGCGTCAGGGCTGAATGGTTAATAACAATATAAACATGCTCCACTGCTGCTACTCTACACTGAGATACATATTTGTTTGACGGCTATCTTGGTGCATATCTCTTGGTGCAGAGTGGCTAGCAGTCAAACAAAGACATTGTAATGTGATCCAGTCAGTGTAGTTTCGGCAGGCAAACCCGCGTATACAAACTGACATGCCTGTTTTTCTCAACAGATGACAAGAAGAGAAGACAGAACACAAGTAAAAGCAGCCGATAGAAACCTCTCCCGCTGACGGAACCACTGTGGAGTTTTCGGTACAGAGAGACAAGAAATCTTAGTGTTGTGAATAGCCGGGACTGACGTGCAAAAAGCGTCATCAAAATGGGTGACGACAGAACGACTGCTATTCCTCCATCAAACTGAAATTTTACACGATTTTTTTCTTCTGATTGTGAGGGTTTTGTAATAAGTGTGACGATGACGCCATCATGTGGTCGGAGCTAAACCATCGGAACTGATCTTCATAAAATTCAAACGAGCAAGACCATCATGCCTGTGTTGTGCACAGAGACAGAGTAAACGTGATCAATAAAGAAAGAAATGTATTCATAAGAGCAAAGGTTCCAATCTTTCTGCCAAAAAGCTGCAAGATAACATTTATTGAACCAAAGATATGACACAGCACTGAAAATCTGCAGACAGAACCCAAAGCTCCTGCAATGGCTAGCAACGAGGCTATTGGAGCCTCAGTCACGGCCAACTTGACCATACTGTTATCAGACAACTGGACCTATGGTGGAGGGGGCGAGGATCTCCGATGCAACACCAACGACACAGATGGATACCTGCACTTTTACCAGACGGCCCAGATGGTTACCGGGCTCATCATCTACCCAATACTGTGCATTACGGGTATCACAGGTGAGTACCAGAATGACGAGCAAAAGAAATGCGACATTATTGAAATATGTATTTCCGATGGTTCCAAAATTGTCGCAATTTTTTTGCTCGTCAGTATACTTATTCCTGAACCGTTCAAGGAAGTAATCCTAGTATAGACCCATTCGGGGAGTACGCTATAAGTATACTTCTATTCAAATGAGATGTTTTATATCTCATTTGAATAGAAGTGTTACTTGTGGCGTACTGCCTGGGTGGGTCTGTCTGGGTATGCGTCTCATTTGAATTGATGTTTGCTCATAAAACACTCCCGACTGGGTCTGTAAGGGGCGTACACCGGTAAAGGGTACGGGTTAGATTGGTTGGTTGTTTTGTACATTGCTGAACGTCCCGACAGCAAAACGCACCATCGCGAGGCAACAGAACAATGAAATTACTTCTGTGTGTCGTAGACCCTTTTATAAGCTAAACTATCTAGATCTATGTCTCTCCAGGAAAAAAAAACGGGTTTGTTCTATTGCATGACAGTTGCATTTGCACGGCTGCAGAGCGCCTGAACTGATCACTGTCCATGTCGTACTCCATTTATAATAGCGTCAGACCTCCCTCTATCCTCTAACCCACTCCCTTGGGCCGGATGCAAACATTCTTGTTGCCTGGGCGATTAACTCATTCGCGGCCAGCCGCATTCGGATGCGCGGCTGGCTGCGAATGAGTTTAAAGGCACAACGTCTGACAGTCGACTGTCGGGTAAACAAATTGCTGACATGCCCGCAGCGCGCGATGTTTACACACCAAATGCTACTCGAAGCGTCCGCGCGCTTTAACTCATGCAAGGCGTCCCGCATCAATAACTGCGAAAGTGTCGTACAACGGCAACGCTGTACGAGACTTTTGCAGCTATTGATGCGTAGCGCCTTGAATGAGTTAAATGCATCACGCATGTTGCGCGTTTAAAACCAATTAGACATCCGACAGATCTGTGGCACGCAGAACTGATTACTTCTTTTTTCCAGTTTAAGACAGCACGAGTTCTGTATACCAGTGTAGATTTGTAGACCTATGTTCAGCCATCTGAAATTTCTGAAGCAGTGATTTTACATTATTCTCGCATTCGGACATGTCAGAGACGGCAAAAGCACCTGCCATGTTACAACATGCAACAGCTAGAGCACAATACATTTACATCTGCCTGACCACTAATTATTTTTTGACCGGAAGTTGATTTATTTTCTTATCCCAAAATCCTATTATTTTTTCGGTGCAGTTTTCCCAAACCTTTTGGCTGTTACTCGTTCGCTGCCAGTCCAGTCCAATCTAATCCAGTCCATTCCAGTCCAATCCAATATATTCCAGTCCAGTCCAGCCCAATCCAATCCAATCTAGTCCAGTCCAGTCCAGACCAGACCAGTTCAATCCAATCCAATCCGATTCAATCTATTCTAGTCCAAAACAGACCAGTTCAATCCAATTCAATCCAATCTAGCCCAGTCCAGTCCAGACTAGTCCAATTAAATCCAGTCCAGTACAGTCCAGTTCAATCCAATCTAGCCAACTTTGCCCAGTCCAGACCAGACCAATTCAATCCAATCCAATCCAGTCCAATCCAATCTACTGTCCATTAAAGCGATCTACTCCATGGCAGGCTTTACTTGTTAAATTCCCCAATACAACGCGTTGTTAATGATTGAAAATTCCATAAAAAAGTTAAGTCATCCCTTTTATGCAGAAATATTGTATGACATACAATGAAAATTTACAAAGGTGATAAAGCGAAATATTAACCCTTTATTGCACGGAGAAGGTCGATTTAAGGACTTAACCTCCTTATTGCCGAAATAAACCAGCAACGTTAACGCCCATATACAACCAGCAACGCCAACGTGCAAGAGGCATAGATCCTTATGAGCACCGGCAGGTGCGGATGCTCATAAGGATCTATGCCTCTTGATGACCTCATATATATGTGTGCCTCATACAGACCTGGTTAACGGGTAGCAAAGGCTTGAGAGACACCAGTTTCTAAACCGTGGCTGTGAAGGGGTGAATGATGGCAGCATCCATATATTAGCGTGATGCGATGAAGATCGATAAATCAATTTTGTTTGTGCCCTAGTATTATGATGTGTCGCAATTTTTTTTTCTGCTAATTTTTGTCTCAGCACCTCCTCTGCCAGGCACAGTAGGCTGTATTTTCGAAACCATCGTAAATTCAAAATTAAAGGTACCCAGCCGTCCAAGAAACATTGATAAAAAGTGGTTTTAGCAAGAGACATAGATCCTCATGAGCCCCCGCAGTTGGAGGGGCTCATGAGGGTCTTTACTTCTTGCAGTTGGGTGGTATTCGATTTTTTTAGGCATGAATTAATGATAACAATGACATTTATATAGCGCTATAAAGTCCAATTCAAAAATCAGTTCTACGCGCTCCACAGATCCACAGACACACGAACCAACAGGAATGGGGGGTTAGGGGTGCGAAGGGGAAGGAGGGAGGTGCGAAGGGTGTGAGCATCTTTCTAGACTTATAATGATATTGTGAAGAAGACAAGGCTTGCTATTTCTAACTTCGAGACAGTTTTTCTTTCACATCGATCGGGCCGGCTTCAATTTAGACATGTATACCAAGGGACGTCCCTCAGCGTTGGACAAACAAACAGTTAGATCCCCTGCCCTTTCCTTGTTTGGTTTGAAAGCGTTAGTGTGTCCTCTTCTTTTTCAAGGCGGGGAGTGGATGGCTGAAGTGGTAGAGCATCTGACTCTAAATCGTAGTGTCGTAAGTTCGAACCCTGTGGGGTCAAACATTACACGGACCCTTTTCGGCGCCCCGTCTTCGTGGTGGCAAGAGACATTAATTAAACCTGATCGTGTAACCCTCTTAACGCCACGGCCGCTTTTCCAAACATTTGCAGGCGCTGTCTAACGAATATGCACCTAAAGGCACCAAGGTCATCCGGCACTACCCTTGAATTATCATGATCAATCCATCTCCTGCTGCAGGGTCCTTGAGCTAAATAAGTTAAAGCGATCGATCTACTCCATGGTTGGCTTTGACTGCTAAAATTCGCCAATACAACGGGTTAATAATTGTGACTTGGCTCACCAAAGACTTTTCTATCTTTCTGCTCACAATCCATATTGGCAGGCGCACATTCCTGAGGTTTTACACTGCCTATTGAGCGCACCGGAAGGAACTCTCCTGTGTAGAAAAACTTGAAGAAGAGCAGTAAAGTCTTTCATTTTACGACATCCAAACTTCATAATTAATTTCTTTCTTTTTGTATAGCATTATTGTAATGCATATAAGAACATTGATAAAGGAGATCCTTCATTAAGGTACTCGGGCCCACGACGGCCGTAGTGGGCTCGCGCACGGCTGTGCGCGGGCCCACTGCGGTCGTCATGGGCCCAAAGACGTTTTGCTACTGAGGATATTGCGTGTTATTAACCTTTCACTGCATGGAGTAGGTATCGTTAACGTTCTTTTCTCTTTTCCAGGCAATACGTTGTCGCTCATCGTACTCAACCACCGCGACATGGCCACCTCCACCAATGTCTACCTGTCCGCCCTGGCCGTTTCCGACACCCTCAAGCTTCTGAACGACCTCCTCTACTTCGTCATGCTCGTCATCTCGCAGTGTGACGCCCCTGCGGCGGAGACCATGATGGTCAACGTGTATCCTTACGCTCACTACGTGTTCACGGTGGCTGTGTGCGTTACAGCTTGGCTTACAGGTATGGAGATTGAAATCATTTTTTTAAAACTTTATTTAATTACAATTTTGTGGACGGCGGAGCAGTAAGAACAAAAACCATTCAATAAACATTAATTAATACCAAGACATTCTAATACAAAGTTATTTTAGGCTATGCACACATCTGATTTCATTTTGCCTGGTTTTTATTTTCTAAGGTATTGCATTATTTATGTAAGTATTTTTGCTGAACGGTTGTGAGTGTTTGGGTTCAGCACCAGAACACAGTCCTAATTGGCATTGTCAATATGGTAGAGAAAAGTATCTTTAATTTTGAATCTTCAATATTTCATAATACTAGTATACTAAATCTGTAAAGGACTTCTAATACTAAGATTAAGACATATTAAAACTCTTAACACAAATTATTTAATACTAAATCGTTCTATACTCTATAAAGATCTGACAAACTCAAACTAATACGTATACTACATTGATAGCAGACGTTATCTCAGATCATAATTTTCTAAACTTAGAAAATGCGGGCAGTGAATACTTATTCATTTTATTCATCTGCGAGAGGCACATATTCTCATGAGCCCTTCCGGCCGCAAGGGCTCATGAGAATGTATGCCTCTTGCCGTCACAGTTTGAGGCACGCGTCCTGGTTAACTGTGCAACTGTTAATGAAGATGGAGCATGCAGCATTGAACTCTGCAATCAATCTGGGCAAACCCTGAACACTGCTTTACTGCTGGCACTCATTGGTATCATCTTCAAGGGTCACTGCCTGTTTCCTTCATGTTTCAACTGCGGAAAACAGATTTACGGTGATGGTTCAAAGATAGTGACCTGATAAATCTTGCGCCTGGGTGTCAGATTCTATAACTCACAGAATATAATCAAGCTTTTTTCTCAATTTTCAATCCAAGATTTGTTTCTTGCACTGCACTATATACTATCCCCTTCCCCGCCACTGTACGTACATTTTTGTTTCTGAAATCTTGGTTCAACGACCAAAAAGCCAGCACCGTCCACCGTGGATATAAATTGGTCTAAGCAAGAGGCACAGTCGCGGGGGCTCATGAGGATCTATGTCTCTTGCTGTTGGATCGCGGTCACCTTTTCTCGGCAGTGAAGGGGTTAGTATGGTTGGCCCTGACGAACTTTCAGTTGCCTTTTATTAATTTGTGGTCTTCTTTTTGACAGTGGCTGTGGCAATGGACCGTTACGTGGCCGTGTGTTACCCGTCGCGAGCTAACACCATCTGTACCATAGCCCGGGCGCGTGCAGTGTGCGTGACGGTGTTTCTGGCCATGCTACTTCTGTCCGTACCTTCCGCGTTCCGATACCGGATGCAGGTGGTCCACGATCGCTCACAGAACGTCACGTGCATGAACATCGTCACCACGGATCTGGGCCGGAATAAACAGGTGATAATATGAAATTTGTAAACCTTTTTTATCATGGGATAAAAGATCAAGCCAGAATAAGCGACAGCTTCCCTCCCCTCCCCCCCCCCTCTCCCTCCTCCCCTCCCCCGACCATCCCCCCACCCTCCAACAAAAAAAGTAGCTGAAAAGAGTAAACAAGACAAAGACAAACATGCATGCCGAAAACGGGTGTGTTGTCTCTGCTGAAACCTGGGACAACTTCAAATGCCGACTGGACCACCCCTGACATGAAATGTGTAACGAGATACGCCGCCTGTTAAACCCTTAACACCTTCACTGTAGAGAAAAGTGACACGGTCCAACTGCAAGAGGCATAGATCTGCATGAGCCCTCGCGACTGCGGGGGCTCATGAAGATCTATGCCGCTTGCTGAGACCAATTTGTATCCATGCTTCTTGGAAGTTTTTGGTTTTTGGTCGCTGAATGAACACAGATTTCAGAAACAACAATGTACGTAGTGTGGCACGGAAAGAGTTAATTGTAAATGTCATCCGAGGAAAAAAAAGGCACACTTGGATGGAGAACTAAGCTAAACGTCTTCGAGCCAACTTCAGCCTTAGCTGGCCAGCGCACGTCAGGGCTCATGGTTTTAGAATTGCGTTGGAGAAAAAAAGGCACACATGGATTGAGAGCTTAGCAAAAGGTCTTTGGGCCAACATCAGCTTTAGGTGGCACAGGCCACCTGAACTGCCGTTGGCTCGTGCGTACAGAATGTTTCTCACTATTTTTTCCTTGCTACTTGTTTACAAGTATATGTTTGTATGATGATGAGTGTGAATTCTACGTGGTTGTAACGTGACGCTTACTGATGACGGGTTGTTATATTTATACTCATCCCCAAAATGTTCGTTTATGTGCTGCTACACAGAGTAAGAACTGCACGAATGACTTATTGGGTTTTATCGTCCCCTGGAACATGTAATGATCGGCAACGGTGTTATGATTTTTGCACTATACACTCTCTCTTTTAACTCATTCAGCCCGACGGCCGTATTTCCCAAATTTTGGAGGCGTCATCTAATGACTATGCGCCAGTTGCAGGAGATGAATCGACCATGATAATTCAAGGGCAGTGCAAGATTAGCTTGGAGCCGACAGGCGCCATGCCAATCTGGCACTACCCTTGAATTTTCATGGTCGACCCATCTCCTGCTGTAGTGCGTCAGGGCTGAATGAGTTAAGGGGGAGGTGGGTAGCTCAGGTTGGAGAGCGTCCGACTCACGTCCGAAAGATCACGGATTCGAACGCAGCCAGGGTCAAACTTTGTTCAGAAAATATTTGGTGCTAAGTCTTGGAATCATCGTCGTGGTGGACAATAGACATTAAGCCCTAAGAGTTTAATACTTTGACTCACAAAACTTGGAGAGTCCGAAATAGCTCAGACGGTTAAGTGTCGGAGCAAGAGAGCGAAGGGAATCGCCGGGTCTTGGGTTCGAGTACCCTTTTCGGCCCCGGTAGCTGAACTCGCAATCCAGGGAAAAAAGACGGGCTTGTTCCATAGCTTGTCTGTTCAAACGGTCCTGGTAAATCATAGTGGCACAGCTGCAGTTGCGCCTGAATTGATCAGTGTTCAGGTCGTACTCCATAGGCAATAGATTTCCCTGTCCCCCATAAGCCGCCCGTCAGGGCCGTTCCATTATCATTTAGGTGCCGTGGACGTTAAACCCCGAACTAAAACGAAATATCACAAACTAAATGCTTTCTGTTCTACAGAATGGAAGTCGTTTAGTTCTTAGAGTCAAGGGTTATACGTTTCTCTCTTTAAACGTTTTATGCTTAACGTTTAATACTTTGACCCCCTGAGATAAATAACTTGTATTAAACGTTTCTCTCTTTAAACGTTTTAGGCTTAACGTTTTATGCTTAACGTTTAATACTTTGACCCCCTGAGATAAATAACTTGTATTAAACGTTTCTCTCTTTAAACGTTTTAGGCTTAACGTTTTAGGCTTAACGTTTAATACTTTGACCCCCTGAGATAAATAACTTGTATACCATTCTACCAAAAATGGAAGTCATTTAGTTCTAGAGGTCAAGTGGGTAACGTTAACGTTCAACTCTTTAAACGCTCGGGGCTTAACGTTTAACCCCTTCCCTGCCACTGGACGCATATTTCAATTATGAATTCTTTTTTTAAAAGCCAAAACCGTTCAAGGAACATGGATACAAATTCGTCTCCGCACAAACCGTAGACTCTCATGAGCCCACGAAGTTGCGGGGGCTCATGAGGATCTATGCCTCTTCCAGATGGACTGCAGTTTACCGTTTCTCGGCAGTGAAGGGGTTAATACTATCCCCCCCCCCCCCTCCTGCATAGCTAAATGTCTTCCATTCTACAGAATTCGAAGTCATTTTTACTTCTGGGAGTCAGTGGGTGAACGTGTAACCTTTCTCTCTTTTGCGTCGCAGATTATGGTGCCCTACACGTGGACGCAGAACTTCATGCGGGGCATCGTGCCGGTCTTCATTCTCATCTACCTCAACGCTCACATCATCAACGTCCTGAGGAAGGAGCGCGTGAAGGGCAAGAAGCTCTCGTCACGCAACCGCATCACCCTCATGCTCATCGCCATCATCGTCGTCTTCATCATCTGCATCACCCCGGACGCCATCATGTCCACGTTCTTCGGCAAAGGTTACGTGGAGGAGAAAGACAACATTGTGAAGGGAGTGCGGGAGATCACGGACTCTCTGCTGGCGCTAAACTCGGCCATCAACTTTATCCTGTACTGCTCGCTGAGCATTGTGTTCAGGAACACGTTCTACAAGGTGTTCTGCGCAAAAAGGTTCGCGCTGATGCAGCACCGCTCGAGCAAATGCGTCCGGAACGGCGAGGGCACACACGTTCAAGTCAGCATCTATAACGACAGGGACGGGGCCAGCGAGATGTGTGTTTGACGACCGCCGGAACGATGGAGACGATGATGATGATGAAGAGGAGGAAGATGAAGATGTTGACAATGAAGGCGATGAAAGGAGACGGGTCAGCGTTTTGATGACAATTCTGCATTCTAGAGGTCTTGTGTGAGCTTTGGTGACAGCGAGAGGCATGGATCCTCATGAGCCCCCGCAGATTCGGGAGCTCACGAGGATCTATTCCTCTTGCACTGGGTTATGACTGCCATTTTGCCGAGGCAATGTCGTGCCAGTAACCGCATGGTGATAAAAATACAAAACGACTTGGGGTAATGTGTTTGACGACCGCCCAGATGATGATGATGATAAAGCTGACGACGATGATGACAATGAAGAAACAGGTAAAACAAGGCGTTCCGGGCTTTTGTTTGAAAACTCCTCATTCTAGAGGAAAGCAAAAGGAGATACGGCCGAGCCCAGTTTTTCAGTCTGTAGATATTGTGTGAGTGTTGAATAACAGCTCAATAGACCATCCTTTCTGGGACGACCCTGTCAGTCAGGCTGACCATGATTGTGAAGACGTTTCACCCAGTAGATTGCTACGGATGGAGCAGCTATGTGCTTTATTTCACTCAAAATGTGGTCTTGCATTCGCGAACACTCTAGTTTCTACGACTGCTGCATTGACCAGTAGCAGCTCCCGTCAGTGAAAATAGGTGGAGCAACTGTTGCCTCAGTGACCCAGAAAAGGTCATCAATAGTAACTCACGTCAGTGAAAATGGGCGGAGTTATTATTGGTTCTGTGACCAACAGTAAAAGGTCATCTCTAATAGCAACTCCCATGAAGATTGGTGGTGGTGTTTTTGGTTCGTTGATTCAGAAATGGTCGCCAATAGCATCTCCTATGGTAATGGCTAAAGCTACTTTTGGCATAATGACCCAGAGAGTGTCGTCAGTAGCAGCTTCGGTGAATATGGGCGGAGCCACGGATTATCATGGTCTGGGTGGAGCTAAGCTTAGCTCAATGACCCAGAAAAAGATCGTCAATAACAAATCCCGTGAAAATGCGTGGAGCCACAAACTATCATGGGTGGAGCTACGTTTGGCTCAGCAGCCCAGAAATTGTGGTGAATAGCAACGGTCCTCGGGCCTACGACGGCCGCATTGGGTCGGCGCACAGCTGTGCGCCGGCCCACTGCGGCCGTCGGGGGCCCGAAGACGTTTTTGCTACTGGGGACAGTTCCGTTTAAACTGGATGGAGCTATATGTGGCTCACTGACCCAGAAAAGGTCGTCAGTTCTGTGTGTTCGGGCCTTGCTAATGAAAGCGATAGGGTCGAAAATCATGCACTTGAAAGCGACACTGCATGAGAGTCGACTGATGTGAAAATACAGATGATGTGCGCGTCTGCCCTGCAAGGCAAAAGAAAGCAAATCCATTTTGGTGAAAAGCGGGATTTCATTACAACACAATAACAAATCTGGCTAACGAAATGTATTAGTATTGTGAGCTCAGAACACACATCTTTTGTGTGAAACAGGACGATGTGAATTTCTTTGTTGAAGACTGATGCGACATTCCAGTAATGCATGCTCTGAATCTGTAATGTTTCGGAAACAGGCAACTGCGATACGTCACAATTTGACGCCGTAATAACTCCAGGGGCGCTGCTGTGACAACTGTGCTTGGCTTGTGCTGCGAGAACCCTTCGACATTCACAATTTTCCGTTGCACGCAGTAAATTTAAAAAAAAAAAAAAAAAAAAAAAAAAGATAAAGGAAACGTAGCGGTGGCATGTGCTAGTTTGAGAAATTTGGTGACACTTGTGCGCCATAGACGCAGATAGAACACTGTGTTGGCAAACAGGATGTCACAAACAGGATGTCACATGTACCATAAAATCCTCATTCATCATAATTGCATTTAAAGTGACAGCACTGGCACAGGTCTGAAAATTAGGGGGTCACGTGTACGGTGTAAAACCTCCATCTTTCATAAATTGGCAATGGTGTGAGAAACTGGCTGTCTCATATACGGTGCTTAAAAACCTCGATATTTCATTATTTGGCGCTGGTCTCAGACATTGGGTGTCACCTGCGGCGAGAAAACCTCGATACGTCATAATTTGACGCAGCACACATTTACCAACACTAAGCTGGCACTGGTGTGGGAAATTGGGTGTCACACATACACAGGTCATAATTTGATGCGTCACAATTTGACGCCGCATCCTGTGAAAAACACTGTACTGGCACAGGTGTGGGAAATTCGACGTCACATGAACGACGTAAAACCTCGATGCGTCATAGTTTGACTTCACATGCTATGAAAGATGTTCAATGACACACGCAGTAATGCATTGCCGTGAGGCAATTATTGTGTCTTTATTGCGGTGCAAAGGTTAACCTTTGGGTGTCGGTAGAGGTTTTAGTCGCGATGATTCCTGCAGGGTTAAACTGATAAGCAATTGTTTTACTGCGTCCTCCGCGTGTATTTTAACAAAACGTGTCAGGACCCAGCTAGGGCCCTGTGACTACCTTGCCCCTAAGTCGGTTAAACTGCTCACTGAGTTGGCACAGTGGAAATCCGTCAGCCCAGGACCTATGAAACAAGTGCGGGAAGAAATGTCTTGACTCGCTTCCAGCGTTGATAGGTCAATAAACCCTTTTTACGACAGAGATCTGAAGGCTTCACAGAGGACATCAGGATTCACGGGGGCAGGTACAGACCGTCGACAAAAAGGGAAAAGTGTAACAGTGAATATCTGACAATTTACAGAGGGACAAGCTTTGCAGATGACTATTTTCAATTTGGGAGAAATGCGTGGGCTTTTGTATTTGGTCAAAGTCTTACAGGTCTCAAATGTAATATGATGGAGTGTTGCATCTGTAGGCTTAAATTCGGCACATGCCACTAAGCAAAGGAGCATTTCGTGCAAACTGGCCCCTGGTCTTACATGTACTAGTCTTGCCATCTCACTTTTCAGCATTTGTCTTGCAAGAAAGATAACTCATTCTCGCCAAACAAGCACTATATAAGATAGATTGATCTTGATAGTTCAAGGGTAGCGTCAGATTAGCTTGGCGCCGTCAGGGCGCCAAGCTAATCTGGCACTACCCTTGAACTATCATTATACATTGACCTGAGGCACCAAGCTGATCTGGCGCTGTCATAGAACTTTCTTGCTCCATCTATTTTCCGCATGTCGAAAGTCAGCAGACGCCTGTGAAATCTGGAAAGTGCCCGAGTGGAGGAAACGTTTTCAATTAAGTCAGTAACTGTTAACTAACAGTCCCTCTACATTGTTCACTGGGCGCGGCGAGATTTTAGCTTGAGGCTAAACACAGCTAAAACAAAACCTCAAGGACTGTGACAGGCTGTTATTGGCTGTTCAAAAATTACCTGCGCTTTGGCCCGGGATTCCAGGCTAGAAGAAGTTAACATTTTGGTTGTCGATAACACTTTTTTTCATATCGACAAAAAGCACTATCAACAGCCAAAATGTTAAGAATGCAGTAAGAATTTTTTTTCTTCTCCTTCCTGCTGAAAGTCTGGTTCGGTTATTGAGCGTGGACTTGATCGCTTGGACTGATGCTTGTCAAAATGTTTATTTAAATGTGGACTTATTAACTATTTGTATTTACTTATATTGCCGTACTACTGTATCATAAACGTATGTAAATTATGATACCACGGTGTTTGCGTAAACACAAAATGTGCTTTGTTTGTTAGTACAGTGTCCTGGGAACATGCAAACTCTGCGTTATTTCTGACAAAACGTATTGGCCATGATGGTGACAAGTGACATCATCAGCGTGTTCTGTGCTGCAAATGTTTCTTACTGTTTTATGCATTTTGTGTGCCGATCTCTGACTTCGGACCTTATGGCTCAGAACAGTATGGTCGGAAATCACAGAGCAGTATGTGAATTCATTTCAAGGTAAAACCGACACCTGTAATTCAAGATATCACGGGCTATTTTTGGTTTCCCACATTACTGAATCAAATGCAATGCGTCATGTGTGTCAATCAAGAGACAATGAGGCCAAACTAGCATTGAAAATTATACATACACTACCTAACAAATTTCAGATCAATAGTGTCATAAGCCTGCTACCACTGGTATATAAATACTTGTTGCTTGACGGTAAAGACATAGTTTTTAAGGCGTGCTCGTGCCTGCTTTCATCATTTGTGTGCTGGTCTGGCATTTTGGACCTTACGGCTCTTATACCACAGACCAAAAATTAGACCAGCACACATTTCCATGCAGCATATTATCCCACTTAACCCACAGCCACATTTTTCAAATGACTGTACTATTTGCAGGAGATGGATCGACCATGATAATTCAAGGGTAGTGCCAGATTGGCATGGCGCCGTCAGGCGCCAAGCATAGCTGGCACTAACCTTGAATTATCATGGTCGATTCATCTCCTGCTCTAGCGCATAGGGGCTAAATGTGTTGTCTTAACGTCATTGCTACGAGTGTCTGCTTCTATGTGTCAAATCTGTCTATACATATCTGAATACATGCAACATGTATAGCAATGTCTCTATAGTCCCTGATGTAAAAGCTTACTCTAATACATATATGTATTCCTCAGGTATACTCTGTTACTTATATTCTGCAACGGATGTCATATTCTTTTCTACAATGCCAATACACAGTCGTTCTCTCTCATAGTAACAGAATCTGAGCCAACCGATTTCGTCTGCAAAAGGCATAGAGTTTTATGAGCCCCTGCATTCGCAGGGGCTCACAAAAATCTATGCCTTTTGCTGTTAAGAGATTGGCCCTGTGCCGCCTCAGACTGAAGAAGTCAACCCGGTTAAAGTCTATGACTAATAACACTATCTTCTATATTTAACCCACAATCCTCCCTTGTCCCTCCACCCTTTCCTTAGCCACACCTCCGGCACCCCCAAACAGCTCCACCACCACAACACCCACACCTTGTCCGCCCATCCCCACTCCTCTCCTTTCAACCCGCACCTTTGCAATGCTTACTTTGTATAATGCATCGATGTTATCTAACAAAAACTACAAACCAGCTCCAATCCAAGAATTCTTGCGCAAAACTAGACATTTCTTCCCAACCAGATCAGACTTTGTAAGGTTCAGGTGATTTTCGTTGCAATGCTTATTTTATTTATATGTGTCGATGTTATCTACAAACTAGAAACTAGCTCCGATCCACGAATTCTTCTGCACCTAATAAATATTTCATCTCAACAAGAACAGACTCACGTACTACTTCTTCATGTGAATTCTCGTGTACTCATGAAAAATGTTCTCCCGCGCAAGAAATAGATCAAGGTATGTGCGTAAATGATGTACCTCACTTATCAGTCTCCGCCACAAGTTAACCGTTTCATGTCCACCGCCAGATGTTGGAGTTGGACCAAACCATGACACCTCCGAGACACAGGAATTGGTCGATCTGCGTCTCCTTAGACTTGAAATCCAAACCACTAAGGGTAAATGCTGAGCATGTAAAATGCGAAGAAAATCCAAAGAAAGAAATGAAACACGATTAGAGAGGACATGTACAAAACAATTGTGCTGTACTTGCATTCCCTCTCTAAGCGTGGTTTTTTTTTCTTTGTTGGAAATTTTCTTTTCTCTTGATTTGGACCAAACTGGACTGCAGTTAAAACGGTCTTGACGCCTTGAAGTAGAGGGCATTTCATCGTCAGCATCCGCAAACCTATGTGCTAGCCCCGTAGCAAAATGTCCTCTGGCCGACATCGGCCGCAGTGGGCCCGCGCACGGCCGTGCGCGGGCCCACTGCAGCCGACGTCGGCCCGATGATCTTTTGCTATCAGGGATGATTCGTGTTCGTCGACCTGTTTCGCAGCTAGAGTCAAGATTTACACTTGGAGTCGGTTCAACCACGACCAGAACGCTTCAAGAAGATGGTCGATCTTACTTCAGCGACTTGTACCTTGCGGTAGCAGGAGGTAGGACCCGCAAATTATTTGACCAGTTTTGTAGCTCTGACCAACTGGGTTGACTCGGACCAGCCATGCACGGACGCCTGTGGGAATGAAGTGGTCAGTCCTGCATTAGCAACTTGAGTACCGGATGTTAAGAAGTCGGACTATTTTACCATTTGCGGTAGCTCGGGTCAGGTTTGTACTTAGAAGTCATGTGTACCGGGGCGGTCCGTGGCGCAGTGGTTAAGGCGCCTGCCACCAATGCTAAAGATGCGAGATTCGATACCGGATTTCGGCGTCGGATTTCAGTTCTCCTCTAGTAAGTGTCACCGTTAATTCGGGCGGACCGTCGGGGGTTCTTTCTCCGGGTATTCCGGCTCTTCCACTCCTTCCACTTTGGTACCGGTTTCAGACCACTTTATAAATTTCAAATACAAGCGATCAAAATTTCCGAAACCTCAGTAGCTGAGCTGACCCTTTGTACCACGTGAATGTCCTGTGTCTGTCTTGTACTGTGTTTGTCTTCAGAGTGAATGCGTGTTTGTCACGTGAGCGTGCGTGTTCAGTTCAGTTCGCGGCGTTTTGAGTCCATTCGCCGAATTGGGAAAAAGCGCCTATAAAATATAATAACCGGTATTATTATATTACCAGCCGAGATGTCTCGATAGCTGGCTATGAGATGGTCTAGCCAGCATCAGCAACTTGAATACAACTCAGATCAGTTGACCAATTTCGTATCTGATGAGGTCAAGTAACCTGTCTGCACGATTAAACCACAGGATTAGAAAAGCGGTTTATGTCCCATGACTGACAAGGACTCTGAACGTCATTGGGTACAGTAAAAACAGTCAAGGCGACCACCTTATGAGGCGGCCACCCGTTTAATAATTAAGCAGACCACGCATTTTTGGTCCCATGGTCTTCTGTCTGTTGCTTAGATGACTCGGTGTATTGATAATCCTTTGCATGGTCGTCTATCAATTGACGCTCGAAGCCTGTCAGGGGCACACAACTCTTGGCTCAACTGAAACTCTTCGTATTTCCTCCCCCTGTGCTTACACCTGATTAGTCTAGCACTTCTACATGGGCTACTCCTGTTACTGAATTAGTCGCTATTTCCCGGCGAGCAAAAGGTCCTCGGGTCGACATCAGCCTTGGCTGGCCCGCGCACATCCGTGCGCGGGCCAGCTAAGGCTGACGTCGGCCCGTGGACCTTTTTGCGGGCCGTGCTCGAGCCAATTAAGAAGAAGATCGACCACATACTTACAACAGGATTTTTCCGGGCCGCGCTGAAAGCGATCTAAACTAGTCACGAAATGTCAAGGAACACAAACCGGTTTATGTGCACTTTTCTAATCAGTGTCATTTCCAAGTGCGTCAGCTTCAATTAACCAAACATTAAATCGTCTCGTGAGGCAATCCGAGTGTACTGAAAGCAGACATTCTTCCAAGTGCGTTACAAGAACGACACTAGGCTGGTTGAAAATTGTTGCAAAAAATACGCAAAATGAGCCAATAACACTAAAACACTTCTTTAAAACATATAGATAGATAGATAGATAGATAGATAGATAGATAGATAGATAGATAGATAGATAGATAGATAGATAGACAGACAGACAGACAGACAGACAGACAGACAGACAGACAGACAGACAGATAGATACTTAGATAGATACATAGATAGATACTGTTTATTGCCATTTACCTTAAGAACATAAAGCATAGGAATGTGTGTTGGTGTCGTTACAATTAGAAACATCACAGTCAACAATAAAAAAAATAATTAATACACTATTACACAAATCCAATGCTCTACACACACTGTCAAAACTTTAAAACTAAACAACTAATCTCACAAACCAATATGTACCCATTCAATTAACCAAACCAATGTCAAGGTGTATATATAAAATAGTCTTTAGCCATGATGGAATAAATAAATAAATAAATAAATCAGCGCATTAAATAGGCGCTTTCCTCAAATTGAATATCGGCTCAAAGCGCCGCCGCGAACTGAACCCAGCAAGCACGCTCACGTGAATTACGCGCATTTATTCACACACTGTACATAAACACAGAACATTCACGTGGTGCTAAGGGCAAGCTCATGCGAGCTACTGAAGGTTTTGGAAATTCAAATCGTTTTATATTTAAAATTCGGTAAGTGGGCTGAAATTGATACCCATTTTAATCCGTTAAAACCAGTCATGTTTTCAGAAAAAAATATTGCATGAGCAGGGTCTAGCAAAAGAAATGCAACATTTTTGGAATCATCAGAAACACTTTAGTGTTTCCGATGATTCTAAAAATGTCGCATTTCTTTTTCTCGTGAGTATATTACAAAATCTGACCATATCCCGGAAACCTTTCATGATTTTTGCGATCGAACGAAGTGATACATATAACAAGGAGCGTGCCTCACCTATCTGGCCACAGAGATCTACTGAGATATCGAAGACCGACGATGTTCCGAGAACCTTTTGCTTACCGAGCGTGCCCTTTCCTCTCCTATCGTGGTCAATCTACCCTCCTATACAGTCGATCCATCGTTGTGCAGTTGGCTACAGTGGCGGGAACACAGAAAGAGATGTATAGTTCCCCGGCCGAAAGTTGCTGTTGATGTTCAGCCAACGTTAGACACATGTTCGGCGAGTGTAGCTGTGTCGGAAGAAATACGTTCTGGTTCCAATCGGCAGATGCTGGAAATAGGCAGGCGTTCATACCGCGGATAGATCTAGCACCGAGCCGGCATACCTAGATAATAGCCCTTTGACTGCCGAGAAAAAATCTTGGAAACCACCCAGCTGCAAGAGGTATAGATCCTCATGAGCCCCCGCAGTTGCGGGGGCTCATGAGGATCTATACCTCTTGCTGAAATCACTGTGCATCTACGTTCCGTTGGGAGATGACGGCTGGTGAATCTTTGACTTCAAATTTACAATGATTTCAAAAACAATCTGCATCGACTGGCAGTGAAATGGTTATTTATTCCTTGTCACGCATTATCATTTTTTAAAAAATAAATTTCGTTCATATTTTTGTTTGAATGTTTAAAAGACAGAAATTTAGCTGGTGTGTGAATTTTTTTTTTTTTTTAAAGAAGCAAGGAAGCAAACAAAAACAAACAGAGCATCACACCAAAATGTCTCAGAACCGTACACCATACTATTCAAAGCTCAGTGGTATTGAGAACTTTCGCTGAGCTGTTAATTGTGGTTCTGGACTTTATAAAAGGAAGGTCGATATGTTAGTTGGAAGGTTTCAATTTTAAAATATGCGCCTGTCATTGTATAGAACTATACTCGGCCAGTTTTTATTCATAGCCGTGCAATCGCTTTTGCGTTGATACGGCACGTACCTGCCAGTTACCTCGCCCTCCGATCTCTTCGATACAAGGAAATCTGGAAAGACTTTTGATGCGTGTTGTGCATCGCGTATGGGCCCTTCCGAGCGCAGAGATCCTATCTACACCGAAGTGAAGTGAACTGAACTGAACCAATTTCTTCGGGTCACTGCCCTCGACTATAGCTACTATAGCTACTTTTTTTTTGTGCGAAATTCAATCGAAAATTCTCAGCGGAGTTTTAGAGTAACGGTTAATTCCAGCTTGTTAGCCCTTTGGATGTCGGTAGCGATTTTTGTCGCGGTGATTCCTTCAGGAATCACCGCGACAAAAATCGCTACCGACAACCAACGGGTTAAGACAGACACAGAGACGGTGGAAAAAATTCGACGTACAATCTGTCCCCCAAAAAAGGGTTCGGAATTGTCGGCCTGCCGCGATTATCTCTTCGCTCTTGGAGGTTTGGCGTACCAGACTTTGGGCGTTAGAAAATGTTCAGCACTCGCTTGCTCTACAAAAATAAAAGGAAGTAAATGGACCAGCGTAATTCAGGGGCCGCAATTATTCGATGCAAAGCAGGCACCGTCTGTCCCGTTACATTGATTTCCTTTAATTGTTTTCGTTTCACGCCTCGTACCTCCAGTCTGAGAATTCGCTTTCCTCGGTGTCCGATTTAGAACCATGATCACGCATGTCGATGAAGAAAGCAATTGGCCTCGGGTTTGACAGTCTCACTGACGTCGTCGCCAAACGTAGCGATGACGTCAGTTAGACTTCCAAAATTGGCAATGACGCAAGTCAGAATGTTAAACTCGGCGATGACGTCAGTTAGACTGTCAAACTTGGCTATGACTTCAGTCAGACTTTCAAGCTCGGCGATGATGCCAGTTAGACTGCCAAATCTTGGCGATGACGTCAGTTATACTGAGGATATCACCGAGCAAACTTTTTGTAGCGCGTTTACAAACTTCGCAATCATGAGAGGCAGTTGTTTATTATGATTATAATTATGATTATGATTATTATTATTATTAGCAGAGTATGCTTTTAGCGCATTTTAAATCTGCAAGTCAACTGGGCCCAGTCTCGTTTAATAAATGTAAACTGGTTTATTATTTTAGATCCAACAGCCGACTATAGCCGAAGGCCGTAAGGTCCACAAACACAGGCCAACACACATTCATAATCATCAATACGTGCTACTCGTTAAAGGGCGGGCCTCTGTGAAAACAGTTTGTTCAATGAGGCAATGCGTTGATCATTGTCTGTGGTCGCAGATCTATAATATTGTGTGTTGTGTTTATTTATTGATTACCGTGTACGAACCATGCGACGTCGTTTTAGACCGACTGAACGCAAAGCCTTTCTGTACTTGTATTATTTAAAGCCGGTCAACTGCATTTAATTGAATGTTCACGTATTGAGCTGTACAGACAAAAAAAAGAAGACAGTTTTCGTATGCATGTGTTCTGCATTGTTGCATACAAAGCGCATGTGATGTTGTCCATGTTAATTAAAATGGTTTGTTAATGTTTAATTGCATTGTTGTTTATTACATAGCATATTCTTTATCTCTCAACATGCATCGTTTGAATTTTGATTAAGTATACATGCACCTTTTAGAAAAATCAATTTTTCTGTCTTCTAAATATTCACGAAGTGTTCATTATTGTTGAATAATCATGAGCATCTATTCTGATTAAATGTCTACTGAATATTCGTAGTAGATATTTGTTACTGTACAAATCATGTATACATGCAGTATTTGCTTTTACTAATTTTATGCCGTATCTCTTTCACGTTTAACCACTTTACCGCCGGTGGACGTGAAACAAATAATAATATACTGACGAGCAAAAGAAATGCGATATCATTCGAAATGATGTCCCATTTCTTTTGCTGTTCATTTTAATATAAATGCATCATCGCCTTTCTACATCTCTGCGTGAGGAACACAGGTATAAATCAGGCTTGCAAGAGACCTTCACACACCTCACCAACTGCGGGGGCTAATGAGTGTCTCTTCAGTAGACGTTTTCGGAAATAAAATAAAAATGTCAAAACTGCATGAGTTTCGACGAAAACAGTGGGTTAAAAGCCCGGACAAACATGCGATATCGTCTTTTAAGGTATAGTTGAACCCCCCCAAAAAAGCAAATGCGGTAAGTCCATTTTGTGAAGAAATATATTTTCATGCTAGTACAATGCAAATCTCACTTTTCACGAAAATGGACTTGCTCTCGTTAACATTCCTATGGCAATGTTCATGTATCCCGGCAGTGAAGGGGTTACGGCGCGTAATTTAAAAAATAAAATTCAGACCAAACTTGTTTCTAGCAATTGCTTTCCGGTGAAAGAAAAAAACACTGTTCAAAGAAATCAATATTTTTCGAGTCTGTGGTGGTTATTCTTTTTTCTTCTTCTTTTTTTTTCTCTGTTGCTGTTCTGGGCCAAATGATAAATCTGATAATTATATTTCAGTTATACATATGTGCCCTAGCCATTCAATCAAGTATATGCCAAAATGCATTGTAAGGATTCAGAAGTGACGTCACATGAGAGCAAAGAAGGAAAGGAAATTGAAATGCGAAATCGGGTGTCATGGAAATGGTCTAAACCAGATGTACCTTTAAGGTACTCGTGTATTCAAGCAAAGACCAATTATAGTTATATTTTTAGTCGCGGATCTCAACAACCAATATACTGACGGGCAAAAGAAATACGACATTTTTGGATTGATCGGAAACAGTTTCTTTTGCTAAATAAATGCGACATTTTGGGATTCATCGGAAAACACTTTTTAAAAAATGTCGCATTTCTTTTGCTCGTCAGTATTTTATCCCTATAGATGTCAGCTTTAGGGTGTCCTAGGAAGAAATAACCAGTAAAGAAAGAAACGCGCATTGGATGATGTATAAAGCACTGCTGTTTTGTGCTCGTTCTTTCAAAGCGCATTTCTTTCTTTATTAATTATTTATTTGCACTTTACACGCTTGGAAGTCACCTCTTGATCGTGATATCTGGGAGCCGTAACAAGTCATCATCAACCGCTTTCACGTTGTTGTGGTGCTGAAGCCAAGGAGATGTAGAATACTGACCAAAACGTTGACTGCCAAGCGTGTAAAATGCAAAGCAATTTCAAAAAAGAAGAAGAAAGAAACACGCTTTTAAAGGACAAGTACAACACTTATTTATTTATTTATTACTGATTTATTAACTATTGATTTTTTCATTTATTGATTTTTATTTATTGATTTATTTATTGATAATTTATTTTTTAGACTTACAGACAAAAATGAACTACATTTATATTTTTCAATGAGGCAAGACGTCACTGAAAAATAAAAGTATATGTATCCACTTCAGTCTGTCTGTCTATTTTGAAAACAAAAAAAATTCTCCCTAAAGTTCAAGAAAATGATGTTGTGTTAGTCCCTTTTTAAGCATGTTGATTTATTTTATGCTTCTTTTTTTTTTAGAAATTGTTTTGCTCATTCGAAACGAACTGCACCCTGATACGCGGCTTAAGCCGCGTATCAGGGTGCAGTTCGTTTCGAATGAGTTAAGTGTATTTTGTTAATTCATCTCTAAAGCCAAAGGCATCCGTCAAACATGTTAGTGTGATGAAGAAACCGTAGAAATTTATAAGATCAACATATGGCTGACAATAGCCCTTGTCTTGAAAGTGTTAATCAAACAACTACTATATTTACCTGTTACATTAGATGTCAAACTTAATGGATCATCAATACACAGACTGTAGTTGAGAAATGTGTTTTGACGATTTGTATCAATCTACAGATTTTCTCTAGTCACCCTAAGACAAGTCTTGCTTCGTTTTACAATGACTAAAAATATCAAATAATGTACCCACTCCATAAAATTTCCCCTTCTTTGACACATGTACTGATTTATTGTACAACAAGCAAATTAATATTCATGAACTTGCTTGATATACTTTCCTTCCCATAATCCCTTGCAGACCAGAAAGATTCAATCTTGATGCTTACCTCTGTCCGCAATGGAAACACGCTAAATATGCGCATACTGCCACATTAGCAAGCTCTTTATGCTCACTAATAATGCAATACTTCTTAGTGTGTACGTACGCTTGAAATGTCTTTCCCATACACACACATCAACGGAGAATAGACAGCAGCGAACACACAAATCGAATCGCCGTACCATTGAGATTGACGACACTGATGTCCGCTTGCGATAGTGACAACCTTAGAAAAGGACTAAATAAACAAACCTGCTGAAATTTTCTGCCATTATCCGTGTTCTGATTGCAAGTAGACTTTACCCAACAACACGCACGATTATAGAAAGCACTGATGTCTACCCAGTCTCCGCGCTGACTCAGTCGACAGTCCAATACGGGACACACAACAGGTCACCATTTGGACAAACACACATCGAAAGTATCACACCCAGGTTCATAAATACACATAGTTATTAACGTCTGTGGTCGCACCTAAGGCAGCTTATCCGCTTGATTTCTCCAACATCGGAGGCGTGCGAGAGGGAATTTGCGCGACGAAACATGTTAAGCAGTGTCAGATTTGCTGGATTCTGTATGTTTGAAGCGTACATTCGGTGTTGGACGGTAAAGTTCCCTTTTGCCTATGCGTATGTAAACTTTACGTCATGTCACCTCCTTTGCAACATTTCAGAAATGTCTGACGTGAACTCCAGACTATGCGGGCCCTAGATTGTGACGTTAAAGAGTTTTGTGGTGACGTGATTTTTCTAGTACACACAGTGCCACTATCAGTGGCGCTGAAGGGGTATGATTCGCTATGTTTTAGCGCAAATCTAAAACAAAAGTGAAAATATCCAGCGAAAGTCTACACAGTCTGAATGAATCTGGGCGTAAATCTACCCAGTGTAAATTTGTGCTGTCGCTATTCCATTGAGATATTTTTATTTGAGTAAATTCAAGTCTTTGTCGATTTATGCTGGCCGGGTGGAATCATGCTGTGAAGATTCACGCTGCGTTTATTTAGCTCTAAAAATAAATGAAAAATCAGAGGAAAACATTTGCACTGGGTAGAGGTACGCCTGGCTGGATTTGCGCTGTGTAATTTCGGTTAGTAGTGTCAAGCTGGGAAGTTTTATGTCTAAATATGGTGAAATTGACCACTTCAGCACCAATGGCGGTAATCGGAAGGGCACTGGTACAGTTTTGTTTTGAACTGGGTACATACATTATATTGAGCAACATTTTGCTTGATACAGTGCCGATAAACAGACAGATGTGATTACTTGACCTGATCAAAATATCCTCGTCTTACGACTCGGACATTTTGATTCGGGTCTCGCAATCACATCTGCCTATTATCGGCACCATATCAAGCAAAATGTTGCTCAATATAATATAATATTCTATTAGCACTGTGTACATTGATACAAATCGTGAAAACACAGTTCTCTAACAAAGCCTTCGTTCAGCATTGGTGCCTGTTTTACTTTGCACCTGAAAGCAATGAGGCACCATTCGTGAATAATCAGGGTCGATTACTTTCCTTCTGCTGTGTTTCAGGACTGCACGAGTTCATAACGCTTTTGTATTTGTGTCGACCCGTTGTACATAGCTTCATATACCCCTGATTCTAAAGGACATCACTTGTGTCTCTAACTGTGGACAGAAGCGGGTTCTGTACAGAAGTTTTTATTGTCACGTGTGGCTGGTACTAATTTTTTATTGTGCGGGGCGGTTGATACACATTTTTCTGTCCTGTGTGGCTCATGCTAAAATTGTTATCGCCCTGTGTAGTTATTCATAATTTTTACTGTGCGATATGGCTGGTACTTGTTTTTCTTGTCCTGTGTGGCTGATACTAAAATTATTATTGCCCTGTGTGACTGGTATTAAATGTTAATGTCCGGGCTTGCCTTTTGTGGCTGATGTTAAACTTATTATTGCCCTGTGTGGCTGTTACTAATATCTATTGTTCGATGTGAAAGATGAAAGGTAGAAAGCTGTGGCACATGCAAAGTTGCATTTTGTGTGTGACAGATCACATTGTTTGCATATCTATTTTATATTCTCATTTGTTTCCTATGGCCAGTACCGATGCGTTTGCTTTTTCTGAGGCTAGCACCGATTTGTTTCTCTCAGGCGTATCAGTGGTGAAGCCCCCTTTGCTTGTCCTGTAACATTGCACGGGATCATTCAGATTGGTACAGAATCATGATAGTCGAATTCCCGTCAATCAGAAGTAGGTCAAAAACTGCTCGTCATTTGACGTATAGAGTGGATTGAAAGCCCTTGACTTTCAATCCACTGTCTGCGTCTAATGGCTCGTCTTTTGACGCGCAGTTTCTGACCTACTTTTGAATCCAGAACAGCGCTAATTTATCTCAAGGATATCTATGTTCTTTCAATCTTTTTTTTAAATCTTTCCTTGACTTTCTTTCTTTCTTTCTTTCTTTCTTTCTTTCTTTCTATCTTTCTTTCTTTCTTTCTTTCTTTCTTTCTTTATTTCTATCTTTCTTTCTTTCTTTCTTGTCGGCCCCTTTTGTTTATTTCCTCTACCCTACGCAAATTTGCCCTGTGTGTGGGTTTGCATAAATGTCAGAGTGATTTTAGTAATTCTGCGTCACACTGAGGTCAACTCTCGTGTGACGTTATTGTCGTCATTCGGCGTTTCTGTGACGCTCATTAATGTGTAATTGTCATGATGACGTCAACCTATGTGACAGCATTCATGATAAAGTGCAATGAATTTGGCTTATTTGACATTAAAACATCTAAAGGTGTCCTGCTTACAATGGAATTTGCGTCACGATAACAGAAGTCACAGTAAGGTCTGTTACCGTTTTGTGTTATTAAAGACGGTATTAATATACACGGTATTTGGTATTAAAATGTGCAAAAACACGCTTTAATGTTAAGCAATATGGGCTAGTCTGTGACTTTGGATCTTACCACCGTAGACTGTAAGGTGCAAGTCACAGATAGGCATTGAAATCATGAGATTAAACCCATCATCATTTTTGCTATATCACTTGTTTTACTTTCATTTTATCATGTATTGCCTGTTCGTTTTGAAACATGTGTTCAAATATAAACTGAGGAGCAAAAGAAATGCAACATTGTCGTAATCATCGGATTCCGATAATGTCGCATTTCTTCTGCTCGTAAGTATAATTACATCAATACTTCAAATCTGCGCATCTTTAAGATAGGCAAGGCATACTCAGCTGACATGCATGTTCTTGCGTCACATATAATTTGTAAATGTGTGCGTGTCTTTGAGTTTGGACATAGCGGCATGGAGTCGTAGGGTCAAAAATCACAGGCCAGCACGCTATGCCTGCACGTTCATGTAAATAATAATCGTGAGGCTGCGTTTGAAACGAACGACTACCAAAAACAAACGAGAGCGAGACGTTGCAACGGATAACCAACTCGCACCATACGCATAGACAACACGCCAAACGTCTCCAAGAGGCGTAGATCCTCATGAGCCCAGAGGGCTCATGAGGATCTATTTCTCTTGGAGATGTTTGGAGTGTTGTCTACGCTTTCGTTAGAAGCTGGCCATCAGCCGTGACTTCACTTTCGTTCGTTGTTGGAGTCGTCCGGCGAAAACGTAACCTCTCTAATAATATGAAGCACATAGTAATATTTCAAGCTTAAACTACTATGAAAATTATGCGATTGTTGCCGTACTTTGAATACCTGTCATTCTTTTTAATTACCCGGCTGAACAAAGTTAATGACATTGTGAGGCCCACACTTTTGTTTTTCTAAAGTGGGCTTGCGTTTTCATTCCATGACGTTTTTCTATTTTAAATTTCGAGGCTGTTTGTTTGTTTGTTTGTTTGTTTGTTTGTTTATTGGTTTGTTTGTTGGTTTGTTGGTGGGTTTCGTGTTGGGTTATAATTTGCCTAAAGGCAAAAAAAAAATGAAAAAAAAAAAAGAAGAGTAAAGTTACTCTTCTTTTTTTTTTCTTTTTTTTTTTTTGTTTGTTTGTTTGTTTGTTTTTTTTTGTTTTTGTTTGTCGTTGTGTTACATTTTATTGTTGTTTGTTTTTGTTTAGCCATTCTCGTAGTTGTGGATAGTGTGTGCGCGTGTGCATTTCATTACCTGAGAGTTTCAATGTAAACTGCAGTTTCCTCGTGAAGAGTTCTGTTACCACTTTCACTTCCAGCGCCAACTTCGTGAAATGGATCAACCATGAGCGCCCAAGCTAATCAGGCACTACTCTTGAGTCACGATAGTCGATTCATCTCTCGTCTTCTGTACATAGTGCTTGTAGAGAGATTTGATATGTGCCCAATCTGGCCCTGGAGATGAAAGGGATACTTCTGCAAGCTGAGTCGAGTCACAGTGCGGACTGACCCGACTGTTGTTTTCTTTTTTGGTGACTGATATTACAAATAAAATGGTGGAAAGGCAGCTTTCTTTTTTGGTAAGAATCTGTGTGTGTGTGTGTGTGTGTGTGTGTGTGTGTGTGTGTGTGTGTGTGTGTGTGTGTGTGTGTGTGTGTGTGTGTGTGTGTGTGTGTAAGTGTGTGTGTGCAAGGTGGGGCTGGGGGATTGAGGAGTTGAGGGGAGGGGTGGGTTTACAGTAGGAGCGGGGTGATGGGGTGGCGAGAATGTAGGCGGATGGAAGGCGTCCGACTAAAATGTAATTCGCATTTGGCTATACTATACTGTACTGACAAGCAAAATAAATGCGGCATAATTCGCATCGGAGACACTCAATCGAAATCTGGCGCATTTCATTTGCTCGTCTCTATATATGCAGAGCCGGTCGTCCGAAATGTTGAATAACTTAGCACTTCACATGTTGGGTAAAAATCAAGCCAAAAAAGTTAACCACCCCACTCCTGCGCAAATGCACGTACGCTCGCACGCACGCGCACGCCTGCACACACAGCCGGTGCACGCATGCATGCACGTACGTAGGTACGTATATACACACACGCGCGCGCGCGCACGCATGGACACACATACACGCACACACAAACTGGATACAGAAAACTCCGATGTAAATGAAGTAGAATGGCATTGGACAGTTCAATGTGTCAATGTATTCGTCTTTTATATGTTTGTGCCACAGACCAGAAACCAAAACGCATCTCATTCAAGTTGATCTGCATCAATAGCTGCAAAAGTGTCGTATAGCGTTGCCGCCGGCAACGCTATGCGACACTTTCGTAGCTATTGGTGCGTGCCTCCTCGAATGAGTCAAACATACCTCGCAGGACACACTAACGAAAACCTGAAAGCCAGTTTTATTAAGTAGTGAGAGGGTGGGGTGGAGGTGGGAGGTACGGTACCCAATGCGCAAAGGCCATCAGACCGATGTCGGTCTTTTGCGCATTGGGTAGGTTTCATGGGCTCTTGGACTACATTTTTTGTTGTTGCTACTAATAATGTTGACCAGTATGATCACAGTATGTCTCATGCACGTCCTGTATTAAAACATTGTCATCATAACCGGATTCCAGCGTCTTCGTTTGCACTCTCGACGCCCTGTTTAATCCCGACACGTGAGTAGATGAAGCACGTTCCGATTTACAAGGTTTTGTCTTCGGTCTGCAAATCTCCAGAAACGCTCTCCTGAATTTGGTGCCCGTCAGACAATACAGATAAAAATTGATCGCACAGCTGCTGTACCAACACATGTTACCAACAAAGCGAACAAAGTTGATTAACGAATCCAGTTGTCTATCATAGTAATAATCAGAAGACAAAGAGTAACTGCTATAGACATTTAGAGCCGCTTATGGAAGCGTTAGGATTAAAAATTGAGGCGGACAGAACAATCAGGGTAAAAGTTACGGAAGAGATTTTCTTTGTGCGATCAGAAACCTGCTCTGTGTGACCTGTTGCCAGCTTTATCCGGGCATCTCGCACGGACACATTCAGTTTCCAGTTCAGTATGGAGTTGCTGATCACAAGGAGGGTAAAGGGAATAAGGTAGGAGATTAGCAAGTTTACAAGTGACCACACATTTTCAGAAAACGCTGAATACTCTTTACTACAAGGCATACAGTAAAACACTGTATCATTGTAAGAGGGTGATATGTCAAAACCATAAAACAAATGTACGTGAAGTAACGAAACAAATGCGATCATAGAAAGTACGAGAAATTTTGATCTCTTTGTGGTACAGATCACCTTGACACGAAGCGGCCAGACAACAGAGGCTGTTCTCTGTACCGTCATGGCCACCAACAGCCACGGGGTCAGTACTCCGGTTACATACAGGATTCACACAGAAACTTTGCAAGAAAAATCTGGCTAACATATAAATATCGATACGGAAATAGTATACAATCCATTTTCTCAATAGTCCTATGAATGAAAGACTTGTGTCTGAAATGGCAAGGGCAATAAGACATATGTTCAAAGCCGAGCTGCTGCCTCGAATGCTGTGCAGTATGACTACAGGCATCACGTTACCAAATGTTCCCAAGAAAATAATAAACGAAGAGAGGACCTTCTCCAAGAGCAGTCGCAGCGGATCAAGGGGCAAGTCATACACGACACTGTCAATGTATTCAGCCGATGAATTAGAAAAAGTGCTGTTGGCGCGTCCGATCGTTGTAGATTCTTCCATTTTTGTTTGTCGGAGTTTAAAGGGCAAGTAGTGTTTTTTAATTGTAATTGCTTCTTTCTCGGATGCTAATTTACGATTTAGACACAATCTGTAAATAACACACTTATGAGTCACAATAATAAAAATTAAGCCAGTGCTGTGCTGCAATGTGGATAGACACTACAACTACTTGCACAGGTGAGTACTGTTGTGTAATCCAGACGAAAAAGTGATTGAAAATTAAGTCCCGACAAAGGAAAACACACGCTTAGAACGTACAATTACAGCACAGTTAATCAATTTTCAATAAGCCGCGCATCCGGATGCAGCTGGCCGCGAATGAGTTAAAGCGATCTGCTCGTTGGCAGGCTTCAAGTGCTAAACTTCTCGGATACAACGGGTTATCGATGCTGTCTTTTTACCCTTTTCACAATCCAGTTGAGTTGGCTCACGTACCAGAGGTTTTACACTGCCTTCTGAATGTAACGGAAGGAACTCTGCTGTGTACAAAGCAGAAGAAGAACAGTAAAGTCTTCATGTTACCACAATAAACATCTCACGACTACAGACATCCTACTTCATAATTGTAGTTCGCCTTTTTGACCAGCATTACTGTAAGACATACTTGAACATTTATAAAGGAGATATTGTGAACTATTAACTCATTCAGCCCCGACACACCACAGCAAGAAATGGATCAAGCATGATAGTTCAAGAGTGGTGCCAGGATAGCTTGGCGCCCATGGGCGCCAAGCTATTCTGGCCGGCACCAGCCTTGAACTATCATTCTCGATCTGTCTCTAGAATTGTAATGCAGTCCTTCAGAGGGCAACTTCAAAATTTGGGGATTTTGGTCCTGGGGCAGAATGTGTTAACCCCTTCACTGCCTGGAGCAGGTCGCTTTAAAACATTTTTCTCAAACTGGACATACAGACAATAATACCAGTAGGCACTACTTATCTTTGCCTGTCGTGATGTATCTACGAAACTTCAATCAATTTTGTTGTAAACCGTTACCTTTCTAAGCGTGTTTCTTTCTTTGTTGGGCTTTTCTTAATTAACACATTGTCTTTTGATGTATGATGGGTTGTTTTGGTATTTTTCTAAACCGCCGTAGCAATTTTCAGAGGAAGCCTGTATGTTTTTCTTCTGCCTTAGGTGATACATCACATAATACGTACAAGAAAACAAGAATAATAATTTGGATATGCTAGGAAAATTTCTTCGCAAAAGATGATTTATTTTAATTATATGTGTTTTGATAATTTTCATAATTCTGATTTGTTGAAAATCGTCGTAATATCGTTCTTTTGGTCCATGATACAGTACTACTTATGGTACACAGAAAGAGAGAGAGAGAGAGAGAGAGAGAGAGAGAGAGAGAGAGAGAGAGAGAGAGAGAGAGAGAGAGAGAGAGAGAGAGAGAGAGAATGATGTCTGTGTCATATTTATCATGAAATTACATATCATTTTACCGTTATTAGCGAAATTCAAGTGCTAATTTATCACTTTATACACACAATCACGCACGCACGCTCGCACGCATGCACACACAAGCACGCACGCACACACACACACACACACACACACACACACACACACGCACGCACGCACATGAATGCACGCATGCATGCACGCACGCGCGCGCTCGCACACGTCAAAGAAGCAGAAATGCCTGATATTTTTTACTTCTTCTCACCACCGAAATATTATTTAAATGAAGTAAGTTTTTTTTTTACCCTTTGGCTGTCGGTAGCGCTTTTTGTCGCGATCATTTCTGCATGAATCAAAGCGACAAAAACCACTACCCACAGCGAAAAGGTTAATGTATTGATGCAAATGCAGACGAAATTTAAAAAAAAAATATCACATACTTTCACATCCTACAAAGTCTGAGAAAGGGAACTAATTTTTGTGCTTGAAAATAGCGGAATATGAACACATGCAGCGAATTTAATGGACTCAGAATCAGTCACGGGAGATAACCGAGAACCGGTCATGTGCGCGAAGTATCGTGTATAGGTTCAATTTATTCTCGCTTCGTGGCTTACATAAAACTACTGAAGAAGCAGATATAGGTCGTTTGACATCGGAGGGTACAACGTTTTTCTCAAATATCTTTCACAAAAGAACCATTTTTACATACCTTTCTTAGAACAAATTTCATTGAGCGCCAGTTGACCTAATACGATTTACTTTCAAGAAACTTGAACAGTGTGTCAGTTTGGCTGTGAAGTCGCACAAAATTGGAGGGTTTTTTTCTCATGAAATGGATGATTTGACACCCCTAAATGTTCCCCAGATATATTCAACCCAGTATAGAATGAACCATTTTCACGTGAATTTGCCACGATTTCAAACCTGAAACAGCACAGGCATGTAAGTTTGACCTCGATACAGAAATCTTCCGGAGCTCCATTAGGGTATTTGAAAAAGGCTTGCTCCGCTCTTCTCTTTTCACCAAATTTCTACGACTGTACAGCAAAATCAACAAATCATAGGAGTTAAGTAAAAATTAACCCATATTAGGTCAATGGGCATTCAACCATATTTGTTCTTCATGTGGTACAAAAAACGGATTTTCTTGCGAATACATGTTGTGCGCTCCGATGACAAACGGCCTATACCTAACCGTGACCACGACTACCTCCTTTGATTTTCGTTTGGCACGAGACCCACGACGTCAAAAAAAAAAATCATTCGTAATGTATGTCACGTGACTTCGCTTTCGTTCGTTGTTGGTAGTCGTTTGTTGTAAACAAAACCTCATTAATCACAGACCGGCACACGACAATGTTTACGTGGCCTACAGATTTGGTCAACTCACTTCTTCAAATTCTTGACTCAGTGACCGCTCGAGGTCGCTAGACCTGCGTATTGAATAAATGACGAGTTGATCAATAAAGCTATTTCCAAACCACACACAAAAACCACCAGAACCTACAGCCCGTGGGTTCTTTTTCGGTTATTTCGTAAAATGATCGCGGGTCTGTGGTTTTCAGCCGTTAGGTCCAAGCATACAGACCAGCAACTGGACCAAACTGCCACAATCATATACCAATGCGGCAGCCAGTCGCGCCTTAGGGCTCTCTGGTCACTGTGGTGCCGTCAGCTGTAATAAAGGTATAGACCAGCGCTGACTGACACGGCATATAGACTCACAACAAACTTGCAATTCTAATTCGGATAATCTGCAGAAAAGGTTTACTCAGTGAAATGCATTGTTTGCTGGCTGTCAGTATGATCAGAATAGTGAAATTGTATGTGTGTGTATAGTTGCTCTGTGTGTGTGTGTGTGCCAGTGTGTGTGTGTGTGTGTGTGTGTGTGTGTGTGTGTGTGTGTGTGTGTGTGTGTGTGTGTGTGTGTGTGTGTGAGTGTGCTTGTCTGTGGGTGCGTGGGATGAGTGGGTGGACTCTATTTTCAGACGATTTACGAAAAACTCCATTTTTTTCGTACAAAGGGATGCAACTTAAGTTAACAACCTTATGTCATGTAGTCCCCCCTTTTCGATGATTCATTGTATGCTGTCCACTGAAATGAAACCTTGCAAGAAATTTTGGTGGATATGTGCTGAAGTAATTCAAATAATCTGGCAACGGCAACTTTACGTCATATAGTTGTCCCCCTTTTAAACATTTTTAAAAATGAAGGTTACAAGGTAAAGTAGGATATAGCACTGTCAGGGGAGAGAAATGTGCATGATCGACCAGTGATCATAGATCTACTGTGGCCAAAGCACACACAAACAAACAAAAAAAGAGATAGGAAAGAGGGGGCGCTAAGAGAGTGACCGAAAGCAATGCATATGGAAGCCCCCCCCTCCCCCCCCCCCCCCCCGAAGGGGGGCGTATCACATATCCACTGTTCCAGCCACTCAGTGCATGGAAATTTAAATCTAGGTCCCCCAAGAGGGGGTCCAGATATTTAGCCGGTGTGGACAGCTGTTTCGGTCTTGGCGACCTCTTCAGCACACCATCGGCAATACTGGAGGAGGCAGGAAATTCTGCCTACCTGCAATGACAACCACATTTTACTGTGGTGTCTGCAGGGGCATACATCCCATGCCACCACCTAGAGTTAAATTTCCATGCACCCTAAAAGAGAACCTACCAAAAGGGGGGAAGGGGTTGCAGTCGATATTGTAGTGATAAATGAAAAGAAAAAAAAGATGCTGTGCTGAAGAGGTCGCCAAGACCGAAACAGCTGTCCACACCGGCTAAATATCTGGACCCCCTCTTGGGGGACCTAGATTTAAATTTCCATGCACTGAGTGGCTGGAACAGTGGATATGTGATACGCCCCCCTTCGGGGGGGGGGGGGCTTCCATATGCATTGCTTTCGGTCACTCTCTTATCGCCCCCTCTTTCCTATCTCTTTTTGTGTGTGTGTGTGTGTGTGCTTTGGCCACAGTAGATCTATGATCACTGGTCGATCATGCACATTTCTCTCCCCTGACAGTGCTATATCCTACTTTACTTTGTAACCTTCCTAAAATATTAGCACTGGCAGTCTCCCCTTTTCTTTTCATTTTTTTTTTTTTTTTAATGTTAGTAGAAATAGTCATTATATCACCGAACGAATCGCGAGGTGCTCCGTGAAACCATTACTATTTCTCCCTACAATATAGGAATATGATGTCTTAACTCATTCGAGACGAACGACATCGGGATACGCGGCTTACCCCGCTTATCCGGATACCGTTTGTCTCGAATGAGTTAACTCATTTAGCTCGACGCACGTATTTCCCAAATTTTGGAGGCGTCATCTAACGACTGTACAGCAAAATACACCTGTTGCAAGAAATGGATCGACCATGATAATTCAAGGGTAGTGCCAGATTAGCTTGGCGCCTGTCGGCTCCATTATGGCTCACGTGGACAACCGATAAACTTATGTGTGACCTTTGTAACAATAAGTAAAGGACTGGCTTTCGCACCAACAAAGTCCATGTTTTCTCAAAATGTAAGTATTTTTCACACATATGTACACCCCCCACCCCCTCCTCACCCTTGACATTTGCAATGAGTTAAGTAAATTAGTATGCACAGGATGGTCTTATCATCAACAACCTTTGTGCCAAATTTGATTGAAAATTTTGTGAAAATGTTGATAATACCTACAATTTTATAACAAATTGGCATTTTACACACATTTGCAAGCCTGTGATCCTCTCCGAAGGGTTACCCAAATCAGTATGCATAGATATATCTTACCATCAAGTATCTCTGTAGCAAGTTTGGGTTTGACGTTGTGAGCAGTATTTAAGAAAAAAACATCTTTTGTCAAAATATGGCTATTTTGGACCTATTTCCTGAGCTCTTGTGACCTTTGGCCGTTCCGAGGGATCAACCAAATTAGTATGAATTGAAAGGTCTTACCCTCAGGTGTCTTAGTACCAAGTTTGGGTTTGAAGTTGTGAATAGTATTTGAGAAAAAAATAAATTATGTCAAAATATAGTTATTTTTTACCTATTTCCTGAGCCCCTGTGTCCTTCCCCTTTGTAAGAGGTCACTCAAATTGGTATGTTTGGAAAGGTCTTGCCACAAAGTATCCTTGGGCCAAGTTGGAAGACTGTGGCTTGAATAGTCTCCGAGAAAATGCTAACGTTAAAGTTTTTGGCACAGACGACGGCAGACGGACGACGGACAGACCACCACTGGACAAACAAATAGACTCACTTTCGCTTCGCACGTGAGCCCACCCAAAAAGTGAACGCGGTCCTTTCACTATCTGACCTCATGTGAACACTGTAAAAATAAAATCTTACCTTAAAATCCCTCTTAGCACCAGTCCGACTGTCAACAACGAGCGTTCTTTGGTATTCCCACCGGCACTAATAGCAGTTTTGGCGTAGTTTGCAACAGTTTTGGCGTAGTTTTTCCTTGTAGGTTTAGCATAGTTGTTTCCCTCCTCCTTTCTCATCCGGGCTTGGGACCGGCAATGGCGGAGTTGTATTCCTTTGCAGATATTCAAACGCACATGAGACTCGACAATTAAAACAAATTACAAGGTGCTACACTTTCGAAGCATCTGCTCAGTGCACCACAAGGCCCGAAGCTAATGCCCATTCAATGGTGTCATATAACCACAAGACGACCGAAACTGAATCTATTTCTAAAGAATACATAGAGGGATTGACGAAAAGAAAAAAAAAAACTTATTGGTCGCAGAGGGTACTGTTGCGTGGTGGGATCGTAGTCGTAGGACCAGGCCAAGGTATAGAGAGCCCGAAAACCGCAACTTCCGCCAAAGGCTCTTGTCGAGGAGCCTCCTTGTGCGGTTTCCTTATAATTATAGCCTCTCAGCCAGTGTGGACAAGAGGCAGCCGAGACCCTTTAACGCTGCATGCCGGCAGTTCCCAGGACCAGAACAAGGTACAGAGAGCCCGAAAACAGCATCTTATAATAATAATAATAATAATAATAATAACGGTATTTATAATGCGCTTATCTTATAATAATTATAGCTCTAAGCACGCACTCACAACTCGCACACGCATGCGCACGCTTTAGACGATGACTCACGTACAACAAATAGTGAAAATACATTACGACGGTCAGCTTGGGGTGGGGAGTGTGGTGATGTAGTGCTAGAACTGTTGAAAGAGGTGAGTTTTGAGGGCGGACTGGAAGGAGGAGAGAGAGTGTTTCTGACGGAGAGAGAGTGGGAGCGAGTGTTCCAGGTGGATGAACCAAAGGCCCTCGCCGAGGAGAGTCCTTGTGCGGTTTCCTTATAATAGCCTCTATATGCGTTTCCGGACAAAGTACTTTGGCACCCAGTGTGGGCAAGAGAGACTCCTGACACTTGAAGCCTGGATGCAGCGAGTCCTCAGGGCCCGAGGTAGGTACTGGCCCACAACAGTCAACTTGCGCCACAGGCAAAAGTCGCAGCGCCACTATGTGACGACTGTGTCATAGACAAATACGCCGACGACACGGCACTGACAGGTCAGATTACAGATGAGAACGACAGACACTATCGACAGGAGATCGACGACTTTGTAGAGTGGTGCGATAGAAACTATCTTGAATTACATGTTGGCAAAACAAAAGAGATGGTCAGGAAAAACAAACATCATCCCGATCCCGTTGTCATCAAGGGAACAGAAGTTCATCGTGTAGAGTCCTACAAGTATTTAGGTGCTCTTTTTGACAACGCGCTTAACTGGAAACAAAACACAGACGCTATTGTGGAAAAAAAACCCGCATACCCGTCTTTACTGTTTGCGAAAGCTCAGATCATTTAATGCAAGCACTCAGCTTTTACATATGTTTTACTGCTCCAGTATTGTTAGCGTTCTAACCTTTGGACTGACGTGCTGGGGTAGAAATTATGTAAAAGAGATCAAGATCGTCTTAACAAAGTAATCCGGAAAGGGGGCGGGGTTGTTACGTGTTGAGTCGTAGTATAATATCACGCCAGACGGCCCGCACGTAAGGTTCTTTTAAAGAAACTTCATTCAGCTGCAACCCGTCACACGTGGCTTAAGGTTGTAGACAATACTGGAGTAACAGTTCCAACAATATTTTATTTCAGCGATGCGATCTCCACACAAAGCATTCCCAAATGCACCAACACTGATACAATGTCTCTTCTGCAAATGTCAATACTGGCGACACAATGCGTTTCTCATTCAACGTACACCACCTTTACGCTGCGTCTCTCACAATGTACACCCTATACGGGCCACGTACCTACGATAAACTGTGTGTCCCTACAACTGACAATGCATGATAATGTACACACGTGCTTCCTAGCACCAACTTTTATAATAAAACGACTTTCCAGAATAATCTAAGAAATTCACACAACGCAACCAATCAGAACGGAACACGTAACTGAAACTCATAAATATTAATTTAAAAAAAAAAGAACTTTCTAGAATAACTACAATAGTCTACAAAAATTCGACTGCTAATTTCAGCCACAAATCCTAGTGTGTAATGACGTCACACAAAAGTATGGTAGACCGGTCACAACCTTTAATAATATACTGACTGGCTGCTAAATTCACGCGCACCAAAAAATAAATATGACTAAAAATAGAGCTCACCTACTAAAATGTTGCTTACATTTTGACGTCACATGTACGAGGTCACCAGACAGCGCGACCTTGCTCGAACGTTCTGGTTTATTCTCAGCGAATCTATGCAAAACAAAAATCAACCGCTCTACTCCGTGCGACTTTGCTAGAAGCTTCCGGACTAAACTTAGCGTATCATAACAAAGCCAACTCCGCTATCTGCGCAAACAATAAAGAATCTTACTAAAAAGGTACGTGATTCGCAACCATGATAGCTCAAATAAATATCAGATCGTTTCCTACGATTAACACATGCATGCTCTCACAGAACAACACAACCACAATCGTAACATTCCCCCCCCTTTTTAGAATAAAATTCCGCCAAAAAATTTCTTCTCAAATCTCAAAAATTCGGTTGTGGCTGTATTAACCTACACAAAACCACAAATAATAAGAATTTCACATCAAAATGAAATCAAATCATCTACTTTAAAATAATCGTCTCACAGTTCCTTTAAACTGTCCTGAGCGAAGACATGTCCCTTTAAACTGTCATGGACACGGAAATGTTTCTTCAAACTGTTATGGACACAGAAATGTTCATTTAAACTGCTCTGCTCAGGTAATCCGCTCCAAAGTTTTGCGAACCCTTGATAGACTGTAGTTTAACGTCAAATTTCTGCAAGAACATCGCCCATCTCATAATACTAGAATTTGTCAACTTTGCAGAGTTTAGATAGTTCAAGGGCTGATGGTCCGTTTGGAGAACAAATGGCACACCCAGTTCGAACAGCCTTACTTCCCAGATGATGGCTAGGCACTCCTTCTCGATGGTCGAGTAGTTTCTCTCAGCTCTGGTCACCTTTTTGCTGGCGTAGCTCACTTGGTGGAGTTTTCCATTATCTTCTTGCATTAAGACTGCATCTACTCCTTCGTTGGATGCGTCTGTTCTCAGGAAGAAAGTTTTCAACGGGTCAGGGAGATGTAGAACAGGCTTCTCGGTTAGGATGTCTCGAACTGCCTGGAATGCTCGCTCTTCGGCCTCCTCCCACTTCACTACGTTAGGTTGTCCTTTCCTCAGCACGTCAGTCAGGGGACCAGTGACTGCCGCAAAGTTTGGTATGAACTCTCGGTAGTAGTTCGCCAAGCCCATAAATGAACGGACTTGCGTCTTGGTCGTAGGTCGCGGGGCATGCCTGATCTTATGCACGTTGTCGTTTTGTAGCCCCTTTAAACCTTCACTCAATTTGTGTCCGATGAAGTCTATGTTGTCGGCCCCAAGAATACACTTGCTTGGATGGATGGTGAAATTTGCATCTCACAGTCATTGGAGCAGTTCTCGGAGGGCTTTGAGGTGATACCCCCCCCCCCCCCCCCAAGTTTTGGTATGGATAAAAAATGTCATCCCAGTAAAAGACCACATTCTGCATATCTTCTAGGATCTTTTTCAGTCCTCTCTTCAATGTGGTACCACTGTTCACCATACCAAAAGGCATCTTCAGGAACTCCCAATGACCGTCGGGTGTGACGAATGCTGTCTTGGGGATATCTTTTTCTGCAACCTTGATTTGCCAATACCCTTTTACTTAGGTCAATGTTGGAGAAGAATCGGTCTCTGCTGACCTTCTGGAACAGTTCTTCCGCTGTGGGCATAGGCTCTGGATCGAAGACTGTTAGTTTATGGAGTCTACGGTAGTCCACACACACTCGGTTGGATCCATCTGGTTTCTTCACGATGACAACTGGGGACGCATATGGTGACTTTGACTCCTTGATGACTTCCAGACTCAGCATGTCCTTGCTATCCTTTTTCAGTTCTTCCCTCGTGTTATATGGAAGACGATAAGGTTTGCTGCGAACTGGCTCATTTGACGTCAGATTAACCTCGTGCTGGATGGTGTCTGTTGTTTCTGGGTCAGGTGTAAACCGATGCTTGAATTCTTGAGTCAGGACGCGCAGTTCTTCTCGTTGAGTCTGGGTCAGATTCTGACCAAACTGGATGACTTCTACATCCTCCTTGTGGCAGAGTTCATTAAGGTCAAACAGGTTCTCGTCGTCTAGTCTTTCGTCATCAGCAAGACGAACCGATGCCGCCAGTTGTGTTTTGTCTTGACGACCTCTCTCAATATACTTCTTCAGCAGATTAGCATGGTAAGTCTTCACCTTGTTGTTGACCTTGACTCTGTAGTCGTTGATGCCAACCACTGTGTCGACAACGTAGGGTCCCTTCCACTGCATCAGGAGTTTGTTGTTGTCGGTAGGAAGAAGAACCATCACCTGGTCACCTGGCTGGAATCGTCGAGGTTTTGCTTACGATCATAGTAATGCTTCCCCTTGTTCTGCGCCTTCCCCAGTTCTTCTCGATCCATCCTGAGGGTATCTTCCAGCTTCTCTCTAAGGTCGAAGGTGTACTGGTAGCTGATCTTCACCTCAGGCGCGTCGATATCCTTGGTCCACAGCTCCTTCAGGATGTGCATGGGCCCCCTTACAGTCCTACCGTACAGTAATTCAAAAGGGGAAAATCCTGTCGAATCCTGAGGAACTTCACGGTATGCGAAGAGCAAACCAGGAAAAAATATCCTGTACCGGATATTCAACAGCAATGGAGATAAACCTATGCGTCAGGTAGTAGTTCCTGAACCTTTGAGGATGCAGGTGATGAAATTGGCCCATGATTCCATATTGGGAGGACATTTGGGAAGCAACAAGACCCTTGATAGGATCCGAGCCGTCTTCTACTGGCCTGATATGAGAGGCGACGTCACCCGATTCTGCAGGTCATGCGACATATGCCAGAAAACAATCTCCAAGGGAAAAGTGCCCAAGGTTCCTCTAGAGAAAATGCCACTGATCGATATGCCTTTCAAGCGGGTAGCTATATCTATGCCACAACCTTGGCTGTTCAGCACACAGTTTCTTCAGCATAACCTTCAATGTTCCATTAAACTTTTCAATCAGCCCATTACACATGGGGTGATAAGGGGTGGTAGTAAGGTGTCGGATGCTCAATAGCCGTTTGACTTCCTCCATGCAGTCGGAGACGAACTGAGTTCCCCGGTCACTCAGGATCTCCTCAGGAATCCCCAAACGGCTGAACATGTCGACGAGCGCCTCTGCCGCTGTTGGAGTGTCGATCTTCTTCAATGGTATGGCCTCAGCATAATGTGTAGCGTAGTCCACCAGGGTCAAAGTGTAGCGATGACCATCTTCACTTGGAGGGGATATTGGCCCCACCAGGTCCACAGCTACCCGCTTGAAAGGCATATCGATCAGTGGCATTTTCTCTAGAGGAACCTTGGGCACTTTTCCCTTGGAGATTGTTTTCTGGCATATGTCGCATGACCTGCAGAACCGGGTGACGTCGCCTCTCATATCAGGCCAGTAGAAGACGGCTCGGATCCTATCAAGGGTCTTGTTGCTTCCCAAATGTCCTCCCAATATGGAATCATGGGCCAATTTCATCACCTGCATCCTCAAAGGTTCAGGAACTACTACCTGACGCATAGGTTTATCTCCATTGCTGTTGAATATCCGGTACAGGATATTTTTTCCTGGTCTCGAAGGTTATCTCATTCCCCTTTCGCGTTACGGGCTCGGTCTGACCTCGGAACTTGTCAAGCGTGGGGTCGGCTTTCTGTAGCTCCACCAGCCTTTCCCTATTCACCATAGCTGCTTCCGTGTCGTCCGCCACTTTTAGAGGGATGGTCTGGTGACTCTTCTTTGCTTGACTTCTTGTGGTAACAGCACACGTTTCAGGTCTCCACTCTGGATCTGGACCGTCTGCGTTTCTGGCACCATCAATGTATCCGATGACAAGATCGTAGACAGGGGTCTTTACGCATAGCACCTTCACCTCTCCTCTCAGGTACGGGGTGTCGACGCTGACATTGGCAAGGGGGATAATCCTCACAGTTCCGTCGGCCAAAATGAGGGTGGTCCACTCCTGTAGCTTCTGGTTTTCAGTTACTAGGTCCTCTCTCACGATGATGCAACTACAACCGGTATCTCTCAGCACTCTCACTGGTGTGTTTCCGACGAATCCTGACACCACCGGCATGTTCGGCACTTCATTCTCAGATAGCGCGATGTTTGAGACTGGTAAGAATGTAGCCCCATCTCCTACTGGGATGCGTCCATTCTTTCTAAAAGATTCAATCAGCTCCGGTGTCACTCGCGTTTCTCCAGATTCAAAGACACTAGATGACGTCACATCATTGGCTAGTACAGCAGCGGCTCTGTGTTGAGACATAGTATTGCTTCTGCCTGCTATCCCAAGATCTTGGTTGGATCTTCTGATGTTGTCGCCTCGGGGAACATCTTTAGAAGGACACGGTATCGCCTTGTGACCTTTCTTTCCAAAGAAAACATGTCAGGTTCTCCACCGGCTTGTATTTCGGGGTGTCTCTGACATTGTGGATTTCCTCTGCTGGTGCAGACATGCGCTGCGGCTTACTGGGCCCGAACTTCATGTTGTGGGCGTCAAGGTATCTTTGAGCAAAGTCGGCCAGGGCCTTTAGAGACTGGTCTTTTTGCACCCTGAGGTGGGCGGCCAGGTCCTTAAAACATGCGTTGAGGACTTGTTCTTTGATGATAAGGTCACACAGGTCCTGGTACTCTTTGTTTAAACCAGCCAGCTCTATCCATTTTTCCAGGTAGCTCCTGATTCTCTCAATGAATAGGCCGGGTGTTTCTCCTTTTTCAGGCTTGCAGTTCCGAAATCGTCGCCTGTAACCCTCTTCAGTGAAGTCGTAATGTCTCAGCAGAGCGGCTTTCAACTGCGTATAATCTTCGGCTTCTTCTCTTGGCAAGCGGGTGTAAAATTCAAGCGCTTTGTCAGTTAGAAGTGCACTCAACGTGATAGCCAAAATCTCTTGTCTCCAGTTATTGCTGCTTGCGAAACGCTCGAATCACTCTAGGTAAGCGTCCATCTTATCTGAATTTTCTGCGAAAGGTGGTAGCTTTGGCGCACGGGCTGTTTGCTCCCTGCTGGCTAATGCCGTTGCTTCAATAGCTCTCTGGTTCTGTGCCTCTATCTCCATTTGTTTTAAATGAATTTCATGATGACGATGTCTCTCTGTCTCTTCTCGTTCTTCTTCTCGTTGTTTCTCTGCCTCTCTTCGTTGTTTCTCTGCCTCTTCTCGCTGTTTCTCTGCCTCTTCTCGTTGAATTTCGAGTTTCCTGATTTCACGCTCTTTAGCTCTTTCTTCTCTCTCCAGTCTCTCCTTCTCTCTCTCCTTTACAAACTCGAGAAGTTGAGCCCCTTCGAGTCCACATTCCTTTCCAATTTTCAGGAATGTCTCCATTTCCGATGTCGCCATCTCTGCGTATCGCTGCTGGCTGTTTTCTCCGGCTACCCTTTCCACTGAGCCAACTGAAGAAGACCCGTCTGAGGTGCCAAAATGTTACGTGTTGAGTCGTAGTCGTAGTATAATATCACGCCAGACGGCCCGCACGTAGGGTTCTTTTAAAGAAACTTCATTCAGCTACAACCCGTCACACGTGGCTTACGGTTGTACACAATACTGGAGTAACAGTTTCAACAATATATTATTTCAGTGATGCGATCTCCACACAATGCATTCCCAAATGCACCAACAATTATACAATGTCTCTTCTGCAAATGTCAATACTGGCGACACAGTGCGTTTCTCATTCAACGTACACCACCTTTACACTGCGTCTCTCACAATGTACACCCTATACGGGCCATGTACCTATGATAAACTGTGTGTCCCTACAACTGACAATGCATGACAATGTACACACATGCTTCCTAGCACCAACTTTTATAATAAAACGACTTTCCAGAATAATCAAGAAATTCACACAACGCAACCAATCAGAACATGTAACTGAAACTCATAAATATTAATAAATAAAAGAACTTTCTAGAATAACTACAATAGTCTTGTTACGATTGTGGTTGTGTTGTTCTGTGAGAGCATGCATGTGTTAATCGTAGGAAACGATCCGATATTTATTTGAGCTATCATGGTTGCGAATCATGTACCTTTTCAGTAAGATTCTTTATTGTTCGCGCAGATAGCGGAATTGGCTTTGTTATGATACGCTAAGTTTAGTCCGGAAGCTTCTAGCAAAGTCGCATGGAGAAGAGCGGTTGATTTTTGTTATGCATAGATTCGCTGAGAATAAACCAGAACGTTCGAGCAAGGTCGCGCTGTCTGGTGACCTCGTACATGTGACGTCAAAATGTAAGCAACATTTTAGTAGAGACGCTCTATTTTTAGTCATAGTTTTCTGTGTGCGTGAAATTAGCAACCGTTCTTTGCTATGAAAGGTCATGAATGGTCTGTCATACTAATGTGTCACGTCATTACACACTAGGATTTGGGGCTGAAATGAGCAGTCAAATTTTTGTAGACTATTATAGTTTTCTAGAAAGTTCTTTTTTTATTCATTTTTATAAGATTCAGTTACGTGTTCCATTCTGATTGGTTGCGTTGTGTGAATTCATTAGATTTTTCTAGAAAGTTGTTTTACTATAAAAGATGGTGCTAGGAAGCACGTCTGTACATTGTCACGCATTGTCAGTTGTAGGGACACACAGTTTATCGTAGGTACGTGGCCCGTATAGGGTGTACACTGTGAGAGACGCAGCGTAACGCTGGTGTACGTTGTATGAGAAACATTGTGTCGCCAGTGTTAACATTTGCAGAAGAGACATTGTATCAGTGTTGTTGCATTTGGGAATGCATTGTGTGGAGATCGCATCACTGAAATAAAATATTGTTGGAACTGGTACTCCAGTATTGTCTACAACCTTAAGCCACGTGTGACGGGTTGCAGCTGAATGAAGTTTATTTAACAGAACCTTATGTGCGTGCGTCTGGTGTGTTTATCATACTACGACTACGACTCAACCACGTAACATGTCTACAAAAATTCGACTGCTAATTTCAGCCCCAAATCCTAGTGTGTAATGACGTCACACAAAAGTATGGTAGACCGTTCATGACCTTTAATAATACACTGACTGGCTGCTAAATTCACGAGCACAAAAAAATAAATATGACTAAAAATAGAGCGCCTCTACTAAAATGTTGCTTACATTTTGACGTCACATGTATGAGGTCACCAGACAGCGCGACCTTGCTCGAACGTTCTGGTTTATTCTCAGGGAATCTACTTAAAACAAAAATCGACCGCTCTTCTCCATGCGACTTTGCTAGAAGCTTCCGGACTAAACTTAGCGTATCATAACAAAGCCAATTCCGCTATATGCGCGAACAATAAAGAATCTTACTGAAAAGGTACGTGATTCGCAACCATGATAGCTCAAATAAATATCGGATCGTTTCCTACAATTAACACATGCATGCTCTCACAGAACAACACAACCACAATCGTAACAGGGGTGATTGGTAGGTCCCAGGATACTTTGGACGCACTGTACAACAGACGGATTACAAACAAACTGGCTGACATTCTTGATGACAAAACACATCCACTTAGATATGAATTTGACAGCAGACGGTATCGAACGAAGTGGCAGACTTCCAGTACCCAAAAGTAGTACATCAAGTTATGCCAACTCTTTTGTCCATCAGGCTTCAACAGTAATATCAGTAGATAGTGTCTGTCACCATTCTTTAGTTCTTTAGTTCTAGCCCTTTCAGTAGTTCACTGCAACATTGATGACACCAGAAGCCGGCACAAGGGGAATCCACCATAAGTGTTTCTGATGTCAAAAGTGTAACAAAGTTAACAATACATCTGTTACAGTTCATCTGTTTAATTGAGAGTTATGGGTTATTTAATTATTTCACCGAGTGAATGATGATGCCATGTGTTGTATGGGCAGACAGCGAATTTACCCATGAGGGATTAATAAAGTATTATTGTATTGTATTGTATTGTATTGTATTGTATTGTATTGTATTGTATTGTATTGTATTGTATTGGCAGACATCGTCTAGTTCAGCCAGTGTGGACAAGAGATACAGCCGAGACCCTTTAACGCTGCATGCCGGCAGTTCCCAGGACCAGGCCAAGGTACAGAGAGCCCGAAAACCGCAACTTCCGCCAAAGGCGCTCGCTGAGGACCCTCATTGTGCGGTTTCCTTATAATTATCGCCTCTCTCAGCGTTTCTTGGCAGACAAAGTCAAGGTCAGCCAGTGTGGACACGAGGCAGGAGAGACCCTTTAACTCTGCATGCCGGCAATTCCCAGGACCAGACCAAGGTACAGAGAGCCCGAAAACAGCAACTTCCGCCAAAGGCGCTCACCGAGGAGCCTCATTGTGCGGTTTCCTTATATATCCTCTATATGCTCAAAGGGACTATATACTATTATGTAACCACTCCATAAAATTTCCCCTTCTTTGACACATGTACTGATATATTATAACAAGCAAATTTATATTCATGAGCTTGCTTGATATGCTTTCCTTCCCATAATCCCTTGCATACTGTCACGACCCCCGCTTCCAAGGCGCGAACTATGAGCGCTACCCCTCGAGTACTACCATCTCAAACTAACACAAACACCAGAGGAACAATTACGACAACATTTATTACATATAAAAATAACAATTCAAAATATCCTCACTCAATCCTAACCCCACGGCTCATGCACCACATTCACACACACACACACACACACACACACACACATCCACATTCCCCAGCATGAATACCTAATATACACAATACACAATAACATCAAACATATAATAGAACAAATATCCTTAATAAAATACAAATGATTGGTTGGTTGGTTGATTGTACATTGCTTAACGTCCCGACAGCAACAAGACTTTCTCAGGACGTGCCTGCACTGCTTGTGAAAAAAAAAAACCCTAAACAGAATACTGAATGTATGTCGCCAGCAGGTCTAATACGCTATTAAAAAGAAAAACTAAGACCAGTTAGCAACACACATCTAATATCAAGAGCTACAGGCAGCGCAGACAGTTGGGAGAGTTTAAAAAAGGAAAATACAGGTGAATGGACCAAGGGTAGACAGAAACACATGCCCCAGAATAGAGAGAAAACCCCACCCTGTGGGGCTGACCAGGGTGACCCTGGGAACTAAAAAGCAGTTAACCCCACCCAAGTCCCCGAGGGCAGACCCAGAGGGGGTAAAATACAAATGAAACTTGAGACAAAACTGAATATAATTCACAAGTTACTGGATCTCCTTGGCGGGAGCACAAATGACAAGCTCAAATTAGAGTAATGCTTCTGCTTCCTCGATGAAGTCCTTTATAGCACATGGCTCCTTTTGAATAAGTAGAATACACAATACTTCTGTCACTGTGACATAGTTCCTCTCTGTTACTTGGTAGAATCGTGGTCATAGTATGATATCACACCAGACGGCACGCACGTAAGGTTCTTTTAAATAAACTTCATTCAGCTGCAATCCGTCACACGTGGCTTAAGGATGTAGACAATACTGGAGTAACAGTTCCAACGATATTTTATTACAGCGATGCGATTTCCACAAAATACGATCACAAATGCACCAACAATGTCTTCTCTGCAAAATGTTCACACTTTGACACAATGCGTCTCTCATACAATGTACAAAACCATACAGTGCATAACTCCGTCACTGACAATGAAGCACGATACCTTGCGTAGCTCAAAGTCAATGTGCTTATGATACACTGCAATTATACAACTGAACAATGTACCGACGCTGTTACATCGCAATTTTACAACTGAACAATGTACACACATGCTTCCTAGCACGATCCTTTTATAGTGAAATGCTTTCCAGAAAAATCGAGGAAACTCGCACAACACAACCAATCAGAACAAAATACGCAACTAAAAATCCTAAATAACATTACCCTAGAATGGTCTAGAAAACTCTGGCTGCTATTTCCAGCCCCCATGTCGGGAAATCCCGGCGCGCTATGACGTCACACAAAAGCAGGCCAGACAGGTCACGACCTTGCCCGCTTTATTTGGAAAACACGCAATTAGTGCACTAGTATTGAACGCTTAGCTACACGCGCGCAGTAAACAAATGAATACTCGAGCTGCTTCTAGACTCTTCGTGACTCAACTCCGTGCGGCAACAGATAATCAATACCGCACTATTCGTAAACGAAAGTGAAATTCACTGAAAAAGTACGTGATTCGAAATTACGATAGCTCAAATAAATATCGGATCGTTTCCTACGATTTATGCATGACTGCTCCCACAGAACAACACAACCACAATCGTTACACTCTCATAATATTGTCACCACAAGGAAACAATGTTCTTTTACCAGTTTACAAATGGACAAGACTTTACTTAAAGTTAGTAAACACTAAATGGGTCGACCAGACCTGGGCTAAACGCGGGGTCTGCACCGACGCTCGCAACAGCGCTCAGGTACGGCGTTCTAATCCCACGAAGAGTGACACAGCCAGCCTCCACTCACAATCGTACCACCGAGCCCTTCCGCACAGCAACGGCGGCGGACTTATCCCACTTAGATCTTTGGATGCACTAAAACAAGGATGCAAAAATACACATATGAATAACTAACAACAGAAAAAAAAATCGCCTCACCCTTCCCACAACTTTAATTGCCGTCTTTTATGTTCCTTCACCTCTCTCCCAAAACAATAATAAATTAAAGCTCAACGAAACGTATATTTACACAGCATCATATAACTCACTTCCGAATGTACCTTCGTACACTAAAATGCTACCAAATAAAATAAATGTCATCTCTACATTCTTACCCTTACCCCCCGCCCCCCCCCCCCCGCCCCCCCCCCCCCACCTTATACTCACTAACCAAAATAATCATAATAACAGAACAAGCAAACACAGACACCCCCCCCCCCCCCCACCCGAGCATATGGCCACTAAAGAACTGTTGTGGGCAATTACTGTCATCCGTGAAGACTGGGACGGAGACAAACAAACAAGACAAGCCAGGGGTTTAATCGTCGCAGCTTCTCTCTCGTCTTAGGACACCGGATCCGGAGCGACCAGGGCCGTATCGTAGGGTCGTCACAGCGGAAGACCGACACGCCTGCACAAACCTTTTTCAGAGAATACTGTTCTTTGGCTTGGAAGCGACTGACTAACAATTTGGATATATACTAATGGTCAAAACTTAAGAGCCACTTTTTAATCGCAGATGCACCGAGAAAACACACAAATAATGTAACAATACTTGGAGTCAGTACTTTGCTAATTTATTTAGTAACAATTTCATTTAAGTTTTGAGTAAATCAAGCAATTGTAACAACAGCAGTACGTTAGAATGTTCACCCACCCCTCATTTGAAAAGTCACACAAGACTGGTCCAGTCAGTAGCGATGCAATTAAGCATTCAATGCAGCGTTGACGCATGGCGTTCACCAGGGTTTGGAGAACATGTCACGTTGTGGCATCGCTTCCTACTCTTGATGCAGGAACTGAGTCAGCTGGGGGACGCCTTGAGGTGGGGGCGGTTGCTGACTACACGTTGCCCCAGCACGTCCCAGAGGTGCTCGATGGAAGCCAGATCAGGTGAACGAGCTGGCCACTCCATCCTCATGATGCCCCGTTGCTCAAGGTACTCATCCACCACACTGGCGCGATGTCGTCCTGCAGAACAACATTGTCGCCTATGGCTTGGAGAGCTGGCTGGATGAGGGGCTGCACAATCTCGTTCCGATAGCGCAGTCCAGTCAGGGTGCCTCGGATGACGTGGAGGGGGGGGGGGGGGCTGCCTTTCCTGCTGAAGCCTGCCCAGACCAAGACTGAGCGTCCTCCTTAGCGATCCACCTCTTGGACGCATCCATCCGTAAATCGCTCGCCCTGGCGTCTCCAGACCCTCACCCTGCCGTCGTTAAAGGACACAGTGAAACGTGACTCATCAGTAAACAGAACCTGAGTCCACTGGAGTCTGTTCCACCTCACATGTTGACAACATCAGGCAACCCGGGCTCTGCGATGAGCTGGAGTGAGGGGTATTCTCACTGCTGCTCTGCATGAAGCCAGGCCAATTTCGCGCAGACGTCGGCAGACTGTGCTTCTGCTGACGTTAACGTTTGCGGCATTGCATCAGTTGACGTCGCAGAGTCGTTGACGTGACAGTTCGGTCGCGCAGAGCCGCCACACAATCTGTCCTCCCTTCTTCTGGTGCAGCGCGGGCGTCCTGAGCAGGGTCGTCGTTCTGCGGCCCTTCCAGTTTCTTGGAATCGTGCCAGCAGCAGTTTCTGGATCACTGAATGGGACACCCCAAGACGTCTCCCAACTTTTCGTCAGGGAAATTCCATCCTGCAGCCATGCTAGCGCCTGGCCTTGATCTACTGGCGTTAGGCTTCGTCGTGGTGGCCATGGTCAGCAACGTGACAATTATGCCCCTACTGTACCGGTATTTGTAGCGAAACAGAGGTGTTAAGTGTTCACGACTGACCCCTTTAGCACCTGCATCACGACTTTACCGAGTTTTTCTACCTGCCTGCCTTTGGTACGCTTGCCAATATCGCACAACTTCTTACAAAAACTGACGATGTTTCACGTTCATTTGACACTTTCGTGGAAATTGATGAATTGTTGTCTATTGTTCCCTGTACAGTGGACTGTCTAAGGCCACGGTCAACTTTTAACCCATTTGGATCGAGAGAACATTGTATTTTATTAGCGTACTTGCGACGATAAACAATGACACAAAAAGTGGGGTGGCCCTTAAGTTTTGACCATTAGTATAGTACGGTTTAGCAAAATATTGCGCTCAGCGGTGCGGTGTCAGTTCACGCGAATCAGCAACCACCCGATCGCGCAGTGCATCACGTGCAGCACACGCCGACCCCGCAACAATTCCCCGTGTAAAGGCCAAACGACTCCCTTATTTTTTATGTCCTATGCTTTTACCCGGTGACTAACCAAAGAGCCCTGTGACCCCTCTAAAGTTAACTCTCCTGCAAAATAGAAACCGTGTCGTGACACAGACCAGAAGGACTCAATCTTGATGCTTGCCTGTCGGCGGCGCAATGCAAAAACGCTAAATACTGATTAGCAAGCTCCGGCCGAGTGCCACTGTAATGAAATACTTCTTAGGTGTACGCACGCTCGAAATTACTTTTCCATACTACACACATAAACGGAAAATAGACACTGAGCAGCGAACACACGAATCGAATCGCCATACCGTGAATCGGAGGCGGCGTGGGGAATCTGCACGATGAAACATGTTCAGCAGTGTCAGATTTGCTGCCGGGGCTTATGTTCTGTGCGTCACTCATCATCTCTTTCCATTTTCAAATCCAAGCTTAAAACACACCTTTTCTCTGTTGCATATACGTAAAGACTCACCATGCGTGTGTGTGTGTGTGTGTGTGTGTGTGTGTGAGTGTGTTGCCGTGTGAGTTTTCGCCCTTGTAAATTAATGTATTTTTTTGTTGTATGTGCTTGTTTGTGTATTCTGCTTCACTGTTTCATTACTGTGATTGTAAAGCGCCTAGAGCACCTTGGTGATTAGGCGCTATAGATTACCTTTATTATTATTATTATGTTTCAGTGAAGCATACACTATTTGGTGTTGCCCCGGGACGCCGGTAAACCCGGTTCCCCGCTTCAGCCTCAGGTAAGTGCATGCAAACTTTACGTCACTCTCATGTCACCTCCTTTGCAAGTGACATTTCAGAAAGTCTGATGTGAACTCCGGCAAGACTATAACTTGATGCGGGCCAAAAAGTGAAGCGGAGCGAAAGTCTACACAGTGCCTGAAATGCCGGAACCTGGGCGTAACTGAATCTCAGTCACCCACGGTACGTGTCAGTGACTGAATCTGCTGTCGCTATTCCGCCCATTTAAGTAAATTCAAGTTTTATTTTGGACTGGGTAATACATTGTATTGAGCAACATTTTGCTTGAGATAGTGCCGATAAACAGACAGACTGATGTCATTACTTGACCCGATCAAGATATGCCTTCAGGCCGCTCGGGCGACGTCAACTCAGTACCGCGGCCGACTCGGACATTTTGACGGCCGGATTCGGGTCTCGTAATTACATCTGCCTGTTATCCGCACTATATCAAGCAAAATGCTGCTCAATATAATATAACCTTAAGGCAGTCCGCGCCCCAAAATCTGGGTCTGGTGAAGTCGTGCCCGGCCAACTCTCGTCTGAAATTCGCATGTTTTTCAGTCGCGCAGGCCGCAGCAGACGACTTTTCGAGGCCTTGACCCACAATTAGCCTTGACATTAAACCACAATGGCGATGGACAGTACACGATTGTTCGCTGGCTTCGATTTCAGCACCCAGCAGGTAACTAACAAGCGCTTTTGGTATGAATCCTAGTTGATCAGATAGTTCATCCAAGGAAGCATGTGCTTTTATTATTTTAGCATGTTTGTTTTGTCTGTTTTAGTAATAGTAAGATAAGCATGTACAGCAAACACGAGTCTAGTTTCTTATCTGTGCGGCCAAAGGGGAGTAACTGTGTCTGGTATGGAAAAGTGGGCGGGGCGAAAGCAGACTCAAACGCCACCAAAACTAGGCGATTGACATGGTTACAGCGTAGAAAAAATATACATCTCCCAAATGCCAGACGTAAAGATCCGCATGAGCCCCTATAGTTGTAAGGGCTCATGAGCATCAATACCTTTTGAGGAAAGCACTTTGTATTCGCGCTGTGTATCTTTGATGTTAAATTTATGACTTCAGAAATATAATCTGCGCCCACTGGCAGTCCATGGGGCTAAAATGTGACGTTAAAATTTGCCAGTTAAGTCATTCAGCCCGACGGCCGTATTTCCCAACATTTGGAGGCGTCATCTAATGGCTATGCACCAGTTGCATAAGACGGATCGACCATGATAATTCAAGGGCAGTGCCAGATTAGCTTAGCGCCTGTCGGCGCCAAGCTAATCTGGCAATGCCCTTGAATTATCATTGTCGACCCATCTCCTGCATCAGGGCTGAATGGGTTAAAACAAATATACAGAATGAAGTCACTGTAGGCTGCAACGACTGCGATGGCTCTGTTTAGTCCTTTATAACCTGTTTCTTTCCATATGTGTCATAGATTTATATAAGTCCATGCATCTGCAAATCACTTTCTCTTGTTGCAAGGAGCAGCTGATAATGTCTTTGGGCTTGCATATCGTCCCAGTTTTGTGATTTCAAATAATGTATAGAGTTCTTTTAATTGTTCATACTTGTTATTACTTATTACTTATTTATCAAAACTTATTTGTCTATTTATTTATTTACATTTTATTTATGTCTATTTTGCCTATTTCTTTATTATTTTATTTATGTATTACAGGCGCGGATCAGTTACCTCAGGGGGGAGAGAGGGGGGGGGGGGGGGCGGCAACTTTTTGATTGCGACCTTCAACCTGACACAAAAAGCCTCCCCAGGGGGGAGGGGAGTGCAGTGTCGATTTGTTTCTTAAATATAGGGGGTCAGGTCTAGCGCGGCAGTTTAAGTTTACAGTTGCCAGAGGGTCAGCAGAATTTCCCAAGGGGTCACAGAAATGATTAAGTCTTAGATGATCACATACTTTGTAACACACACACAAATTTCTGTTGCTGTGCATGTGGTACTGTTGCTGCGTTGGCATTCAGCGCTCTCACAAAAGCTGAAATGTGACTCTCTCTCACGAAACCAGTCTTAACTCGCAGCGAGCCGATCCGAGCTACACGCAGTAATGTGTGGTGGGGGTCAATCGGGGTCTTTTTCACTTTTTTGCAGAAATGTATTCTATATACACCAAAGTATCCTGTGGTTAAAATCTATATCATGAAAAATGTCATTAGATAGCTTAAAAATGATTTTAAAAGACTGAGCTTGGCCCCAATTATGCTTTTGTTTTGTGCAAAATGACCCATTTCTAACATAACAGAACATGTTGCATCCCCTACAGAACCCCATCATGCTATATACTGTTGAAACGGCCTTTGTGAGTACTTTCCCGCGGTACACATGCCGTCTAAAAATACATCGCGTGAATCTCCCAAATAAGGAAAAAAGGGCGTACACAAATGTTCAATCTTGACCAATCAGAGAATAGAACTCTTACCGGCATGGCAACGATGACGTTACACGCATTCCCATTGGCTGAGACAAGACTAAGGGACTGCTGTCAGTCTGCTCTCTCTGTCTCTATTTTGTCTCTAGTCACTGATGTCTTTGTGTTGCCATACAACCGGTTAATTGATGTTATAGTGAAAATAAATATCTTCTAAAACTGTTTGGGAAAACCTTTGGGTATTATTTTCTGAGAGAGAGGAAAGGGGTGTTAATTAAGGATCATCTTATCCTGAAGAATCTGGGTTACACAGCCATCATACCAGCTCCAGGACTTTCCAGAGACGTATAGCAGTAACTGTTTCAAAACATTCAAGACTATGCCCGAGACATTGTGTGCCTTCCTCCCTCGCGGCTTATTTCCAGTGTGCAAAGACTATTGTGTCTGGTTACTGTGCTTGTGTGGTTACTGTGCTTGTGTGGTGTAGTGTGCTTTGCTTGAGTGGATAATTGGATACTGAAGGAGATGTATTTGGTGAAGTGGTATGCTGCCTGCAATACGTGAGGACTTTCCTTTTTACATTTCTTCTGCAAACTGTAAGTAAAGATTGTGTTTTTTGTTTTTTTTTAAGTTGTTGCAGGATTACTAATTTATATTGGAAATACTAATAATCAGTTTGTAGATTTGACTTTTTAGCTTTTGTGACTTTATTTTGCAGGGTAGTAGTAGTAAATAGCATTCATTTCAGTCTAGGACAACTGGCAGCGGACTGCAACTTCTGTTTTGCATGCTTTAAGGATAATTTCTGTCTAGTGTCCTTTTCAGTTTGAATCAGTCATAAGTGGGTATAAATGACAAACAATGAAATAAAGTGATTGGCGAATTCATAAATTGGATGTAAATTGTATTCAGTCTTTGTAATGATGGTTTTTATTTTGCCTTGGTGATGGTGGTTTTCACGTTCCTTGAACGCGTCCGCAATCTAATTTTAGATAACATTTGCCACTAAATAAGAGTGCTACAGAGCATTTTCATACATGTTCTGCCTAAATATATTATAGCAATATACGTTTATGCTAAAACAGAATTGAAATTATTTATGCCTTGAGTTTTGATAGCAAAATATGAAAATGCATTTTTTCCCCCAAATCTGTCATGTTTACATTAGGTATGGCACTTTTGGGGGCTATTTATCACAAGATCCTGACCAGCTGGCAACTTAATGTGAGGTTTAAACATAGTGATGGACTTGCTGAACCACCATGTAAAATATCAGGTTGATTGGTTGACTTTGAACCCCCGTTGCTAAGGTAGGTCTGCAAGACATGCACACAGAAACTTTGCAGGCTGTTTTCTCAAAATGGCCACCGGTGCATTTAACAACTTTAAACCCTAATAACTTCTACAATTTTTGCACTACAGCATTCATTCATATATCAAATTAATCAGCAAGCTCTGTACATTTCAGAAATGTATATATCTCAAAACACCCAAAATGCAAGTTAATTAAGACTGATTTCGTGAGAGAGGGTCACAAATACAGCTTTATGGGATTTTTAAAAAAAAAGCTGGATCAGTCTCAACGACTTACGACTGTCACTCATGCAAACAAAGCAATAACAAAATTATCTCCTTCACTGCTGGAACACCACAAGACAAATATCCTTTAATGGACAATAAATTTCTTGAATCTTGTTCAGCTCGGCAAGCGCGGCTGTAAAACGTGTTCACGATGACGCACCGGTGCGTTTTTCGGTGCATAAAGATGAAGCTTAGTGCGTCAGAGTAAAAATATTTACATCAGAGCTTGGAACACTAGTGCGTCAGAGGTGGCTTTAGAGGGTCAGATACGCACATTTCTGCGTAATAATCATCACTGGGGTGTGTGTGTGTGTGTGTGTGTGGGGGGGGGGGGGGGGGGGGGGGGGGGGGGGGGCAAGAGAGAAGGCACATGTGTCAAAACTGGCCAAAATATCAAGCAAAAAGGACAGGGTAGAGGGGTTCGAAACATCCCAAAACTGGACTTTGTTATCCCATTATAAAGATTTTTATTTTTTTTTAATTTTTAAATTTTTTTTAAAAAAATTATTTTATTTTTTTTTTAATTTATTTATTTATTTTTTTTTTTTTTTTTTGGGGGGGGGGGCAGGGCAGGGTTCTGACCCTCCCACCCTCCCCCCAAAAAAAAGAAGGAAAAAAAAGATCTGCTCCAGTATTATTTCTATTTGTTGGGATTTTTTTTCTTGCTGACAGATAAAGTTTCTGGCCATTGACGAACAGCTCAATGTTGTGTGGGAAGAAGCAGTGAAATTTGATTCTGACCTTCCACAGTACAAGTAAGCCTTCTTCTTGTATCTTCTATTTTTCTCTTTAAACTCTCCCTACTGTCTGCGCACCTTGCGCTGGGACCATATGGCGTTGAGGTGCGTCCCCTGGGTGGTGGATAGTGGGTCCCTCGCAAGAGGGGTGCACCGAATGAAATAAGGTGCCGTGAACCAACATGGTCTAAGGGAAGGTGACCCTGACAGAAAATCCCTGGTCCTCCTAGTAAGGGGGTTGGGCGTGGGGGTAGCTTCCCCACCATGCAAATAAAGAAATAGCTACAAAAACGCCGATGAAAAGACAAACAGCAATTTCTTTCCTGGAGGAGGAAGGTTCTTCTACCAGAAGATTTATGATGTCCTGTGGTGAAAGCCGGAAGTCTTCAGAAGCCACAGGACCGAGCCGCCTCTCTCTATCCAGGGACACAACCATGGGCACATGGAATGTAAAGACCATGTACTAGAGCGGCAAGGCTGCCCAGATAGCAGCAGAAATGCAAAAGTACAACCTTTTCCTGCTAGTATCAGTGAAGCCAGATGGAAGCAGTCTGGCCAGAAAAGGCTGTTAAGTAGGGAGATGATTATCACAGTAGCCTTTAGAACCAAGAAAAAGATCAAGCTGAACGTCATCCAGTGTTAAGAAATTTAGAAGATCCCTTCAAGATGTTCGAATGTGGATGGAACGGTCACAGTCTGAGAAAGCCAGCTTCCAGTATCACTAGGCAGGCAAATAAAATCGAAGGAGAAGCACAGGACAGGAGTCGCTGGAGGTCTCTCGTCGACGGCCTATACCCTGGGAGAGGTGACAGGCGTAAGTAAGTAAGTACTGTCTGCGCTGCCTGTAGCTCTTGATATTGGATGTTTGTTGCTAAATGGTCTTAGGTTTATTTAGCGTATTAGACCGGCTGGCAACTTACATTCATAATTCTGTTTAGTATTTTTTTTTCACAAGCAGTGCAGGCACGTCCTGAGAAAGTCTTGTTGCTGTTGGGATGTTAAGCAATGTACAACCAACCATCCTTGCACAGGACCACCTCCGTATTAGAAAAAAGCCCATGGGTAAAAAATGGATGGTCTGTTTGGACAGGTGGTTCCTTGTACAGGTGATCACCTTCACAGGTTTAATTGTAACCAGCAAGGTTAAGATTGTAAAGTTAGTAGCAGAGACAGAACTCTGTCACCCATCAAATTAACCCACTTAGTCCTGATGCCCTACAGCAGGAGATGGACCGACCATAATAATTCAAGGGTAGTGACAGATTAGCTTGGCACCGTCAGGCTAATCTGTCACTACCCTTGAATTATCATGGTCGGTCCATCTCCTGCAACAGACCTGTACATACTATAACATGGTCATTTAGTGACACCTCCAAATTTTGGGAAATGCGGCCGTGGGGTTAGATGGCTGAACATCCTCTTAATGATGTTCAGATTTTGGGGTTGCCAGCCCGGCTACTGTGTTTAAGAGGTTCACATTGCCACTGGCGAGCTTTTACATCACCCCTGCTGTTATATTCTAAGGTTATTGCAAGTGAAGTACTTCACACATGATAATATTGTAGATGAGACCTCAGAAAAGTGTTGTATGCTTAGGCATGGGTCTGCTGTCCTGGAGACTGGTTCAGTTTTTTCAGAATATCAGAAAACATGAATTTCAGCTGTTTGGTTCAGACAGAACAGCCCCTCAGCCAGCCTGCTCCATTTGCAAGTGGCATACATTCTCATGAGCCCCTGCATCAACAGGGGCTCATGAGAATTTATGTCTCTTGCTGACCATGGATTATGGGGCATAATTTGCCTGCTGACCATTTTCAGTCACATCAGTTTGTTTCCTCAAAATACATTACCGATGGCATTACTATATGGAATACACCCCCTTAGCTTACCCGATTTCAGCCTTAGTGCCCTTTGTGTGACAAGGGCCGTAACTCAGAGAGTTTTATATTCAAGTGACCGGGTAGTCTCCCCTCCCTCCATCCGGTCACGTGAGCCGTGCATTCCCGCCAGTCTTACCCTTAGCTTCACTGGGAACGGTTCACCGGCTTCAGCCTCTCCGTTGGTTGGATTTGTTCTTCGGCTGTCTTCATCTCAAGTTTCCCTAGTGGCTAAGAAGATGACGAGGTAAGGCCTCGGGTTATGCCTACGAGTAAACGGACTGTTTACAGAGCCGTTGACATATCCCGTGGAAATTTGTCAAATTTTTCAGTTAAGACTGGGCTTAGCCGTCAGACTGGAGGGTGAGTCCTGTTCACGGGGCCTTCGTTACTGGCCCCATGCGGTTGCGTTCATGGCTTCTGCTTTGTGTTGCAGTGCGCTGTTACGCACCTGTAGGAGATGTAAAGGATTACAGTGGCTGACCGACTTGCATACACTGTGTCTTCTCTGTTCCAGCTGCTCCTCGTCCCGTACCTGCGCTAAGTGCTCTACGTGGAAGGAGCGGAAGTGGTCCCAGCTGTGGGAGTTTTATCAGCAGGGCTGCCCAGCAGCTACAGATTGTACCACGCCGTTGGACAGTGACAGGTCAGTGCTAGACCCTAAAGCGACTGTAACCCCCACTTCCCCCACATCTCCGCGCCGCCTAGCGACCTCTGAGATTGTGGGGCCCTTTTCACGCCGGACACTGGTCTCAGTCCCGTTTAGCCCTCTCATAGCGATGGCCGGGAGAGTCAACCCCGTCTCGCATGGTCCTTCGCAAGGAGCGACCAAGAGACTACTGCCAGTCTCGCATGGTCCTTCGCAAGGGGCGACCAAGAGACAGAGCACTCAGAAGACACGGACTCATGGGGATGTTTGAACTACTAATCGCCATCTGTTAGCCACCCCTAGCGCACGTAGGCCTCCTAGCACGGGAACTCGTTGTTACAGAGGTAGCCCATCACCTCCGTGTTGGGCCCCCGGCCACAGCTGGTCCCCTCACGCTACTCGCGTTTCTCTCCTCGCAGCCGTTCCCCTAGCCCTCGGGGAAATTTTTGTGGACACAGCTCTATTGACATGCCTCGGCAGACCACTAGGACTTCTCGTCACGACTCTCCGCCAGCTTCTCTGGACTCACATAGGAGGCGACTTCCCTCATTCGTTTGGGCAAGATTGCCAGTCAGCACTACGGTAGTGCCCGGACTCCGGCAGCGGTTGCACGCCGTGCGGCTTTCACCTGACCCTCGCCCTGTGCACCGGCACCCCGAGCGCTTGCCCGACAGACCCTACGTGTCTCTGCTGGACAGATTGGTTCCCCGTCATGACGTGGTTTCCGTGTCGCCCGCACCTTCGGATTATGATGGAGACATCCTCAGTCTGCACCCAGAGGACTCTGCATCAGCCCTGGGCTCCCAGGACCCCACCCCTGCAGCGCTTTGGTGTCCGACACGGCATGAGAGACGCCTGCTTCGTCTGAGACTTCGCGGGCCCTAGATGAGGCTGCACGTTTGATCTCCGCTATTCTTCCGTTGGAGGGATGCCCGACCTCTCTGCCGCTCAAGAGGAAGGCAAAACGTTTCAAGACCCTTCCTCAGCCCCCGGGATTTAGAGACCTTGCGGACGCCTTTAATGAGCACCTGCGGAGTAAGCTGCGGGATAGGGGTTTCTTTGTGGACACTCGTTGGCCTGCTGATGTCGATATCAAGTTTCGGCAAGCTTGGTACGCGGGACACTCTCAAGCCTTCGCCTGTCTTCTCCCAGTGGTGGACCCTGCAGCAGAGTTACAAGCTGGAGGCAAGGTACTCGCCCGGCGGTTCTTCCCCCCTAGTCTGGACCACACGGCAAGTCTGATTCAGAATTCCCTGGCTTGTGCAGTTTTTTTTTTTGACTTGGCCACGCAGGCAGTTGTGCGGAGTGTGGAGGAGTTTTGGGAGCGGCCGAATGAGACACATTTGCGGGACTTGTTGGCGGTGACAGGTAATCGTGCCGTGCACCACATCGAGACCAACTCCATGGCGGCGGCTGTGAATTGCGACCTAATCAGACGAGACGCCGTGCTGAAGAGCTGCCCTGGCATCCCCTCGACCTTCGTCGCTCAACTTCGCCGTGCTCCTCTGGGCGGGTCCCTCCTCTTCAGCTCCACCCTTCAAGAGGTTAAGGATTCAGCTAAGGACCTGTGGCGAGTGCTCCCAGAGCTGATTCCTCCCAGTTCCAGCTTCCCCCAAGGACGAGGGTTGCGCCCTGCAGAGCTTCAGACCCACCTCCCGACTGGTTTCCAGACTACCTCCCAGACCCAGACGTCAGGCCCCCGCCGGCCGCGCCCCCCCCCCCCCCTCCCAGCCTCGGGGGCCCGGGTGGGGGAGGGCCCAGTGATTTTCCCCTGACTTCGCCCCCGCCGATTCCTGCTGGGTCTCCAGTCGGCGGGAGGCTAGCGAGGCACAGCGATGAGTGGCGGTCGCTGCTGCCAGAGGACCCTTGGATTTTCAACACAATCTCGGAAGGACTTCAGATCTCGTTTCGGACCCCGCCCCGCTCAGACGCTCCCCTCTCTGGACGCGCGTACCGGTCGACCAGTGCAAGGAGGATGCTCTTCAGGGGGAGATTGCTGCGTTGCTCCAGAAGGCCGCCATGGAAGTAGTAGCTCGACAGGAATCTCTGGCGTTCTACAGTTGGCTCTTTGTGGTTCCGAAGCCCGGCGGCAAGTGGTGACCGATCATTGACCTCTTGGCCCTGAACAAGTTTATTGTCGCCCCCTCCTTTCACATGGAAACAGCAAGAGCTTTACGAGCCTCGGTACAGCCTCTGGACTTTGCGGTCAGTCTTGACCTGTTAGATGCATACCTGCACTTTCGCATGCACTCGGCCTCTCGGCGTTACCTGCGATTCACCTTTCGCGGGGTCGTTTATCAGTTTCGGGCCCTACCCTTTGGTCTCCTCAGCCCTTGGGTTTTTATGAGGATTATGGACGCCGTAGTCGCCAGAGCCAGGCAGGATTCCTCGAGCCCTACCTCCAACTATCTCGATGACCTGCTCCTCAAAAAGCAGGACATGACCTCGCTAGAGGTGGACAGGGACGCTCTCCTACTCCTAGCACTTCTGCGCTGGCTTGGGTTCATCGTCAATGAGGGAAAGTCGGACTTGGTGCTGTCTCGCAGGTTTGTTCACCTGGGCATGGAGTTCCTGACTGACCTCAACAGGGTACGTCTACCGGAGGCTCGGATCCAGAAAGTGGCGGCCTTAGCACTTCAGGTCTCTCTAGCGGACGCAGTCCCGGCCAGGACCTGGCTCCAGCTCTTGGGTCTAATCAGCGCGGCGGCAGACCTGTTAACCCTCGGCAGGCTCTACTCGCGACTGCAACAGCTCCATGTGCTGCTCCGCTGGTGTCCGTCTTCGGAAGATCTCTTAGCCTCGATCCCAGTCCCGCAGTTGATCCAGCCGCATCTGCTCAGATGGACAGACCAGTTGGTGACAGGAGTCCCACTCTTCACCCCTCCACCTCCTTTCTCCATTTGCGTTGACGCAAGCCTTGTCGGCTGGGGTGCCCACTTACTGCTGGAATTCAGCACCGTCTCGGGCCAGTGGGCATCGGACCTTCGAGACAAGCATATCAATTGGCTGCAGTTGAAGGCGGTGTGGTTGGCGCTCATCAACTGGGAATCACGGCTCTGCGACTAGGAAGTCCTGATCCTGTCCGACAATGCGACGGTGGTAGCCTACATTCAGAAGCAAGGCGGCACTCGGTCCCTGGCCCTCTGCATGCTACTTTACCAGATCTTTCTGTGGGGCAGGGATTGGGGGATTGTGCTCCGAGCACGGCACATCCCAGGACACCTGAATGTCCTCATGGACTCCCTCTCGCGACAAGGGCAGCTCCTCCACACTGAGTGGTCCCTCCAGCCGGACATCTTCCCGATGATCTGTGCACACTGAGAAATGCCCATGATCGACCTGTTTGCAACCAGATGGAACAAGCAGCTGCCACTATTTGTCTCGCCCATCCCGGACCCCCTTGCGTGGGCGGTGGATGCTCTGTCCATCTCCTGGGAGGGCCTCGTGGCCTGCACTTATCCACCCTTGGTGCTGGTGCCCAAGGTGCTCCTCAAGCTACGGGGTTGCAACACGGTCCTACTGCTCGTCGCACCGTTCAGTTGGAACAGGACTTGGGACGATAGATCTTTTGAGCCTCGCCACCGACCCTCCTCTCCGGTTCCCCACACCTCGTATGATGCTGAAGCAGTCCAGGCAGAATCTCTCCCACCCACGCCTGGAGGTTGTGCGGCAAGCCCTCACAGCGCGAGGTTTCTCAGATGCAGCAGTGGAGGCAATCGCGGCAGCCCGCAGACCATCCACCCTCCGGGTGTGCGAAGGAAAGTGGAGGGTCCTACAGTCCTGGTGCAAGTCCCAGCGCCTCTCCCCCACAGCTCTGACCACGCCTCAACTGGCTGAGTTCTTCTTGGGGTGGTTAGTGAGCAGAATTTGGCCCCGATCACCATCCGTGGTTACCTCTCGATGGTGGCAGACACTTGTCGGCACTTAGGCCTACCAGACCCGGGAGCGTGCAAGGACCTCTCAAGCTTGATGTCCCACTTCGAACTGCAGCGACCAGTCACGCATTCTCTCATTCCACGCTGGGACCTCCCGTTGGTGTTGCCTTGGTTGAACTCCAGTCGGTTCGAGCCTCTTCTCTTGGCACACCTCGCGGACGTGACTAGGAAGACCTGCTTCCTCTTGGCCCTCGCCACTGCGGCCAGAGTGAGCAAGCTGCATGCCCTTTCGGCAGACCCAGCCAGCATGCAGTTCAGGACCGATGGATCAGTTCACCTTCTGACCAATCATCCATCTTGGCCAAGAATAGACTCCCGTCGGCTCCGCCCCAGGTGTTGAGTCTTCGCCCGCTTATAGGGTTCAACCGGTCCCAGACATCATGGCTGCAGGACCCGGTCCCAGCATTAAGAGTCTACCTATGCAGAGTGAAGCCCATCAGGAGAGGCCGCTCCCACCTCTTCCTGCCCTTGTCCCCAGGCCGAGCTGACATTCCGCCCAGACGATCTCGTCCTGGTTGCGATGGACCATCCGCTCCACATACAAGGATATCTCCCCACAGGGCACCAGAAGATTGCGGATACGGGCTCACGAAGTCAGAGCGGTCGCCGCCAGCGTCACGTTCGACCGCACCAGCGCAGTCAGAGACATCGTTGCTGCGATCGGGTGGCAAGCAGAGTCCATCTTCGCCTGCTTCTGTCTCCGAGACCTCTCCGGCCAATGAGAGAACCTGGCCCTCATCAGAGACCTCTCGGCAGCATAACACTCCCTCCGATCGCCTCAGGCGCCACAGGTACCTCTTAGCTGAAATCGTCAGGAGGTTGCCCCTCAAAGCTAAACTTTTAGCCGTGGCGGGGTTTTTGGATGGCACTCTGCTCCTTTTCGCTATTCTTCCATATAGTAATGCCATCGGTAATGTATTTTGATGAAACAAATGTATTTTTCTCTAAAATGTATTTTTTCGAAGAATACTTACCGATGGTATTACTCGGAGGACCCTCCCACCTACCCCGCTTGCCGCCTCTGCGCTAAGTGTAAGACTGGCGGGAATGCACGGCTCACATTACCGGATGGAGGGAGGGGAGACTACCCGGTCACTTGAATACAACTCTCAAAGTTACGGCCCTTGTCGTGTAGGTACACACAAAGGGCACTGAGGCTGAAATCGGGTAAGCTAAGGGGGTATATTCCATATAGTAATGCCATCGGTAAGTATTTTTTAAAAAAATACATTTTAGAGAAAAGTACATTTTTCATGCTGTCACCCATGTATATGATTTTTGCTATATCCTAGCTTGTCATAAGCGAAGTTTATTGTATGTACACAGAGAAATGACTGATCAATAAATTGTATGTGGCAGGACTCAAGGTGGAGCCCATATTAATCAGGATAAAGTGACGGTGACCTCCCCAACACTCCTTTGGGTTGAGGTAAAGTCACCCACACTTCACATTCATACTGACAAGCAACAGAAATGTGACATTTTTAGGAATCATTGAAAACACTAGTGTTTCTAAAGATTAGGAAAAAAAATAGTTGCATTCCCTTTGCTCATTTCATGTGTTTGTGTATTAAAAGTAAAGTGATATTGGGGTGCAAAGCACAATTTGAACAAAATGTACATAGTTTACCGGTCCCAGAAGCCCATTCTCTGGTGTGTCAGAATTTTGTTTAAACCTGCCTAGTAAAGCAATCTGCAGGATGTGATATCTTCTGAGGGCTATGTTTCAGGCCTTGGACAATTTGCTGGAGAAATTGAAAGCATCCAACTTTCCATTTCAACAATTGGCGTCTGTTTCTGGTGCTGGACAGGTATGTTGTGCTGTGTGATTTTCAGTTGTACTTAACCCCTTCACAACCAAGGAAAAAATTAACCGGATCAAACTGCACGAGACAAGATAGTCATCACCCCTTGACTACCACTGGTCGTAGATTGTATTTCAGAAAACTTTGTTTACTCAACACCAAAGAGACCCAGCCACCCAAAGAACTCTGTTAGAAAGTGGGGTCAGCAAGAGAAATGGATCCTCATGAGCCCCCACAACTGCAAGGACCTATGAGGATCTATGTGCCTTACAGTTGAGTCATGTTTACTTTTTTCTCAGCTGTGAAGGGCTTAATTATAATAATAATTACAAGGTTTAGGGACTTTTGCCATTTTTAAACAGTTGTCAATCTAATCAAAGTGCTGTGTTCACATTTCTATTTTGTTTGTGTGCTGTTCAGTAATTTTGGACTTTGTGGGGAAGAGCTATAAGGTCAAAAATCATAGACCATTACACATTTGACTTTTTGTTTCAAACATATGACGTACTGTATAGTCTGTGCATGATAAGGTTTTAAAAAAATGGTATTATCTATATTGTTTTGCCATATGTTTCCATGTAAAAAAAACAATAAAAACATTGGAATTTGTCTTGATGTCAGTTACTAAGACTAAAATAACACACACACACACACACACACACACACACACACACACACACACACACACACAGTAAACTCTAAAATATTCTTTCCTCAAAATACATTAGCAATGACATTAGTGTTACCATTAGGAAATGCCTCTTAGCTAGCACAATTTCAGCCAAAATATGGTTGTGTACCTATAGGGCAGGGGAGGCAACCTAGGGGCATGTATCGTGACCCAGTACCCCGAGTAGCCTCCTGTCCCTACCCATCCGGTCACGTGCTTATCGCGCCAGTTTGTTCTCTTAGCTAGCCATGAACGGTTGTGTACCTACTCTACTGCGCCTCGGCTGTGTGTGACCGGTCTTGTGACCTTGGACTTGTTACCATGTAGCCTGGGATTGCGGTGTTCCTGTGCTAGCTTGGATTTACCTGCGATTGGTGTACTGTGAGGGCCTACACCGGACTTGTGTTGCTGGGGACTTTGAACTTGCCTTCCGTGTTCAGTGCTACCCTTGGATTACTGTGTTCACGGGCTTGCTGGGTGTTACTTTCATTTGTGGGGCCCTACCGGTTGGTGCAGCGGGGCTTCTCCAATGCGACACGGTTGGTCCCCTCTGGCCTTTTGTCTGGCTCCGGCCTCTCCGACATGGCAAGGTAAAACCTCGGTTGTTGCCAGCGATCGGCGCTCAGGGAAGAGAGGGTGGAGCGCCAGGCGACGGCATTGACCGTGGCATTCGAACTGTGTACGAAAATTCGCCTTCGCTCACGTACGCTCGTTTGCGTGGCCTCAGAGAGCCATGCTTGCCCGCCTCTCACTGTTGACTATGCTTTGCAGTTTTCAAGTCTGCACCTGCACGCGCTGTGGGGATTTCCAATGGCCGAGTGACGTTCATGCTGTGTGCCTACCCTGTTCTGGCTGTGCCTCCACTCACCCGTGCGTGGTCTGCGCCCCCTGGCTGGAAGAGCAGTGGTCTCAGCTTTGGGGCTTCTATCGCCGTGAATGGCCGACACCAGTCCGAGATCAGGCACCCGCTACCGCCCCCACTACCACCTCCGTGGGTGCGATAAGTCGCATTTCCCTGCTCGTGGACACTCGGACTGCACGGGCTACCCCAGGCGTTCCTTCAGGACGAGTCCAGCACAGCCGTACGGCGTCCCGCCCCAAGGTCAGTTCCAAGTATCCTCGGCCAGAAGAATCTGCTGGACCAGTGGGCGCCAGCTCGTCAGGTAGGGAAGAGCTAAGGAGCCTGGCCCTCAGCGATCTCGCTCGTCCCATCTGCCCTTCCGATGGAAGAGGGTACATGGCGATGGAAATTCAGGGCGGACACCTGTGCCCCGACCTCGTTCGTGCTCACGGGACAAGTACCCTCAGCCGAAAGAATCCGCTGGACCAGTGGGCTCCCGCTTATCAAGTAGAGAAAGGGCTAACGAGCCTGGCCCAAAGCGAACTTGCTCGTCCCATCTGCCCTCCCAAGGGGAGAGGGTACATGGCGATGGACATTCAGGGCGGGCACCCGTGCCCTGACCTCATTCGTGCTCACGGGACCTGCCTCCACAACCCCGTATGGCTCTCCACGTCCTTGACGCCCGCCGTCACTCTAGGCCTTCCACCAGGACTGACACTGCCCCTGCTATTCGCCCATCCTCGGTGCATCACCCGAAGCATGGGCTGTAACCTCGCTCGCCGCGGCACACATCGCCCCGCCGGCCTGGACGTTCGTCTTCAACCAGGCGGCACTCCGCTCGACAGATAAGTACTTTCGAGCCTGGCTCGCAGCGAGCTTGCTCGCCCCGCCTACCTTCCCGATCAGAAAGATACGTGGTGAGAGAAGTTCCGAGCGGACACCTGTGCCCCGACGGCATGTGCGCTCATGGGACAGGCCTCCACAGCCCTCGGAACAAGTCCAGCACAGATGTACGGCGTTCCGCCCCAGGTGACAAGTACCCTAGGCCGGACGAGGCTGCTGGACAAGTGTGCGCCCGCTCACCAATAAGAAACTCACAAACCAGATAGGTGAGGCTAGCGCTGGCAGAATTGTATGCAAACCAAGGGGAATCACAGCGCTGGACAGACAACAGTTAGATCCCCTGCCCCCGCCTATCATGCACCCAATCGCCAGCCCACAGAGAAATACGCAGGTATAGAATAAGACGATCATTTCCATCCATGAAATGATCGTCTTATTCTGTACCTGCGTATTTCTCTGTGGGCTGGCGATTGGGTGCCTGATAGGCGGGGGCAGGGGATCTAACTGTTGTCTGTCCAGCGCTGTGATTCCCCTTGGTTTGCATACACCAATAAGAAAGAACAATGAGCCGGGCCCACTGGACAGCTTACCTATCCTAGGACATCGGCCGGATTGGGCGCCTGCTCGGTAAGGAATGAAAATTTTCATTCTGAGCCTGGCCCACAGCGAGTTGCTCGCTCCTCCTCCCTCCCGAGCTTGCTCGGGTCTCGACCCAGCTACTGGAGTACGGCCCTCCGATCCCTTGGACCAGGTTCAGCACACAGGTACGGTGTCCCGCCCCTAGGTCAGTGATGAGTACCCTCGGCCAGACGAGACTGCTGGACCAGCGTGCGCCCGCTCGCCAATAAAGATCTTGAGTTGGGCGCAGCGAGCTTGCTCGTCCCCCCTCCCCTCTCCTCCCCGCCTGTTCGGCCTCGCGCTTCGACGTGGCTGCTAGACACATGATGAGGGGACTTCCGAGCGGACGCCTGTGCCCGACCCTGCTCACCTCGGGACAGGCCTCCATGCCCGGGGAATGCGTCCCGCGGCCTGGACGCCGAACGACACACTAGGCCTTCCTCCTGTACATATGTATATATATGTGTTTGTATATTCATATATATTTATATATAGATATATATTTGGATATTGACTTCTTACCTATACTGCATTAAAATCTGCAAGCCCCCACCCTGCAAATTTTGCAAATTTACCTGGGGTTCCAGATCGTACTATAACATAAGCCAGTGCCTTGATTTGATCTGAGGATAATGGATGTATATTCTTCTTCCATGTATTTTGCAAGTAATAGACCATAGGTTGGAGACTCGCCGACTCCTGGATGAGGCGTCGCGGCTTTTCGCTGCGTGTCTTCACCCGGAGGACTACCCGCCTTTGCCCCCGCTCAGGAGGAAAGCGGCGGCCTTCGGGGCTGCCGTGCGGCGGACCAAGCGATTCATGTTTCCTTCCCCCCCCCCCCCCTGGCAGGGACAGGACTGCTACCCTCTTTCACAATGCCCTGGCCTCGGCGGGACAACTGGACTTGGTCACGCAAGCTATTCTTCAACGCGTCGAGGATGCCGGGCGCCCTGCATTCTCGCCGCTGTTAGGGGACATCCTGGCTCCGGCATTCCCGTCAACCGCGCGGAGTCCCACACCTCCATCACCGTCATGGCACCGCTGGTTTGGTGATCTGATGTGTTGGGATGCCTTCTGCGCTCCTGCGACCTCACGACCGAGTTGAAGATGCAGCTCCGACAGGCACCGCTTGGCGGATCGCTCATCTTCGGCTCTCCACCATCTACGAGGGACTTCTGTTCTCCTTCTGTCTCCTTCCCCCTGCACCCCCTGGGGACCTCGGTTCCGACGGACCAGCTCAGAGCTGACGCCCTTTGCAGTGAGGTCGCCGCTTTGCTTCAGAGGCCACCACTGAGGTGGTACCGCGTCATGACTCTCCAACCTTCTGCAGCCCCCTCTTCCTAGTCCCCAAGCCCGGTGGACAAGTGGCGCCCCGTCAGCGACCTCTCCGTGCTGAACAAGTTCATCTTTGCCCCGTCCTTTCGCATGGAGACCGCCCAAGCCCTGCGGGCCGCTGTTCGACCGTGGACTTGGCCGTCTGCTAGACTGGGTGGATACGTATCTACACATCCCCATGCTCCCCGCCCCCAGACGTTACCTGCACTTCGCTTTTGGCGTTGTGGTCTACCAGTTTCGGCCGCTACCCTTTGGCCTCAACCTCAGCCCTCGGTGTTCATCGGCATTTGGACGCCGTTGTCGCCAGGGCCAGACGGCCGTCCTCGAGCCCCACTTTGAACTTCCCGGACGATCTTCTCGTGCGGTACCAGTCGGAGGCCTCCTTGGCGAAGGACGGAGATGCGCTGCTGGATCTGCTTGACCGGCTCGGCTTCCTGGTCAACATGGACAAGTCGGACCTCGCGTCGTCCCGCCACTTCGTTCAACTGGGGATGGATTTTCGCACCGACCTCAATGAGGTGAGCCTTCCGAGCTACGGATACAGAAGTGGGCGAACCTAGTGCGTCAGGTGTCTCAGGGGAAGTGGACTCCGCCAGAGTGTGGCTACAGCTCCTGGGCCTGATGAGCGCGACAGCGGACCTTCTTCCCCTCGGCTGTCTCTACTCCCGCCCTCTTCAGCTGCACCTGCTTCTCCACTGGCGACCCTCAGCTGGGGAGCTCGTCTCAGGGTCTGGTGCTCCCGATGCTCCGGTCATCATCTCCTGCACTGGGCAGATCCCTTTGGGCTCACCACGGGAGTTCCCCTCTACTCCCCCCCCCCCCTCCTCCAGCTGTCTCTCTGCATCGAAGCAAGCCTCTCCGGCTGGGGTGCACACGTGCTACCGAGGTTCTTCACTGCCTCTGGCTCCTGGCCCCCGGACCTCGCGAACCGGCACTTCTACTGGTTAGAGCTGCAAGCGGTCTGGCAGTCCTCATCGCGTGGGAATCAAGTCTGCGACGCCGGGAGCTCCTCGTCCTCTCAGACAACTCCACCGTCGTCGCCTACATCCAGAAGCAGCTGGGGGACGCGCTCCCCCGCCAGCTGCATCCTCCTCTACCAAGTTCTCTGGTGGTGTGAAGATCGCGGCATCTCTCTTCAGGCGAGACACATCCTGGGACATCCTGGGCCACCCGATTGTCCTGGCTGACTCCCTCTCACGTCGCGGCCAGCTTCTCCACTCCGAGTGGATGATCTGTGCAGCATGGGAGACCCCCACGATCGACCTCTTCGTGACGAGGTGGAATCGCCAGCTACCCCTCTTCATCTCCCCCATTCCAGACCCGCTAGACGGGGCAGTCGACGCTCTCTCCATTCCATGGGACGGCCTTGTCGCGTACGCTTACCCGCCTACATTGCTCGTCCCCAAGGTCCTGCTCAAGCGCAAGGGTTGCGACGCGGTACGGTTCCTGATGGGTCCATTCTGCTGGACCAAGTCGTGGACCACCGCCCTCCTGTACCTCGCCACGGGCCCCCCTCTGCGGCTCCCCACCCCACGGGCGATGCTCAACCACAGCAGGCCCCGACCACCTCCTCCTACATGCCTAGAGGCTTCTCAAGTGCAGCAGTGGAAGCTATCGCTACAGCCCGCAGACCCTCGACCCTACGAGTCTACGAGTGAAAGTGGCGAGTCCGGTGGTCTTGGTGCGACGACCGACACCTTTCATCCACAGATCTGACTAACCCCCAGCTGGCCGAGTTCTTCCTCTGGCTTTTGGCCGAGCAGCACTTGGCTCCGATCACCATCAACCATGATTGCTGGCACGTACTGCCTTTGGGCCGGCCTGACCCTGGTGGCTGCTGATGGCACACCTTGGCCTCCAGCGACCTGCCCTGCGCTCGCTGATACCACGATGGGACCTATCCTGGGTGCTGACGTGGCTCAACTCGGACCGCTTTGAACCGCTCCCCTTGGCGCGGTTGGCCGATGTGACCCGAAAGACTTGTTCTCCTGGCCCTCGCCACTGCACGCGCTCTCTACACGCCCAGCCTGCTTGCAGTTCAGAACAGATGGCTCCATGCACCTGCGGACCGATCCGGCCTTCCTGGCCAAGACCCGGTCGCCGTTGTCCGCCCGACAGGTGATCACCATTCGGCCATTGTGGGAGCCAAGCCTGGCCCGAGAAACCAGACAGCAAGCCCCGGTGAGAGCCTTACGAGTGTACCGGTGCCGGACCAAGCCGATACGCAGGAGGCGCTCCTGCCTATTCTCCCTCTGTCCCAGGTAGAACTGACTTTGCGGCCCAGACGATTCCCCCTGGCACCAATGGGTTATATGCTCCGCCTACCAGAACCTATCCCCTAACGCTGCCAAGCGGTGGAACATCAGGGAGCTCGAGGTTAGAGCCAGGGCCACAAGCCTCGCCTTCGGCCGCAGCTGCACTGTCAAGGACATTGTAGCGGCCGTGGACTGGCGAGCAGAGTTGACCTTCGACCGATCCTACCTGAGGGACCTCTCCGGTCAGCAGGAGAATGAACGCTGGTGGGAGACATCGCCGCGTTGCAACACTCCCTCCCGGCACCCCAGGTGCCGTAGATAGCTCTTAGCTGAAATTGTCGGGAGGTTGCCCCGGGGAGGGCGGGTCTCTTTGGCAGTATTCAGGGGTTAGGAGTGTGTTACGCGGCACCCACCTCCTATTCGCTATTCTTCCTAATAGTAATGCTGTTACGTGTTGAGTCGTGGTCGTAGAATGATATCACACCAGACGGCACGCACGTAAGGTTCTTTTAAAGAAACTTCATTCAGCTGCAACCCGTCACACGTGGCTTAAGGTTGTAGACAATACTGGAGTAACAGTTCCAACAATACTTTATTTCAGCGATGCTGTCTCCACACAATGCATTCCCAAATGCACCAACACTGATACAATGTGTTCTCTTACAACGTACACCACCGTACATCACCGTTACGTTGCGTCTCTCACAATGTACACCCTATACGGGCCGCGTACCTACTGTGTGTCTCTACATCTGACAATACATGACAATGTACACACGTGCTTCCTAGCACCAACTTTTATAGTCGAACTTTCCAGAATAATCTAACGAAATCACACAACGCAACCAATCAGAACGGAACGCGTAACTGAAACTCATAAATATTACTAAAAAAACTTTCTAGAATAACTACAATAGTCTACAAAAATTTGACTGCTTATTTCAACCCCAAATCCCAATGTATAATGACGTCACTTAAAAGTAAGGCAGACCATTCACGACCTTTCATAACACGCAAAGAACGGCCGCTAATTTCACGCTCACAGAAAACAACTATGACTAAGAAAAAAGCTTCCAGACTAAACTTAGTGTATCATAACAAAACCAACTCCGCTATCTGCGCAAACGATAGAGAATCCTACTGAAAAGGTATGTGATTCATAACCATGATAGCTCAAATAAATATCGGATCGTTTCCTATGATTAACATGCATGCTCTCACAGAACAACACAACAACAATCGTAACATTACCCCCCTTTTTAGAATGAAATTCCACAAAAATTTCTTCTCAAATCTCAAAAATACGGTTGTGGCTGTATTAACCTACACAAAACCACAAATAATAAAAATTTCACATAAAAAAAAAAATCAAATCAGCTACTTTAAAATAATCGTCTCACAGTTCCTTTAAACTGTCCTGAACAAAGACATGTCCTTTAAACTCTCATAGACACCGAAATGTTTCTTCAAACTGTTACGGACACAGAAATGTTCATTTAAACTGCTCTGCTCAGGTAATCCGCTCCAAAGTTCTGCAAACCCTTGATAGACTGTAGTTTAATGTCAAAATTCTGCAAGAACATCGCCCATCTCAATATGAGAATTTGTCAACTTTGCAGAGTTTAGATAGTTCAAGGGCTGATGGTCCGTTTGGAGAACAAATGGCACACCCAGATGGTACAGTTCGAACCGCCTTACTCCCCAGATGATGGCTAGGCACTCCTTCTCGATGGTCGAGTAATTTCTCTCAGCTCTGGTCAACTTTTTGCTGGTGTAGCTCACTGGGTAGAGTTTTCCATTACCTTCTTGCATTAAGACTGCACCTACTCCTTCTTTGGAGGCGTCTGTTCTCAGGAAGAAAGTTTTCAACGGGTCAGCGAGGTGTAGAACAGGCTTCTCGGTTAGGATGTCTCGAACTGCCTGGAATGCTCGCTCTTCGGCCTCCTCCCACTTCACTACATTAGGTTGTCCTTTCCTTAACAAGTCAGTCAGGGGACCAGTGACTGCCGCAAAGTTTGGTATGAACTCCCGGTAGTAGTTCGCCAAGCCAATAAATGAGCGGACTTGCGTCTTGGTCGTAGGTCGCGGGGCATCCCTGATCTTCTGCACATTGCCATCGTGTAGCCCCTTTAAACCTTCACTCAATTTGTGTCCGATGAAGTCTATGTTGTCGGCCCCAAGAATACACTTGCTTGGACGGATGGTGAAATTTGCATCTGACAGTCTTTGGAGCAGTTCTTGGAGGGCTTTGAGGTGATCCCTCCAAGTTTTGGTATGGATCAAAATGTCATCCCAGTAAAAGACCACATTCTGCATAATTTTATCTTCTACGATCTTTTTCAGTCCTCTCTTCAATGTGGTACCACTGTTCACCATACCAAAAGGCATCTTCAGGAACTCCCAATGACCGTCGGGTGTGATGAATGCTGTCTTGGGGATATCATTTTATGCAACCTTGATTTGCCAATACCCTTTGCTTAGGTCAATTTTGGAGAAAAATCAGTCTCCATTGGCCTTCTGGAACAGTTCTTCCACTGTGGGCATAGGCTCTGGATCAAAGACTGTTAGTTTATTTAGTCTATAATAGTCCACACACACCCGGTTGGATCCATCTGGTTTCTTCACGATGACAACTGGGGACTCGTATGGTGACTTGGACTCCCTGATGACTTCCAGACTCAGCATTTCCTTGATATCCTTTTTCAGTTCTTCCCTCGTGTTATAAGGAAGACGATAAGGTTTGCTGCGAACTGGCTCATTTGACATCAGATTAACCTCGTGCTGGATGGTGTCTGTTGTTCCTGGGTCAGGTGTAAACTGATGCTTGAATTCTTGAGTCAGGACATACAGTTCTTCTCGTTGAGTCTGGGTTAGATTCTGTCTGAACTGGATGTCTTCTACATCCTCCTTGTGGCGGAGTTCATTAAGGTCAAACAGGTTCTCGTCATCTAGTCTTTCGTCATCAGCAAGATGCACCGATGCCACCAGTTGTGTTTTGGCTTGACGACCTCTCTCAATATACTTCTTTAGCAGATTAGCATGGGGCGGTCTGTGGTGCAGTGGTTAAGGTGCCTGCCACCAATGCCAAAGGTGCGAGGTTCGAAAATGGGTTCCGTCGTCGGACTTTTCTCCTCTGGTAAGTGTCACTGTTAATTCGGGCGGACCGTCGGGGGGGTTCTTTCTCCGGGTACTCCGGTTCTTCCACCCCCCACACTTTGGTACCGGTTTCAGGACACTTTACAAAGTTTAAATACAAGCGATCAAAAATCTCTGTAACTTCAGTAGCTGAACTGGCCCTTCGTCTGTCTTGTACTGTGTTTGTCTTAAATAGCGTAAATTCGTTTCTGTTACGTGAGTGTGCATGTTGGGTTTCAGTTCGCAGCGCTTTGAGTTGATTTGCCCAAAAATTGAGAAAAAGTTCCTATATAATAGCGGTATTATTATTATTATAAGTCTTCACCTTGTTGTTGACCTTGACTCTGTAGTCGTTGATGCCAACCACTGTGTCAACAACGTAGGGTCCCTTCACTGCATCAGGAGTTTGTTGTTGTCGGTAGGAAGAAGAACCAATACTTGGTCACCTGGCTGGAATCGTCGAGGTTTCGCCTTGCGATCATAGTAATGCTTCCCCTTGTTCTGCGCCTTCCCTAGTTCTTCTCGAGCCATCGTGAGGGTATCTTCCAGCTTCTCTCTCAGGTCGAAGACATACTGGTAGCTGATCTTCACCTCAGGTGCATCGATATCCTTGGTCCACAGCTCCTTCGGGATGTGCATGGGCCCCCTTACAGTCCTACCGTACAGTAATTCACAAGGTGAAAACCCTGTCGAATCCTGAGGAACTTAACGGTATGCGAAGAGCAAGGCATTGATATATCTATGCCACAACCTTGGCTGCTCAGCACACAGTTTCTTCAGCATAGCCTTCAATGTTCCATTAAACTTTTCAACCAGCCCATTACACATGGGGTGATAAGGGGTGGTAGTAAGGTGTCGGATGCTCAACAGCCGGTTGACTTCCTCCATGCAGTCGGAGACGAAATGAGTTCCCAGGTCACTCAGGATCTCCTCAGGAATCCCCAAACGGCTGAACATGTCAACTAGCGCCTCTGCCACTGTTGGAGTGTCGATCTTCTTCAATGGTATGGCCTCAGGATAACGTGTAGCGTAGTCCACCAGGGTAAAAATGTAGCGATGACCATCTTCACTTGGAGGTGATATTGGCCCCACCAGATCCACAGCTACCCGCTTGAAAGGCATATTGATCAGTGGCATTTTCTCTAGAGGAACCTTGGGCACTTTTCCCTTGGAGATTGTCTTCTGGCATATGTCGCATGACCTGCAGAATCGGGTGACATCGCCTCCCATATCAGGCCAATAGAAGACGGCTCGGATCCTATCGAGGGTCTTGTTGATTCCCAAGTGTCCTCCCAATATGGAATCATGGGCAAATTTCATCACCTGTATCCTCAATGGTTCAGGAACTACTACTTAACGCACAGGTTTATCTCCATTGCTGTTGAATATCCGGTACAGGATATTTTTCCTGGTCTCGAAGGTTATCTCATTTCCCTTTCGTAGGAACTTCCTGATTCTGTCTGACTCTCTTTCTGCCCTGCAGGCCCTTCAGGGCGCGGGAACAGACCATCCACTGCTGGTGCAGATTAGAGAGCTCTACGCGGACTTGATGAAGGAATATTATGACATCATTTTTATTTGGGTCCCAGGCCATGTGGGCATCGAAGGCAACAGAATCGCAGATTCTGCTGCCAACAGTGCCCGCAGTGACCCTGTCCCTGACACACAGACTGTCTATAGTGATTTTAAACCTGTTATTAGTGCGTACATAGCCCGCGAGTGGCAGTCCGAGTGGGACAAAGAGGAAGGGAACAAGCTTCATGAAGCTCTTCCTAAGTTGTCTGACAGTCTACCTTTCCGCTGCGGCAGCCGCCGTGAGGAGACTGTCCTTGCTCGGCTCCACATCGGGCACACATATGTTACGCACTCTTACTTACTTAAACAGGATGAGCGTCCATGGTGTTTTGCCTGTGATGAGCAGTTTTCTGTTCGACACTTTTTGCTGTATTGTGCTGACCTAATTGACACCAGATATAAACACTTCACAGCAGACTCCTTGAAGGTTTTGTTCCGGGATGTTCCCCCGGACAAAATCTTCAATTTTTTGAGAGAATGCAATATTTTTAACAAGATCTGAGCATTCATAGACTATGTGAATTTTTTTTATTTGCCCTTTTTGAGAGTCTGTAGACGTTTCTTTTCCAGACATGTGCGACATTTTAGCCTGAGATTTTTAATCTATATTTACATCTTGTCTTAAGACCTTGCTTTTAGTCTGGCTGACCAGATTTTTACCCATCCCGCCGTGAGATGGCCTTAGTCGCCTGCTCGGCGTTAAACCCAAATAACTAACTAATCATTTCCCTTTCGTGTTACGGGCTCGGTCTGACCTCAGAACTTGTCAAGCGTGGGGTCGGCTCTCTGTAGCTCCACCAGCCTTTCCCTATTCACCACAGCTGCTTCCGTGTTGTCCGCCACTTTTAGAGGGATGGTCTGGTGACTCGTCTTTGCTTGACTTCTCGTGGTGACAGCACATGTTTCGGGTCTCCACTCTGGATCTGGATCTGCGTTTCTGGCACAATCAATGTTTCCAATGATAAGATCGTAGACTGGAGTCTTTACGCATAGCACCTTCACCTCTCCTCTCAGGTACGGGGTGTCAACGCTGACATTGGCAAGGGGGATAATCCTCACAGTTCTGTCGGCCAAAATGAGGGTGGTCCACTCCTGTAGCTTCTGGTCTTCAGTTACTAGGTCCTCTCTCACGATGATGCAACTACAACCGGTATCTCTCAGCACTCACTGGTGTGTTTCCGATGAATCCTGACACCACTGGCATGTTCGGCACTTCATTCTCAGGTAGCGCAATGTTTGAGACTGGTAAGAATGTAGCCCCATCTCCTACTGGGATGCATCCATTCTTTCTAAAAGATTCAATCAGCTCCGGTGTCACTCGCGTTTCTCCAGATTCAAAGTCACTGGATGACGTCACATCATTGGCTAGTACTGCGGCAGCTCTGTGTTGAGACGTAGTACTGCTTCTGCCTGCTATCCCGCGATCTTGGTTGGATCTTCTGATGTTGTCGCCTCGGGGAACATCTTTAGAAGGACACCGTATCGCCTTGTGACCTTTCTTTCCACAGAGAAAACATGTCAGGTTCTCCACCGCTTGTATTTTGGGGTGTCTCTGACATTGTGGATTTCCTCTGCTGATGCAGACACGCGCTGCGGCTTACTGGGCCCGAACTTCATGTTGTGGGTGTCAAGGTATCTTTGAGCGAAGTCGGCCAAGACCTTTAGAGACTGGTCTTTTTGCTCCCTGAGGTGGGCGGCCAGGTCCTTAAAACATGCGTTGAGGACTTCTTTGATGATGAGGTCACACAGGTCCTGGTACTCTTTGTTTAAACCAGCCAGCTCTATCCATTTCTCCAGGTAGCTCCTGATTCTCTCAATGAATAGGCCGGGTGTTTCTCCTTCTTCAGGCTTGCAGTTCCGAAATCGTCACCTGTAACCCTCTTCAGTGAAGTCGTACTGTCTCAGCAGGGCAGCTTTCAACTGCGTATAATCTTCGGGTTCTTCTCTTGGCTAGCAGGTGTAAAATTCAAGCGCTTTGCCAGTTAGAAGTGCGCTCAGTTTCATAGCCCAAGTCTCTTGTCTCCAGTTATTGCTGCTTGTGAAGCGCTCGCTCCAGATAAGCGTCCATCTTATCTGAATTTTCAACGAAAGGTGGAAGTTTTGGCACACAGGCTGTTTGCTCTCTGCTGGCTAAGGCTGTTGCTTCAGTAGCCCTCTGGCTCTGTGCCTCTATCTCCATCTACTTTAAATGAATTTCATGTTGTCGCTGTCTCTCTGCCTCTTCACGTTGTTTCACTGCCTCTCTTCGCTGTTTCTCTGGTTCTTCTGCTTGGATTTCGAGTTTCCTGATTTCACGTTCTTTAGCTCTTTCTTCTCTCTCCAATCTCTCATTTTCTTCTCTCTCTCCCCCCACCCGGGTCTGCCTTGGGGGACTTGGGTGGGGTTAACTACTTTTTAGTTCCCAAGGTCACCCTGGTCAGCCCCACAGGGTGGGTTTTTCCCTCTATTCTGGGGCATGTGTTCTGTCTAGCCTTGGTCCATTCATCTGTATTTGCCTTTTTAAAACTCTCCCAACTGCACTGCCTGTAGCTCTTGATATTGGATGTGTGGTGCTAAATGCTCTTAGCTTTATTTAGGCCCCATGTCATAGGTTTATTTAACGTATTGGACCAGCTGGCGACATAATTCAATGTTCTGTTTAGTTTTTTTTCGCAAGCAGTGCAGGCACGTCCTGAGAAAGTCTTGTTGCTGTCGGGACGTTAAGCAATGTACAATCAATCAATCTTCTCTCTCTTGTTTCTTTTATTCTTTCTCCTCTCTCTCCTTTATGAACTCGAGGAGTTGAGCTCCTTCGAGTCCACATTCCTTTCCAATTTTCAGGAATGTCTCCATTTCCGATGTCGCCATCTCTGCGTTTCACTGCTGGCTGTTTTCTCCAGCTATCCTTTCCACTGAGCCAACTGAAGAAGTCCCATCGGAGGTGCCAAAATGTTATGTGTTGAGTCGTGGTCATAGTATGATACCACACGTGTCTTAAGGTTGTAGACAATACTGGAGTAACAGTTCCAACAATACTTTATTTCAGCGATGTGATCTCCACACAATGCATTCCCAAATGCACCAACACTGATACAATGTGTCTTCTGCAAATGTCAACACTGGCGACACGCATTTCTCTTACAACGTACACCACCGTGCATCTCTCACAATGTACACTCTATATGGGCCACGTACCTACGATAAACTGTGTGTCTCTACAACTGACAATGCATGACAATGTACACACGTGCTTCCTAGCACCAACTTTTATTGTCGAACAACTTTCCAGAATAATCTAACGAAATCACACAACGCAACCAATCAGAACGGAACACGTAACTGAAACTCATAAATATGAATAAAAGAAGAACTTTCTAGACTAACTACAATAGTCTACAAAAATTTGACTGCTCATTTCAACCCCAAATCCCAGTGTATAATGACGTCACTTAAAAGTATGACAGACCATTCACGACCTTTGGTGACACGCAAAGAACGACCGCTAATTTCACGCTCACAGAAAACAACTATGACTAAAAATAGAGCAGCTCTACTACCGCTATTCTCCGTGCGACTTTGCTAGAAGCGTCCGGACTAAACTTGGCGTATCATAACAAAACCAACTCCGCTATCTGCGCAAACGATAGAGAATCCTACTGAAAAGGTATGTGATTCGTAACCATGATAGCTCAAATAAATATCGGATCGTTTCCTACGATTAACACATGCATGCTCTCAAAGAACAACACAACCACAATTGTAACAAATGCCATCGTTAATGTATTTTGAGGAAAGAAATGAATTTTTCTCTAAAATGTATTAAAAAAAAAAAACTTAACGATGACATTACTCGAAGGACCCTCCCACCTGCCCCGCTTGGCACTAGTTAGCTAAGCGAACAAACTGGCGCGCTAAGCGCGTGACCGGATGGGTAGGGACTGGAGGCTACTCTGGGTACTGGGTCATGATACACGCCCCTAGGTTGCCTCCCCTGCCCTATAGGTACACAACCAAATTTGGGCTGAAATTGTGCTAGCTAAGAGGCATTTCCTAATAGTAATGTCATCGGTAAGTATTTTTCGAAAAAATACATTTCAGAGAAAAATTCATTTTTCATGCTAAATACTAAGCAAATACCAGTATTAAACAGGAAGATGTATAACATTGGTGTAGATGTAAAGACACCGAGGCAATTTCTTATGTTTTTTTGTAAGCAGTATGGCAAATGGCAATAAACTACTTCGATTTGTCTGGGTCTTTTCAGCAACATGGCAGCGTATACTGGAAGAAAGGGGCGCAGAACACGTTGAAGGGTCTTCAGACAGCTAAAGGATTCAAAGAGCAATTGAAGGTATGTGTTTGAGGGTAGTGCCTGATTCACTTGGAACTTCAGGCGCCAAGTGAATCAGGCACTGCATTTGAGGTTAGCGTTATTGATCAGTCAGCTGCAGGGTCGGGCTCGGATCAAATAATTTATTATATGCATGCCAACACTTTGGCTGTCTGTAGCGGTTTTAGTTGCGATGATTCCTGCCAGAATCATCGCGACTAAAACCGCTACCAACACCCAAAAGGGCTCAGAGTAATAACTCCACACTGGACAAACATGTGAGCAAACAATTGGATCCCTTTGACAATTAAATATGGCACTAGTTCACCTGACTGCAAGATTAAAAAAAAAAAAACCCTATATATATATATATGATATCCCTGCTTGTCAGCCCTCCACATACTGCAGCTTTATGGTTTCTTGATTAATCCTCACACTGTGACTTATCTGTTTGTTTGTTTGTTTTTTTGCCAAATTAAAATCTTGCTTTTTACTGGAGTGGGCTTACTGTTTTTTCACCAAATTAGCAGAGTTAGCAGATATCGGGCAGACAGGCTTTGAGGTTTGGTAGTTTAACCTTGAACTGCACACTGGCAAAACAAAAGAAGTGATTGTGGACTTTAGAAAGAAACAGTCCCCTCCCCCTCTTGTGATCAATAGTGAAATCATTGAAACAGTCCAGAACTTTAAGTTTCTTGGCACTACCCTGTCATATGACCTTAAGTGGGAGGAAAACACTCGCCTCATTATCCAAAAAGCACAGCAATGCTTGTTCTTCCTGCATCGTCTGAAAAGTTTCGGTCTCGGTGCCCACATGTTGATGCAATTTTACCGAGCCGTGATTGAGAGTGTGCTCACCTTTTCGATCACGGTTTGGTATGGTTCCATCACGGCCGAAGAGAAAATCAGACTGAGCAAGGTGGTGAAGACCACTTCAAAAATCATAGGCAGAGATCTTCCTACCCTGGACTCACTGTACCAGCAGCGTCTCTTACTTAGAGCAAGTCTTATCTCCAGTGATTCCACCCACCCTGACAATGAGCTTTTCCAACTGTTACCATCAGGGCATCGGTACAGGTCCATCAGTACCAGGACCAGCAGATTCCGCAACAGTTTTTTCACTCTGGCTGTTCGCGCTCTCTCTGATCAACCGGACTGATTGGAGAGAGCGCGAGTGGCGAGTGAGAACTTGTCGGAATGTGTACAGTCAGCTTTTAACTAAATCAGTGAGGCGTGCACATTCGCCGTGTTTAATAATGATACGGTATTTGCTTAGTATTTAGCATGAAAATCATATTTTAGAGTTTACTGTGTGTGTGTGTGTGTGTGTGTGTGTGTGTGTGTGTGTTATTTTAGTCTTAGTAACTGACATCAAGACAAATTCCAATGTTTTTATTGTTTTGTACATGGAAACATATGGCAATAAACTGTCTCATAACTACTTACGCCCGGAGGATGAAATTATCAAATTTTTATAGATATCCTCAAAGGTCTACATCGCATTTCTGGAGACGGATCGACCATGATATTTCAAGGTTGGTTTCGGAATAGCTTGGTGCCTACAGGCGCCAAGCTATTCCGACACCAACCTTGAAATATCATGGTCGATCTGCATCCTGTCACAGACCTGTTTACTCTCCCACATTACGCAGAAGATTTCCACATTTGAACCCTTTTTCTGCTTTTCTGCGTATCTTTGAAATTCTTCCGCATTTTCCGTTTTCGCTGACATTTGTTTTATTTTTTGTTGGGGGGGGGATCATTTTTCTGTGAATAGTCATCCTGGCGACCATCTTCCAATTGCAACTAACATTTAAAGTAAAAGCTTTCTCGATTGGCCAGTCAAAATATAGTATCCAATTAGCATTTTACTTCCATTTTCGATGTTTGCGCATGCGTAAATCCCGCGTTTTATGTCAGTCGAACATGGGGATTTTGTCGATCACTTGTTGCAATAGTTGCCAAGTTTTCACTCAACTTAGTTAAAGATATGCCTCCAAAGCGAAAACATCATGAAACAGATGACGAGTCGGAGGAAGTGAGCGTGAAGAAGGGCAAAAAGAAGTACTACCAGAAGTTGAAAATGGAGTATTCAAAGGACTTTCCTGAGCTCAGAGAGTCAAAGAAACATGGCCCCGCGCATGCTTTTTGTACCATGTGTAGCACAGACTTCACCATTGTTTTTGGTGATAAATCTCCCTCATAATTCACTCTTACCTTCCTCATAAGTCATTTGGAGGGTAAACAGGTCTGCTGTCGTCATCTTTCAGGGCTTTATGGATTAATAGTTCTCTGGTAGTTTGTTCTGGGGTTACCTTTGGTTTCTTTATATATTTGAACAGGATGCTTTTGGTAGTTTGTTCTCTGGTAGTTCTGGGGTTACTTTTGGTTTCTGTATATATTTTAACAGGATGCTTTCTCAGTTTCGGACTCCCCAATATGGATGGATGGCAGCACAACATCGCAGTGCAAGACACTGGAGAAACAAGTTGGAGGTGCTGAGGTAACTTGTGGTTCTATCATTTTGTCTTTGTAAAATTTTATTAACTCATTCTTCTACTTTTTCCTTTTAACTCATTCGAGACATGCTGCATCTGGATATACAACATACAACAGCGTATCCGAATGCAGTTCATCTCGCATGAGTTAAAGTGGAAGCAACTAAAGTGGAGGATTATTTAACTGGTGCATGGCTGGTTGAATTTAAAAGGTCTAATAATTACTTAGATATAGACATTTAATATATAAGGACTGTGCGCATGCTGTGTAAGATTGGTAAGTCATGATAGTTCAAGAGTAGTGCCAGATTAGCTTGACGCCTGGAAAGGCATCAAGGTTATCTGGCACTACACTGGAACTGTCAGTGCTGGTTCGTCCTTTTCTATGGTGCCTTGTAAGCAGATGCCCCTCTCATGCTTTTATTTCTTACTGTATACAGTAAGACATGCATGTAACAATCACCTAAAGCCTTTGAAATATCTTAGGGTATTCGTTCGGAGTAAGACCCTCTAGCACCTCCCATACTTCATGTCTGCAATTGCCCCTGCCATTTTTTCTTTCACCTCTGATGTTGAAAAAAAGGGGGTGCTTGCTGCTGTTGGGGTTGTGTTACACTGTCTGTATCAAACACAGTGGGTACTCTGTGACCGGACATGAATGTTTCTGATTGAATGGAAACATTCAGAATCCTGTCTGTTCTCCATTGGCAAAAACATGTACTAGCTTGATGTTGTCTATCAGCCCTAAACATAAAGTTCTAACTTTCAGTCAGATAAGCTCACTGAAACAAATGAAAGCCACCTCTCAGATATCTCTGTTTCTTTGAAAAGTTGCCGACAACAAGTGAAAACCTCAAATGAATATATTCAAGAAGATAGGAAGGAAGTTATAGTTTTACACTTACTTCACAGTATGGGTACAAGCACACTCATAATCTGCAGAGGTACTCACAGGCAGGAAATGTCAGAATGCATCTGTGGTACTCCAAACAAAGTGCCATATTTTATCAAACACAAGCGACAGATTTTCCCTTCAGGATTGTTTTTGATATGATGCAGCAAAATTATGTTATTGATGTTTTTGATACTTTGTTTTCTCAAAACACATTACCGATGACATTACCGTATGGAATTGTGTCTACTCTAGCCTAATTTTAGCCAAAATTTGTTGTGTACGTATAGGGCAGTGTTGGCAGGTGAGGGGCGCCATAGCTAGGCAGTAACCCAAGTAGTCTCCCCTTCATCCCCATACGTGCCTTACCGTGAGTACTCAGTTTAGTTTCTTCGCTAGCCTAGGACGGTTGTGTACGGGCTGTGCGCTTCTTCGTTGTGCTTCTTTGTTGTGCTTGGACTTTGTACGGTGCGACCGGTCTTCTTACCTTCGTCGCCGCGGTGTCTTGTCCCAGCCTGGGATGGGTAGTGCCTTCTTGAGCTGTCCTGGAGTGACCACTGGACTTGGCTTTCGTCGGGGCTCCTTGGGGTCTCAGCGACGCGCCGGCCTCCGTGGACTTCCTCCCACGTGCGTGCGGCTCTGTGGTGTGTCCTGCGTCCTTGCGGTCTCGCCCCTTCTCTGCCGAGGGCTCCCTCTCTGCCTCTGCGTGGTATCGAGGTTTTTCGTCATGATGAGGTAACATCTCAGTTCTGCCAGTGACCAGCGCTCTGGGGTGGGGAAATTTAGAGCGCCGGGCGGCGGCAGTGCCATGGCTTTCGACTTCGCATTCACTTCGCTCGTACTCAGGTGTGCGTGGCCTCGTGGCGCCATGTTCATCTGCCTTCACTGTTCATTCTGTTTTGCAGTTGGCAAGTGCACACCTGTCCAAGATGTGGCGACTTTCAGTGGCCGAGCGACCAGCATACCGTCTGCCTGCCATGTTCCGGCTGTGCCTCCACTCGTACCTGCGCAGTCTGCGCCCCCTGGCAAGAAGAGAGGTGGTCGCAACACGGCTTTACCAGCCAGTGCTGGCACCTAGCACTTAGTTCGCTTCCAGCTGCATCGAGATAAGGCGCCGCGAGGTCACATTCCACTCTCGCCCGCTCATTCTATTTATATCGCTTGCTACTGTGGGGTACACGGCGTGACCGGCGCTCTGCCGCTATAACAACTACCTACACATTTGTATTCATAACACAGCTCTGCCTACAGTGACTGTTGTGGAAGCAACATCGTTCAAAAGTTGAAATTCTCACCTACACACTGATACCAAATATGACAACATTATGACTTGCATTTGTGTAGCAGGTTATGGTGAAAATAAAGAGAACGGGAATTTGTTGATGTACGATGTCGGTGTTTGTTGTGAAATTGACAAAGTTCCCACAGCCATAACACGAAGACGCTACTTTTCCCAACGAAACACACTTGCATGCATAAGGGTCAGCATGCCTACAGTAAGTATCACTTACCGGATTTTGGATTCATGGTGGGGGACGAAAGCAGGAGGGTGGTTAATAAGGTCACTGACAGGTCGCGTGTTGTGTGGTACACGGCGTGACCGGCGCTCTGCCGCTATAACAACTACCTACTGGTTTGTATTCATAACACAAATCTGCCTGAAGTGACTGTTGTGGAAGCAACATCGTTCAAAAGTTGAAATTCTCACCTACACACTGATACCAAACATGACAACATTACGACTTACACTTGTGTAGCAGGTTATGGTAAAAATAAAGGGAACGGGAATTTGTTGATGTCGGTGTTTGTTGTGAAATTGACAAAGTTCCCACAGCCACAACACAGACGCTACATTTCCCAACGAAACACACTTGCATGCATAAGGGTCAGCATGCCTACAGTAAGTATCACTTACCGGATTTTGGATTCATAGTGGGGGACGGAAGCAGGAGGGTGGTTAATGAGGTCACTGACAGGTCGCGTGTTCTGGCATTTCTCGCCCGCAGCCGTCTCGGTACTCCACAGACTGCTATTGCCATCCCGAAATACGATCAGTCCATAACAGGTCACAAAATTCAACAGTGTTTTTAAACATACCTTGAGGTTTAACACATTTTCTGACACACTAGACATAAGAACCATATTACGGGGAGTAGACGTCGGCGGAATAAAAACTTGTATACCACTATCACCTTCATTAGTGCTGTTATCAGTGTCGGTGTTATGAGTGTCACATGCCGCGGATTGAAACGATCGTTTCTTTCCATGCCGGGAACCCCGCTTCGCTGGTCGTCCTCCTTTACCTAGCTGCATGAAGTGAACACACGCGACACATTCTTCAACACTCGTATTTGGATGGAACATGGTCCAAATGTGTTGTGATGAGGCAATATCAGACGCCGCATTTCGCGTTGTCTCCTCGGACACACGTGTTTCAGTCGAGTCTATCCGTTTCATCCGACAATAGCAACTCCTACACATTGTTTTGGAGTGCATCATGTCTTTGTCTTCCTGGATATTAATTCCATAACACTTGTGGATTAAGTGTTCATAATTGATACAAAGAAATGACTTTTTATCCGTGTATCTCTTTTGTGATCTCTCGCCACATATTCTGCACAATGCATTAACTCTCATTGCATGGAACACACCTGTGTGTACACAGACTGTACGCGTTTCGTCAGACTCCATCATGATCAAAAGTTAAATCAAAAGTACATTTACAAGGTTGACTGTTAGTGTTACACTATTTCCCAAGAAAGAAACGTGGCTATCTCCTCAATAGTATCCGTGTAACTAAGCCCTCTCTTTCCCCAATGCCGGGAGTGTACACCAAGTCGGATGTCTGGAACTTGTCTGTCGACACCTGTCAGTGACCTCATTAATTACCCTCCTGCTTCCGTCCCCCGCCATGAACCCAAAATCCATTAAGTGATACGTACTGTAGGCATGCTAACCCTTATGCATGCAAGTGTGTTTCACTGGGAAAAGTAGCGTCTTTGTGTTATGGCTGTGGGAACTTTGTCAATTTCACAATAAATTCTCGTTTTCGTACATCAACAAATTCCCGTCCTCTTTATTTTCACCATGACCTGCTACACAAGTGCAAGTCGTAATGTTGTCATGTTTGGTATCGGTGTGTAGGTGAGAATTTCAACATTTGAACGATGTTGCTTCCACAACAGTCACTTTAGGCAGAGATGTGTTATGAATACAAATGTGTAGGTAGTTGTTATAGTGGCAGAGAGCCGGTCACGCCGTGTACCGCTCAGTAGTGCGATATAAATAGAATGAGCGGGCGAGAGTGGAACTCGCGGCAGCCTTATCTCTCTGGCAGCTGGAAGCGAACTAAGTGTCGGCTATGGTAAAGGCGTGGCAACTGTGGAACATTTATCGCCGTGAATGCCCGTCGCCGGCCTGGTAACAGACTCCTTCTACCGCTCCCACGGCCTCCATGCTTGCTTCGACGCGTGTTCCTCCAGTGGCGGTGGGGGGACGGTCGACACCTTCTGCTTACGTCATCTCCGACACTCGTTCTTCGCACGGACGACGCTTCAGTGTGGGGAGCAATGTGAGTAAGACTTTGATACCTGTTCCACAAAGCACATGGGCACGACCCGCCTACCTGACTGTGCTGGCCCAGGGAACGGCGTGGCGTCTGCTGTACGTCCGTCACTTACATTGAGGCTGACAGAGAACCGTTTACATGCACGTCAGCCTTCCAGCCCCCGGACCGTCGTGAAGTTCCGGGAGTCTGGACTGGACTCAGAACGTTTAGGGTGCCACCCGTCAGGTGCTGTTGACGGGTCTCGCCCTCCTAAAGATAACACGCCCTGCCTACCCCCATTGCGGGAGGGGTACTTGGGGCTCGTGGTCATGCATGTACAAGCAGACAAAGGAACAGCAGGCCAAGGACCCGTTATAGCTTTCGAGATAGATCTTCACGTCCTCGGACTGACTCTCGTAGCCATCGCTACCGCCGTCACTCGCGTTCTACCGACACGTTGGATGTGGCTTCCTCGATCCGCCAGCGCTCTGCGTGGCGCTCTAGGCGTGACTCTCCTCCGAGTGCCTTGCACCGCTACTCGTCTTGTCGCTCTCCTTCGGCCGACCGGCGCCCTTCTCGCCGTTCTTCTGCCTTCAGACGGCCACGGTCCCCCCGTCGTAGTCGCGCACCGTGGAATCGCCATTCTCTGCGTCGCAGCCCTGGTTCATCGTGTCAGGCTTGCAGGATCCCTCCTCCCGATGTCGCTCTCAGGTGCGGACCCCCACCACCCCCCGTGCCTCTGCCTCTCTGCGGGATGCTACTTCTGTCTCCTCCGGCCTCCGTTGTAGTGTGGAGTTGCCCACTCGTCGCTCCCCCGCAACCCCTCCCGATGATGACTTCCTCAGCTTGGCCCCGGAGGATTCTGTGTCGGCACTCCTTGGGGATGCCGAGGTGGCGGATCCCAGCTGCTCTTCCTCGGAGGACGACTCTTCATCGCTACCGACCCTCGCGGGACTTAGGTTGGAGACTCTACAGGCCTTGGATGAGGTGGCTCGCTTTATCTCCGCATGCCTTCCCCTGGAAGATTGCCCGCCATCCCCTCCACTCAAGAGGAAAGCGTCGGCCTTTGTGGATGCTGAGCGTCACACGAAACGTTTCAAGTCCCTTCCTCAGCCTTCTCGTTTCTGCGATCTGCATGACGCCTTCTTGGCGCACTTGCAACAGGGCGCCTTGGGTGATAATGGCTTCTTCTCTGACTCCAAGTGGCCCACGGACTTAGCCATCTCCTTCCGACACCGGTGGTACTCCGGTCACTCGCAAGCCTTCTCCTGCCCGCTTCCAGAAGTGGACCCCCCCTGCACTTGCCCTGGTCGGTGCCTCCCGGCTTCAGCTACCTTCGCACGGCATCGACAGGACAGCCTCCCTGATTTTCAATGCGCTCGCCTCGTCGGGGTTTCTGGATCTTGCCACCTAGGCCTTGGTTCGACGGGTCGAGGAGGCCTGGCAGCCTTCTTTTACACCGCTCCTTGGGGATCTTTTGGCCCTGGCCGTTTCTGCCAACCGTGCGGCATACCACACCTCGGTCAACGCTATGGCTGCCGCCGTCAACTGCGACCTGATGTGTCGGGATGCCCTCCTACGTGACTGTGCCCTCCCGGCCGACGTGACGAAGCAGCTTCGACAAACTCCACTGGGTGGTTCCCGTCTGTTTGGCCCGACTTGGCAGTCGGTCAAGGACGAGCATAAGGACGTGTGGCCCGCCTGCCCCACCCCCGCCAGCTTTCCACAAGCCCGCAAGGCCTTGGGTCGAGCCCTGTGGCCCGGTAGACCCTCCCGGCGCCCCTTCATGGACCGTGGTCGCCTGCCCGCCCCGCCCCTCCCCCCTTCCGGCTTTGGTCGCGCCTGCCCGCCTCCTGGCCCCACCCCCGCCGGTCCCCGGATCGCCTGTCGCCCTGGTTGGGGCCGGGCCCACTGACTTCCTTCTTCCGCCCCCGCCGTCCGTTCCCGGGTCTTCGCTCGGCGGGTGGCTTGCCTACCGCAGCGACGTGTGGCAGTCGCTGCTGCCAGATGAACCTTGGGTCCTATCCACTGTCTCCGAGGGACTCCAGCTCTCCTTTTGGTCCCCTCCCCCTCTGCGCTGTTGGCCCGTGTGGACAGCTATCACAATGGACCAACTCAGAGCCGACGCCTTGCGCGGCGAGGTCACTGCCTTGCTCCGAAAAGCCGCCATGGAGGTGGTGGCGCGAAAAAGACTCTCCAGCATTCTACCGCCGGCTTTTTGTGGTGCCCAAACCAGGCGGCAAGTGGCGTCCCGTCATCGACCTCTCTGCATTGAACAGATTCATCGTGGCTCCGCCTTTTCGCATGGAGACCGCCCGAGCCCTGTGCGCCGCAGTTCAGCCTATGCTCCGTCCTCACCTTCTCCACTGGGTGGATCCCGTCTGGCTTGCCGTGGGCGTTCCCCTCTACTCTCCGCCTCCCGGACTCTCCCTGTGTGTCGACGCAAGTCTCCCTGGTTGGGGCACTCACCTGCTACCGGAGTTCTCCACGGTCTCCAACGTCTGGCCCTCGGATCTGCTGGCGCAACACATCAACTGGTTGGAGTTGAAGGCGGTCTGGCAAGCCCTGCTCGCCTGGGAAACACGGCTGCGACAACAAGAGCTTCTGGTTCTCTCGGACAACTCTACGGTCGTCGCCTACATCCAGAAGCAGGGGGGGGGGGGGGGGACTCGTTCTCCCTTGCTCTGCATGCTACTCTACCAGGTGCTACTTTGGTGCGAGGATCGGAACATCACTCTCCACGCGCATCACATCCCCGGCCATCTGAATGTTCTTGCGTCGCGGTCAGCTACTTCACACAGAGTGGACGCTTCGCCCGGACATCTTTCGGATGATCGGAGCAGTGTGGGAGGCCCCCATGGTCGATCTGTTCACGACGAGATGGAACCACCAGCTGCCAGTCTTCGTCTCGCCAATTCTGGACCCGCTTGCTTGGGCAGTCGACGCTCTCTCCATCCCTTGGGACGGCTTAGTCACCTACACCTACGCTTACTCCCCAACAGTTCTCATCCCCAAAGTCCTCCTCAAGCTTCAGGGATGCAACGCGATCTTGTTTCTGGTGGCTCCTCTTTGCTGGACCAAGTCGTGGACCACAGACCTCCTGAACCTCGCCACGGGCCCCCCGCTGCGGCTTCCCACGCCTTGCACGATGCTCAAGCAACCCCAGCAGGCGCTTTTCCACCCGTGCCCCGAGGGTGTCCTTCTCCATGCCTGGAGATTGTGCGGCAGGCCCTCGCCTCTAGAGGCTTCTCAAGTGCAGCAGTGGAGGCTATCGCTAGGGCTCGCAGATCCTCGACCAGACGAGTATACGACGGCAAGTGGCGCATCCTGTGTGAGTGGTGTGATGACAAGCTCCTCTGCCCCATGGATCTGACAGTTCCTCAGCAAGCAGACTTCTTCCTCTGGCTGTTTGCTGACCAATGCTTGGCGCCGATCACCATTCGGGGTTATCTGGCCATGATCGCAGACACATATCGGCATCTGGGACGCCCCGACCAGGGTGCTTGCAAGGACCTCTCCGACCTGATGGTGCATTTCGGGCTACACCGGCCCGCTCTTCGCTTGCTGGTCCCGTGCTGGGACCTTCCGTGGGTGCTTACTTGGCTCAACTCCGCCCGCTTCGAACCGATCCAGTTGGCGCGGCTGCCGGACGTGACGTGGAAAATCTGCTTCCTACTGGCTCTCGCCTCTGCTTCCAGGGTCAGCGAGCTACATGCCTTTTCAGCACGGCCGGCATGTTTGCAGTTCCGGGCGGATGGCTCGGTTCATCTGCTCCCCGATCCGGCATTTCTCGCCAAGACCCGATCTCCTTTGACTGCTCCTCAGGAGGTCTCCATTCAACCTTTGCAAGACCCAGACTCCACCCTTACGTCCCGACAACAGGACCCAATGAGAGCGCTACGCGTTTACCTGCGCCGGACCAAGCCACTATGCAGGGGATGCATCCACCTTTTCCTCCCTCTGTCCCCAGGTAGAAATGACATCTCGGCCCAGACGATATCCTCCTGGCTCCATTGGGTGATCTGCTCCGCCTACCAAGATCTCGCCCCTGATACAGCCAAACGAATGCACATCAGGGTGCACGAGGTCAGAGCCATGGCTGCTAGCCTCGTATTCGACCGCAACTGCGCGGTCAAGGACATTGTGGCGGCCGTGGGCTGGCTAGCAGAGTCTACCTTCACCCAATTCTACCTGAGGGACCTCTCCAGCCAGCGCCAGAACCTTTCGCTGGTGGGAGACATCGCAGCGGCGCAACACTCCCTCCTGGCGCCCTAGGCGCCGTAAGTATCTTCACTAAAATTATCGGGATTTTGCTTGGGGAGGGCGGGCCTAGTTGCCTGTATTTGCTGGTTAGGGGCGTTATAGCGGCACCCACCTCCTCTTCATAATTCTTTCTACGGTAATGTCATTGGTAATGTGTTTTGAGAAAACAAATGTATTTTTCTTTAAAATGTATTTTTTTTAAAAATACTTACCGATGACATTACTCGGATGACCCTCCCACCTACCCCGGTCCGCTCAGAAACTAAACTGAGTACTCATGGTAAGGCGCGTACCCGTATTGGGATGAAGGGGAGACTACTCAGGTTACTGCCTAGCTATGGCGCCCCAACGCTGCCCTATACGTACACAACAAATTTTGGCTAAAATTAGGCTAGCGTAGACACGATTCCATACGATAATGTCATCGGTAAGTATTTTTCCAAAAAATACATTTTAAAAAAAAATATTGGGTCACCGTACAACGCCATGTATTTTTTGCAAAGGAAGTGTGCAGTTTTGTCTCATTATTTTCACCTCCCTGGTGGCTTAGGCTGGCTACATTGACTTGCTGTTAACATTCTTTATGAAAAAATACTGATTTTACAATTTGTTCATGAAACGGTGATGTAAATTAACAAATTATAAGGAAATATGTTATCATCCCAGTACAGTTTCAAGATATATATAGCAGATATTGTGAGCCTGCCCACAAAATTAGGAGTGCCTACTACAGTCATTTAGAACAGGCTGTCTGAAAACGCAGAGCTTGGCTGTTTAATTATGAATGCGGAAACACTTTCTAGAATACTGACAATATTAAAGAAAATGTCCATTGGTACATACATGTTTTCTTTGTTCACAGTGCTAATGACCATTAACGATTTTGAAGAACAAAGGTTATATACCATGAGGCTGCATTTTGTGTGATGATTGATTATAATCAAAACCCATGTGCGCAGGTCAACCTCAGTTTGACTGTTCAGTGTAAAAATGGCTGGCCATTCCAAATCCATGGCTGTTTGTAACTCTTCAAACAAGCACTTGGTTTTAGGGATGCAGGCAAGAGAGACTATTTTGTCAAAGCACAAAAATACCAATCTGTACTTACGTTCTTTAAATGGTAATAATGAGTGTTAGGAGGGCTTGGGCGAAATAGGCATTGTGTCTAGTGAAGGGCTGGGACCTGGGTTATTCCTAAAGCTTTTTCTTGGATTTGACATTAGAGTGCTATCACTTTAAGTGGCTACTATAGACGGATGACGGATTGACCACTCTATGCAGAGATCTGTTAAAGCAGGTGTGACTATACATTGTATATAGTTGTTTGTTTGCAGAAGCTGGCCTCCATTACTGGATCAAGAGCCTATGAAAGATTCACAGGAAACCAGATTGCTAAGATTTTCCAGCAGCAGAAGGATGCTTATGACAATACAGAGGTAAATGCACTGCCCGTCGGTATAGGTATGTCAGTGTTCATGTTAAATTACCTGTTTTTGAAGGCAAATACCAGGCATGAAAATAGCATACGGTATGTGATACCATCTAGATTGTGTATAGAATATGTGAGAAAAATACCAGTATTTACAACCATAGTGATGTGTACTAACCTGTTCAGTGATGCGAAAATTTGAACGCCATTCAACTGCAAGAGGTATAGATCTTCATTAGCCTCTGCAGTTGTGGGGACTCATGAGGATCTGTGCCTCTTGCTGACAATGCTTTGAATCAATTTTCCTGTAGCAGCTAGGCTTGTTTGGTGTTGACTTAACCCATATCATTCGGAATACACCAGTGTGTGAAATAAGTTGGACTAAAATAGTTCAAGGGTATTGCTAGAATAGCCAAGCTATTCTGGCACCACCCTTGAACTAAAGCCATTGGTCTATACTATAATGTAGCTTGCATATGGCAGTGTACAAATTTGAAGCTTTTAGCCTCAGTATGATATGGGTTAACGAAGATTGCGGAAATATGGTCTGCGTCAACTGGTACTGAACAGGTTAAAAATGAAAGTTCAGTTTCATGGTCAAGGGCATAGTAATGATTTCGTTTCCTCAAAATACATTACTGATGACATTATTGTTAGGAATGGTGTCCTACCTAGCATAATTTTGTCCAAAATTGTTGTGTACCTACATACATGGTAGGGGAGCCAACAAGGGGCGCTATAGCGTAGCCCGTAACCCGAGTAGCCTCCCTTCCATCCCCATCCGGTCACGCGCCCACTGGATTCCCGCAAGTCTGTTTCATAGCTAGCATGTGGATGGTTGTGTACCTATACGTCTCTCTTCGGCTGTGTATGGTGATCGGTCGTCGTGTGACTTGGACTTGCCTACCCGGCACCGGCCTCCACGTGGCGTAGGTGGGTAGTCCGCTCAGTCCCTGACTGAGTGGGCTAGCGGACGGGTGCCATCTTTGTCCAGGATTAGGACTTGATGTCAGCAGATATGTTGTTCAGCCTTTTCACTGGTCCGGTTTTTAAGGAGCTGTGCTAACCTAGGTCGTACCATGTTGGATTGGTCCTTAAAAATACTCGTGACTTTTTGGTCCTTTGGATCCCAAGTGTTTGCCGTGCTTGGAGACCCGTGTCGGGGGAGAAGAGGATCCTGGTGGCTGAGGTTCCCTTTGGGCTGCGGCTCACTGGTGCCAACACTCCACTTCGGCCTTGACTTCTACCTAAACGGGAGGCTAGTCGTACCGGCCTAGTCAATCGGCTCTTGTCACGTTGAGCCCTATCCCACTGTTGACATGCGGGTTGCTATACGGAGCACCATGCTATAGCTTCTGCTGCTGATTAGGTGCTTTACGCCAGTATTCCCCTGCATTCAACGGTGTGATAGAAGGCGGTGGCTCAAACGGTTCAATCGGGCTTACCCCCTTGAGTATATCTTTCGGGCAGTCTCCATTGTGCGTCGGCTGGAGACCCGCCGACAGTTGCACTTTCCCTTGTTGGGCTCGGTGGCGGGCGGGGACCCCCGGGGGATGAATATCTCTACTAATATAATATGGATAAAACCAAAAAACCAAAACTAGCACAGAAACGGCGCATAGACACCGACATTGCACATGACAGTGATTCAGACTGTGAGGAAGCGACGCCTCAGGCGTCGGCCGTATGGCCTCGCTTCCTCATTGTCCATAGCAAGGTGAAGGAGAAACCAGTTACCAAGCTGCATCCTTTTCTGGTGGGGGAGACCCTCAGGAGCCGTGTTGGCAGGCCTGACGCCCAGCGCCTCAGGTCTGGTGACTTGCTGGTGGAGTGCCGTACTCGGGCACACTCCAGCGGGCTACTGGGGCTCTCTTCCATCGGAGACACTCCTGTGGAAGTCACACCCCACAAAACTATGAATTCGTCAAGAGGCGTAATCAAAGATCAAGCTTTGGCAGAACTGTCAGAAGATGAACTTGTAAGGAACCTTAAGTCTCAGGGGGTGACTTGCGTCAGGCGCTTCGCTTCCAAGCGAGGTGGTGGGGAGATCCGTCTCCCTACCATCATCCTGACGTTTGGCACCCCCCCACCCCTCCTACTACCATCTGGGGAGGTTATTACTCCCTGAGAGTGAAAAAGTACGTCTCTTCCCCTCCGGTGCTTTAAGTGCCAAAAGTATGGCCATGGGCAGAAGACATGCCGTCAGGCAGAGGCTTCATGCGCCCGTTGCACTAGGCCCGGACACTCTGCTGAGTCCTGCACAGCCACCCCCCTGTGTGTGAATTGCCAGGGGGCGCATATGGCTTCGGATAAGAAATGCCCTCGTTGGATATCCGAGTGCAAGATTCAGCAGGTGCGTGTGGAGAAGGGGCTGTCCTTTCTGGATGCCAAAAAACTGGTTGAAGGCCCTGGTGCAGCTGCGGCTGCCCCAACCTCTAACACCTCAGTGTATACTTTTAGTGCAGCAGTGGCAGGCAAGCGCCCCACCAAAGACTTTTCATGTCAGACCCCAACTTCTTGGTTGGGGGCGGAGCCTCGGCTCATCTCGCCCCTGGAGAGTAACCCTCCTCCGGTGGTGACAAGGAGCCAGGGAACGCAGAAGGCGGACACTGCCGGTCCGGTTGTGCCGCCTTCTGTTGCCCCTAAGCCTCAGCCCCCACCCAAACCTGTTAGTCAGTCAACTCCAAAGGCTTCTGGCTCTGGTCAGCCTTCTAAGGCCGCTAACTCTAGCGGCAGGAACGCTGCCCAGGACCAGAAGTCTAAGAAATCTATGGGACCGCTGTGCGCACGGGCCCAGAAGGGGAACACAGATGTGCCCCTTCAAAACAAATATGCTGCACTGGAGGAGCGGATGGAGGGAGTGGAAGTTGTTGTTGCTGATGCTGCGGCAGCTCCACCCCCTTCCTCTCCGAAGAACCAGAGGAGGCCCGGGAGCCGGCCCCCCTCTGTTTCTTCAACTCCTTCCAAGGTAAAGGAAAAAGGGGGGAAAAACTCCTTAGCCCCAGATCAGACTTAATCATGGACTCTTTGCTTCAGTGGAATTGTCGTGGTTTTCGAGCTAACTTTGAGGAATTACGTCTTTTAGTCAAGTTCTATAACCCCTCAGTCATATCTCTTCAGGAGACTTACCTGAAGACTTCTGACCCTGTGTCTTTTAATGGTTTTAATGTTATACATAAAGGCTCTGATTCGGAGAGGCGCTCGGGTGGAGCGGCTCTTCTCATTAGTAGCCAAATTTTATGTAGCCCCGTTAGCATCGACACCTGTCTTCAGGCTGTCGCTGCTCGGGTTACCTTAAAAAAGACCATAACCATATGCAGTATTTACCTGCCACCATCACTGCGGGTCTGTAGCAATGATATTTTTCACTTAGTAGATCAACTGCCCCCTCCCTTTATTCTCATGGGGGATTTTAACGGTCATGCTCACCTTTGGGGTAGTGACCACTATGATGGCAGAGGTCAGATGTTAGAAGATGTTTTTTCTCAACTTAACCTATGTGTCTTTAACGATGGCTCACCTACATACTCTAACTCAGGTTCTGGATCTAGTTCTGTTCTAGACCTCACTGTGTGTGATCCTTCTCTCATGCTGGACTTTGACTGGAAGGTTCACGACGACCTGTGTGGTAGTGACCACTTCCCAGTAGTCCTGTCATCGGTCAGCTGTGAGGAGGATTCGCCGGTGGGGCGCTGGAATCTCAAGAAAGCTAACTGGTCTCTGTTTGCCTCTCTCTGTCAGTCTCGTCTTACAGAGGAGGTGGTCATGTCAGCTGAAGAACCTGTTTCTTGTTTTACTTCTATTTTGTTGGAGGTTGCAGGTGAAACCATCCCTAGAACTTCCACATCACTCCCTCGGAAGCCGAGAGTACCATGGTTCAATGAAGAGTGCCGCAAGGCCCAAACAATGCGCAAATCTGCTCAGCGACGTGCATTTCGTAATCCGTCGCAAGCAAATATTTTAACCTTTAAAAGACAGCGGGCGAAAGCCCGTTACATTTTTAAACGTGAACGCCGTGCTTCCTGGAGACGCTTCGTCTCATCTTTATCTTCTAGGACTCCGTCCCAAAAAGTCTGGAAGGCTGTTCGAAGAATTAGGGGTAGGGGTGGCTCGGCTTCTGTCGGCCATCTTAGAGATGGTGCCAGTTTGGTCACAGATAAAAAGGCTGTGGCCAATTTGCTTGCCTCCACCATTGCCCATAATTCTTCAACAGAGCATTATTCACCTTTCTTCCAGAGAGAGAAGGAGAAGCGAGAATCTTGTGCTTGTGATTTTATATCGGATAACTTGGAAGACTATAATGCCCCTTTTACGTTTTCAGAATTGCAGCAAGCCATGCAGAAATGTACTGACTCTGCTGCTGGATTAGATACCATCCATTATCAGCTCATAACACATCTGCCTGAGGATTCACTCCTTGTACTTCTCAAGGCCTTTAACCATATCTGGATAACCGGTCATTTTCCGCCATCTTGGCGCCAGGCTGTGGTTGTGCCAATTCCCAAGCCGGGTAAGGATCCTTCCGACCCGGGCAACTACCGGCCAATAGCTTTGACATCATGTTTATGTAAAACTATGGAACGCTTGGTCAACGCCCGACTGGTGTGGCATCTTGAGTCACAGGGTCTCATCACAGACCTCCAGTGCGGTTTCCGGCGCTTCCGTAGTACAACTGACCATCTAGTCCGCTTTGAGTCTTTTATCCGAGATGCTTTTGTCAACAAGCAGCATGTCTATGCAATTTTCTTTGATCTTGAAAAGGCATATGACACTACCTGGAAGCATGGTATAATGTCTGATTTGTCGGACATGGGTTTTAAAGGGCATCTGCCCGTTTTTATTCACAATTTTTTGTCCAACAGGTCGTTCCATGTCCGTGTGGGCTCCACCCTCTCCGACTCCTTTGAACAGGAGATGGGTGTCCCGCAGGGCAGTATTCTATCTCCTGTTTTATTTAGCATTAAAATAAATAACATTGTAAAGGCCGTCAAGGATGATTCTGAATGCTCTTTGTTTGTGGACGACTTTGCTTTGTGTGCACGAGGTCGAGGACTTGCGTCCCTTGAGAGGCGCTTGCAGCTGTGCGTTGATCACATCCAGGGGTGGGTGTCTCTCAATGGATTCAGATTCTCGCCCTCCAAGACAGTCTGTGTGCATTTTACTAACCAGACGAAATTTTTTCCAGAACCTAGCCTGAGCATTGCTGGAGTGCCAATTAAGGTGGCTGAAGAGGCTAGGTTTTTGGGGGTCATCTTTGACAAAAGATTGACCTTCTGCAACCATGTTAACTACCTTAGAACCTCTTGTCGGAAGGCCCTCGACATTCTTCGTGTCGTTGGTCGTACTGACTGGGGTGCAGACTGCATCGTCTTACTTCGACTGTACCGGGCCCTTGTTCGGTCCAAACTGGATTACGGCTCTGTGGTATATGGCTCGGCTTCCAAGTCTGTTCTGCAGCGTCTGAACACAATTCACCATCAAGGTCTGCGCATATGTCTGGGAGCCTTCAGGACATCTCCAGTTCCTAGTCTGTATGCAGAGGCAGGGGAGCCTTCTCTCAGGCTCCGCCGCATCCGCCTCATGCTCAGCTACGTTCTGAAGCTGAAGGCTCATCCAGAAAATCCTGCCTATGATTGTGTTTTTAACCCGTCGTTTGCAGAGATTTACGATGCCCATCCGGGAGCTGTCCGTCCACTTTCCTTCCGTGTCCGACCTCATCTGCAGGCGGCCGGAGTGGACCTGGACAAAGTTTCGGAATCTCTGCAACACGTCACTCCACCCTGGCTACTACCAGTTCCTGACATCTTGCTGGACTTGACTGCCCACAAGAAGGATTGTACTCCACCAGCCATATACCAACAGAGCCTCAATGAACTCCTTTCAATTTTTCCTGGCTATTGTCGTCTTTATACGGATGGGTCCAAGTCTGAGGATGGAAGAGTGGCTGCGGCTGCAGTGTCCTCTCGCCATCCTAGACGCCCATTTAAGCTCCGTCTCCCTGACCATTCCTCTGTATTTAGTGCAGAACTGCAGGCCATTCTGCTGGCACTCAGGCATGCCTATCAGTCTCGGGAAAGGAACTTCCTGATTCTGTCTGACTCTCTTTCTGCCCTGCAGGCCCTTCAGGGCGCGGGAACAGACCATCCACTGCTGGTGCAGATTAGAGAGCTCTACGCGGACTTGATGAAGGAATATTATGACATCATTTTTATTTGGGTCCCAGGCCATGTGGGCATCGAAGGCAACAGAATCGCAGATTCTGCTGCCAACAGTGCCCGCAGTGACCCTGTCCCTGACACACAGACTGTCTATAGTGATTTTAAACCTGTTATTAGTGCGTACATAGCCCGCGAGTGGCAGTCCGAGTGGGACAAAGAGGAAGGGAACAAGCTTCATGAAGCTCTTCCTAAGTTGTCTGACAGTCTACCTTTCCGCTGCGGCAGCCGCCGTGAGGAGACTGTCCTTGCTCGGCTCCACATCGGGCACACATATGTTACGCACTCTTACTTACTTAAACAGGATGAGCGTCCATGGTGTTTTGCCTGTGATGAGCAGTTTTCTGTTCGACACTTTTTGCTGTATTGTGCTGACCTAATTGACACCAGATATAAACACTTCACAGCAGACTCCTTGAAGGTTTTGTTCCGGGATGTTCCCCCGGACAAAATCTTCAATTTTTTGAGAGAATGCAATATTTTTAACAAGATCTGAGCATTCATAGACTATGTGAATTTTTTTATTTGCCCTTTTTGAGAGTCTGTAGACGTTTCTTTTCCAGACATGTGCGACATTTTAGCCTGAGATTTTTAATCTATATTTACATCTTGTCTTAAGACCTTGCTTTTAGTCTGGCTGACCAGATTTTTACCCATCCCGCCGTGAGATGGCCTTAGTCGCCTGCTCGGCGTTAAACCCAAATAACAATAACAACAATAACAAGTGACTTGGACTTACTTCTCGTCTTCTAGAAATGTGCTAGCTACTGTGTTACTCTGTGCTAGCTTGGAAACTTACCTCTCGGATTACCTGCTGTGCTTTCATGTGGGATTACCTTGGACTTTGTCGAGCCTATGGCGGACTTGGTGGGGCTTCGACCGGTGGTGGTGACTGGGAGTCGCCTCTGTGTCTTGGTTGGTCTCTTCGACCTTTGTGGGTTTGCTACGCTCTCCATTATGACAAGGTAAAACCTCGGTTACTGCCCACGACCGGTGCTCAGGGGAAAGGGAAAGGAGCGCTGGGCGTCGGCACATGCCGTGCACTTGGCTGAGTTTCGTATCTCGTCGTCGCGTATACTAGTTTGTGGGGCCTCGGGGGGCCACGCTCGCTCGCCTATCGATGTTGACTATGTGTTGCAGTTTTCAAGTCCGCACCTGCACGCGCTGTGGCGACTTTTAGTGGCTGAGTGATGAGCATGCCATGTGACCACCCTGTTCCGGCTCGGGCTGTGCCTCCACTCACCCATGCATGGTCTGTGCCCCCTGGCTGGAAGAGCAGTGGTCCCAGCTGTGGGGTTTCTACTGTCGTGAATGACCGATTCCAGCTTGAGAGCGAGCAACTGCGCCCGCCCCACTACCTCCACAGATGGGTCAAGTTACATTCCCCTGGTTGTGGAGTCTAGGGCTACATGGGATGGACCAGCCCCTACCGGTCCTAGGACTTTGGCTGTTGGGCACGCCAGGTCTTAGTACTGACAGTATCCAGTGTGAGTTTGGCCGGCCACATGCTTGCATGACCTGCCTCATGGCCTGTTCAGGCCCGGACGTGGCTTCTGTAGTACGGCCCTCAAAACCCTCAGATCAAGTCCAACACGGACGTTCGGCGCCTCACTCTCAGGCCAGTGACGGGTGCCCTTGACCGGACAAGATGGCTGAACTAAAGGGCGCCCGCTCGTCAGATAAAAATAAGAGGGACGAGCCGAGCGCACGATGGGATCGCACGCCCCGTCTAACCACTAGTACGGACAGGCCACTAGGTGATAGAAGGACCGAGCGGACTTCCATACCTCGACGCCGTTCGCGCTCACGGGACAGGCCACCGTGCCTGCGCACTACTTCCGACGCAGATGCCAGCCGTCGCCCTAGGCCTGCCGCCAGCAAGGACGTGGCCCCTGTTCTTTGTTCTACCACGGCGCTTCCTTCGAAGCCGGGACCGACTGCTCGCGCCTCGCGTCGCTCCTCGTCTCGCTGGTCTAGACGTTCGGCTTCACCGACTAGACACCGGCCTCGACTTCACTCCCGCTCCAGGCTACTGCGTTCCCCCTGTCGCAGCCGCTCGCCGCAAGACGGCTGGTCTTCACCTCACAGTACGGCCTCTTCTCAGAGAACCTCGCAGGACCCCTCCTCACTTCACTCTTCGCGACACCACTCTCAAGGGAAGCCACCTCCCAGCGCAACGACAACTAGATGGGAGGCTGTTAGCAACACTTCCACGTACAGCAGAGTTGCCTCCCCGCGGCCCCCCCCCCTCCCCCGTGCATTTGGAGGATGGCACCGTCAGCTTGGCCCCAGAGGACTCAGTGTCAGCGCTTCTCAGCGATGACAGCACCACATCGCCCAGACGTTCACCCTCTCGAGATGACGCGGGATCGCAGCCGGCTAACCTGAGCCATAGGATGGAGACTCTCTGGGCCCTGGACGAGGCGGCACGTCTCATTGCCGCGTGTCTCCCCGCGGAGGACTGCACACCTTCCCCCCCCCCCCCTTAAAAGGAAAGCATCGGCCTTTGGCAGACCAAGCGGTTCAAGTTTCTTCCCCAGCCTCCTGGGTTCCGGGACCTGCGTGACGCCTTCTCCACCCATCTGCTGCAGGGCTCCTTGGGCGATTCAGGTTTCTTCTCCGACGCCAAGTGGCCGGCGGACTTGGACATCTCCTTCCGTCAGCGCTGGTACGTAGGCCACTCGCAGACCTTCACCTGCCCACTCCTGAAGGTGGATTCCCTGGTTCTGTCTTTCGGGTAACCCTCGCCTGCGTAATCTCGTCCCCGGCCTCGGCGGGTTTCCTGGACTTGGTGACACAAGCCATCGTGCGACGTGTCGAGGATGCCTGGCACCCGTCCATCTCACCACTGTTGGGCGACATCCTCGCGTTGGCAGTTTCTGGCAACCGTGCGGCATACCACACCTCCGTTAACGCCATTGCCACAGCTGCTAACTGTGACCTAATGTGCCGTGATGCCTACTAAGCGGCTGCATTCTTCCGACCGATTTGAAGAGTCAGCTACGGCGGGCACCGCTCAGCGGAGAACTCCTGTTCGGCCCGACTTGGCAGGCAGTGAAGGATGCTAACAAGGACCTGTGGCCCAGCCACGCCGTTACAGCCATCTTTCAGGCAGCCCGCAAGGCCGTGGGTCGTGCCCTGCGGTCCGTGAGACCCTCCACTCGGCCGGGCGGCAAGTGGCGCCCCGTCAGTGACCTATATGCGCTGAATGAGTTCGTCACCCCGTCCTTCCGCATGGAGACCGCCCGAGCCCTTCGCACCATGGTGCAACCTATGGACTTTGCCGTCAGCTTAGACCTGTCGGATGCGTATCTACACGTCCCCATGCACCCCGCGGCCAGATGCTACCTCCGCTTTGCCTTTGGCGGCGTGGTCTACTAGTTCCGCGTGCTTCCTTTCGGCCTCAACCTCAGCCCTTGGGTCTTCACCCGCAGCGTGGACGCCTTAGTAGCCAGGGCCAGGCGGACGTCTTCCAGCCCCACGTCGAACTACCTGGACGATCTTCTCTTGCGTAACCAGTCAGAGACTTCCTTGGAGAAGGACCGAGATGCGCTCCTAGATCTGTTCGACAGACACGGCTTCCTGGTCAACGCGGGCAACTCCGACCTCATGCCGTCTCGCCACTTTGTCCACCTATGGGTGGAGTTTCGCACTGACCTCAACGAAGTCCGGCTACCGGAGAAGCATATTCAGAAGTTGGCGAACCTACCGCGGCAGATGTCTCAAGAGGAGGCTATACCCGCCAGAGTGTGGTTTCAGCTCCTGGGCCTGATGAGTGCGGCAGCGGATCTACTTCCCCTAGGACGTCTCTACTCCCGTCTGCCTCAGCTGCACCTGCTTTTCCACTGGTGACCCTCGAAGGACAACCTCGACTCTAAGGTTCCGGTGCTGCCGATGCTCCGTCCTCGCCTTCTTCACTGGGGAGATCCCGGCTGGCTAGCGACAGGAGTTCCCCTCTACTCGCCTTCTCCCCAGCTGTCCCTTTGTGTCGACGCAAGCCTCTCCGGCTGGGGCGCACACCTGCTACCGATGTTCTCCACAGCCTCCGGCGTATGGCCCCCAGACCTCGTGACCCGACACGTCAACTGGTTAGAGCTGAGAGTGGTTTGGCAAGCCCTCATGGCGTGGGAGTCTCAGCTGCGACTCCAGGAGCTTCTAGTCCTCTCAGACAATTCCACAGTCATCGCCTACATCCAGATGCAGGGCGGGACCCGCTCCTCCTCCCTCTGCATCCTCCTACCAGGTGCTCCGATGGTGCGAAGACTGAGTCATTGCTCGTCCTGTGAGACATCCCGGGACATCTGAACGTTCTAGCCGACTCCCTCTCGCGACGCGGCCAGCTTCTCCACACCGAGTGGGTGCTACGCCCCAGGGCGTCCGTTTTAGTGCGTCTGTGCGTCTATGACGCATTAAAACTCAATCACGTACTGAAAATGTAACTAAAGGGTAGACAGACGCACTAAAATTCAGTGCATTTGCGTCCGAGATGCATTATCCTTGCGCCACCGTGCATACCATAACAGAGGTCGGTGACAGTCGTTCTATTTTTAGTGATGACTTGGTTCATTTAGCCGCTCGCTCAGTCGCTCATACAAATAAATAAATAGATATATGTTTTTCTGTGAGTGAGAGAGAGAGAGCGAGGGAGACAGGATTTTGCGCGATAGCTCACCAGTTAAAGAATCAGTATCATGGAAAGGACACACACTGTCACAACACATTTAGAGGAGAGAGTGAAATGAGTTAATTTATTTTAATTTAAGGAACATACAGATGATGCAGTTTTTCTTAAATAAATCTGCGGATCCTCTATAATGCTCAGATGGGGGTCTGTGTACCCTCTAAAATTTATACCTGGGGGTCTACAGACCCTTTAAACTGTTGTGAAAACGGAAGCCTTGATGCCCAGACATCTTCCGGATGATCGGCGCAAAATGGGAGGTTCCCATGATTGACCTCTTCGCGACGAGGTGGAATCGTCAGCTGCCTCTCTTCGTCTCCCCAATTCCAGACCCTCTCGCCTGGGCAGTCGACGCTCTCTCCATTCCGTGGGACGGCCTCGTCGCGTACGCCTACCTGCCGATGGTGCTTGTCCCCAAGGTCCTGCTCAAGCTCAGAGGTTTGCAACACGGTCCTGTTCCTGGTGGCCCCATTCTGCTGGACCAAGTCGTGGACCACCGACCTCCTGAACCGCGCCACTGGTCCTCCTCTGCGGCTCCCCACCTCACGCACGATGCTCAAGCAACCGCGGCAGGCGCTGTACCATCCGTGCCCCGAGCGACTCCTCCTCCACGCCTGGAGGTTGTGTGGCAAGCCCTCGCTGCTAGAGGCTTCTCAAGTGCAGCAGTGGAAGCTATCGCTACAGCCTGCAGACCTCCGACAAGATGAGTTTATGAGGGAAAGTGGCGAGTCATGTGCGACTGGTGTGATGACAACCACCTCTCCCCCATGGATCTGGTGGTTCCCCAGCTGGCAGAGTTCTTCCTATGGCTCTTCACCGACCAGCTTTGGCACCAATCACCATTCGGGGCTACCTGGCCATGATCGCTGACACGTACTGGCATTTGGGCCGACCCTGGTGGCTGCAAAGACCTCGCCGATCTGATGGCCAACTTCGGTCTGCAACGTCCGGCCCTTCGCTCGCTGGTGCCTTAATGTGACCTACCTTGGGTGCTTATGTGGCTCAACTCAGACCGCTTTGAACCACTCCAGTTGGCGCGGTTACCCGACGTGACGTGGAAGACCTGCTTCCTGCTGGCCCTCGCCACTGCTTCCAGGGTCAGTGAGCTGCACGCTCTATCAGCACGCCCCTCATGCTTGCAGTTCCGGACAGACGGCTCTGTACAACTGCTGCCCGACCCGGCTTTCCTAGCCAAGACCCGGTCTCCATTGGCCGCCCTACAGATGGTGACCATTCGACCCTTGAGAGATTCAGGCTCTACCCGAGAGACCAGACAGCAGACCCGGTGAGAGCCTTACGTGTAAACCTGCGCCAGACCAAGCCGCTATGCAGGGGACGCACCCGCCTATTCCTCCCTCTGTCCCCCAGGTAGACATGACATCTCAGCCCAGATGATATCCTCCTGGCTCCGATGGGTGATACACTTCGCCTACCAGGACCTCGCCCCTGATGCAGCCAAACGAATGAACATCAGGGCGCACGAGGTCAGAGCCATGGCCGCAAGCCTCCCATTCGACCGCAACTGCGCTGTCAAAGACATTGTGGCGGCTGTGGGCTGGCGAGCAGAGTCAACCTTCGCCAGATTCTACCTGAGGGACCTCTCCAGCCAGCGCAAGAACCTGTCGCTGGTGGGAGACATCGCAGCGGTGCAACACTCCATCCTGGCACCGCATGTGCCGTAGGTATATTAGCTAAAATTATCGGGAGGTTGCTCCAGGGAGGGCGGGTCTCATAGGCATATTTAGGGCCTGGGGGCGTTATTGGCAGCACCCACCTCCTCTTTGCTATTCTTCCTAACAGTAATGTCTTCGGTAATGTATTTTGAAGAAATAAATGAATTTTTGTCTAAAATGTATTTTTTCGAAAAATACTTACCGATGACATTACTCAGATGACCCTCCCACCTGCCGCGCTTGCCGCTGGTCAGCTAAGCAAACAGACTGGCAGGAATCAGGTGGGCGCGTGATGGGATGGGGATGGAAGCGAGGCTACTCGGGTTACGGGCTACGCTATAGCACCCCTTGTTGCCTCCCTACCATGTATGTAGGTACACAACAATTTTGGATAAAATTATGCTAGCTAGGACACCATTCCTAACAGTAATGTCATTGGTAAGTATTTTTTGAAAAAATACATTTTAGAGAAAAATTCATTTTTCTTGGCATCTCTGTTTCATCCTCAGAGGATATCTCTGGTGAGCAGTTTTGCAGCCAGCCTGATGATCGGGGACTATGCGCCGATTGACGATAGCGACGGATCAGGGATGAACTTACTGGATATTCGCAAGCGGGACTGGTCACAGGAATGTCTGGATGTGTGTATCAGTTTTTGTCGCTTATTATTACTTAAAGGGGACTTGAAGTCAACACAACCTAGGATGTTGTTTTATATTATATAATTTAAAATATGATAAGTACAGAAACTTGGTGACATCACATGTAATTTCTTTTAGCCTGTAGCAGTTTTTGGCGTTATGATTCCTGCAGGAATCTGTTGTGGTTAAACGACTCTGATTTCAAAAGCACTTTGTATTATCTGATTCTGTTAGTAGCGCAAAGTGTGTTTGCTGGCACATCTGCCTGTTGTTAACCCTTTGGCTGTCGTTAGCTACTGTTGTCAAAATATTCCTACAGTGATTGTGACAAGAGTTGCTAGCAACATGAAAAAGGGATCCAGTGAACCGCATTTTCCGAACCCAAAAATCATCATCTTTAACTGGCTATCTCCACCAGCTCTATTTAGGCCGTGTATTGTTTTTGAAGGTGTGTGCCCCAGGACTGAGAGAGAAGCTTGGCCAAGTGGTGCCATCAAAACAGGTCATTGTAAGTATTCTGCAGACATCTTTCTTTTTAACCCTTTCAGTGCCAGCTGACACAGACTGTGTTTCTGCAGTCTTCATTGATTCAGCATCAAAAAGCCCTAGCTGTCCCAGGAACATGGATTTAAAGTGGTGTCAGCAAGAGGCATAGATCCTCATGAGCCCCTGCAACTGTGGGGGCTCATGAGGATCTATGCCTCTTGCAGTTGGGTGGCGTTGAGATCTTCTCAGCACTGAACGGGTTAATAGTGTTTTGAACCAAGTGGTCATTCTCTAACACATGCTAGCACGGAAGAGGTCATGCAACTTCACTGTAACGAGGTATTAATCTACCCGGCATGGTTCCACCAGGGGTAGGTTTTCACTTTTGCAATTCCACCCAGATTTCTCAGTCTTGTGCCAAGCATCACATGAGAGATAGATAAACTGACACTTGATGCCCACCCCTCCCATAATCGATGGATTTATTTAATCCTCTCGGTAATTAGACAAACCCACGCCAGCAAATACCATCGATGCTTTTATTGTCCAGCCATTTTAATTCCACCCCAGAAATAATTCAAATCAGCATTTTTGATCAGCTGTCAACCCGATATTATTAAGGCAGATCCCCCACCCCAACCTAAATAATTAATGCTGTCATTGACTTCTTTAAACAAAGGATAATTAATCAATCAATGCTGCCACAGTGAGATTATATTTTGAATACGATCGTACACAACACTCTCTTCACAGCCCTCAGTGTGTGTTTGGTGTCTTCACTTTGCTTTTACACTACACAAAAGGACACACGCCTTGGCTGAGAGGTGTATACGCGGCTGTTATTAAAAACCAAACAAGGTTGCCAAACCCCGCCTATTTAAAGTGTCGAGGTAAGATCATATGCGACACATGCGGCATACATCGTACAGACACACGTAACATGTGCCGTACAGACATACGCGGCTTATGTGACACACACACAGCAAGAGAAAACAAAAGCTAATTAAACTACCAACGATTACAACACAGTATAAAGTACTGGATACCAAGTCAAGCCGTCACGCGTCACTGGTTTTATAACACACACGGCCTAGTCAGTGTATGTAAGAACAGTCGGCTGGCTAATTTTGGCACAGCATAGACGAAAAGTCTCTCTCACACCGAGTTCACACAGTGAAGATCATTCTCTATTTTAAAACAGTCACCCTAAGGCCCAATCTGTCCCACAGAGGCCAAATCTGTCTCCTGAAGGCCGTTTTGGTCCCCATCAAAACAAGGGGGACAGTTTTGCATTCTAGAATGTTCCAAAGCACGTGTTTGCTGATGTAATCTCCCGCAAATAGAGTAGGTCGTAGTTGGCTACACGTCAGCGTTTGCTGATTCACATCTCCTGTAACCTGTTCCCACGAAAGGGAGCTTAAGTCGCTTTCGGCCGAATGGAGCTACAGGCCGAAAAGAGTGCAGGGGGTCATCTTAGGTTAGTTTGAGTGATCAACTTTAAATGCATGTTTCTCGCTTAATAACAGATCTACAACAATAGTTTGTACATCAAATTAATTTGTATTGATAGTAGATTGTATTGATGTAAATAACTAAAAACTCAAAATTTCCGAGTTATGTCCCTTTTGTGGGAACAGGTTTTATAGAGGTATAAAGTCGACTCACAATCTAGAATGTTCCAAATGACATGTTTGCTTATGCAATCGTTTGCAATACCACAGGTATAAAAGTAAACCCACAGCCAATAATCATTTCTTTTCCGATTATTTCGGTGCCAGTAGGACAGTAAGCAGGGCCAAACGATAACCAGGCATAAATGGTGAGCAACAAAAACGAATCTGTTGAGGTAATGGAGATTAGTGAAAGCTCAAAACGAACGTACACTCAAGCTTTTTTAGACGAGCTGACAAAAGACGAGACTTGCTAAAAGTCGCCTACGCATAGACTTACCAAGAGCGAAAAATAGAAAGGAAACATGTTTTCAAAACATGAAAAAGACAAAAAAGAGAATTAAACTTACAGTTGAAAAGCTTCGGGAGCAACAATCATCTTTTGACGCTGCTGTTGCTGACATACAGAGGCTAAAAGGTCTCCTTAAAGAAGAAAAAAAGTGGCTAAATGTGGCATCGTCTTTTCTACACGTCTTTTAGTTTTCAGGCTCACCCTGCGGGGGAAGCCATAAATGCCTTTTAGGTATTCTGATGAGACCTAACAGGTCGAAATGGCTCACACGTGAGTACTTTATTTTTCGCCATAGTTTGAAAACATGTCTACATCTGCTTTTAAGAAACACACCACACTAAAGGATATGGAAACAAAGCCACCCCTGGTATTTAGTGACATGCGTCAGTAGGTTTTATTATCAGAGATAGGCAGAATGGGACTTCTAAAGCATCTTAATTTTTTTTACTGAGTTTATGCCTAAAACATGTTTTTTTAATCATCAAAAACCATACCTCAACTTAAATCATATTGTATTTTGAGAAAAAAATTATTGCTTTATTTTAAAAAACAATTTACCCACGCGCTGGGAAAAAAGTAAATTACAAGTACATGATAAGGTAACCTATAAGTTACTTACAACTGGTACATAACTTATAGTTTACCTTATCATGTACAGTACTTGCAAGTTAGTTGTCACAAAATCTAATAAGTGACTTAAAACAAGTTCTTATAAGTGTCTCAACATAACAATTTGTAAGTTCTTGACCCAAGTACACAACTTACTCGGACAGAGTTTCCAAGTTACAAGGACAATAAAAAAAAAACTTTTTTTCTCTCAATAGTACTCTGGTGGTGGGGCAGATGGCGTCAAATGAGCAGGCATGAAAGGCATGACATCTCTTTGTAAAGAGTATTTTAAAACTAATGAATGATTACCAAAACCTATCGTTACTTGCTTATAAGTCCTTGAACTCTTTTCATAGTTTCTTCTACTCCGATCATTTGTTTCTTCAAAAACATTACCGATGACATGACTACATGGGAATGTCTACTTATAGGCTCAATTTTAGCCTACTTGCCCGTTGTGTGCCCACACAACCCAAGAGGCACTCAGGGAACCCCCCCCCCCCAGAGGAGCCGAGAGTTATCTCCCCATACCTGCCTTACCAGATCCGGTCACGAGACCATTCAGTCTTGCTACTTCGCTCGTTATGAGAAGACGTGGCTGGCCTGCGCTCTCGCTGCCTCGACCGGTCTTCTGCCTACCGACGCCCGTTGCCGACTTTGTGTGCTCTGCGCCCTCTTCTACCCTGCCTTCTCTTCCTGCTTCGTTGAGGCTGCTTGCGGGGATTCTTCTGCTGTCGGTGGACGGCGGTTTGCCTACCCTTCCCCTTCCCTTCGTTGCAGAGGTAAGGTAGCGGTAGTTCCCTCGGCCGGCCCTCGGGCTGAGAGCCGGCTGACTGTTGGGTGCTTCCCTGCTTTCTTTTTTAGTGGTCTTTCTTTCAGTGCGTAGTGCCTGATTAGCTCACGGTCGGTTTTTACCGTTTCACGCCCGTTTGGCACGTGGGCCTTGGGCTCCTTGTGTGTTAGCCCGTTTAAAGGCCCTTTAGCCCTCCGAGAGTTCCCCATTACCAGGGATGTCACTGGAGCTGGACACCTATAGGACAAATGTCCTGGAGGGTGGCAGAGGGATAGGACATTAAAATTTGTCCTGAATTGGAACAAAACAATAGGACATTTCGCGCGTGACAAAACTGATAGTAAAACAGAAACCACATAAACACAGGCTGAGTGAGATATTTATTGACTGTTGATGAAAAGGACATAAACGTAAAAAGGCAAAGAAAAGTGAACAAGTTATTATGTCATTCAGATAATACTGTCATCGCAGATTCGCATGAAAAACATATCAGGGCCTTGTAACAGAGGTAGCAAATTCTTCATGCTCAGGCTCACAACTCACAAACTAAACTGTCATTTTGGCACTTCAAGGAATTCACAGTGCAAGGAAATGTACTGACTAGAATAGCATTATAAAAATATTAGACCATGTACTGACTAAACGGAAATGTAATGATTAGTAAGCCTAAGGCTATAACAAAAGGAGATGAGCTTTCTGTAAGAAAATGTATAAGAAAAAAAATCATTCCAGTTACTATTTTTTTTGTTTACTTGTTCATGTTGTCATTAAACCATTCGCTACCAGAAACCTGCTGTGGCCCATGCTTCCAGCATGGGCCACAGCAGGTTTCTGGTAGCAAATGGGTTAAAGATTTAAATTCTCACACTTTTGTGGCTAATAGACATGATGAACAAATGTAGAAAACTAATGCAGAAAATACTTTAAAAAGGTCTTGTCAATAGGCTACATTTGTTAGATTTATCTGAAACTTCACTACATGTAGTAGGCTGCTACACCGACTTGAAAATCAAAATGACACCCTCAGACTCAGTGGAACTGATAGGAGCTGATCACTCAGCAGAAGTGGATGGTTTTTCTGAGTCCTGTTGAACAGTGGTACCCTTCCTAGCTGAAAACAGAACCCTTTTCTTGTCAGCTGCCCACTTGTCAACAACACTGAAGACAAAAGGGTGTTGACCGTTGACTTGATCAGGCCCTTCCATTTGTACCCTCAGCATGCAGTCCTGAACCTCTGGACTGAGGCGGTTTCGCAGTGAGGTACACAGCAAGTTCTGCCTGCTGAAGCCCCTCTCCACATCTGCTGTGTGAACAGGCAGTGTCAGTGCCAGTTGCCCTAGCTTTCTCATTTTGTAAAAAAGTGTATCACATCGCACACTATCCGATGAAATGGCCTGTTTTTATCGGCCGGCCGTACACACTCGAGCGACACAAGTCAGTCTGAATTTTTATGTCTAGTTCATGTGTGTTTCGAGGAAGTTTTGCTTTAAATTGCTGGTACTCCTCATCGTCAGCGGACCAAACCGTGGAAATGAGCATTTAGTGTAGCGTTCTGCTGCACGTATCTCGATCTCCGTTTAATCAGAAGGCGATGTTTACGGAATCACACTCTACACGACCCTCGCTCGCGCAGTCTCGCTTTTGCTAAAAATAGCTGAACTTTAGGGTCAGCCAATCAGAGGGCATTGCCGGGAATAACACACTACACGTCACTCGCTCGCGCAGTGTAAAGCCGACTACCGCAAAGCGCCAGCCTACTCGGAAAGAAATGTCGCTAGCGGTGTCCGCGATCAACGGAAAAACAATCGGACACATGTCCTCTTTTTGAAACAAACAATCGGACATTTGTCCTGCTGATCTTTCTGTTCATCGGACATTAGGCCAAGTCAATCGGACTATGTCCGGTGTCCGACGGCCAGTGACATCCCTGCATTACGCTTCACCGGGAGCCCGCTTGCGCTTAGCCATTATGCTTTGTGCTCCCGGTGCGGTGACTTTAACAGACCTGTTTACCATTCACATTGGCGTATTAAAGTACACAATTTTGCTTTGGGGTACACATACATAAAACACGTGTATACACAAAATACACATTTTGGAGAAACTGACAACTCCCTGGCTTGTGAATAAATACACACAATTAGGCAGTTGAAAGTACACTGACTGCACCCAGGGGGTATACAGGTCTGCTTTAAGTGGCCGACGGACACCCACTCGGTCTGCCTACCGTGTTCGGGTTGTTCCTCGGGCCGCAGGTGTAAGGTTTGTGTGGCCTGGCCTGAGGTTATGTGGGCGGACCTTGGTCCTTCTACCGCCGAGAGCGTTCCCGCCCGGCTAACGAGCGTCCGGCGCCCGTTGAGACGTTGGCCGCCCTTGCTGTTTCCTCTTACCTCTCACGCACGGAACGGTCCTCTCGTCGGGGTTCGCGTTCTTTGTCTGACCACGGGACCGCCACTGCTGCCACGCCCGCTGACCCTTCCGGAGGGTCTGTTTGCCGGCTTAGCGCCCGTCCCACCAAGAGTGGCCAGCAGCAGTCGGCCTTGAGCCGTCCTTCGTTGACGAGCCGTCCTTACCACTCTCCCCGCAACAGGCCCGCTGATCCTTTCGGAGGATCGCCTTGCCGGCATAGTGGCCTACTTCCGGAGTATGGCCCGGAGAGACGTCAGCACCGTCCTTCGCGATGCAGCCGCGACCCTGATCCTCACCGTTCCTCCTCTCGACGCCCACCCTCTCGCTCGCCTTGCGAGCGCCGTCAGCAGGATCCTCGCCGCTCTGCTTCCCCTCGGGCGCCTTCGCGCTCTGCGCCGCGCCGGGCGTCGCCTTCGTTGCGTCTCCGCCCTCGTCGACCCTCCTCGCTTCGTCGGGACTCCTCACCGTGTGCTCGCCGGGCGCCTTCTCGTCCTCGGTCCCGCTCCTGGTTGCCTCCTCGCTTACCGCCGCGCTCCCCGTTGCCCTCGCGTCCCTGTCGTCGCCGGAGGTTCAGCGCTCTCCTTGGACCTCGCTGCGGTCGGTGGTGGTTCCGGTGCCTTCTCGACGCCCCCTAGAGGACGACACGCTCAGCCTGCTGCCCGAAGACTCCGTCTCGGCTCATTTGGACGAGGAGGGTCACTCGACCTCGCCCGCGGCCCTCGAGGTTGCTTCCCCCTCGGCGCTCCCCTCTTCTTCCCAGTCAGAGACGCTTTTAGCCCTGGATGAAGCCGCCAGGTTCGTGGCCGCAACGCTGCCGGCGGACGCCTGCCCAGCTTCCCCACCTCTGAAGAGGAAGGTCGCCGCCTTCGTTGACGCGGAGAGGCAGGTCAAGAAGTTTGAGTCGCTTCCCCAAACGCCCGGCTTTAAGGACCTTCGAGACGTCCTTTCGTCGCACCTGCAGCTGGCCACGTCCCAGGAGCCGGTCTTCTTCTCCGACCGTCGCTGGCCTGCGGATTTAGACAGGTCGTTTCGGCGGGACTGGTATGCTGGCCATTCCCAGGCCTTCTCCATCCCTCTGCCTACGCTGGACCTTTCGGCCGTGTCGCTAGCCGGCGGCCCGACTCTGCGGCGGCGGTCCCTGCCGCGGGGCCTGGACAAGACAGCGACCTTGGTCCAGAACTCCTTAGCCTGCTCAGTGGTGTCTTGGAGCTCCTCACTCAAGCCTTGGTCCGTCGGGTGGAGGAATCGTGGCATCCTTCCATCTCTCCCTCCTAGGCGACCTGCTGGTCCTCGCGGAGACCGCCAACCGTGCCACCTACCACTCGTCGATCAACGCGATGGCTGCGTCGGCCAACTGCGACCTCATGCATCGAGATGCCCTGCTCCACGCCTGCAGTACATTGCTGCCGGACCTGCGAGCGCAACTTCGCCGTGCCCCCTTGGGTGGGCCCTTGCTGTTCGGCGACACCTGGTCCGCTGTGAGAGCCTCGGGGTCTCTAGTCGGCGGGCGGCTAGCCGATTTCCGCGGAAATTGGCTCACGCTCTTTGGCGACGACCCCTGGATTTGCAACACCGTCTCTACGGGTCTGCAGATCGTCTTCCGAAGCCCGCCGCCCTTACGTCGTGCCCCTCTCTGGACCGAGATTCCCAGCGACCCGCTGAGGGCCGCCACCTTGAGGGAAGAGGTAGCCTCCCGGCTGAGGAAAGCCGCCACAGAGGTTGTCCGAGTCCCTGACTCTCCGGCCTTCTACAGCCGCCTTTTCGTCGTGCCGAAGCCTGGAGGGAGATGGCGTCCGGTCATTGATCTTTCGGCGCTGAACAAGTTCATTTCGGCCCCTTCCTTCCGGATGGAGACTGCCAGAGCCCTGAAAGCCGCGGCCCAGCCTCTCGACTCCGCAGTTAGTCTGGACCTCTCCGATGCGTACCTGCATGTCCCGATGCACCAGGCCTCCAGGAAGTTGCTCAGGTTTGCGATCGACGGCATCGTTACCAGTTCCGGGCGCTGCCTTTCGGACTCAACCTCAGCCCCTGGGTCTTTACTCGGCTGATAGACGCCGTAGTCGCCTTAGCCCGACAGTCCTCCTCCAGTCCGACGTCGAACTACCTGTACGACCTCCTTTTGCGCAACCAATCGGAGACCGCGCTAGCCACGGACAGAGATGCTCTCCTGCACCTCCTGGCACACCTGGGCTTCCTAGTAAACGATGGGAAGTCGGATCTCTCTCCCTCCCGCCGGTTTGTGCACCTGGGTATGGAATTTGCTACCGACCTCAACTCGGTTCGCCTTCCGGCGCCCTAGATCAAGAAGATTGCGGATCTAGCCGACCAGTTAGCTCGGGAGGATGCAGCCCCCGCCAGAGTCTGGCTTCAGTTGATGGGTTTGATGAACGCCGCAGCGGGTCTTATCCCACTAGGGCGTCTCTACTCCCGGCTGATTCAACTGCATCTTCTTCTCCATTGGCGCCCGTCTTCCGGAGACTTGACGACCGCGGTCCCAGTGTCCCAGATGCTCCGTCCGCACCTTCGTCGGTGGACCGACCCTACGTGGCTAGCGTCGGGAGTTCCCCTGGCCGCTCCCCCTCCACAGATCTCTCCTTGCATCGATGCCAGCCTTTCGGGGTGGGGGGCCCATCTCCTACTGCGGTTCCTCGTGACCTCGGGCCCCTGGCCCTCGGACTTGGCGCACACCCACATCAACTGGCTGGAGATGCAGGCCGTCTGGCAAGCCCTTCAGGTCTGGGAGGACCTCCTCCGACACCAGGAACTTCTCGTGCTTTCGGACAACACGACGGTGGTCGTTTACATCCAGAACAAGGGGGCACACACTCCCCGACCTGTGTATGCGCCTCTACAGGATGATGCATTGGTGCGAGGACCGGGGCATTTTCCTTCAAGCCCGGCACGTTCCCGGACACCTGAATCTCTGGGCCGACTCTCTGTCTTGCCGCGGCCAGCTCCTACACACGGAATGGACCCTGCGACAGGACATCTTTCGGATGATCTGCGCCCGCTGGGAGACTCCCCAGGTCGACTTGTTCGCCACGAGGTGGAACACCAGCTTCCCCTCTTCGTCTCCCCGATTCCCGACCCCCTTGCCTGGGCTGTTGATGCGCTCTCCATTCCCTGGGACAGCCTTGTGGCCTATGCCCCCCCCCCCCCCCCCCCTACCGTCCTCGTTCCCAAAGTCCTCCTCTAATGGCGGGGCTGTTCGGCGATCCTCCTGTTGGTCGCGCCGTTCGCCTGGAACCGCTCCTGGACCACCGTCCTGCTCAGCCTCGCCACGGACCTGCCCCTGCTGCTGCCCACCCCGCGGACCATGCTCAAGCAACCGCGCCAGCCGCTGTTCCACCCCTGCCCGGAGCGACTCCTCCTTCACGCCTGGAGGTTGTGCGGCAAGCCCTCGGAGCTAGAGGCTACTCGGGTGCAGCAATGGAGGCGATCGCTGCAGCCCGTAGACTATCGACCCTTCGAGTCTACGCGGGAAAGTGGCGAGCCCTCTGTTCCTGGTGCACCGATCACGGCCTTACCCCCACGGATCTGACTCATCCTCAGCTGGCGGACTTCTTTCTCTGGCTTCCGAGACCAAGGCCTAGCCCCCATCACGGGACACGGTTACCAGAGGTGCCTACCTTACGCGCTAGCTCGTAATTTTTATGCATTTTCGGCTCAAATTACGCGAGTACGACCAGTTCTTCTAAAATACGCAATTTACGGGGTGGGGGGGGGGGGGGGGAGGGGGGGGGGGCTAATTGTGGACTGAAGATCGGCCGCTTTATAGGCTCTCAGCCTCTGGAACCAGAGACTATGTCACTGAGCTTTGCGCGTGTAGTCCGGCCGCTACACACTGACTAGCCAAGGCAGCAAAAATACTCGCACACAGCGCGCCAAGCGTTCACTGAAACACTGAACTCTGACTCACGGGTAGTAACTAGCGATATCAGAGGGCTCCTCTGCTACAAATGCATGCAACGCCGGTGTGCAGAAAGGACTTTGGTGTTCCTTATAGTGGTGCGTACAAAGTCACAGTATGATATTCAAAGACATTTGGAGTGCGCTGGGCACAAGGCCGAGGCAGTAGTACATCCAAAGCTGACATAAAGCACTCTTTCGTTAACCATTTCGGCCTGGCAAACCGCTGTACTGGTTGGCGGTCTGGTATACCGTGCAGCCCGGAAAACCGCTTGAGCGGTGTCAGGTGTTTTATATCGCGCACCCGGTGATGCGTGAGCCTCGCCGTGCGTGTGGTGACTTCGCACTAACATATGTTTACACTAGCATGAGGGTCCTGACAGTGCGTACGTACTTTTGTACGTTTTATGCGGTCAGCTTTGCAGCGCTAGCATGCGTATTACGGTCGAAATGGCGAGTGAATGTGTAGATAGATATTCGAAGTGATAAAATTTTGTGTTTGGAGACATGGTTTCAAAAGCAGATAGCTTTGATGTATTGGGACACGTGTGCCCACCTACTGTGTGGCAGCATAACCACGTGTTGGCAGTGTCTGTCAGCTGGAGCGATCGACGGTTGAGGCACTGACAACGGCAATGACGTACAGCTTGATTCTGAAGCTGAATTTGGCAATTCCGTAATTGATATTCCGTTCCTCTGATGCTACACCTTGGAGCACATGTAGGTGACTCTGTGGACACCGACACACATTGGTTACACGTGTAGTACGTGCATTGTCTTTACAACACTGGTACTTCCACCCGATCGTGTATGAGACACAACATCGTTAAATGCCGCTTATTACATGTTGTCTAGACTGGATATACCGTACAGTGGTAGGTGTAAACATTGCGGCTGGTGACAGAGTAGGAGCCTTACAGTGTATCGGCATACTGGAGCTGCATGGACACTAACGTGTCGCAGTAACAGATGCCCTTTTTAGTTACTGATGCATATTAAGTAACAGCGATCTGTCATGCACGAAAGACATTTTTGGCTCACGTGCGAAGAAAAAGTGAGTCTGTTCCGAGCCAGCGGTCGTCCGTCCGCCGTCGTGCATGGTAAACATTAACGTTGGCATTTTCTAGGCGGATACTATTGAAGCTACAGTCTTCAAACTTGGCCCAAGGATACTTTGTGGCAAGACCTTTCTAAACATGCCAATTTTAGTGACAGTTTCTCACAAAGGTCAAGGTCACAGAGGATCAGGAAATATATCAGACATTTTGGGACATAATTTCTTTTTTCTCAAACCAAACTATTCACAACTTCAAACCCAAACTTGGTACAAAGATACCTGATAAAAAGACCTATATATGTACACTAATTTCGTTGATTCCTCGGAAAAGTCAAGGGTCACAAGAGCTCAAGAAAAATGTCCAAAATGACCATATTTTTACCAAAAAAAAGAGAGTGTTTTTTTTCTCGCAAATACTATTCACAACTTCAAACCCAAACTTGCTACAGCGATACCTGATGTTGTGTGAATAAAATAGCTAATAGTGGGGATAAATGTCTTTATTTTTAATTTGTTTGCTGTGGTGTATTTTTTTCGTTGCGTGTTGCGCTGAAATGATTACACAAAATACACATTTTTAAGCAGCCCATTACACAAAATGGTCTAAGAGGGGTAGGCACCTCTGGGTTACCTGTCCATGATTGCGGACACCTATCGTCACCTGGGACGACCCGATTCGGGCACCTGCAAGGACCTAGCCGACCTTATGGGACACTTCGGCATACAGCGCCCGACACTCCGCTCGCTCATTCCTCGCTGGGACCTACCCTTGGTGCTCACGTGGTTGAACTCCGCCCTCTTTGAACCTTTACCTTTGGCCCAGTTCACGGACTTGACATGCAAGACTTGTTTCCTGCGGGCTCTTGCTACCGCTTCGCGTGCGAGCGAGCTACATGCGCTTCGGCACGCTCTTCCTGTCTGCAGTTCCGAACAGACGGCTCCGTCCAGCTTCTCACGGACCCGACCTTTCTGGTGAAAAACAGGTCTCCTTAACTCCGCCTCAAGTGTTCACCATTAGGCCGCTGAGAGACCGTCCCTGGTCCCAGGAGACCAGGCTACAGGATCCCGTGCGCGCCCTTAAAACCTGTCTGCGGCGATCTAGGCCCGTCCGCAGGGGACGGTCGCGCCTCTTCCTACCTCTAAGACCCAACCGGTGTGACATTACAGCCCAGACGATCTTCCTGGCTCCGCTGGGTCATACGCTCCGCTTATCAGGAGATCTCCCCTCAGGGAGCGAAGAGGCTGCACATTCACGCACACGAGGTACAAGCTATGGCCATGAGCGTCGCGTTTGATCGAAAAACTGCGCTGTCAAGGACATCGTGGCGGCCGTGGGCTGGAAAACCGAGTCGGTCTTTGCCCGTTTCTACCTCCGGGACCTGGCCAGCCAGCGAGAGAATCTCGCACTGGTGGGGGACATCGCCGCAGCGCAACACTCCCTCCCGGCGCCACCGGCACCGTGGTATGCACTTCGCTAAAATTGTCGGGAGTGTGCGACGGGGAGAACGGCGCTGTTCTGTTGGGGAGTTTTGGGCGGCACCCTCCTCCTCATCGCAATTCTCCCATGTAGTCATGTCATCGGTAATGTTTTTGAAGAAACAAATTCATTTTTCTCTAAAAGGTATTTTTTCGAAAAATACTTACCGATGACATGACTCGGATGACCCTCCCTCCTGCCCCGTTTGCCGCTTTCAAGCGAAGTATCAGACTGAATGGTCTCGTGACTGGATCTGGTAAGGCAGGTATGGGGAGATAACTCTCGGCCCCTCTGGGGGGGGGGGGGTTCCCCGAGTGCCTCTCGGGTTGTGTGGGCACACAACGGGCAAGTAGGCTAAAATTGAGCCTAGAAGTAGACATTCCCATGTAGTCATGTCATCGGTAAGTATTTTTCAAAAAAGTACCTTTTAGAGAAAAATGAATTTTTCCTTCTTCTAAAAAAGAAGCCTTTAGTTCTTCAACATTCAAGGGTTGACTACGCATCTTATTCTGTATTTCTCCCCACCCGGGTCTGCCCTGGGGGACTTGGGTGGGGTTAGGTATTTTTTAGTTCCCAGGGTCACCCTGGTCAGCCCCACAGGGTGGGTTTTTCTCTCTATTCTGGGGCATGTGTTTCTGTCTACCCTTTGTCCATTCACCTGTATTTGCCTTTTTAAAACTCTCCCTACTGTCTGCACTGCCTGTAGCTCTTGATATTGGATGTGTGTTGCTGAATGGTCTTAGCTTTATTTAGGCCCCATGTGTTAGGTTTATTTAATGTATTTGACCGGCTGGCGACATACATTCAATGTTCTGTTTAGTTTTTTTTCACAAGCAGTGCAGGCACGTCCTGAGAAAGCCTTGTTGCTGTCGGGACGTTAAGCAATGTACAATCAATCAATTATTCTGTATTTCAGATTTCTGTTGTTTGTAATTGGCCAAATCATCCTGCACTCTCTTAAATTCGTGATCGTCAATTTTATTATCATCTAAAGCCTTACTGATAATAAGTTTCATACTGTTCAGCTTAGCTCCAGCGAGTGTACTCAAGGCTTCGTGCTTCTGCAACTTTGTATGAAATCTTTTGTTAAGGGCTTCCATACCAAAGCATGCCAGACCTGCAGCAGCACCAACACCTTCAATAGTAATTCCTATGATACTTCCAACTCCAGTGGCAAACAGAGCTAAACCAGTGACAGATAATCCGGCTGAAACTACACCCACAGCCATTGATGTGTTGTGTACAGAATTGAAAACCGTTTTTTATCGTCTTTTGCACCGGGAGTATTTTGCTTGTTCTCCTTCCAAATACTTCAACTCCCCCACCCGGGTCTGCCCTGGGGGACTTGGGTGGGGTTAGGTATTTTTTAGTTCCCAGGGTCACCCTGGTCAGCCCCACAGGGTGGGTTTTTCTCTATTCTGGGGCATGTGTTTCTGTCTACCCTTTGTCCATTCACCTGTATTTGCCTTTTTAAAACTCTCCCTACTGTCTGCACTGCCTGTAGCTCTTGATATTGGATGTGTGTTGCTAAATGGTCTTGGCTTTATTTAGGCCCCATGTGTTAGGTTTATTTAATGTGTTTGACCGGCTGGCGACATACATTCAATGTTCTGTTTAGTTTATTTTTTCACAAGAAGTGCAGGCACGTCCTGAGAAAGCCTTGTTGCTGTCGGGACGTTAAGCAATGTACAATCAATCAATCAATCAATCCAAATACTTCAACGCTTTTGTAATATTCATTAATCGAAATGAGTCTGCCTGTAATGTTTTATCTGGAACAATAGGCTCAAGCGGCTCAGGTGGTATTTGTGGATACAAGTTCACCATTTTTTATGACAAATATTTTTTTTATATTATTTAATCAGCAAATTCATTTAGCAACTCTTCAAAGGTATACAATTTGCTAACATAATAAAATGAAATAAGATCTATGTGTTCCAGTTTAATGAAACTTAGATTAACTAGAGTTGCGGGGCGGTCCGTGGCTCAGTAGTTAAGGCGCCTGCCACCAATGCCAAAGGTGCGAGGTTCGATACCGGGTTCCGGCGTTGGACTTTTCTCCTCTGGTAAGTGGTTCCCAGGGTCACCCTGGTCAGCCCCACAGGGTGAGTTTTTCTCTCTATTCTGGGGCATGTGTTTCTGTCTACCCGAGGTCCATTCTCCTGTATTTGCCTTTTTAAAACTCTCCCTACTGTCTGCACTGCCTGTAGCTCTTGATATTGGATGTGTGTTGCTAAATGGTCTTAGCTTTATTTAGGCCCCATGTGTTAGGTTTATTTAATGTATTTGACCGGCTGGCGACATACATTCAATGTTCTGTTTAGTTTTTTTTTTCACAAGCAGTGCAGGCACGTCCTGAGAAAGCCTTGTTGCTGTCGGGACGTTAAGCAATGTACAATCAATCAATCAATCCTCTGGTAAGTGTCACAGTTAATTCGGGCGGACCGTCGGGGGTTCTTTCTCCGGGTACTCCGGTTCTTCCACCCCCAACCCCCACACTTTGGTAGCGGTCTCAGGCCACTTTACAAATTTCAAATACAAGCGATCAAAAATCTCTGTAACTTCAGTAGCTGAACTGGCCCTTCGTCTGTCTTGTACTGTGTTTGTCTTAAATGGCGTAAATCCGTGTCTGTTACGTGTGTGTGTTGGGTTTCAGTTCGCGGCGCTTTGAGGCGATTTCCCCAAAATTGAGAAAAAGCGCCTATATAATAACGGTATTATTATTATTATTATTTTATCGACCACTATTTTAACAGCAGGATTACTACTGGATACGTCTATATCTATGCCTTTCCTAATAGCTATAATGACCTTTGTTGACTCTTTTACTGTGTCATCCCACATAAGTTGATTCCCTGTGCAATATCCGCTTCTTTTACAGAATCCACAGACCTCATGAGAATTTCAAAAACTATTGTGGCTTCTCTAGCTATGGTAAAGCTATCTGGTACAAACACAGCAGAAGTATCTGTTCTACCCTTTCTGTTTGTAAGAAGATACCTTCGTTTTTCATACTCCTGCAGTTTTAGTTTTTCTCTGCTACTACTGATGTCTACGAAATAGCTCGGAACAAGGCTCACAAGTAACGGCCCAGAGTTAAAACTTTCCTAAATATTAAGGGACCTTCATCAGTAAAAAAATACATAAGGATTAATAAATTAAACTTTATATCCCAATCAATTGCAGGTGCAGCAGGCTCAGGTGGAACAGGAGCAGGAAAAACTACCCACTTATTATTCAAATGTTTAAAGAAGTAGAGCGCATTATGCTGAGGAATAGACTGAACAGTAACATCACAAAGTTGACCAAGTTTAGGAAACTGTCTCTCGGCATCGTCTTTCACGTCATCGATTATTTTCCGCTTGTACAACCCATTGGAATCAAGTTCAAGGTCATATACCTCTCCCACCTCTCCTTTTTCATCAAAACCCCGCACATCACCCAAATCTTTCAACTCTATTACCGGACAGGCAACGGTGTAACTCTCAGCTTTGGACCAAGACCGCTCATTTTTTATTTAACAAAAATAAAATTTATTTAACTTCCAATACAACAGTAAAATCATGCATCTGAACTGGTTTACCATCCTGATTAGTTACTGACAAACACAGTGATTCAAAGAAACTGGAACCTAATTTTTTAAACTGCAAATTAGGAAATCTAGCAACCACACCTTCACAATACGGGGCAGTTCCAGTCGGCAAGCATCTTAACAAAGATGAAGGCTTTCCATTGTGTACATTTTCAGTCGTGTTCAGTTTTTTTAAATAAACATTTAGCAATGTGTGTACTGACAAATGAACAGGGTATCTTCCAGTTATTTTATCTCCAACTGTCGTAGGTAACCAACCCTCAATATTATCACTTCCAAAACCAAATGCCCATTTCTCATCCCTAGAAGTTATATGTCTGCCTATTAAACCGAGTAAATATGCAAGTTCACGCGAAGTTATAGGCTGACTACCTACAGGAAATTCTAATGTAACACGTAAGTTAGCTGGATTTAAAGTTGCTTTAATTTTTAATTTACTTTGAAACCATTCAGCTAAAGTACAAAAGTCATAATACCCAGATGGTATAAAGTGGGTTTTAGTGCCCAAGCCACTATTACCAGCATTGCTATAACTTACATGAAAACTTGTATCATCTGTTACATTAAACCACTTTACAGTGTAGAACATTTCGTCGATAGCTACAGCCTTGCTACCATCTCGATTATCGATTCCATTAGTTAACCACACTGGTTTGATTGTGTCAATATTTGATAAGGTTATAAACATTTTTATTATCACATAAAAAAGCATAATGGAATTCAAATCACCAACAATTGCCACTGTAAACGCGTTTCAATTTAACGTGGATGCAAAGTACAATGTCGCACCAACTTATGACCAGAAAATAATTCAACTAAATCAGCTCGATATAGCTTTGTCCGAAGGTGATTTATTTCAAGTTAAAGTACCAAATCCGTATGATCATTACCTAAACCCTCCAATAACAGATGATGCAACTGCAAAAACGTGGTCCTCAAGCCCACTACAGATGTTTCAAAACCAACTTAACTTTGCTATACTATGCTCAACTATTGGCTGTGGCATTTCTTTTACAGACCATTTGAATCACCCAAACAAACTGATTAAGTCTGTCTATCGTTTCCAAACATACGTATTACCAGCTTAGAAGAATACTGTCAGAACTGCATACCCCACTGCCTACTGAATCCAGTTTTAACCAGTTTAACAACCCCGTGGATATGAAAGCATTTGAACGCATCTGTAATGAATTTAACATCAGTACAAAGTATGACTTTACACAAAAACTTGATGATCACAAAGGCATGGGTACATTGTATTATGCTATGAGTCACAGACAATACCCCCAAGATTACTGGCCTCCCTACTCTTCATTCTCATCAAACTCTGAAGTGTGGTTAGGCTCAATAGAACAGAAACAGTCTAATGCCTGGACCACATTTGTCTTAGATAAAAGTGACGGGTTTACTCAAGCAGGAGTCGAACGCATTAATGAGTCTATCAGAACATATGTGTGGTGTATACTAGGAGCACAAGCTCAAACAAAATCAAACATCTTAAACGGTAGTGGCAAATTTGAAGCACAAAAACAATTTCTTGCAAACCTTGAAGACTCGATCAACTCAGTTGTTGATCTCCCATCAAGCATACAACACTACCAAGACGTTCTCAGATATGCCAGATGTAAAGTTGACTTTGTAGTTGGCATTGGGTTATACATGTTACCATCTGACCTTCAACTCCAAATGGGGACAATAACAAATTATAATAATGAAATAATTGTTGCTGGGCGTGATCAAAAATTAGGACTCGATCAATCTGTAAACTTGAGCTCAACAACCACACACCTACAACCATTAAAACCATTAATAACGCCAGTAACGTTAGTAACATCATCATCACCCGTACAGGCAGTAACGCCAGTAATGTCAGTAACAGCCCCAGCACCGGCACCAGCACCAGTACAGCCAGTAACCCCAGTAAACACACATGAGTCGGAGAGAACTGCATTGGTAATAGGCCTTACTGGATTAGGGATATTACTTCTTTACCTGTTTCATTAAATATCCTATAATTAACCCTCCTACTGTCACCAAAAAGACCCATACATGCTCTGTCATAAACCCTACTACCTTTGCTGCTGTACTTATCAACCAACTGACAACACTCCCTATTATGCCAGGCAAAGCATCCATTGCTTTTACAGCCAATTTCTGAAGGAAGCCTAAAATATGTGACAGTTGTTTTTTTACCCACGCTTGTAGATCTTTTGGGTCTGATGGAACCGGTGGAGCTGGAGGGGCCGGAGCTGGACCGCTACCACCACCTCCGGCTACAGCTAACACAACAGTACTGATAATAAATCCAAAAGTGATACCCTGCTCTCTGAAAAGTGTTTTCAATCTCTCAGCCAAAGTTGTGTCTTCATGAAGTATTTTCTGAATAGTTTCTCTATTAGTAATCCTGTTGACCTGTGTTTTCAGTTTTTCTTTCCCAATTTCAACTACTTCTGGCCGCGCTGATCTTTTTATCTGCAAATCATTTAATCTGTGTTGTATTCTTTCTTTCATTTCTGTGTCATAATTCTCATCATCAGCTTTAGCTAGTTTTTCTTTTTCTCTTTCTATGTGATTATGAAGCTCGCCTAGTTTGGCTACATTATTCACAAGCTCACCTCTTATTGACTGCAGTGTTTTACCCAACCCCGCTAACGCCCGCATTGTCAAAGGAGAGTCTCCCATTGTTTTCAAAGCGTCATTTATTTTCCTTTCTGTAAATAAAGTTTCGTGTATTACTTGTCTGCTATTTCTGGCCGGCTTTTTACTTCTGTCATTTCAATTTCTTGTCCAGTCGGTCCCCCACCCGGGTCTGCCCTGGGGGACTTGGGTGGGGTAACTACTTTTTAGTTCCCAGGGTCACCCTGGTCAGCCCCACAGGGTGGGTTTTCTTCTGTATTCTGGGGCATGTGTTTCTGTTTACCGTTGGTCCATTCACCTGTATTTGTCTTTTTAAAACTCTCCCAACTGTCTGCACTGCCTGTAGCTCTTGATATTGGATGTGTGTTGCTAAATGGTCTTAGCTTTATTTAGGCCCCATGGCGTAGGTTTATTTAACATATTGGACCGGCTGGCGACATACATTCAATATTCTATTTGTTTTTTTTTTCACAAGCAGTGCAGGCACGTCCTGAGAAAGCCTTGTTGCTGTTGGGACGTTAAGCAATGTACAATCAATCAATTGTCCAGTCGGCAGTCTTGTTTGCACGTCGTGAAGAGCACTAGCAAGATGAGGTGGTAACTTTTTATCTCCAATACCAAGTTGTCGCAAGGCGCTAACACCACCTTCACCTTTGATTGTACTTAAAGCTCTAAACTTGCCGGGGTCTCTTTTGTTAGTCAATTGTAGTTTTCCTTTGTCAACAGTGTTTAAATATAAATGACCTTTTTCATATTCAAACTGATTAGGACCTATTTCATCTGGGCGGTCACCAACACTATCATAAAACGAGTTTACTTTGTCTTTTAACAGTTCGTGATACATACTAGAAGTATTTACCATTCCAGTCATATCTGTTGCACCAGTATCATAGTCATTCATGTCATCCATTTCAAAATCTTCATGACCAAATCCTCCCGCTGCCATTGTTTTTATTAATTTAATTTTTTTTTTCTGATTTGTGTATAATAAAATGACATCGTCCTACGGATCGAAGTTAGACCCATACAGAAAACTATGTGAACCTCTTGGTGTTAAGGGCATTAGACAATCAGTTGTCATCACAAACAATCCTAGCTCCATAGATCAAAACCAAACCCTTACTGTCAAGTTTCCTAACCTAGGTCCCAGTGATGTTATTGTTCCTGGTACTGCTCGTCTTGCATTTAATATTGAACTTTCATCAGACACAGATGACAAAAGACCCCACCCGGGTCTGCCCTGGGGGACTTGGGTGGGGTTAACTACTTTTTAGTTCCCAGGGTCACCCTGGTTAGCCCCACAGGGTGGGTTTCCCTTCTACTCTGGGGCATGTGTTTCTGTCTACCCCTGATTCATTCACCTGTATTTTCCTTTTTAAACCCATCCCCACCCGGGTCTGCCCTGGGGGACTTGGGTGGGGTTAGGTACTTTTTAGTTCCCAGGGTCACCCTTTTCAGCCCCACAGGGTGAGTTTTTCTCTCTATTCTGGGGCATGTGATTCTGTCTACCCGAGGTCCATTTACCTGTATTTGCCTTTTTAAAACTCTCCCTACTGTCTGCACTGCCTGTAGCTCTTGATATTGGATGTGTGTTGCTTAAAGGTCTTAGCTTTATTTAGGCCCCATGTGTTAGGTTTATTTAACGTATTTGACCCGCTGGCGACATACATTCAATGTTCTGTTTATTTGTTTTTTTCACAAGCAGTGCAGGCACGTCCTGAGAAAGCCTTGTTGCTGTCGGGACGTTAAGCAATGTACAATCAATCAATCCTTTTTAAACCCTCCCTACTGTCTGCGCTGCCTGTCGCTCTTGATATTGGATGTGTGTTGCTAAATGGTCTTGGCTTTATTTAGGCCAGATGTTGTCGGTTTATTTAGGGTATTGGACCGTCTAGCGACATACATTCATTATTCTGTGTTTTGTTTTTTTTTCTCAAGCAGTGTAGGCACGTCCTGAGAAAGCCTTGTTGCTGTCGGGATGTTAAGCAATGTACAATCAATCAATCAATCAGATGACAAAAGAACACTAGTTGACAACCTAGGCAGAGCAATTATTAAGACTATTAAAGTTAAACTTGAAGGCCAGGAAGTATTTAGTCTTGACGATGCTGATGTATTCTACTGTTACAAAGATCTGTGGCTCACTCGAGAAGAAAGAGAAGACCGTATTTATCAAGGTATACAGTCTGGTAATGTTGCCAAAATCAGAATCAATGCAGCAGATAAATCAACAACAGAAGTTAAGGACGTTATTGTGGCCGAAACATATGGAAATAGGTTTTGCATTCCACTTGAATTTGAAATCCTAACAGCACATTTGCCTTATTACCAAGGAGCACTGAATGACCGTCTGAGTTTCAAACTAATTTTCAATGACTACTCCAAAGTTATTAAATCAACTGACACAGATGCAACATACAAGATCTCTAACATCTCTTTGGAATATGAAATTGTCACACATGCTCATTTAGCTACTCTAATTCAAAATCAGTATCAGTCAAGACTGCCGATTTATTATGATCGTGTCATAAGCCACAGTTTGATTCATAAAGACAAAAGCGACCCAATATGGAACATCAACTTGAACACACCTGCTAGGTCACTGAAAGGCATTCTTATGTTGTTTGTTAAACCGGCGAGTCCATACGGACGGGATTCCGAAACATTTTACAATCCAAAGATTACTCATTTGTCTTGTACTATTGAAGGCCATCCTAATCAAGTGTATGCTTCGGGTATGCTACCATATCAGCACTATGATGAGATCACAAAATATTTTGCAGGTGGAAGGCTTAGAGAAAAACCTGCAAACATGGCATCTAAAGATCTGCATCTGTATGACGTAAGAATTGCTCAATACCTGACAGACAAGTATGCACTGTGGCTAGACCTGCATAGTACAGATGACGACTACCTACATGGGGCAGGTCGTACTGTTGAAAATGGTAGTGACGGAATTACAATTCGGATACAAAAAAGGACTGAAACCGCTGGTGCGATAAATATATATTTGTATCTGATTTATGACGCACAACTCAATATTGCAGAAAGCAGGCTGAGTGGTCATTTGTATTAAAATTATAATTAGTATTAAAATGAACTTGATGACACTTGACCCACACTGTGGCTTGTTTTGTGGCACCACCCCACCCGGGTTTGCCCTGGGGGACTTGGGTGGGGTTAGGTATTTTTTAGTTCCCAGGGTCACCCTGGTCAGCCCCACAGGGTGGGTTTATCTCTCTATTCTGGGGCATGTGTTTCTGTCTACCTTTTGTCCATTCACCTGTATTTGCCTTTTTAAAACTCTCCCTACTGTCTGCACTGCCTGTAGCTCTTGATATTGGATGTGTGTTGCTAAATGGTCTTAGCTTTATTTAGGCCCCATGTGTTAGGTTTATTTAATGTATTTGACCGGCTGGCGACATACATTCAATGTTCTGTTTAGTTTTTTCTTCACAAGCAGTGCAGGCACGTCCTGAGAAAGCCTTGTTGCTGTCGGGACGTTAAGCAATGTACAATCATGTTTTGTGGCACCACAGGCTGTGGAAAAACTGAATTTGTTCTTAACCTCTTACAAACAAGATACATCTGTCATTTCGAAAACATTGTGATATTTTGTCCAACGATCAAACACAACAAAGCTTATCACAACCGTTTATTCATTTGGACTGACAACAACATTTACTTAATTAGATTGGACAACAAATTAGTGTTTTATGACTCCATGCAACATTTGTCTTTAGGTCTTGCTAGTCTGGCAGACGGTCTTACATCGTTTCCAATAACAAGTAAATATTTTGAGCCTGACTTGATTAAGAAAGGAGTGTATCCGTACGAGTACATCAGTGACTGGGTTGTGTTTGAGGAAACAAGACTACCACCAAAAGATAAATTTTATTCTACACTTAATGGAAAAGGTATTTCTGACTCTGATTATCAACATGCACTTGATGCATGGGATAAACTAGGGTGTCAGACTATTGGTGACTACCACGATCAGTACTTAAAGGCTGACGTTTGTTTGCTAGCAGATGTATTTGAAAGTTATCGTGAAAAGGGTCTATTACACTACAGTCTTGACCCTGCTTGCTACATAACTAGTCCTGGTATGACATGGGATGCTTTTTTAAAATCCAGTAAGATATTTATTGACCTGTTGTCTGATCGTACGATGGGTGAAATGGTAGAACGCGGTTTGAGAGGCGGCATTAGTATTGCAGCAAACAATTATGCAAAAGCCAACAACAAATATCTTGACGACCCGGGGTTTGACCCCTCAGGGTCAAGGTAATTCATTATGTACGTAGATGCTAATAACTTTACGGATACGCGATGTGTGAGTTATTGCCCTTGAAAAACTTTTGTCTGTATGATTTGTCACAGTGTGACATAACAGAGATAACAAACAATATTATGAGTCATGACCGGAACGATGCGAAGGGTTGGATCTTTGAAGTCGACCTGGAGTACCCACACCATCTACACGATTATCACAATGATTATCCATTGGCTGTTGAGAAAATGAGTATGACGGGGAAAAAAGAAGACACTAAACTTGTGCCGAATTTAAATGACAAATTCAATTACGTTTGTCACTACCGCTTGCTGCAGTTTTACATCAGACATGGGTTAGTACTAAAGAAAGTTCACAGAGGCATTCAATTTGATCAAAGTGCTTTTATGAAAGAGTACATAATGAAGAACACAACATTGCGTGCCAGGGATGGCAACACTGCATTCGACAAAGACTTCTTTAAGCTTATGAACAATGCCTGTTTTGGTAAGACAATGGAAAATCCTCATCACCGCAAAGATGTGAGATTAGTAACAACTGAATCAGGTGCAATTAAACTTACAGGCAAGCCACAGTACACAGGGTATAAAGAGTTTCATTCATCATTGTATGCAGTGTCACTCAAAAAAAAGATTGTTAAACTGGACAAGCCAGTATTTATTGGTATGGCAATTCTTGAGTTATCAAAACTACTAATGCTTGAATTTTATTATGATTACTTTAAACCAAAGTTTCCTGACAGTCGACTGCTATACACTGACCCTGACTCTATGATCATTGACGTGTGTACTGAAGACTTTTATGAAGACATGAAAACAGAACTACACATGTATGACACGTCTGACTACCCTAAGGATCATCCATTATATAGCACACAAAACAAAAAAGTGCCTGGAAAGTTTAAGGATGAACTGAATGGTGTGCCTATTGTTGAGTACGTTGGACTGAGATAAAAAATGTATTCTATCCTGCACCAAAAGGGTAGTCAGTCGAAAGCAAAAGGAATAAAAAAAACAGCAATAAAAAATAAAGACATCCGTCATGAACATTATAAGCAAGTGTTAGATGGAGCATTAATGCCTGATTATCCAAAGAAGTCACTGAGATCAAACAAACATAATTTAGAAATGATCCAAACACATAAAAAGTCACTTGCAGTTGGGGACACAAAACGAGTGTTTCATAGTAAGGAAAAGGCTTATGCACCTGGGCATTACAGGCTTAAGTTATCTGAAGACATTTGTGATGAACTGATTGATGAGTTAGTTACTGAAATGAGTAACAGTGTCTGGGGGGTAATCTGTAATTCTTCTCTGGCAAATGCCCTCTGTGGGGCAGGTTCATACAGGTAATAAATCGGTGGACTGCCGGGGACTATTTTTTTTATATTGTGTACAGACGTAGACCAGATGGGGTCTGTTGCCCTGCGTCTGACGTCATTTTCGGCCTGTCCAGGTTGATATAGATATCTTACTTGTTTAGTAAATAAACTTGTGTCTGGCACTTTTGTTTTTATTTCTGACCCTGACGGCACTGTTTTCAATTTAATAGCATCTGTGGGTTTAGGGTGACCTTCGTTATTCATTGCTTTAATCACAGATGGCAGTCTTATTACCCACTCAGTGTTATGCATGTCATGCATGAGTTCCTTAGAATACTGGTATCTGAAAAGTCTCTCCGATAACTGTTTGTTAAAGTTCTCAACAATTGCCTGTGATCTGTGTACACCTGGAACGCCTCGCTGCACTAGCACACCATGCTTTGCAAATAATTGATTAACTGCTCCTTTAAATTCAGATCCATCATCGACCTGCACATGCCTGGGGTATCTTAAAGGGCCTCGGCTATATATTTTTGATAATGCAGTTGCTACAGTAATAGCATTCTTGTCAGTTATGGGTTCAGCGTCTTTGTACCTTAAAGCAATGTCCACAACTGTTAATGCATACTTATATCGTTTTTTTCTTATTGTGTCATGGGGTAGAAACAGGAGGTCCATTTGATGGGTGTCATTTGGTATAGTGTTTTCAAAATGAGGTCTTGTTATTTTTCTTGGTGCAGGGAGATATATTTGCCATATTGCCTGTCTTTGCAGCCAGTGTTTTATCTCATTGAGTGATACACCCCCGCCCACAGCCGCGTGTAATTTTTCTATTGCAGTGTTTCCTTTCCAGTAGCCAATTGGGGAGTAATATATTTTTGATAGTTTATTTTCGGCTGTCATTCTTTCTAGCAATAAAAACTCCAGTAAAATAAACAAATGTCATTCCCACTAAAACAAAGATTATTTCTCCATTTCTTTGTTCTGGACTGGGTTGATAGTAGTCACTAAGTTTTGGTTTTGGAATGGTCATGTCTTCGCCAGTAACAAGAAAATATTCCCTGATTGCGTCATTGACATTAGAAAATGTATGCTGTGCGTGACCTTCAAGCCTGAGTTTTTCATTGATAAAATCAAGTTTCTCTATTCTTTGTTTTTCATACGCCTGCTGGGCTTGTGCTAATTTTTCTGATGCTTCATTGTGGCGCTTCATCTCTTCTGCACTCTCTTCTCTACCCATTTTTGAAAAAAGATAGTTTGAGCCACTGAATGCCAGGGCATTGACAACTGCACCACCAACAATAACAGCTAGTGTCGCCATATTATTTTTATTTACATAGATATATTTTCGGGAATAATTCCTTGTTTGACGAGAAAGTCTTTTGTGGCAATTGACGCTGTTACAACTGCAACTAGCTTTGCACTGTCTTCAAAGTCTAATCTGCTGAGGTCTGCCGATTTCATTTTGAGTAGACTTTTTCCCAGCATAGAGTAAGCAACAGCTAGTCCGCTTATCACGGCAGAGTGATAGACAAGGTTCATTAAGTTTTTTGTTTCGCTCATTTTCTTAGGCAATAAAATTAAAATAATATTTTTATTCACTGCATATGAAATGGGTCAACGACTTTTGGTGTTACTGGTAATGTGGAGACTTCTGGTTCTGTTTTTGGGATGTTTAATTTTTTTGACATTGTACGAGTCTGTGGTTTGTATTTTTTGTATAATTGGTAACCTACGTAACCAAATCCGACAACAAATCCAGCAACTATATATTTTGTTGTTTTGGGTTTGGGGTTAGTTGATAGTCTCTCACTTTGATAAGGGGGAGAGGGTCCTGACACTGGTGTTGGGGTTGATGTTGTTAGTGGTCCTGGTGGTGAGTCAGTTACATGTGCCTTTTGCAGTAGTTCTAACTTTCTTTGTTTGTTCAATGCAGCTACTCTTTTTCCAGCTTCCACCCTGCCTGGACTTTTAGCCTTAGTTACAGTTTGAACCTGTGTCAGGGCAGAGCCGGCAATCCGCTGTGGGATCATCTGAGTGTCGCCCGTTTGGTCCGTTTGGTCCGTTTGGTCCGTTTGGTCCATTTTCTTCTGCAGTAAACCCCACCCGGGTCTGCCCTGGGGGACTTGGGTGGGGTTAGGTATTTTTTAGTTCCCAGGGTCACCCTGGTCAGCCCCACAGGGTGGGTTTTTCTCTCTATTCTGGGGCATGTGTTTCTGTCTACCCGAGGTCCATTCACCTGTATTTGCCTTTTTAAAACTCTCCCTACTGTCTGCACTGCCTGTAGCTCTTGATATTGGATGTGTGTTGCTAAATGGTCTTAGCTTTATTTAGCCCCATGTGTTAGGTTTATTTAACGTATTTGACCGGCTGGCGACATACATTCAATGTTCTGTTTATTTATTTATTTTTATTTTATTTATTTTTTTTTTCACAAGCAGTGCAGGCACGTCCTGAGAAAGCCTTGTTGCTGTCGGGACGTTAAGCAATGTACAATCAATCAATCAATCTTCTGCAGTAAAATTTATTTTAGAAAAATCAATATGACTCCCAGTGACAAGCAAAGTTACCACAGGTGCAAGATAATTGCCAAACTTGTAAAACATGATGCATGCTAATTTACCAATTGTACTTGAAACAATAGGGTTGCTTTCAAGGTCGTGTAATAGACTGTCAGTGTCTACCGGTAGGAAGTGACTTACAGCTTTTGTGTATAGACATACAAGTGATCGACTTAAATCACGAGTCATTAGTGAAGCGATGTGATTTTCATATTTAGAATGTAGTTTAATTAATTCGTCGGGTGAGAGGGATTCTATATCTTCTATCATGTATTGTTTTCCAAGATAAGTTTTAGACTTATCTGAAACAATTACAGACAAAAGACACTGTTTTTTAGAGTCTAAGTCTTTGTTTTCTACAGCATTGATATCGTTTAGAAGTAGTAATTCATCCGGATTCATTTTATAATAAAAAATATTAATTTTATGACTTTAATTAAAGTCAGTAAACTACGCATTTCAGAATGAACACGCATACATCGTTGATATACTATTTAGCTCGGGTGTTGAGGTCAATGCTTATAGAGAAGGAAGAATGTGTCTTACAAAAAACCAAATTTATTTATGCCGCATTGACAAACTTGCGTTTATTTGAAATCACTGGGGTAAATTAAAGATGGGTGGTGGTCGCGTAGTGAATGGAGGGGACATTGTCAAAATGTTGCGATTTTTGTGATCAATGCGGCATAAATAAATTTGGTGCTTTTGTAAGACACATTCTTCCTTCTCTGTCTGTTATATTAAGCTAATCTTTTCCCAGCCTCTATTCGACCTGGACTTTTAACCTTAGTCACCGTTTGAACTTGTGTCAAGACAGGACTCTGATGTGGAGTCATCTGGGTCTCGTCCATTTTCTTCTAATTTAAAATTTATTTTAGAAAAATCAATATGACTACTAGTAACAAGTAAGGTTACCACAGGTGCAAGGCAATTCCCAAACTTGTAAAACATAAGGCATGCTAATTTGCCTATTGAACTTGAAACTATGGGGTTGCTTTCTAGATCATGTGAAAGGCTGTCACTATCAACAGGTAGGAAGTGACTCACAGCTTTTGTGTATAGGCAGACAAGAGATCGACTCAAATCACGTGTCATTAGTGAACTAATGTGATTTTCATATTTTGAATGTAGTTTGATTAGCTCGTCAGTGGTGAGAGATTCTATGTCTTCTGTCATGTATTGTTTATGAAGAAAAGCTTTTGATTTTCCAAAAACAACAACAGAGAGAAGGCTTTGTTTAAATTTTAGAGTCTAAATCTTTGTTCTCTACAGCACAGATATCGTTTAAAAGTAGCAATTCGTCTTGATTCATTTTATAATGTAACATAATTTGTTTAAAGAAGTCAATGACAGCATTAATTATTTAGGTGGGGGTGGGGGATCTGGCTTAATAATCGCGGGTTGACAGCTGATAAAAAAATGTGGCTTAAATGATTCTTGGAATGGTACGAGTACAGCTAGGCAATTAAGGCAGTGGTGGTAAGTGCTGGCGTGGGTTTGTCTAATTACCGAGAGGATTAAATAAATCCATCGATTATGGGAGGGGTGGGCATCAAGTGTCAGTTTATCTATCTCTTCACATGACATTAGTCTCTTTCACTCTCTCTTGCTGAAAATCATGTGACATCATGCTTCTTACACAACAGAGGAAGAGAATGGGTTTGCTGTAGCAATGTGAAATTGTGTTGACCAATGAGACTTTGACACCTGGGTAGATTTGTGACCATGAGAATCTACTCCAGGTGGATTCTCGCCTGCATAGATTTGGGCTGGGTGGGTTGGGTTGTTTCGTGCTGGGTCGATTTTTACCTCAACATAGCTAAGTTGATGCCTTCATCTATAAAAGCAGTGTACCAGATTTTAACCTCTGATATGCTGCCACTGATACTGTTTACAGTACTGGTGGCTGCATACACAAGGGGGGTTTAGTGTATAAACAATAGATGTTGGGAAATCAGAAGTAGGTCAAAAGTGCATGTATTTCGACGAAAACCGTGGATTAAAAGCCCAAACAAACATGCGACATTACATGTATTTCCAGGTTTTTAATCCACTGTTTTTGTCGCAACACATGCAATTTTGACCTACGTCTGATTTCTGGAAATCATCTATTACTTTCACTGTGTGTCATCTGTTTGTTGAAAGGGCCCCATTTCCTCCTACCTGTGTGGTCGCTATGGATTTCCTGCAGACTGTAAGGTGGTGGCTTTCACCGGAGATAATCCAAGTGAGTGAATAGCTGTAGAATGGAGGTTGTCTCTGAATCAGAATTACATCAGAATTCAGTCATGTCGTGTATAGCAAGGAGGAGTATAACTCAGGCATGCAGCTAGACATTTCCACAGATGGGTCAAATGTCCTTGGTTTGCCAACATGAATACGACATTGTTCAGTGTTTCCAATGACTCGAATGATGTCGCATTTCTTTTGCTCAGGGTGGAGAACTCTCCTCGGATCCGCGATTTTCTGAGGAAAGATAGCGTCACTTCCGAGAAAATGAAATAGAATTCCAAGAAAAATTCGCGAAACACATTTTATCAAAGTCTTGACCCGAGTTTAAAAAATAGGACGAGTTCAGGTCTGTGTCCAGCTTTTACTTTATCATCACTGAACGTGGCGCCCTCGAGTGTAACATTGTATGCACTGCCCAATATAAGTATAAGGCTTACTCACAGGACTTCCGTTTTAGTGCGTCTGTGCGTCTCTCGCACACTAAAACTCAATCACGTACTGAAAATGTAACTAAGGGGTAGTCAGACGCACTAAATTCAGTGCATCTGCGTCCGAGACACATCATCCTTGCGCTGGTCAAAGTCAGTCACAGTGGGCCCACTTCGGCCGACTTCGGCCTGATAACCTTTTGCATTTTAATTATGCTTCGACGGTGTGGGATGGCTGCAGAGATTTAAAAAGACTGAATTCCTTACACAGACGAGCAACGAAATTAATTTTACCCGATCCTACATTGACAACAGATGATAAGATTCACAAAGTGGGACTTCTTTCTCTCAAGAATCAGTTTGCATTCAACAAAGGTGTTCTTTTGTTCAAGATTCAGAATAACAACACACCAGAATATCTAAGCCAGCTGCTAGTCCAGGCCCAGTCCCGCTATGGCGATATGAAAAGCCTGTATGTAGTACCCAAAACCAGAATAGACTTATTTAAAGCCAGTCTAGCATTCTCAGGGGCGACTTTGTGGAATTCTCTTCCAACCCGCATGAAGACCACTCCAACGGTATCATGTTTCAAGAAAAGTCTTTTTAAACATTTATCTTCGCAGCCATAACTATCTGCACACTTTGCTTTCTATACGTAGATATCATTGTTAGTAAGTACCCACTCTACTGCTGTGTGTGTATAGTGCTGCTGTGTGTGTGTGTGTGTGTGTTTCTTTTTTTTTTTTTTTCCTTACCATTGCTCTCCCTCCCCCAACACACCCATAGGTGTTGGTCATATACATGTAATAATGTAATGTAATTGTTGTCACGGCAGTTCACCCTTCTCTGAATTCCTCTGTTTAGTTGGGCTCTGTGCCAGCCGTGACCCACTTCACTGATAAGTGCACGCGGGTCATAGCAGGCTCAGCCTAGCTGCTGGCGGGAAGCGTTGCGCTCTTTGTTCCCTGTTGAAGTCTGTCAGGCATGTGATAAGTTTAGCCTGTTTATAACTTATTATTACCATGGCTACAAAGTTGCAATCGTAAATTATGTAACACTATGCTTGAAATTGTCCTCTTCAAGCTCATATAAGTTTGGTTTGAAGAACCTCTTTGAATTCTGTGCTTATTACTTGATTACAACGTGTGTAGTTTGAGGAACTGTCCTTCCGCTGTAGACAGTGTGTGTGTGTAAACGACTTGTTTTCTGTGCCGGATGTATCACTCCAATGTGTGCCCTTATCTGATGCATATATGTAAAGTATAGCTTGTTAAAGCCATGGAGAATGAACATTCCTTTCCAAGACATTTGGAAGCCGTGAATTCTTTGTGTAGACTGTGGTAGAAGGTCTAGGCGAGAAGTCAAAGACCAAAACAAACCCGTGTTTTTGTGCAATAAATACACTAGTGATATATTTTCGTGTTACAACATTGATGTGCTCAATGACCAGGAAGGGAAGCATTCTAAATCAATTTGTTGCTTGTGTCACACAACAGAAGCTTAGAATCCTTCTGACAGAGCATTTGGCTTTGGTTTCTCCACATTTTCATCAGGTATTCACAGACTGCCACTCCAAAAAATGAAACTGATCGGCCTATCAAGTTTAGACACAGCATCATAGTGACCCTGTAGACGCACTCATTTTAAGCCATTTTAATGTGACACTAAGCCGGAACTGAATCTCTTAACAGCAAACAGTAAACCTCTGCTTTGTGTATTGTTTTTAAACTGTGTTAAAATTGTGATATTGTTAAAAACATTGACTGTATCGGTGAAATTTGCATACTTCATGTCGGCACGCTCTGAATGGATTACCGTTTTCACTTGGCCCACCAAACCGGCTTTAGCAGGACTCAGGTTTGTGGTTTTGAAGATTTTTAGCATGGGATATGCGAGTTAAGACATCTGTTGACAGCACTGACTTTGTCTGAACTTTCCAGCAACTTTTGTTTTTGAACAGTGATGTGATAAAAAGTTTGATAAACTAACGGAAGGCTGCATCTAATCCGTCTAGTGATACTTTGAGCCAGTGCATGACAAACATCCACTCAGATTACCCCAGCATGTTTGGTGTCCAAAGATAGTACAATTTCACCTCTACAAGATGACGTATGTTCAAATAATCACTCACAACTGCAGGTGAATTAATTCCGGTATACAGACAACATATGTAATTTACAGCTTATTCGCTGTATGCAGGAGAGGCTAAGAGCTAATCGGGGTCAAGCACAGTAGTACTGTAAACAAAGACGGCTGCTGTGCTATTCGTATCCCCAGCGGAAGTGAGACCGCATAGCCTGATAGCTGGTGCCTTATCAGTGATGGTATTTAGCTCACTGATACCAAGGGGAAGGAGGCTGCCATCTCAGTGCTCCCGCAAAGCCGATCTCTTAAGTGAGCTGGCTCGTGCCAGCGGGCATAGAGCTGAAAACTATAGAGCATAGGCTAAACTGCCGTGTTGTGTTTGTCTGTAGATGTAGCAATGGCAGATTTGAAAAATGGCGTTGCCTCTGGCATTGTTAATATCTTTACCATTGTAAAATAAAGATTCATTGATTCATTGCACACTGGGATGTGAGTAGACAGAGGTGCTTTCGGCTCACGCTGCTGTGGATAGCCGAACGTATGGTGCATTCTGCATAAAAAATGTATTTTTCTTTAAAATGTATTTTTTCGAAAAATACTTACTGATGACATTACGGTATGTAATGGTTCTTAGCTAGACTAATTTTAGCCAAAATTGTTGTGTACGAATAATGCAGTGTTGGCAGGTGAGGGGCGCCATAGCCTAGGCAGTAACCCGAGTAGCCTCCCTTCCATCCCATCCGGCCATGCGCCCAGCAGAAGCTCACCAGTCAGTTTCTTAGCGGACCAGCGGCAAGCAGGGCAGGTGGGAGGGTCCTTCGAGTAATGTCATCGGTAAGTATTTTTCAAAAAAATACATTTTAAAGAAAAATACATTTGTTTTCTCAAAACACATTACCAATGACATTACGGTATGGAAGAATCCCGAAGAGGAGGCGGGTGCCGCTATAACGCCCCTAATCCTCAAATACTGGTCACTAGGCCAGCCCTCCCTAAGCAACCTCCCGATAATTTTAGCTAAGATACCTACGGCGCCCAGGGCGCCGGGAGGGAGTGTTGCGCCGACACAAAGTCTCCCACCAGCGAAGGTTCTGGCGCTGGCTGGAGAGGTCCCTCAGGTAGAAGCGGGCGAAGGTAGTCTCTGCTCGCCATCCTACGGCCGCCACAATGTCTTAGACAGCACAGTTGCGGTCGAATGCAAGGCACCATTCCATACCGTAATGTCATCGGTAATGTGTTTTGAGGAAACAATAACAACATGACGGTAACTCTCAAATCAGTCTTAGTATTTTCAAATTGTTAAAGGGGCACAGCCGAGCATTTTGAAGGCTTCAGTTGGCAAAAAGCTTTTGCTGGGATTCAGTATACATGCCCACTTAGACAATGACCACCCTGTTGTCCCACCAAATGCTTTCTTTGCTCCGTTCAAAGTGAAAAAAGGTCTACCGAAATCTTTTGAGGGATGCGTGATGTGACGAAGCTCTATGCCCGTGCATAACGTTCACACAGGGTTTATGCATTGTGCTGTCATGTCAGCGGTATTTTTTGTAACAGATATTCCGTGTATGCACGAGGTTCCGTCCGATTGCGAGGTCAATGATCCACACGGAGTTTTAATGGCGCAGCTCAGCCAAACAGATCTCAGGAGTAGTTAGTACGTGCAATTCTGTCAGTGAGGACGGATGTATGTCGGATACACTAGCCATGTTCCAAGACTCTGAAACCTACATTTCAGGTACGTTTTTATATGTATTATCAACAGCTAGTGAGCTAAAGGTAGTATGCGTTGGTAAGATTTATTTTGGTTGTGTAGCATTGATTTGGTTCAGTTTTGTCAGTTTAGAATTTGTTGAGATGACCGGGGATTTTTCTATATAGTTATTTACCGGGATGGATAACTAAGGAATGTGATGTGTATATGCCTAGGTTGTTTACAAAGGTAGTATGTGGGTGTGTTAAGTATAATCTTTTCCAATGTACGAACTGGTATATAGCGCGTGTTATAGTTTTTTTCAGTGTAGTGACCGAGTTATGGTGTGTTGCGAATCTAGTCTGTGTTATGAAGCACGAGTGTGTGAATGAAAGTGTAGATTTATTTGTATCAGCCAGGTTACGTAATGTACCTCATATCATCCAATATGTGTGTGTTAAGCAAGTGTTATGACATTAGAACTTTATTGTACAGAGTTCTTGTGCGGAGCGAGGGACTTGTCGCCGAGCCATCACAGTCAAGTGAGGCTGCCGCTGGAGGAACGTGTCGTGAGGACATTAACTGCTCGGGGAGCGAGAGACTTGGTGCCAAGACATCAAAGTCAACAGAGGCTGCGCTAGAGGAGTATGTCGATAGGACGTCCACAGTTGGGGAACGTGGGACAGCTTCAGGAACGCGTGACAAAAGAAACTACACGCCAAGACGGACGTGTGAACGTTACAGAGTGATAACACCAGTTGAGCAGGTTGGATAATGAGGACAGTTTACCTAACCTGGCTTTTACTATATTGTGTGTGGATGTGAGGGTGATGTGCTAGTGTTGAGAATTGTGTATCTTGTGAAGAGTATTTTTGAGTTTACGTTTTGTTAGTTAGGACTATAAATGGGGCCACAGAGAAAAAAAAAATGATGTTTTGTGTTTATACTACATGAATGCGTCCGACTGAGAGTTAGCATTATTGTGTATGTGCCTGTTGGGTTTGGTGAATGTCTGCATGCGTTACATGTAAAAGATTCCTTCTGGTAGGTGATGTTAGCTGACGTCATAACTATTCTATGCGACCTTAGGTCATCTGCATAATTATAAACAGAGACAAGATGGCGGATGAACCAGCGAAGAAAAAAAAAAGTATCATCGAGTCGTTTATCATTTATCTCTTTGGCAGCATGATTTTTTAACCTGTTTTATCATATAGTTATGGTGTTATGAGCTAGTTATCACATTTATGCTGCATAGATCTGAAAACTATGGTGTGTGCCAAAGTTGCACGTAGCTGGTCGTAACATTTTTTTTTCTCAGTACTCAGTCTTCACTCGATTCAGAGAGGTTGTGTTTCTGCTGCGAGGGTGCATTTGTTGTTTCCAGTGATGCTTTATGTAGACCTCGATGTGTGAGATGTGAAATTGATCGCAGTGCAGAAAGTGGGTATAAATACCAATGTTCTGTTTCAATGATGGAAGACGGTGCGTGTTTCCGAGGGATCAAAGGTCAAACTAGGTACAGTGGTCTCGCTTTGCGAGTGCCACATGCACACCCTCGGTGCACTAAGCACGATCGTTACTAGTGCAATACTAGCAGATTGAGCGAAACCCGCATTGTGATTTTGACAGCATAGCGATTACGGAAGGTTATTCTAAAAATTACGCCAAAAGGATGCCAGAGAACATCAGTAGACATGTACACTGACACATGTGTACATCACACAAATGACATTGTGATACGCAGCCGGTATTGTGATAGTCATCCAGCTTCTGCCTTGTGACATGGGCTCGTAAATATGCACATTAATTAAAAACGAGGCCAATGCAGGCTATAATCCGCAATTTGGGTACAAAAACAACACCCTCCAAACGATGAATTTCGACATTTGACATTGTATTCAGATCATAAAGCTCTAAGATAATATACAAAGGACTCATACACATACTGTCAGCAGTATCTGTTGCAGACAGTTTCTGACTGTGTTGAGATGCTTGATCTTGACTTACCCTATCTGACTTTGACGAGGAGAAACACATTTAACTTATCCGAAGTTCGACGTAAGCGAGTCTAAGTTTTCTATTGTAAAATTAGTCAGCTTTGGCCAGAAAATTAGCAACTTTGGTCACCAATTTTTGTGTGTGTTCGATTTAAGCATTTTTCCATGGGACTGTATTCACTTTTGCTTGTTTAATAATAAAAATACATAAATCCTATACTTTTAGACAGTTTGCAGGAAAGTGTCATTATCATTACATCATTACATATTACTGATAGGGAATCCAATAAAAATTTTAAAAAAAATTTTTGAATGACATGATTTGTAGATGAGTGCATGATTGTGTATTGATCAGTATCTTAGGTAATGTGTTGGGGTTTTTTGTTTTTGTTTTGTTGTTCTTGTAATTAATAACTTGTGTAATTAGTTCCTGTGAAGCACCTGGACTATTGGTGTGTGAGGTTAGGCTCTATACAAATACTCATTGTTACTATTATTATATTTATTATTATAATTCTGATTTTTTTCCAGTTATTATTATTATTATTATTATTATTATTATTATTATTATTATTTTATTCTGATTATTCACTTTTTTCTACAAAGGTATTTTGATTGTTTTTTTTTTTTCAGGCTCCCTGGCGGGTCTGGCCCCAAAACAGGGGGATGTCATTGTAAGTGTTATTGTAGCTGTTATGACAATGAACCCTCATTAGTTCAGGAGGCAAATGAGCCATGATAGTTTGAGGGTGGTGCAAGAATAATTCACAGTACCGTTTGCTGCATATACAAAAAAGGTTAAACAGGTAAATGTGCTTAACGCTTACAGCCCCGACACCCTACAGCAGGTGATGGATCAACCATGATAATTCAAGGGTAATGCCAGATTAGCTTGGCGCCTGATGGCGCCAAGCTAATCTGCCACTGCCCTTGAATTATTGTCGATCCTTCTTGTGAAACTGGTACATGGTCATCAGGAACAGGGGCCTAAAGGTTAAATGGGTTAATTTCCTACCTTGCGTTGCTTGCAGGTAAGCCTGGGGACGAGTGACACAGTCTTCCTATGGTTAGAGACACCCACACCCAAACTGGAGGGACATATTCTGGCCAACCCCGTGCAGACGTCGGACTACATGGCACTTCTGTGGTGAGCGGGATTGTCGTTGTTCATAGTCTTGCAGGCCGCGGCCAAATACACTCGCCAGTCACCATATTTATTAGCTAACAAGGTGCCAAAAGGCCCACCTTTTTAGTTGCGATGTCCGCAGGTTGTGTAAAGTAGAGGTTTTTTTTTAATGTGGTCTGCACTTCTGAAAAAAAACACTGTTATATTCAGTTTTTGTCACCAGTATGTTGATGTTGTTGATATGCAACTTGGCGACTAAAAATTGTGTGTTTTCAACAAAAACACCAAAAGAAAATGTGACGTTTTGGTGAGAATATGTGATTCAAGGCTTGCTTCACAAGGCAGTTTGGAGGTTTTCGTGTTGTGCTACAGGTACGAGGTTTTGTCAGAAAATGAGGCAACTGCATCGCAACATGATTTCACACCAACATGTCACTCACCAGGTTGCATGTGAACACAAGCGATATCCGACTGTCATAAGCAAAGTCAATTGTATTCATTTTGAAAGTTTTAGCTGTACCTTAAGTCATAATTGCAATATTTTGTTTATTTTATCTGTCCTAGCTTCAAGAACGGTTCCCTGACACGTGAGAGAATTCGAGACGAACGGTGCAGAGGGTCGTGGCAAAAGTTTGACGAGCATCTGAAATCCACACCCATGGGCAATAACGGCCAGATAGGTATCGTACATTTCTTGAGCAATTTGAATATTGACCACTTTTCTGCCAGCAGCTAGAAACACACATGTCTCCTAGTCTGAAACTGTGATGGCTTTTCTACCTAATAATCCTGTATTGCTGAGGTGCACGCATGTGATGAAGGCAAGCAAGAGACATAGATTCTCATGAGCCCCCGCATTGCGCGGCTCATGAGGATCTATGCCTCTTGCAGTTTGGTGCTGTTCTCGATGTTCATCAGTGAAGGGGATTAAATACATACCTTGAACACAAGATATCAAGGATATCAGAGATATCAAAGATATCAAGGATGGATTTTGTTTCCTCAAAATACATTATCGATGGCATTACTATGTGGAAGATGCACTTAGCTTGACAACTTCAGCCTAAGAATCTGTTGTGTATACATACCATGGCATCATCATATCATCATCTTCATCCTCATCATCATGCAAAATGAGACATACACAACCAGGGAGGCGACTCTAGGGAGCCGTTATCAAGGAACCCTGAGTAGCCTTCCTTCCCTCCCCATCCGGGCATGTGTGTAGTGGTGCCATGCCAGTCGACCGCTTAGCTTTGAAGTGGTAGGGTGTTTTCCTACTCGTGCTCAGCCTTGGATACCCTTGGATGCCCTTGGATACTTGAGCCTGTTGTGCTTTCGTTTGGATTACGTGGTATGTTGTGCCTCACCTCGGACTACCTGTGGTTCGCGTACGGACTACCTGTGGGCCCTTGGTTGGTGGTTCTCCTTGCTTACCTTCCGTTGCTCTGGATATTGCCAGGTAAGGTCTCGGGGCATGCCTTGGACGGCCAGGTTCCTTGACTGGCCGTCGTATTCCTTGGATAGTGGCTGACTCGTTCTCTGCACTGCGGAACTTGTTGTGAGTTTTCATTCACGTGGCCCGTCGCTACTACAGGCCACGTGCTGTTGCTTCTCATGTGCGCCGCTTTCTGTTGCAGTGTGCAGTTACGTACTTGTCGTTGGCGTAAGGGGTTTCAGTGGCCGACGGATTCCCACACCTTGTGTCTCCCTTGTTCGGGCTGCTCCTTCGCACGACCGTGTGAGAGATGCGCTTCATGGAAGGAGGAACGTTGGTCACAGTTGTGGGAGTTTTGCCGGCGTGACCACCCGTTTGCCTCCCGGGAACCTCCTCACCCGGCGGCCTTCCTGCCCCCTCGACGGGCGACCTCAGACATTGTGGGGCTTGCCTCCTGCCGCGCCACGCCTGGCTTGGCCCCCACGACCGTGCACCCCCTGGCTGGTCCTCTTTGCCGAACTGCGGCGGCTTCGCTTGGCCCTCGGGGCCTCCGGACCACGGGCCGTTGGTTCAAACGGAGGTGCGCTCGCTTCGACGCTCTCGCTCCCCGTCGGTCTCTGTGTCTCGTTCCCCGGGCCGCTCTACCCCTTGGTCCAGGTCCCTCGCTGCTCGCAGCCAGATGTCACGAGACCAGTGGGACCCCGCCTGTCTACAGCGCAGAGCGGAGGCCTGCGATCAGCGGGACCCACACTGTCTTTAGCTCGTCGGCTTCCCGCAACTGACGTCGGCCTGCTGGTTTACAGCACAGTGCAGATGCTGGTGACTGACGGGACCCTGACTGGCTACAGCACAGGTCGGTTTCCCGAGACCGACGGCCGCCTGCCAGTCTATGGCACAGAGCAGATGCCAGTGAGCAACGGGACCCTGCCTGGCTACAGCACAGGTCAGCTTCCCGATACCAATGGCACCCTGCCTAGCTACAGCGCAGTACGGCTGTCAGCGACCAGCGGGACCCAGACTGTCCTCAGCACAGGTCAGTGTCCTGGGATCAGCACCCTTTAGGGCGCCGCCAGGATCGGCGTGTTTCCTCAAGTGTCGTCCTTTCCCGCCTTGTGTGCCTTCGTAGTCGCTATCGGATGCCCCCCTGCGCTCCCCATGCTGGAGGCCAGCCCCCAAGGACGCCGACGACGCGCTTAGTCTCCACCCGGAGGACTTGGCGTCTGCGCTCTTTTTGCCCGATGCCCCCGGCTGAGACTGGCCCTTGTCCCCTCGCTCTCAGTCCTAGGGCAGTGCCCGGTCTCGCTCTTCCTCGCGCAGTCCTTCCCCTGCGTCGGCCTCCCTCGCGGGCTCGGAGACCAGTCGAGCCCTTGAGACGGCTGTTCAAGGCCTCCCATTTAGTTTTGAGGCACACGCGCGTGCGACGCCTTACGATAAGGAGCCGCACAGTGTATCTGCCGGCTGGCAGCACAGAGCTGAGCGCAATCTGTTACGGTTGTGCAACTATAGTCACGCTATTCTTGTCACTGTTTTACGCGAGCTTGCTATGTGCGTACACGTTCAGCGCTGACCGTGTACTGCACAGGATACATTTTAATGGTTCCGGTCATTTACGGCATGTTGTTTAAGCTGTACTGAACGTATGTTGTATTTATGACATATACTTAAAAGCTAAGAAAATGAGCTTTCTGTTGACACTAATGAAGATGAGCAATGCATGCAAGGGACTAGAAGACAGGCAACGGGCGTGCAGTTTACCGTGAAGACAACGCAAATCTGTTGCAAATTACGCGTTTTTCAACTGTTTTAACGCATGCAAAGTACTTTTGCGAAAAATTATGGTTCAAGCCAGCAATCCTTGTATACAGCCACTACGATAAGCACTGCTCAAAATGTCTAATAGATTTACCTTGCGATGGGATGGTCCTGAAATGGGATGATGCGTCATTGGTAATCCAGTGTTAGACAGACGGAAAGTTCTTGGGTCAAAGTAATCTCCACATGTAGTTGATTTCGGAGGCAGTGGAGGCAGTGAAATTGTTCCAAATAATTCAAAGTTCATATGCAGCGTTAGCGGCAGTGTCAGTTGCACACTTTGTATAGGTTATGTTGTCTTTAGCATTCCACTAAATCTTATAAAATCGGAAGAGCAATCCACTTTACTAACAAATCGGATGAGACACCGACCACAGTGAAAAACACTCTTAATGGTAATCAAATGGCTATTTTGACTAGGCGTAAATCAGATTAACACAACAGTACAGGCTAAAATGTTTCAGTCTCAAAACAGTTTATTTCACAGATACTTTTTTTTTCTGTGTGTACTTGGTACCGGCGGCTCTCTACACATTCCTTTCGGATAGTGTCTGTCTTCTTCATCTTTACATACGTCAATACCATGAAAAGCAGAAAGATCATCTACATAATCAACGCACAGTTTAAAGTCTGTCTTTTCTTTGCCTTTCAAGTTACTCGCTCTGCACAAATCCTGCACAAACTGCTCAATCGTTCCATGTGGTTTGAATAGAAATATTGTGTGTCAGACTCCATATTAAACGCCGGCGAACTACACTCGCATGCTGGTCTATAAAACTGTCTATAAAAATCACAGGTAAATCTATCCAGTAAAAGAAAAGCACTTACTTGTTGTCCTATGTTACACTAACACATATGACTCATTGAAAATCCAAACAAAAGTATTTTAAAAGCATAGTAAAGCTTTAAAGCCAGCGCAAATTTGGCACTCTACCCACATAAAATAGTAAGCGTAAAGAAGGCTGTACCAGATGCCCATCGCAATGCACTGTAACTAGGTCACCTCGCCACCTGATAAGCTAAATGGGTGGGTTTGCAGAAGAACTGAACAGCCGTGTTGACCACCCGTCTCGCCTGATTGCCCGTTTCCTGCCTCCGGACATCTGCCCTCCATCCCTGCCGATGAAGAGGAAGGCCTCCGCTCTTGTGGATGCGCCATGTCTGACCAAGAAGTTTAAGTCCCTCCCTCAAACCCCCGGGTTTCGGGACTTGACAGAGGCGTTCATTGCCCAGCTCCAGCAAGGTTGGCAGTCGGAAAAGGGTTTCTTCTCAGACACGCGTTGGCCGGCGGGCGTCGATATTAGGTTCCAGCAGAACAGGTACTCGGGTCACTCTCAGTCGTTCATCTGCCCTCTTCCTCCAGGGGACTCGGCCGCTGAGACGCTGCTTGGAGGCCGGCGAGCCCTACGGTGTTGAATCCCCTTCAGGCTCATCAACATGGCGACCTTGATCTGTAACTTCCTGGCCTGCATGGGCTTTTGGGAACTGGCGACACAGGCCGTGCTCCACTGCGTGGAGAGTCCCTGAAGCGCCTGACGTGAGTCCCCGGCGTGACATCCAAGCCTTGGTGGTCGCAGCCAACCGAGCGGCTTACCATGCTTCCACCAACGCCCTCGCTGCGGCCACGAACTGTGACCATATGCGCCGGGATGCCTTGTTGGATCAGTGCCCTCTCCTCCCTGCATCCGCCCGCTTCCAGCTCCGCCGAGCGCCGATCGCGGGACCCCTTCTCTTCGGCCCCACATGGCAGGCAGTGCAGGAAGCCTCCAAGGACTCCTGGCTGACTGCCCTTAGGACCCCCTCCGCTCGCTTTCAGGCCTCCTGTAGGGCGGTGTGTTGTGCCCTGCAGTTCTTCAGACCCTACCCCTGGCCTGTCCTCAGGACTGCCCTAGGCCCCCTGGCCGTCCTCCCTCCACTCGCCCTCGAGCCCCCTGTGGCCACTGCCCCCGCCTGGTCCAGGCCCGCCCGCAGAGTCGGGCGGGGCAGGGCCTGCTGACTCTATCCCTCCCTCGCCCCCCACCGACCCCTGTAGAGCTCCCAGTCGGCGGGCGGCTGGCCCTGCACAGCGACGAGTGGTGGTCGCTGCTGCCAGATGACCCTTGGGTGCTCGCTACCATTTCAGAGGGCCTGCAGATTTCCTTCCGGCTTCCCCCTCCGCTTCGCTGCACTCCTGTCTGGACACGTGTCCCTGCCGACCAGCTCAAGGCGGATGCTCTGCGGGACGAGATCGCGGCCTTGCTCCTCAATTCCACAATGGAGGTGCACGCGCAGCATGATTCCCCAGCCTTTTACAGCCGCCTTTTCCTGATGCTGAAGCTGGGCGGCCGGTGACACCGTATCATCGACCTGTCCGCGCTCAACAAATTCATCTCCGCTCCCTCATTTCGGATGGAGACGGCGCGGACCCTTCTTCTCGAACGCTGTCACACTTGGAGTTTGGCTCTCAAAATGAAATCTGTGGTCTTCTGTAGCACCTCCACAGGCCCGTACAATTTCTCTTGTAGAGTGGCAGGCTTCGTGGGACCCCTTCTCTCCTCCCTCAGCAGCTGGTGGTTCCCACAGTCCTGGAGGATGTGCTCTGTGGTCTGCTCTGCTTCTCCACAAGGGCACAGGGGAGATGGCACGAGGTGGAAGCGTCTGTGCAGGTGGAGTCGGTTGTGCCCGGTCCTCAGACGGAAGATGGTCACCTGCTCTTGTCTGGACAGCTGATGGTAACTGCCTAGGGGCCGTTGTGGTGGTCTGTACACATACTTAATGATGGTCTTCATTTCTGTGAAGCTGACTCCATTTTCATCTTGTTCTTTCTCTGCGCCCACTTTTGCCATTCATTCAGCTTCTGCCATAGATGCCACAGTGTGAAAGGATCCACTGCAGCACCAGTCTGGTGCACTTGATGTTTTGCAGTGCCTCTTGTAGACATGGCAGTTTGCTTGTTGTTGCTGCCTCAAGGACAGACATAGCATCAGTCAGGAAGACAATCTGGGCATCAGGGTCTGCAGTGCCAATAAGGGTGTTTGCAGCGCGGACCAGGGCTTCCACCTCAGCTCTGTAATTTGTGCAGTGAAGGCCTGTTGGTACTGCCTCTGCCATTTTCTGTTTGGGTACTGAATGTACACCCCAGCCCCTCCATTCTGAACTTGTTGCTGCCTCAAGGACAGACATAGCATCAGTCAGGAAGACAATCTGGGCATCAGGGTCTGCAGTGCCAATAAGGGTGTTTGCAGCGCGGACCAGGGCTTCCACCTCAGCTCTGTAATTTGTGCAGTGAAGGCCTGTTGGTACTGCCTCTGCCATTTTCTGTTTGGGTACTGAATGTACACCCCAGCCCCTCCATTCTGAAATGCATCTGTGGCTGATCCATCAGTGTATGCCCGTATCCATGCTTCCTGGGGATACTTTTCTTCGAGCATGGCCAGTGTCAGGACTTTCTTGCTCACAGTGCTGTGCTCATCTTTGGTGGTGATGTAGGATACCGTCAAAGAGATGGTAATGTTTTCTGGCTTACTTTCCCAGGTTGGAAGGTCGCTAGCGGGATTCAGAGCCTCTACCTGCGCAAGACGCTTTGCCTGGTGTTTTCTCTGCAGTGCTCTCATCTCCTTCACAAATCTTCTTTTCAGTCTCCCTGAGGTTGGTTGTTTCATCCTTGTGTTCATAGGATGGTCTTTGAAAGACTTGACCTTTGTGGACTGTATCAAGGCTTTGCAATCTCTTCTCATGCGCAGGGGTGGGATGCCTGTTGTCTCTTCCATCTTTTCAATTGGTGTGGATCTCATTGTGCCGGTGATGATACGCAGTGCCTGGTTTTGACCTCTGTCAATGGTGTGCTGGTGTGACTGGGCTGCCGTCAACCATGAATTGGATCTGTACTCAAGGTGTGGTCTCACTGTGCCTTGATATACATTTTTTAGGATCTTTTCATTGGCTCCCCATTGTGTTCCAGCCAGCTTCCTCATGATGTTCAGCTTTCTTCTAGCTTTCGCTTCTGCGTTCCAGATGTGTGGCTTCCACGTCAGCCTCTTGTCAAGGGTGACTCCCAGGTATGTCTGTTGGTCTTCATACCGCAGTGAGGTGTTGCCCAGTGTTAGGTTGCCAGCCTTTGCTTTGTTGGAGAGAGAGAAGAGTGTGGCTGATGATTTTTCTGTGTTGATGGTCACACAGCAGTTGTTGGCCCAGTATGTCAGCCTGTCCAGGGCTAGCTGCATCCTGTATGTAGCAGTTGTTGCATACTCTTCTGTGCACCAGAGTACCAGATCATCTGCGTACAGGGCTGCGTGGACTCCTTTTGGTAGCTCTGGCACAAGGTCGTTGATGAAGAGTATAAACAGGGTCGGTGACAGGACTCCCCCTTGTGGCACCCCCTGACGCAGCAGCACTTTTTGGCCACAGTACCCATCCACTGTCACACGGGCTCTGTAATTGTGCAGGTATGACTTGGTCCACCGGTACATGTTCCCTTGAATGCCATTGCAAAGGAGTTTCACAAAGAGACCATCCTTCCACACCTTGTCGAAAGCCTTCTGTAGGTCAATGAAGGCAGCTAATGTCACCTTCTGATCTTGAAAGGCATCTTCTATGACCTGTGCAAGGTGTGTTGTCTGGTCTTCTGTACTCTTGTAGCTTCTAAAGCCGGCTTGCTCTGGCACAATAATGCTCTCGGAGTCCAGGTACCATGGTCTTGCACACACAACTTGTCAGGCTGATGGGGTGATAACTCAGGGCTTTGGACTTATTCTTCCCTTTCTTCAAAATTGGGATCATTCTGGTTCCTTCCAGCACTGGGGTACCTGTCCTTCTCTCCAGCTGTGGTTAAAGATGTCCAGTAGCTTCATTAAGGCAGTGTTGCCAAGGTGTTGTAACATCTCGTTTGAGATGCTGTCTGGACCTGGAGATTTTTTCTTCTTCAGCTGTTTGATGGCCATCTTCAGTTCTGGAAGGGTGATGTCCTTCCGCTCCAGCGCCACCTCCTTGCCCATTGGCACCCGTCCTCCCGCAACCTCACGGCTCCAGTCTCTGTCCTCCCGCTCGTCCAGGCCCACCTCCAGCGATGAGCGGACCCCGCCTGGCTTGTCTTGGGAGTCCCCCTCTGCTCTCCCCCGTCGCGGCTCTCCCTCTGCATCAATGCCATCTGGTCGGGTTGGGGCGCGCACCTCCTGCCAGATGTCTCTGCCGCCTCAGGCCCGTGGCCCCCTGATCTCTGGGACAGGCACATCAATTGGCCAGAGTTAAAGGCAGTGTGGTTGGCCCTCGACCATTGGCAGTCTTGTCTTCTCCACCAAGAGGTCCTGGTCATGTCCGACAACGCGACGGTCGTCGCGTACATCCAGAAGCAGGGGGGCACCCGCTCCCCGACCCTCTGCATGCTCCTTTACCAGCTGCTCCTGTGATGCAGGGACCGCGGCATCTCGCTCCGGGTTCGCCACATTCCAGGCCACCTGAACGTCCTCGCGGACTCCCTCTCGCAGAAAGGTCAGCTCCTGCACACTGAGTGGTCGCTGAGTCCGGAGATCTTCCGAATGATTTGCGCACACTGGGAGACCCCGATGATCGACCTGTTCACGACTCGGTTGAACAGACGACTGCCCATCTTTGTCTCTCCCTTCCTGGATCTCCTAGCGTGGGCGGTGGATGCTCTCTCCGTCTCTTGGGAGGGCCTCGCGGCCTACGCGTTTTGCGTACCCGCCGACGGTGCTAGTGTCCAAGGTCCTGCTGAAGCTCAGGGGCTACAATGCGATCCTTCTCCTCGTCGCTCCCCTCGGCCCGGGCCCCAGTCATTACCCTGCGCCCTCTCAGGGGACCCGACCAGTCCCAGGACTCCCGCCATCAGGACCCGGTCTGGGCGCTGCGAATCTACCTGTGCAGGACGAAGCCTATCCGGCGTGGCCGGACCCGCCTATTCCTGCCGCTATCCCCCAGCAGGGACAATATCTCTGCGCAGACAATCTCCTCGTGGCTGCATTGGGTCATCCCCTCTGCGTACGAGGAGCTCTCCCCAGCGGGGGCTAAGAGGCTCCGTATACGAGCACACGGGGTCCGTGCGGTCTCCACCAGCATCGCGTTTGATCAGAACTGCGGCGTGCGAGACATTGTGTCGGGTGGCGGGCCAATTGCAGTTTCTACCTCCGGGACCTCGCGGGCCAGCGGGACAACCTGGCCCTGGTGGGGGACATCACTGCGGTGCAACACTCCCTCCCGGTGCCGCTGGCGCCCTAGGTATGCTTAGTCGAAATCGTCGGGAGGTTGCTCCTGTTCGCAACCGCTAAGCACAAGCAGTAGCGGGACCTAGCAGGCGGCACCCTCCTCCTTTTCGCTATTCTTCCACATAGTAATGCCATCGGTAATGTATTTTGAGGAAACAAATGTATTTTTCTCTAAAATGTATTTTTTCGAAAAATACCTACCGATGGCACTACTTGAATGGCCCTCCCACCAACTCCGCTTGCAGCTGGAGCGCTATAGCGTTCAACTGGCATGGCACCACTGCACATGTGCCCGGATGTGAAGGGAAGGGAGGCTACTCACAGTTTATTGGTAACGGCTCCCTAGAGTCGCCTCCCCGGTTATGTATACACAACAGATTCTTAGGCTGAAATCATCAAGCTAAGTGTATCTTCCACATAGTAATGCCATCGGTAAGTATGTTTCGAAAAAATACATTTTAGAGAAAAATAGATTTTTCAGTAACTCAAGGGCATTGCTGGGTTAAGTCATTCAATCCCATGACCAAATTACCCTCTTCATTTGGAGGTGTCACTGCATGACAATGTATCAGTTGCAGGAAACTGATTGACCATAACAACTAAAGGTTAGTGCCAAGCTAATCTGGCGCTCATGGTGGCTCCATCTCCTGTTGTAGTGCGTTGATGCTTAATGGTTACACTGACTCCTTTAGAGACACAGAGCTGAGAAAATGAAAGGCTGAGGAAACACTAGCCTTGTGCTGCCATGGCTGTGTGATCCTTCTCTTGCTTTATTTGTCGTTTTGTAGTGTTTTATAGATGAATGAAAATTATCAGTGTCATTTGCTTTATTCAACTCATTCAGCCCAGTGCACGTATATCCCAAATTTTGGAGGCGTCATCTGACGACTATACACCTGTTGCAGGAGATGGATTGACCATGATAATTCAAGGGTGCCAAGCTAATCTGGCACTACCCTTGAATTGTCATGGTCGACCCATCTCCTGCTGTAGTGCATCAGGGCTGAATGGATGAACAGATTTAAAATGTTTTATATGCAACTTTTAGATAATATTTCAGGTAAGACATGACGGAAGTTTGTTGATGATAATGAATACAAGGAGAATCATATATGTTCTAGGACCCGTAGTAGCCATTTTGACTACTGTCCAATTGAAATCTGGGAGCCCGAACAAAGTATTGTGTGCCTGTGTTACGAAATTTGTGTTCATCATTTAGACTCATATAAACATTGCTTCATCTGACAAGAAATCTCAACACATTTAGGAATGGGTGAGGGAATTTGGTCCTTCTTGGCATAGTGTTGTATGTACACATGCAAGCATCTGTTGAATATGTAACAGTGCTGATTTTTTAACTGATTTTTTTTTTCATCTGCCAGGTATTTATTTTGATGTTTTGGAAATCCAGCCTTTGGTTCAGGGTGTGTTCCGCTTCAATGAAAATGGAGAGCAGGTAAATGATTAAGTCATGCATGTGGGTTAGTTTCTGAAAAGGCGGTCAGAAAAGAGTAACATGGAGACCAAAAGTAATCGTTAACTCATTTAGCCCCAACGCCCAACAGCAGGAGATGCATTGACCACGATAATTCAAGGGTAGTGCCAGATGAGCGTGGTGCCTTCAGGCGCCAAGCTCATCTGGCACTACCCTTGAATTATCATGGTTGAGCCAACTCCTACAGCCAGTACAAAGTTGCCAGGTCCGTGAGTCTGTAGGGTTAAATTGGTTAAATAAGTAAGATAATTCACATGACAGGTAAGATACTGCTGCATATTCAATGAAAAAAAAGATGGTTCATGCTCGTGATCACCCCATGCTCGCCAGCTTTTCAGAGACTGACCCAGAGATACATGTACCACATTCGTTTATTTAGCTCCCTGTTGCGGTGACTGCTGTGATGTAGCGTGCACGGCGATTAAATTGAGTAACTAACCTTCCCAGTGCAATTTGTAGACCAGTTTGGTTACTCATGTAATTGGCGAATATCAAGGGAAGTCACTTAAAATGTGAAAAATGCATGTATGTTGAAGGAACATGATTTCACAGGTCCTATAGCCTACTTCATGATTATGCACAAAAAACCTTCTACATTTGGAAAAGTCAAGGTTGCAGACAGTCACTGAAATCATTTAGCCCAACGCACTACAGCAAGGGATCGGTTGACCATGATAATTCAAGGGTATTGCCAGATTAGCTTGGCACCTTCAGGCGCCAACCTAATCTGGCGCCACCCTTGAATTATCATGGTCCATCCATCTCCTGCAACTGTACATTGGTGTATGTGGGGTTAAATGGGGAATAAATATATGGGAGCCATACGTGAGGGCATAACTGTTCTTCAAGTTTGAACCCATTGGCTGTTGGTAGCACTGTGTACGGAGGCGTTGCCTGCAGGAATCACCTTGACAAAAGCACTACCTACAGTCAGAGTTTTAACTCATTCATTCCGATGCACGTTTTTTCCAAATTTCGGAGGCGTCATCTAACGACTATGCATCTGTTGCAGGTGATGGATCGACCATGATAATTCAAGGTTAGTGCCAGATTAGCTTGGCACTGACAGGCACCGAGCTAATATGGCACTACCCTTGAATTATCATAGTCGACCCATCTCCTGCTGCAGTGCGTCAGGGCTGAATGAGTTAATACTGATATAATTCTTCAACTGCTGTTCTCACCAGATTCACTCGTTCCCTGATGCCGTAGAAGTGAGAGCCGTGGTAGAAGGCCAGTGTTTGTCTCGACGTGTGCACGCAGAAAACCTTGGGTTTGACATAGGTACATAGTATCCAAATATGCTGAGGAGCAAAGAAATGCGACATTTTTGAAATCATCAGAAACACTAAAGTGATTTTTAAAATGTTGCATTTCTTATTTTTGGAATCATCGGAAGCACAATTTTAAAAATGTCACATTTCTTTTGCTCCTCAGTGTATATGTATGTACAGTAAAACCTGTTTTGAGTAACCAACTTTTTCTGCAAGGAGAAAGTGGTCCCAGAGACATGTCACCTGTCGTTGAAGACCATCATTTAGGTGGTAGTAGCCACTTAGTGTTTGAATGTTTTTGCATTTTCTTAAACTTCTGATTCTTGAGTTACCAGTAACCTCTGTTAACCAGATTTGGCTTTGCTTATTTGTGTGGATGTCACTTTGTTTATTCATTAGTTTGTTGTTCATTTGGTCGTTTGTTCATTGACACATTCATTCATTCATTCATTCGTTCATTCATCTATTTACATGTATTTGTTTATTTATTCTGACGGAAGGTCCCAATACGAGAGTGATTGCCACAGGGGGAGCCTCATCTAATCAGAGCATCTTACAGGTATATCTGGTCATTCCATAAACTTTTCCCGTAGCACATAGAGCACAGTTCATGTGTAACAACTTTCTAACCCCTTCACTGCTGAGAAAAAGTTGAGTGCAATCCCACAGCAAGATGCAAAGATCCTCATGAGCCCCCGCGACTGCGGGGGCTCATGAGGATCTGTGCCTCTTGCTGAGACCAGTTCCATATTCATGTTCCTTGAACGGTTGGGCTGCCGTGAGATGGCCTTAGTTGCCTGCTTGGCGTAAAACCTAAATAACTAACCAATTGGACGGTTGTGTGCTTTGATTATTGAATGAAAACACATTTCGGAAACAAAATATGCTTCTGTTGGCAGAGAAGGGATTAAGAAGTCCCAACTATACCCTTTGTATTGGTAGGTACATCCCTATACAAACGGTGGGTAACATCAGTGCAGGAGAGTGATATTTAGCTATTTTGCAACAAGAGCTGCTCTCAACATATAGCACGCATAACAAAAATAAAAATGTGGGTGAATAAAGCATCATCCGGACTACGGTTCTGTGGTGTTTGTTTTGTTAAGGAAAGAAGGATTTATTTGTAGCACTGCCGAATGTGGAGCAGGTGTAAGCGTCAAACAAAATTTGGTCAGCTGTCCTTAAGCGCCCCGTAGAGAAAAACCACTTGCGCAAATCCAAGATAAAATGCACAGCGCTATATTTGGTATCTTTGGAAAGAGCTTTTCCTGCCCTTTATCACAGAGCCTGGCGCATGTTTGAATACAATTTTTAAAAAAATGCATTAGATTTTGACGTGAAATTTTCATTTTTGTTTACTCATGAGATATGTTATCTGGGAATGATCGTGCGCACATGCATCAGCTACCGATGAAAAGCGCATTCCAAAACCTTCCGATCGATATATCATCTGACAAGGACGATCAAATCTTGGATTTGCGCAGTGGCTTTGAAACTGACAACCAAACGCACAAACAGGACTTCACAATGTTAGAAGCTTATTTCATCCACGATGACGCAAATTTTGCTTGTGACTTGCAGAAAACATTGCGCAAGTACACAAATATTTATGATTGATGATAGGCGAAGAAATTTTCAGGATTATAAACTAACACTGATTGATAGAATTGATTATTTGGACCCACAGTTTAATATTTACTGTGTGTAGTCGATTTCAAGCCTGAAGTTCACGCCCTCTTCATGGGGTATAATTTCTTTTGACCTAAATTACAGCTTTGACAAGTCTAGTTCTACTGAAATGTACGCTATATTTACTGCAATACTTTAGAGTTGCACTTGAATTTTTCTTAGACAAATATGTTCGAAGGTTTCTTTAAAATAACCGTTTTAGTCGACAACAAGAATGACAACTCTTTGCCATTTAGCAGATGAATTTTTCAGAATGCCAACTCATTTGGGTTTGACTGCCTAAACTATGAAAAAATAATGGTTTTTGTGTTGTATGTTTTTCTGGTCGTCGTAACATACTTATAAATAAGGCAAATGATACAACACACATTATTATTATTACATGTATTATATTATTATTATTATTATTATTATTATTATTATTATTATTATTATTATTATATTTTATTTTTGAAGTTTTACTCTTTTTGTCAGTTTCTTACTATAGATAAAAAAAATCACATTGAACAACAAATAGTTTTGGTTGCTTTTAATTTTATTTAGACAAGCACTTCAAGATGCTGTCAGACAGAATTCAGCAGAGGAAACGAGGAGGATCAATCTAAACCTCCCCCATCTCAATCAACAAACTTTTCTTACAGCTGAATATATCACACAACAACGGCAAACCTGGAATCCACTTCTTCCAAAACCCTCTACGCTACCATGAACACACTCCTAGGCACTTCTAAAGACTCTCCTCTCCCCAACACACACAGCAAACAAGAACTCCCGTCCACTTTTTCCACCTATTTTTCCAAAGAAGTGCCCAACGGAGAAAGAAACACTTAGAAAAGACGGGTACAAGACAATTTATTAATATTTCGGGTAAATACCCTTTGTCAAAATAGACAAACAAACAGAGAGATTAGCCGCTACTTATCTTCATTCACAGAAGGAATGTGGCAACCCTATTTTTATTTTTTATTCACCTATTTTTCCGAAAAAAATCCAAACTCTGCGCAACACACTCGACACTCTGCCTTCTCCACCTTGCCCTCCCGACACCCCCTTTTCCGGCACCCCCCTCTCGTCATTCCGCCCCGTCTCTCAGGACAAAGTCCTCAAGACCATAAAGACTCTCAAAACCTGCGAACTAGACCCACTCCCAGCTTCTCTCTACTGGGATGGCCTTTCAAAACTTCTGCCCTTCATTACCGACATCATAACACATCTCTAGAGAACGGTTCCGTCTCTGATATCTTTAAGTCTGCCATCGTCCGTCCTCTCCTAAAAAAAAACACAACCTCGACCCAAACGAACTCAAAAACTATTGCCCAGTCTCCAATCTCTCTTTCCTGTCCAAGCTTCTTGAGAAGGTTGTTCTCAACCAGCTCAACCTCCACATCGCCGACAACAACCTCCTTAGTCCTTTCCAGTCTGCCTATCGCAAACATCACAGCACTGAAACAGCCCTTCTACATATCCTAAACGACATGCTTCTCTCCACCGACTCGGGCAACATCTCCCTTCTTACGCTACTCGCCCTCTCTGCCGCCTTCGACACTATGGACCACTCTATCCTCCTCCACCGTCTTCACCACTCCTTTGGCATCACTGACTCTGCTCACTCCTGGTTTCTCTCCTACCTCTCCGACAGACAGCAGTCCGTCACCATCGATGGCGTCTCCTCCAACCCAGTCATGCTCTCCTGCGGAGTTCCACAGGGGTCTGTCCTGGGCCCAGTCCTTTTCACACTCTACACCTCTCCCCTGTCCAACATCATCCATTCTCACCACATACACCACCACCTCTACGCTGACGACTCACAACTAATAGACAAAGACAAATTAGACAACACCCAGTCACTACTGACTCGCACGGCCGACTGCTACGAAAACATGAAAAACTGGATGACAGCAAACAAGCTTAAACTGAACACGACAAAACGGAAGCCATGCTGGTAGGCACTCGCCAGAAACTTTCCCAGCTCCCTCCCTCTCTCCACCTTCAAATCGACAACACCCCCATCTCCCTCTCTGACTCGGCCAAAAACCTCGGCGTTATCCTCGATTACTCTCTTTCCATGACAGCTTCGTCTCCGCCATGGCCCAGGCATGCTACTTCCACCTCCGCCGCATCAGTCAGATCAGAAAATACCTCACTACCAAAGCCGCCACCAAACTTGCTGTCTCTCTCATCCTATCCCGCATCGACTACTGCAACTCTCTCCTTTCCGGCCTCCCTCACTCCACCACTTTCACTCTCCAGTGTGTCCAGAACAATGCTGCCTGCCTCGTCCTCAGAAAGAAAAAATCTGACCACATCACTCCCCTGCTCAAACTCCTTCACTGGCTTCCCATCCCACAATGCATCCAATACAAGATTCTGTCTCTCTGCTACAAATCCCTGAACAACTGCGCTCCTGCCTATCTCTCCAACTTACTTCACCCCTACACTCCTTCCCGCTCCCTCCGCTCCGCCTCCGACCCTCTCCACCTCCACATCCCCCGCATCAAACTCAGCACTTTCGGCCCCCGCTCCTTCTCAGTATACGGTCCATCCACCTGGAACACTCTCCCACTCTCTCTCCGTCAGAAACACTCTCTCTCCTCCTTCCAGTCCACCCTCAAAACTCACCTCTTTCAACAGTTCTAGCACAATATCACCACACCCCCCACCCCAAGCTGACTGTCGTAATGTATTTCACTATTTGTGGTACGTGAGTCGTCTAAAGCGTGCGCGAGATGTGAGTGCACACTTAGAGTTATAATTATTATAAGATAAGCACATTATAAATACCGTAATTATTATTATTATTATTAAACAACACCAGATATTCAACTCGGACTTTATTTAATGAGAGTTTCTACTCTGAAGGTTTGCCTGCCTATCCAGTACTTTCTATGTCACAGACGCGTGTCCGTCAAATGAGAAAATATAGACTTGATGAAAGACATGAATGTCCTGACCAAAAAATGAGTGCTACCGTCCCAGACCACTTATCCTTTCCAGTCCACTCTTCCCTATCTTCTCAGCTGACCAGCATCTTAGTCAAACAACGACTGCATCTTTTTGTTCTTTTGCAACCATAGCAGATTCATGTCTGTATGACTGAAGCTAGCATCCATAAGGTGTAAAGAAGGTGTGCCCTTCAGTGAGCACTGACCTGAAACGATGGGTGCAAAATGTTTGCCCTTTCTTGCTTTTGTTGACATAAACAAACCCCAGAAAATGGTTACGCGGTTGAAAAAAGACCTACACTGAATCAAGAATCTTTACCCGCCCCCTCCCCCACCCCTCCCGCATCCCCCAACGGACAACACCTCTCTGAGGGACACGAGCCTCTGTCTCTACTCCCCCCCCCCCTCCCACTCATAACAAATAGCATCTCTCTGAAGCACGTAAGCCCCTGTCTCCACCCCCACCCCCACCCCTTCCGTTACTCTGTTAAAAGTATTTTAAAAAAACCCAGTTTTTGTTAGAATGTGTATTTGTTTAATCTATTTTCTAATCCCCTGTGAATTTGACCTTGAGAGAGGTCACCGAATTTGGTATGTGTAGAAAGGTCTTAGCACACCATTATATCTTTGGCCCAAGTTTGAAGAGTGTGTATTGAATAGTCTCCAAGAAAATGCCAACGTTGAAGTTTACGACGGACGAAGGATGGATGGGAAACCACTGGGCCATTACATAGATTCACGTTTCACACGTAAACCTAACACTTAAAAGTATCAACTCCGCTTTTGCTTATGACCATTTCTCACACTAAAGGGCTACCAAATACTAAAACTTGATAAAAATCGGTAGAGTGGTTCCAGAGATATCGCACAGACAAAAACAGAAGCACTAAAAACACATGGCTGCCAGGGCCTTTACACTCGCTATGTCATAATTTTCCTTTACACAGATTTCTTCGGGGTATCTTTACATTAACAACAATTTAAATCATACAAGCCGTCCTTGTTGTAATATTACATTTAATGTACAAATCCTTTATATCTCTACTGTGACCTTGACCTGAGGACCTTGGCTTTGGTACAACCAGGGTTGGAAGATTTAATGATGTAACGATTTAACGATTTAACAAATTAAATTTTTGGTTAAAGAAAATTTAACGCGTTAAAGTTTTTAAAAAGTTAAAGAAAATTCAACGAATTAAAAAATAAAAGTAACGATTATCGATTTCTTTCGTTAAAAATTTCGTTACTTCAGTTCGTTTATCCACCACGAACAACAGGTGCCTATGCGCAAAGCCGGTTTGACCCAGTTGCAGCCGGTTTGAGGCGGTTTGGAGGATCTATGCCTCTGGGTGAAAAACTTAATGGATCCCCTTTGCTTGAGAAGATCACGAGCGTAGATTATCCCAGGAAGAGGCATAGATCCTAACGAGCCCCTTGCAGTTGCGGGGGCTCATGAGGATCTATGCCTCTTTCAGGGGTGGTTTTCGTTTCAGGAGTGAGAAGGCAGATGGCACTCGTACAGCAAAGATTGGACAGTTGAAAAACTTAACGGATCCCCTTTGCTTGAGAAAATCACGAGGATAGATTATCCCAGCAAGAGGCATAGATGCTCACAAGCCCCCGCATTTGCGGGGGATCATGAGGATCTATGACTCTTTCAGTTGGGCGCTTTTTGTTTCAGGAGTAAAAAAGCAGATGGTACAGCAACGATTGGACAGGTGATAAACTTAAGGGATCCACTTTGCTTGAGTGAAACAAGAGCGCAGATTATCCCAGCAAGAGGCATAGATCCTCATGAGCCCCCGCAGTTGCGGGGGCTCATGAGGATCTATGCCTCTTGCAGTTGGGTGGGTTTCGTTTCAGGAGTGAGAAGGGCAAATCTAGGGTTAGTCACTCTAGGGCAAATCAATCTCTCTCTCTCTCTCTCTCTCTCTCTCTCTCTGAATGCAATTTCCACTGTACAGCAACGATTGGATAGCACAGGTAAAAACCTGAAAGGGTGCATGCATACATTTTTAATAGTAGTAGGCATAGATCGTCATTAACCCACCAACCCCCCCCCCCCCCCACCCAAGACTGCTGGGGTTCTTGAGGATCTATGGCTCTTGCAGATGAGTGGTTTTGTCAGCAGCGCGAAATAAGATCAAACAAGCCTGAATTGTTCCATTTTTAGCCACATGACTTTTTCTTGCGCTGTGCAATTTTCCGAGGTTTTTTTCTTCTTCTTTCTTCCCCCTTCTCATACCTACTGCATGTATCTGGCCAGATAGTGTTGTAGATAGTGGGTAGAGAAGGAAATCTGTTGGCGTGTCACTTTTCAACTGCATGCCACTTTTTTTGTCTGAGCTGAGCAATAAATGATCATTCATGTATTTAACGCAAATTTATTTCATTAAAAAGAAAAATTAAAGAAAATTTATTTCTTTAATTTTTAAAAAAAAGTAAAGAAAATTTATTTCTTTAACCTTTTACCAGAATTAAAGAAAATTTATTTCATTGAAGAAAAAAAGTAATGACTATCAACCCTGGGTACAACACACATCTTCTAATCTAATCTCTTGGCTTGACTTCGCGAACGAAGATTTTATAGGAGCTGACCACGACGTCTGCAGGCTTGTTCGTGGCTTCGGAGGCCAATCCGAGACAGGCAGGTTCGACCGCAGTGGCTGCAGGGGAAGGTATGGCCAGGGTTCTGAGCTGCGGCATCTCTGTTTTTTCTCCTGAGCCGCTTGTCCTTAAGGCTAGCTCTGTGAGAGTCCTCAAAGGAGACAGCTGCCTTGTAAATGGTCGAGCGCCAGGTGTCACGGTCCGCAGCAAGCGAAGACCACTGGTGGTGGTCGATTTGGCAGGCACTAAGTGACTTCTTGAGACAGTCTTTGTATCTCTTCTTTGGTGCCCCTCTGTCACGGTGTCCAGTAGCAAGCTCGCCGAACAGTGTGATCTTTGGTAGGCGATGATCCTCCATCCTGGAGACATGCCCCGCCCAGCGGAGCTGTGTCCGCAGCAGCAAAGCCTCGATGCTCACAGTTTCAGCCTGTTCAAGGACCTCGACGTTGGTGACATAGTCACTCCAGTGAATGCCCAGGATGGTACGCAGGCAGCGCTGGTGGAAGCGTTCGAGGAGTCGTAGTTGGCTGCGGTAGAGGGCCCAGGACTCGGAACCATACAGCAGGGTGGTGAGGACCACAGCTCTGTACACGCTGATCTTGGTGCCTGTTTTCAGCTGTTGATTGTGCCACACCCGCTTGAAAAGTCGCCTGAAAGCGCTGTTCGCTTTTGCCAGCCTGCTGTCAAGCTCCTTGTCCAGCTTGGCGTCCGACGTGATAATGCAGCCAAGGTAGGTAAACTGGTGCACTGACTTTAGTTCAGACTCGCCAATGGTGATGTGAGGAGGGCGATACACTGTCTTGGGTGCCGGCTGATGGAGGACCTCTGTCTTTTTCAGACTGACTGAGTCCAAAGAGCTGGGCAGCATCTGCGAAGCAAGACGTGATGCGCTGCAGGGCTCTCTCTGTGTGTGCAACGAGGGCAGCATCATCAGCAAAAAGCAGCTCACGAATCAGTTGGTCTAGGGTTTTCGTGTGGGCCTGCAGTCGTCTGAGGTTGAACAGGCTGCCATCGAGACGATACCTGATGTACACTGCATTGTCATCATCGAGGTCCACTGTGGCCTGCTTCAACATCATGCTAAAAAAGATGGTGAAGAGGGTCGGTGCCAGCACGCAGCCCTGCTTTACGCCGTTGAGAATAGGGAATGGTTCTGAGAGGTCATTGTTGAGTCTGACCTGGCCTTGCTGGTCCTCGTGTAGCTGGACAATCATGTTGAGGAACTTTGGGGGACAGCCAAGTCGCTTCTAATCTAATACTGACCAGATAAACCAGACACCCACTCAGCCACATTGACACATAGGATGACTCCAGTAGACACCCCCTCTCAGGAACAGGGGAGGGGGAAGAAGAGGTATCTTAAACGAGAAACACCAGGCAGATAACCACATTGCTTGTTTCCATAGCCAACAGACATCCTGCAGCTGGTAAATTTGAAAAATGATGGAAATGCATTCAGAATTCCATGTATGAGATATAGCGCTAGAATGCAAAATATTGTCATATTGTTGTGTTCATATATGAAATGTGCTTGATTTAATATGAAATTATCACACAGAAAGGGATTTATCGTGTTTTTGTGTACATTTTAGTCACATGCCTACGGAGATAGAGGGTTTTAGTGAAGGGTGTATAAGCCATTTAAACCATCATTATGACACATGTCCAAATTAGACCTGCTGTAATTGCAAACATATCAATGTGTGGGGCTAGAAAAAAAATTCAGGGCAATCTACATCATGTTTTGATCAATGACAGTAAAAACCACACAATTCTACCTTCACGTTATGATTTTATAGGTGTCTAAACATAGCACTTTCTTAAAAATGCAAAAAGAGGTCATTTTACATCATATTCAAATGCACATATCTCGTAAGCGAATCAACATAAAGTTCTGATTTTTTGCATGTGCACTTATTTGAATGTGTACTTCTGAGTGGTGCATTTGTTTGGTAGCAGTTTTTAGGGAAAACAATCTAGTGGACCTACCTACCTACTTTGTATGTGAATTACTCCGCTGATAACAAGCCTCAGATATAACAACAAAGAAATTTGGGTCCACTAGCTTTAAATTTTATTATTATTTTAAAAAAATTGTATCCAAAGATTACTGTATATGCAATGTCATTGAAATACTTTTGGGAGAGAAATTATGAATACAAAATGTTGACATTTTTTAAAAATCAAAGCTGTTAGCCCTTTTCCAACTGACAGACTGCATTTATGAAATCTGTGTTAACTCATTCAGCTGGACACACATATTTCCCAAATAAACGACTATGCACCTGTTGCAGGAGATGGATCGACCATGATAATTCAAGGGTAGTGCCAGATTAGCTTGGCGTCGACAGGCGCCAAGCTAATCTGGCACTACCCTTGAATTATCATGGTCGATCCATCTCCTGCTGTAGTGTCAGGGTTGAATGGGTTAATTAAAAGCCAGATAGTCTCAGGTGTACTAGGGACATGGATTCAAAGTGGTGTCAACAAGAGGCACAGATCCTCATGAACCCCTGCAAATGCAGGGGCTGAAGAGGATGTATGTGTCTCTTGCAGTTGGATGGTGGTGAATGTTTTTCCTTGGCATTCTAGGGGTTAAATAACTGTGCATTTAACCCTTTGCATGTTGGTAGCAGTTTTTGTCGTAATAATTCTTGTAGGAATCGTCACAACAAAAACCGTTAACAACACACAAAGGGTTCGTAAGTAAAAAGTTAATAATCTCTACCTCTCTTACTGTGTTTTGTGCAGGTCGTTGCGGACATCTTCAATGCTGCAGTGTTTGTTCAGGACGTTGCCAACTCGGCGGCTCTGGGGAGTGCTTTTCGAGCAAAAAATGGTATGCTGTGTGGTGCTACATTGTTGTATGACATTCTTTATTTTCTCAAAATCATTACCGATGACATTACTACTAGGAAGCTTTGCTTAGCTTATCAATTTTAGCCCAAAAAATTAATGTTACTCTCCACAGGAGAGGCAATCACTGGTGTGCCATTACCAGGGCACCCCAAGTGGCCTCCCGTACTACCGTATCCGGTGGCGCACTCACCCTTTCCCGCCAGTATCTTCACTTAGCTCAGTCAGACCGATTGTGTGTACTTGTGCTCCGACCATATTTGGTGAACTCTTCTTACGTGGATTTACTATGAAAAAAAAGAAAGGAAAGAAAGAGAAGGATTCCTCTGTGTGTGTGTGTGGTTCCTGGTGCAAGGATTATTTTGGTGTTGGGTCTTGTGGATTACGGTCTTTAGGACATGTCAAGGTAAAGCTTCAGTTACTGCCTCAGCTGGCGTTCTGCTTTTTACCGGGTTGCATCATTGACCTGTTTGTATGTACGCAACCGACCGGGAACTCGGACCCTCCAAGGAGGCCTCCCTCCGGTGCCACGTAATGAGCTGCCACGTCCCCAGCGGGCGATTGAGCCTACAGGCAGCGGACGAGATTCGTCATCTCGCCTAGCACCAAGAGCTCCGAGCTGCCATTCGGCAAGAGATTCGCTTGTCCGTGGTCCGCCACCTAAAGTCAAACAGGCAGTGAGAGCTCGGTCCCCCAGCACGGAGTATGTTGGGTCTCGCGCACGCCCTCCCAGCAGGAAGAGAACCCAGGTAAGACGTGGGGGACCTCCCCTCTGAGATGGTTGGACCCTCCGGCCTTAGGCCAGACCAGCGCCAGGACAGGGCCGCACCTTCGGGGCAACGCTCAGAGGGGGATAAGAGATTAAGTTGCGGACATGACAGGCCTAGGGAGTATCCTCCGGGGTCCCTACATAGAGAGTGGAGCCTTAGGCGTTCCACCAACACTGACATCTGCCTCCGGGACGGTACGAGTTTAATCAGTGCAGTTGGCCGACAAGACGGGCTGCCCTTCCGAGGGCAGGATTCTGGTACACGACACCACTGTCTTGAATACACTGGGAGGAATGGAAAGCGATCGGAGGAGCGATCACGGCGCTGGGAGACTGCGCGTTTAGGACACCATACTCGTGATGATGTATCATCTTCCCTCTCCTCTTCACTGGACCGGCGGACATGTTCTAGCGTGTCGCGGCTACGATCTTCGCTCCGAGACTAAAGCTAGGAACAGCAGATCTTGGGAACAGTCTGGCAGGGACCACGCGGCAGCTGATATGCAGTTTTGACGTCGGCGCCTGGATCACTCGGACGACAGCCGTTGGACGGAGGCGCCTTCCATGGGACACCGACGCAGCCCGCGCCGGCGAACCGCGGACCACGAGTACAGACTTCCTCCAGGTTCTCCACTGCGCTCAGTGCACCCACCGGCGGTGTCAGCTTCTTCTCAGCACGAGGCGGAGGACGAGGAGGTGCTCAGCCTACACCCGGACGACTCGGTGTTGGCGCTGGGAGAGGATGACAAAAGACCGACGTCACCGCACGGAATTTCCCCACGATCCACCATCTCTGTTGACGCGGCTCCGTCTGCACTTACTCGCCGGGCTTTGGAGGAGGCGTCCCGTCTCATTGCTTCCTTTCTTCCGTCGGAGCACTGCCCCCCGTCTCCACCTGTGAAGAGGAAAGCCACGGCGATGGTTGACACGCCGCGACAGCCCAAGCGGTCCAAGTCCCTTCCTCAGCCGGCAGCTTTCCGGGATCTAGCGGAGGTGTTCTCAGCATGCCTTCGTATGGATGGCTTTGAAGACAAGGATTTCTTCTCGGACACACGTTGGCCTGATGGGATGGATATTAGCTTCTGCCAGCAGTGGTATGCAGGTCACTCGCAGACGTTTTCCTGTGCACTTCCGGCAGTGGACAAAGACGCGTTGGTGCAGGCAGGCATCAACCAGCGTTCGCTGACAAGAGCAGTGGATAAGACGGCTTCTTTGGTCCACAACTCGCTGGCGTGTATGGGATTCCTGGAGATGGTGACACAGTCCATCGTCAAGCGTCTGGAGAACACCTGGGACCTTTCGGCGTCAGCGCCCCTGCGAGAGATCCACACAGTACTGGTGGCAGCGAACAGGGCGGCGTTCCATTCTTCGGCCAACTCCATGGCAGCGGCCTCCAACTGCGACTTGATGCAACGGGACGAGCTCCTGAGACACTGCCCTTCTCTATCGGCTACGGTGAAGTCACAGCTGCGGACTGCGCCGTTGGGAGGAACTCTGCTTTTCAGACCTACTTGGCAGTCGGTAAGGGAGTCTTCCAGGGACACGTGGCCAGCTCCAGCAGGTGCTGTCGCAGCACGCTTTCAGTCAGCCAGCAGAGGCGTGGATCGTGCCCTGCGGTTCGTTAGACCCTCCTCTCGCCCTCCCCAAGGTCGAGGCAGACCCTTTTCCCATCCCGCGCACTCGCGCGCTTTCCCCGCACCCTCCACGACCTGGTCCAGAGGCACCCGGAAGCGAGGGCGCGGCCTGGCTCACTGACTGGCCTCCGGTCCTCCCGTCGATTCCGCCCACTCGGCACCGGCCTCCACGTGGCATGGGTGGGTAGTCCACTCAGTCCCTGACTGAGTGGGCTAGCAGAGGGGTGCCATCTTTGTCCAGGATTAGGGCTTGATGTCAGCAGATATGTTGTTCAGTCTTTTTCACTGGTCCGGTTTTTAAGGAGCTGTGCTAATTAGCTAACCCAGGTTGTACCATGTTGGATTGGTCCTTAAAAATACTCGTGACTTTTTGGTCCTTTGGATCTCAAGTGTTTGCCGTGCTTGGAGACCCGTGTCGGGGGAGAAGAGGATCCTGGTGGCTGAGGTTCCCATTGGATTGCGGCTCACTGGTGCCAACACTCCACTTCGGCCTTGACTTTACCTAAACGGGAGGCTAGTCGTACCGGCCTATTCAATCGGCTCTTGTCACATTGAGACCTATCCCACTGTTGACATGCAGGCTGATATACGGAGCACCATGCTATAGCCTCTGCTGCTGATTAGGTGCTTTATGCCAGTATTCCCCTGCATTCAACGGTGTGATAGAAAGCGGTGGCTCAAACGGTTCAATCGGGCTTACCCCCTTATATCTTTCGGGCAGTCTCCATTGTGCGTCGGCTGGAGACCCGCTGACAGTTGCACTTTCCTTTGTTGGGCTCGGTGGCAGGCGGGGACCCCCGGGGGGATGAATCTCTATTAATATAATATGGAAAAAAACAAAACTGGCACAGAAACGGCACATAGCCATCGACATTGAACATGACAGTGATTCTGACTGTGAGGAAGCGACGCCTCAGGCGTCGGTCGTATGGCCTTGCTTCCTCATTGTCCATAGCAAGGTGAAGGAGAAACCTGTTACATGTACCAAGCTGCATCCTTTTCTGGTGGGGGAGACCCTCAGGAGCCGTGTTGGCAGGCCTGATGTCCAGCTCCTCAGGTCTGGTGACTTGCTGGTAGAGTGCCGTACCTGGGCACACTCCAGCAGGCTACTGGGGCTCTCTTCCATTGGAAACACTCCAGTGGAGGTCACACCCCACAAAACTATGAATTCGTCAAGAGGCGTAATCAAAGATCAAGCTTTGTCAGAACTGTCAGAAGATGAACTTGTACGGAACCTTAGTCTCAGGGGGTGACTTACGTCAGGCGCTTTGCTTCCAAGTTAGGTGGTGGGGATATCCATCTCATAACCATCATCCTGACGTTTGGCACCCCCACCCCTCCTACTAAAATCTGGGGAGGTTACTACTCCTTGAAAGTGAAGAAGTATGTCCCTCTCCCCCTCCGGTGCTTTAAGTGCCAAAGGTATGGCCATGGGCAAAACACATGCCGCCAGGCAGAGGCTTCATGCGCCCATTGCATTAAGCCCGGACACTGTTGAGTCCTGCACAGCCACCCCCTTGTGTGTGAATTGCCAGGGGGCGCATATGGCTTCGGATGAGAAATGCCCTCATTGGATATCCGAGTGCAAGATTCAGCAGGTGCGTGTGGAGAAGGGGCTGTCCTTTCTGGATGCCAAAAAACTGGTTGAAGGCCCTGGTGCAGCTGCGGCTGCACCAACCTCTAACACCTCTGTGTATTCTTTCAGTGCAGCAGTGGCAGGCAAGCTCCCCAACAAAGACTTCTCATGTCAAACCCCAACTTCTTGGTTGGGGACGGAGCCTCGGCTCCACTCGCCCCTGGAGAGTAACCCTCCTCCGGTGGTGACGAGGAGCCAGGGAACGCAGAAGGCGGATACTGCCGGTCCGGTAGTGCCGCCTTCTGTTGCCCCTAAGCATCAGCCCCCACCCAAACCTGTTAGTTTGTCAACTCCAAAGGCTTCTGGCTCTGGTCAGCCTTCTAAGTCTGCTAACTCTAGCGGCAGGAACACTGCCCAGGAGCAGAAGTCTAAGAAATCTATGGGACTACTGTGCGCATGGGCCCAGAAGGGGAACACTGATGTCCCCCTTCAAAACAAATATGCTGCATTGGAGGAGTGGATGGAGGGAGTAGAAGTTGTCATTGCTGATGCTGCGGCCGCTCCCCCCCCCCCCCCCTTCATCTCCAAAGAACCAGAGGAGGCGCGAGAGCCGGCCCCCCTCTGTTTCCTCAACTCCTTCCAAGGTAAAGGAAAAAGGAGGGAAAACTCTTTACCCCCAGATAAGACATAATTATGTACTCTCTGCTTCAGTGGAATTGTCATGGTTTTCAAGGTAACTTTGAGGAATTACGTCTTTTAGCCAAGTTCTATAAACCTCTCAGTAATCTCTCTTCAGGAGACTTACCTGAAGACTTCTGACCCTGTGTCCTTTAATGGTTTTAACGTTATACATAAAGGCTCTGATTCGGAGTGGAGTGGCTCTTTTCATTAGTAGCCTTCAATGCTGAAGACGGAGGACCCAGGCCGCATGGCGCATTCTGATAAACCATGGATCCACGCAAACCCGCAATCATGACTAAATGGCCAACAACCATTGACGATAATGGCGCATGCCCACTGAGGACCCTCCAGGGTGGAGCAGTGTCGGGTCCCATGCCTCTAAGGGACCCAGCCTCAGCTACTGGAGGTCCCTCCCGTCCGTCTTGTCACACCAGGGGACGCAGGAGGAGAGCTACTGGCACCACCACAACCAGGAAGAATCCCAGTCAGCAGCGACCTTTTCAGGTCATGCACTGGAACGCAGAAAGCATTCTGAACAAGAAGATCGAGTTGGAGCATATCCTGCATGAGAAGAACATCAACATCTGCTGTATTCAGGAGACGCACTTGACACCCCAAAAGTCCTTCAAAGTGAGAGGCTACCAGTGCTTCAGGTCCGACAGAACAGATCGAAGCAAGGGAGGAATCCTGACCCTGATCAGGAACAACATCAACACCTGTTTGATCGATACGCACATGGAGAACTCCGAGTACCAAGTGATTCGTATCCAGACGAAGACAGCAGATTTCCAGCTGGTCAACTTCTACTGCCCCAACGACAGACCACTCACCCTTGACACGATCCCCACTAAGGCCTCCAACTTCATTGTGGTGGGCGACTTCAACAGTCACTCACAAAGATGGGGATACGACCACTTGGATTGGAGATGAGAAGAGGTGGAGAACTGGCAACGATCTCATTCTGTTGAACAGTACCATTGACTGCCCCACGTTCTACTCCAGAAGATGGCACACTACATCGACTCCTGACCTAGCCTTCTGCACAGAAGACATGCACAAGCAAGCCAGCAGAGAGGTCGGAGAACAGCTAGGTGGAAGTGACCATCGGCCAGTCTTTTTTACCTTGGGCACGGAGTCCTGCGCTGATGCAACCTTCCCACGGTGGAACTACAAAAGAGCGAACTGGTTCCTCTTTAGACACTGCTCCAGCGAACTCACCAAAGACATTCGAATCGAAGGTTGAGACATCAATATGGTGGTGAAGGACCTCAACATGAGCATCCTCAGAGCAGCGCGTGAGTCCATACCCAGAGGTGCTAGAAAAGACTATAAGCCCTACTGGAGCAATGAACTGCAGGAACTGGATGATGATCTAGCAGATGCCAGAAGGGAAGCAGAAGTTAACCCATCACAGGCAAACAACATCTGCCTCCAGGAAGCCAAAGTAAAATTTCTCAAGAAGAAGTTACAGAAGCTGGCAAGAGAAAACAAGCTCCTTGAACCTTGAGAAGGACGGCAGAAAGCTCTGGAAACTGACCAAGCAGTTGAACGATGAGACACACGAGCAAAGGAAACATCACCTTAGAAGAAAATGGGAAGATACTAACAGGAAAGCATGCTGCCAACCAATTTGCTGAAAGCTATGCAGCTGAGAGCAATCTCCATGTTAGCCCCAAAAAGCAGAGAGAAGCAAGAAGAGAGCAAAGAGAAAGACCTGCCAAACAAGCAACAGCGGACGCCATGAATCAACCACTTACACACAAAGAGCTTCATATAGCTCTCAAAAAGTTGAAGGCGAAGAAGTCTCCTGGTCCAGATGGCATCACCAACGAGATGCTAACCCACCTTGTTAGTGCAGCAGAAAACAAGCTACTTGAGGTCCTCAACAGGAGCTGGCAAGAAGGATCGCTACCACAACTCTGGCGAGAAGCGATCATGATCCCCATTCTAAAAAAAGGGAAGGATCCAAAGAAGGCCACCAGCTATCGCCCAATCAGCCTCACCAGCTGTGTTGTGAAGACTTTGGAGAGAATTGTGAACAAGCGCCTCAGGTGTTACCTGGAAAACAGGAACCTCCTCGCCCCTGAACAAGCTGGCTTCCGACAGTTCCGCAGCACCGAAGACCAGGTCACTTACTTGGCGCAGGAAGTTGAAGATGCCTTCCAGGAGCAGAAGCTGGTCTTTGTAACCTGGATTGATCTTCAGAAGGCTTTTGACAAGGTCTGGAAAGATGGGCTCTTGTCAAACTGCTGAGAAAAGGCGTGTCCAGTAATCTGTTCCACTGGATACGCTCCTACCTCTTCAGCCGCAGGGCAAGAGTCAGCGTCAACCAGACCAAAAGCAAGAAATTCCTCCTTCGTCATGGCGTCCCGCAAGGCTGAGTCCTCTCCCCTACCCTCTTCCTTCTCTTCATCGACGATTTGGTGTCTGAGATGCCCAAGGAAATCAAAGCTGCCTTATACGCAGACGACCTTGTGATCTGGTGCAAGGAGGAGCATGCAAGTACTGCCACCTACAGAATGCAGCTAGCGGCAGATAAGCTGAACGCATGGGCAGAAGACTGGTGCATCTCCGTCAACAAGGAGAAATCCTCCACCGCCCTCTTCACATTGACCCCAAAACAGAAAGCCGGAACCATCAAGCTTGGTGGAACCCCTGTGAGAGAGGATGAAGAAGCTACCTACCTTGGTGTCACCTTCGACAGACGTCAGACCTGGAAACCACACATTGCACAGGCAGAGGCGAAGGCCCGGCGCAAGCTGGCCATACTCAGGAAACTGGCAGGCACTACCTGGGGAGCGAACGAGAAGATACTGAAGACGGTCAGGGAACAGTCAGGCCCCACCTAGAGTACGGCTCCACAGCGTGGTCAACCTCAGCCAAGACGAACCTGCAGACCCTCGACCGAGTGCAAAACCAGGCTCTTCGATTCATCACTGGTGCAATGAAATCCACACCAATCAAGGAAATGGAGAAGCTGACCACAATCCAACCTCTCAGCCAGAGGAGAGAAGCCAAAACCATGGTACAGGCGGAGAAGCTCAGGTGCTTGCCCAACCACCCCATGAAACACAGACTGAGCAACCTCACCAAGAACCGGCTGAAAAGAAGCAGCTTTGTCCATGAGAGCATGCGACTTTCTCGACAGTACAGGGAAGTCCTTCCACAGAGCACTCTACCTCTGATCACAGAAGAAGAGGAAAACCCTTGGGCAGTGGACAAACCAGACATCCAGATCTGCACCAGTGTCCCACATGCTGCCTCAGGAGACAGTCAGGATGACACCGTTCGACGGGCACTCACCCTAGCCCTGATCGACGAACAGTACCCAAAGGAGGCATGGATCCACATTTACACGGATGGATCAGCAACAAATGCCGTTTCCAATGGAGGTACTGGCATCCTGATCCAGTTCCCAGGGAGACATACAGCCACATCCAGTGTAGCCACCGGCAAACACTGCACAAACTACAAAGCAGAAACTGAAGCACTTATGCAGGCGCGGCTCCATGGTTCAGAATTCCACAGACCCATGCTACCAAGTTGTCTTCTTCTCCGATGCCCTTTCAGTCCTTTAGGCCCTCGAGAACGACAGGCTCCCCCAGCTGACCAGAGCTTTGCAGAAGGTCAGACAAACCAGAAGAGTTGTTCTCCAGTGGATACCAGCCCACTGTGGGGTACCTGGAAATGAAAGGGCAGATGAGCTGGCGAAAGAAGGAGCCACAAAAGATCAATAAGAAAACAGCGTCAGCTATAGTGAGCAAAAGACAATCATCAAGGCATTGATGAGGCCGAGGTCAAACAGAGACGACTACCACACAATGACCAGAGAGCAGCAATTTGTCCTGATCAGACTGCGTACCGGCCACAACAGACTGAACGCTCACATGAACAGAAAGCTCAAGCTGGCGCCTTCACCAACCTGCGCCTGTGGTCAGGAAGACCAAACAGCGGAACATATTCTCCAGAGATGCCCCCTACTGGACGATGAAAGAAAAGAAGTGTGGCCGTTGCCAACTCCACTGCAGACCAAACTCTACGGCAGTCGAGAAGACCTGGAGAAAACGACGTCATTCATCGCCGGTGCTGGACTGACCGTATAGCCCACTGCGAACGACAAGAAGAAGAAGAAGATTAGTAGCCAAATTTTATGTAACCCCGTTAACATCAACACTTGTCTTCAGGCTGTCACAGCTCGGGTCACCTTGAAGAAGGCCATAACCATATGCAGTGTTTACCTGCCACCATCCCTGCGGGTCTGTAGTAATGATATTTTTAACTTAGTAGATCAACTGCCCCCTCCCTTTATTCTCATGGGGGATTTAAACAGTCACGCTCACCTTTGGGGTAGTGACCACTATGATCGCAGAGGTCAGATGTTAGAAGATGTTTTTTCTCACCTTAACCTATGTGTCTTTAACGATGGCTCACCTACGTACTCTAACCCAGGTTCAGGATCTAGTTCTGTTCTAGACCTCACTGTTTGTGATCCTTCTCTCATGCTGGACTTTGACTGGAAGGTTCACGACGACCTGTGTGATAGTGACCACTTCCCAGTAGTCCTGTCATCAGTCAGCTGTGAGGAGGATTTGCCAGCGGGGCGCAGGAATCTCAAGAAAGCTAACTGGCCTCTGTTCGCCTCCCTCTGTCAGTCTCGTCTTTCAGAGGAGGTGGTCATGTCAGCTGAAGAACCTGTTTCTTGTTTTACTTCTATTTTGTTGGACGTAGCAGGTGAAACCATCCCTAGAACTTCCACATCACTCCCTTGGAAGCTGAGAGTATGAGGTTCAATGAAGAGTGCCGCAAGGTCCAAAAAATGTGCAAATCTGCTCAGCGACGTGCTTTTCATAATCTGTCGCAAGTGAATATCTTAACATTTAAAAGACAGCGGGCGAAAGCCCCTCACATTTTTTAACGCGAACGCTGTGCTTCCTGGAGACGCTTTGTCTCATCTTTATCTTCTAAGACTCCATCCCAAAAAGTCGGGAAGGTTGTTTGAAGAATTAGGGGCAGGGGTGGCTCGGCTTCTGTCGGCCATCTTAGAGATGGTGCCAGTTTGGTCACAGATAAAAAGGCTGTGGCCAATTTGCTTGCCTCCACCATTACCCATAATTCTTCAACAGAGCATTATTCACCTTTCTTCCAGAGAGAGAGAGAAGAAGAAGCGAGAGTCTTGTACTTGTGATTTTATATCGGATAACTCGGAAGACTATAATGCCCCTTTCACGTTTTCAGAATTGCAGCAAGCCATGCAGAAATGTACTGACTCTGCTGCTGGATTAGATACCATCCACTATCAACTCCTAACACATCTGCTTGAGGATTCACTCCTTGTACTTCTCAAAGCCTTTAACCATATCTGGATAACTGGTCATTTTCCGCCATCTTGGCGTCAGGCTATGGTTGTGCCAATCCCCAAGCTGGGTAAGGATCCTTCCGACCTGGGCAACTACCGGCCAATCGCTTTGACTTCATGTTTATGCAAAACTATGGAACGCTTGGTCAACGCCCGCCTGGTGTGGCATCTTGAGTCACAGGGTCTCATCACAGACCTCCAGTGCGGTTTCCGGTGCTTCCATAGTACAGCTGACCATCTAGTCCGCTTTGAGTCGTTTATCCGAGATGCTTTCGTCAACAAGCAGCATGTCTGTGCAATTTTCTTCGATCTTGAGAAGGCATATAACACTACCTGGAAGTATGGTATAATGTCTAATTTGTCGGACATGGGTTTTAAAAGGCACCAGCCCGTTTTTATTCACAATTGTTTGTCTAACCGGTTGTTCCATGTCAGTGTGTGCTCCACCCTCTCCGACTCCTTTGAACAGGAGATGGGTGTCCCGCAGAGCAGCATTTTATCTTTTGTTTTATTTAGCATTAAAATTAATAACATTGTAAAGGCCGTCAAGGATGATTCTGAATGCTCTTTGTTTGTGGACGACTTTGCTTTGTGTGCACAAGGTCAAGGGCTTGCGTCCCTTGAGAGGCACATGCAGCTGTGCGTTGATCGCATCCAGGGGTGGGTATCTCTCAACGGATTCAGGTTCTCACCCTCCAAGACAGTCTGTGTGCATTTTACCAACCAGACGAAATTTTTTCCAGAACCTAGCCTGAGCATTGCTGGAGTGCCAATTAAGGTGGCCAAGGAGGCAAAGTTTCTGTGGGTCATCTTTGACAAAAGACTGACCTTCTGCAAACATATTAATTACCTTCGAACCTCATGTCAAAAGGTCCTTGACGTTCTTCGTGTCATTGGTCGTACTGACTGGGGTGCAGACCGCATTGTCTTACTTCGACTGTACCGGGCCCTTGTTCGGTCCGAACTGGATTATGGCTCTGTGGTATATGGCTCGGCTTCCAAGTCTGTTCTACAGCATCTGAACACAATCCACCATCAAGGTCTGCACATATGTCTGGGGGCCTTCAGGACATCTCCAGTTCCTAGTCTGTATGCTGAGGCAGGGAAGCCTTCTCTCAAGCTCCGCCGCATCCGCCTCATGCTCAGCTACGTTCTGAAGCTGAAGGCCCATCCAGACAATCCTGCCTATGATTGTGTTTATAACCCGTCGTTTGCAAAGATTTACGATGCCCATCCGGGAGCTGTCCGTCCACTTTCCTTCCGTGTCCGACCTCATCTGCAGGCAGCCGGAGTGGACCTGGACAAAGTTTCGGAATCTCTGCAACACATCACTCCACCCTGGCTATTACCAGTTCCTGACATCTTGCTGGACTTGACCGCCCACAAGAAGGATTGTACTCCACCAGCCATATACCAACAGAGCCCAATGAACTCCTTTCAAGTTTTCCTGGCTATTGTCATATTTATACGGATGGGTCCAAGTCTGAGGATGGGAGAGTGGCTTCAGCTGCAGTGTCTTCTCGCCATCCTAGACGCCGATTTAAGCTCCGCCTCCCTGACCATTCCACTGTATTTAGTGCAGAACTGCAGGCAATTCTGCTGGCACTCAAGCATGCCTATTAGTCTCGGGAAAGGAACTTCCTGATTCTGTCTTGACTCTCTTTCTGCTCTGCAGGCCCTTCAGGGTGCGGGAACAGACCACCCCCTGCTGGTGCAGATTAGAGAGCTTTACACGGACTTGATGAAGGAATATTATGACATCATTTTTATTTGGGTCCCAGGGCATGTGGGCATCGAAGACTACAGGATCACAGATTCTGCTGCCAACAGTGCCCGCAATGACCCTGTCCCTGACACACAGACTGTTCATAGTGATTTTAAACCTGTGATTAGTGTGTACATAGCCCGCGAGTGGCAGTCCGAGTGGGACAAAGAGGAAGGGAATAAGCTGCACGAGGCTCTTCCTACGGTGTCCGACAGTCTCCCTTTCCGCCGCGGCAGCCGCTGTGAGGAGACTGTCCTTACTCGGCTCCACATCGGGCACACGTATGTTATGCACTCTTACTTACTAAAACAGGATGAGCGTCCATGGTGTTTTGCCTGTGACGAGCAGTTTTCTGTTCAACACTTTTTGCTGTATTGTGCCGATCTCATTGACACCAGATATAAACACTTCACAGTGGACTCCTTGAAGGTTTTGTTCCGGGATGTTCCCCCGGACAAAATCTTCAATTTCTTGAGAGAATGCAATATTTTTAACAAGATCTGAGCATTCATAGACTGTGAATTTCACTATTTTGCCCTTTTTGAAAGTCTGTAGACGTTTCTTTTAAAGACTCGTGCGACATTTTAGCCTGCCATATTTTTAAGGTATATTTACATCTTCTCTTAAGACCTTGCTTTTAGTCTGGCTGACCAGATTTTTACCCATCCCGTCGTGAGATGGCCTTAGTCGCCTGCTCGGCGTTAAACACCAATAAGCAATCAATAATCCAGAACCTAGCCTGAGCATTGCTGGAGTGCCAATTAAGGTGGCTGAGGAGGCAAGGTTTCTGGGGGTCATCTTTGACAAAAGACTGCCTTTCAGCAACCATATTAATTATTTTAGAACCTCTTGACAGAAGGCCCTCGACGTTCTTTGTGTCGTTGGTCGTACTGACTGGGGTGCAGACCGCATTGTCTTACTTGGACTGTAGTACCGGGCCATTGTTCGTTCCAAACTGTATTATGGCTCTGTGGTATATGGCTCGGCTTCCAAGTCTGTTTTACAGCGTCTGAACACAATTCACCATCACGGTCTGCACATATGTATGGGGGCCTTCAGAACATCTCCAGTTCCTAGTCGGTATGCCGAGGCAGGGGAGCCTTCTCTCAAGCTCCGCCGCATCCGCCTCATGCTCAGCTACGTTCTGAAGCTAAAGGCCCATCCAGACAATCCTGCCTATGATTGTGTTTTTAACCCGTCGTTTGCAGAGATTTACGATGCCCATCCGGGAGCTGTCCGTCCACTTTCCTTCTGTGTCCGACCTCATCTGCAGGCAGCCGGAGTGGACCTGGACAAAGTTTCGGAATCTCTGCAACACATCACTCCACCCTGGCTATTACCAGTTCCTGACATCTTGCTGGACTTGACCGCCCACAAGAAGGACTGTACTCCACCAGCCATATACCAACAGAGCCTCAATGAACTCCTTTCAAGTTTTCCTGGCTTTTGTCATATTTATACGGATGGGTCCAAGTCTGAGGATGGAAGAGTGGCTTCGGCTGCAGTGTCTTCTCGGCATCCTATACGCCCATTTAAGTTCCGCCTCCATGTCCATTCCTCTGTATTTAGTGCAGAACTGCAGGCAATTCTGCTGGCACTCAAGCATGCCTATCAGTCTCGGGAAAGGAACTTCCTGATTCTGTCTGACTCTCTTTCTGCCCTGCAGGCCCTTCAGGGCGCGGGAACAGACCACCCCCTGCTGGTGCAGATTAGAGAGCTTTACGCGGACTTGATGAAGGAATATTATGACATCATTTTTATTTGGGTCCCAGGGCATGTAGGCATCAAAGGCAACAGGATCGCAGATTCTGCTGCCAACAGTGCCCGCAATGACCCTAACCATGACACACAGACTTTTCATAGTGATTTTAAACCTGTGATTAGTGTGTACATAGCCCGCGAGTGGCAGTCCGAATGGGACAAAGAGGAAGGAAACAAGCTGCACGAGGCTCTTCCTACGGTGTCCGACAGTCTACCTCATCGCTGTGGCAGCCGCCATGCGGAGACTGTCCTTACTCAACTCCACATCAGGCACACGTATGTTACGCACTCTTACTTACTAAAACAGGATGAGCGTCCATGGTGTTTTGCCTGTGACGAGCAGTTTTCTGTTCGACAATTTTTGCTGTATTGTGCTGATCTAATTGACACCAGATATAAACACTTCACAGCAGACTCCTTGAACGTTTTGTTCCAGGATGTTCCCCCGGACCAAACCTTAAATTTCTTGAGAGAATGCAATATTTTTAACAAGATCTGAGCATTCATAGACTATGTGAACTTCACTATTTTGCCCTTTTTGAGAGTTTGTAGACGTTTCTTTTAAAGACTCGTGCGACATTTTACTTACTTACTTACGCCTGTCACCCCTACCCGGGTACAGGCCGTCGACGAGAGACCTCCAGCAACTCCTGTCCTGTGCTTCTCCTTCGATTCTACTCCAGGTGGTTCCCAGTCTCTTGATGTCTGCTTGGAGGTCTCGACGCCAGGAGTTTCTCGGCCTACCTCTTTTCCTCTTTCCCTGGGGGTTCCATGACAATGCCTGCCTAGTGATACTGGAAGCTGGCTTTCTCAGACTGTGACCGATCCATCCCCATCTTCTTCGCCCAGTTTCATTATGCATTCTCTGTTGTTATCTGTTCTGTTCTCTCCCAGAGTCTGACGTTGCTGATCTTCTCTGGCCAGTGGATTTTCAAAATTCTTCTAAGGCAACTGTTCATGAAGGTCTGTACTCTGTTGTCTGTGGTTTTTGTCAATCTCCAAGTCTCTGCTCCATATAAGAGAACTGCTTTTACATTGGAGTTGAAAATCCGGACTTTGGTGTGTTGTGACAGCTCTCTGGAGCTCCACACTTTTTTCAACTGGAGAAAGGCTGCTCTGGCTTTACCGATTCGTGCTCTGACATCTGCATCAGTGCCGCCTTTTATGTCTATGATGCTCCCGAGATAGGTGAAGGACTCCACCTCCTCCAACGGGGTGCCAGCAAGCAAGACTGGTTCTTCCCTGGTTGCGTTCAGCCTCATTGTCTTTGTTTTTTGTTTGTGAATGGAGAGGCCCACTTGGGACGAGATGTCAGCAAGCCTCGTGGTCTTGTCCTGCATTTGTTGATGAGTGTGGGACAGTAATGCCAAGTCGTCTGCAAAATCGAGGTCGTCAAGCTGTGTCCACAGTGTCCACTGTATTCCACTTCGTCTGTGCTCTGTGGTCATCTTCATGACCCAGTCTATGGCCAGTAGGAAGAGGAACGGAGACAGCAGACACCCCTGCCTGACAACGGTTCTGACCTGGAGCTCCCTGGTGAACTGCCCTTCGTGGATCACGCGACATGTCATGCCATCGTAGCTGCTCTTGATCAGGCGGACGAGCTTTGTGGGTACACCGTAGTGTCGTAGGAGTTTCCACAGCTAGAGTCTCTCGGTCCACACTGTCAAATGCTTTCTCATAATCCACAAAGTTGACGTACAGCGGAGAGCTCCACTCCAGAGACTGTTCCACGATGATGCGGAGAGTGGCGATCTGGTCTGTACATGATCGGTTCTTCCTGAATCCTGCTTGCTGGTCTCTCAGCTGGGGATCAACGGAGCTCTTCATTCTCTCCAGGATGATCCTGTTGAAGACCTTTCCTGGTACTGACAGCAAGGTGATTCCTCTGTAGTTGGAACACTTGCTGAGGTCGCCTTTCTTGGGAAGCTTGATTAGGTACCCCTCCTTCCAGTCAGCCGGCATCACCTCCTCTTCCCAGATCTTTCCAAACAGTGGATACAGCATCTCCACTGTTGTCTCTAGGTCTGCTTTCAAAGACTCCGCTGGGATGCCATCTGGGCCTGCTGCTTTGCCGTTCTTCAAGAATGCCACTGCTCTTCTGATCGCGACATTTTAGCCTGACATATTTTTAAGATATATTTACATCTTAAGACCTTGCTTTTAGTCTGGCTGACCAGATTTTTACCCATCTCGCCGTGAGATGGCCTTAGTCGCCTGCTTGGCGTTAAACACCAATAACTAATAACTAACGACCCTTAGATTCTAGTGACCATCACGGAGGGCCTGTGGATCTCCTTCCAGTCTTCCCCTCCGTTGCGACACTCCCCCCTGTGGACTTGGGTACCGGGGGATCAGGACAAGGCGGCAGCGCTTCACGGCGAGGTGATGTCCCTACGCCAGAACGAGGCCTCGGACTCCCCGGCCTTCTACAGTCAGCTCTTCCTCGTTCCCAAGCCCGGAGGCAAGTGGCGGCCGGTCATAGACCTGTCGGCGCTAAACAGGTACATTTCAGCCCCGCGTTTCAGGATGGGGACAGCCCAGAGCCCTGAGAGCGGCAGTGCAGCCCCAGGATTTTGCCGTGAGCCTCGACCTAGTGGACGCATATCTCCACGTACCCGTCCACCCGGCGTCGCGGCGGTATCTGCACTTCACCTTCCGTGGGGTGGTGTATCAGTTTTGGGCCCTACCGTTCGGACTCAACCTCAGCCCGTGGGTCTTCACCAGGTTCATAGACGGAGTTGTTTCCAGGTTGCAACAAATGGTCTCCAGCCCAACTTCCAACTACCTGGACGATCTGCTCATCTGGAACCAGATGGTGCAAGTGTTGGAGGAGGACAGAGATGCCTTGCTAACTGCTCCGCTGACTCGGATTCCTGGTCAAGGGAAGCAAGTCCGACCTCACTCCAGCGCGCAGGGGGCCTGACTACCCCCCAATTGGCCAAGTTCCTTCGGTGGTTATTCTCCAAGCAGAACCTGGCACCCATCACCATCCGAGTTTACCTGGCAATGGTGGCTGACACATACTGACGCCAGGGACAGCTGGACCCGAGTGCCTGCAAGGACCTCTCAGATCTGATGGCACACTTGGAGCTTCAACGGCCGTCCTTCCGCTCGCTGATTTCTCGCTGGGGCTTGTCCTGGGTGCTCACCGGGCTCAACTTTGAATGGTTCAAGCCTCTACCACTGGCGCAGATTGGAGACATAACCAAGAGGAAAGGCTTCTGCTCGCCCTCGCTACAGCGTGAGCGAGATCCACACCTCGGTGCGACCCTCCTGTCTCCAATGCAAGGCCTCATCCAGCCGGCATACAAGAGCTCTCCCCAAAACAGGCAAGGACAATGCGCACCCAGGCACATGAGGTCAGAGCAGTGGCTGCAGGCATCGCCTCGGACCGGAACTGCGCAGTGAAAGACATTGTGGCTGCCGCGGGTTGGCGGGTTTAGTCTACCTTCGCCCGCTTCTACCCAGGAGACCTATCCGGCCAGCGTGACAAACTAGCCCTAGTGGGGGACATCTCGGCGGCGCAGCACTCCCTCCCCACAGGCGCCATGGGTAACGCTTAGCTAAAATTGTTGGGAGTGGGCGCAAAGGGGGGGCCTCGATAGGTTGCATAGAGGGTGGCACCCTCCTCCTATTCGCCATTCTTCCTAGTAGTAATGCCATTGGTAAAGATTTTAAGAAAACAAATGGATTTTTCTCTAAAATGTATTTACTCAGACGTCCCTCCCTCCTACCCCGCTTGCTGAGCTAAGGCAAAGAGACTGGCGGGAAACGGCTGAGCGCACCACCGGATAGGGAGGTAAGGGAGGCAACTCGGGGTCTCTTAGTAACGACCCCCTAGAGTTGCCTACCTGGTTGTGGTATGTACACAATGAGTTTTTGGGCTAAAATTGGTATGCTAAGCGAACCTTCCTAGTAGTAATGCCATCGGTAAGTATTTTTTGAAAAAATACATTTTAGAGAAAAATCCATTTTCTCAGCCACCAGGTAAGCCACCGATTTCAAACTTGCGTATCTCATGCAGACATCCTTGTGATGACCTAAGTGAATCCAGTTTTATGTGTGTTTGTTTGTAGGCTGGCTGGGGCCTGATGTACCCTTTTCCAAGGTGGCAGACAAATGCGCGTCACCGGTCTGTGTTGCTCAGCCCACCCCAGGAGCAGACAAGGTAGCGCTTTTTTTTATTATCCAATATACCTATTCAGCACGAGACAGATGACCCCCCGAACCCCCACCCCACCCCCTCCACCCTCTATATCCCTCACCCCCGTTATGAGACAGTTCAACACCTCCACCCCGCATTATTTGATTTTTGGGGCTGTGGTGAATATGTCCCTACCACCCACCCCCACTGTCATTTGATGTTTTGAGTGCAAGGTGACACTTCCGGGTGCCTTCTAGGGATAAATGTCTCAAATACCACCACCCCCCCCCCCCCCTCACCATCACCATCACCGAGCACACACGCACAAACATCTTCCTGGAAGGTAACTCCCTGCCTCTGGGCTTTTTTTTTTTTGTTTTAATCATTTGATCGTTTGGCTGGCCATCACGCTTTTGGTTCAGGTACTTCATGCAGAAATTGACCTTGACAAAGGCGCTACGGACAGCCGAAGGGTTGGAAAAAATGCGTGCCCACCTGTTCTCATGGGCGACGGTCTTCAGTCTGGGAGGCTGATTCAGCTTTTTTCAGAATCCCAGGAAGCTGAATTTCTGCTTTTTGGCCGTACATGGATGATGGGGCATAGATAGTCCAAGGACCGTTTTCAGTCATTTCAGTTTTTCGCACGGACACCCATGTGTTTTGATGTTTTCAGGTGTACACAGCTCTGAGTCAGCGTTACAGGGAACTGGAGGAGAGGGTGGAAGCCAAGTGCAAACAAGCATGATGTAAAGGCTGCGGTGAAATCTTTGATCCGACCATCTCTTTTATTTCTAGTGCCAAACCCAGGAGACGGCTTGACAGTGATAGCTGCAAAGTAGAGTCTGGATTCACTCGGTACTCTTGAACTGTTTGGCTTTGTAGTGCTTTTTGGTGAGGTGATTGTTGCAGTTTCGTTTTATGCCTGTCGGCATGCATTTTCTGTCGAGGTCATTTCTGCAGAAATCACCTTGACAAAAAAGCTTCTGATAGCCAGAGGATCAACTTAACCCCTTCCCTGCCACTGTACGTACATGTTTGTCTCAGAAATCTTGGTTCATTCACTGACCAAAGCCTACACTTTCTGCGCAACATGGATACAAATTGGTCTCAGCAGGAGGCATAGATCTTAATAGATCCAGTCGCAGGGGCTCACAAGAATCTGTTTCTCTTGCAATTAGATCATGTTTACTTTTTTCTCGGCAGTGAAGGGGTTAAGGGTAAAATCTTATCAGTTTATCATTTTGATTACAGTACCTTGGTGCCTGTTATGTATGACAAGGGTACAAAAACCAAGCGAACAAGGCTCTGCCCTTGAGCTATCATGGTTGATCCACCGTGCTACAGGTACGGCAGAACCTGTTTTGAGTGACCGCCCTTATGAGAGATCACCTGTCATTAAAGACCGTCATTAAGGTGACTACAGCCTCCTTAATGATGGTCTTTAATGACAGGTGACACTTTTTGCCCTGGAAGGTTTCTATTGAGAGAGAACCTGTCTTTTGATACCAGTTTTTGTACAAAAGGATGGTTCTACTGTACTGATAGAGGATTACACAGGATTCTGAGCCTGCATTTTATTCAGAATTTTAGACGTTTTGCTTAAACAGAGAGACACTGCATGCCATTACTTGTATACAGAATCCATTCCCCCTTTTTTCATAAACTATACCGTCCTCCATATTACCTTGCCCGTCATGAGACGGCCTTGAGTCATTTGCTCAGCATAAAGTCCTGATAACTTGCTATGATACATGTATCATTTTATGAAATTAATGTATGATTTAACTCTTTCCGTGTCGGTAGCGGTTTTAGTCATGACCAGACCTGTGCACCCCGAAAAATGACTTGGTGTATTTCCCAGGCCAAAAAGTGTAATTTACAAAACTTTGGAGTAATTCATCAACATAAATGTTTTCTCACGCCTTTTTAACTTTACACTCAAATATTATTCAAAGGCACTCAAAGCACGATGTCAATTATACATACCAAAATCAAGTGGATCACTTCACAACGTATCACACAGCACTTCACTGTTTCCAGAAATCTGCCAGTACCATTCCTTGCCTGTTGATTATCCACCAATTCAGATAGTCTCACTGTAGTAACCCACTGTAGTATCAACTACAGGGTACTGTTTTGTCCTCTGATCGTTTGACCCATCTGTTGCCACTGAAAATGGTCCTGCAGCAAGCCGTTTCCCGAGGTCAGCCTGATGCCATTTGTTTCACAAGAGCTGTTGTCTTATGTCATCCACAGTGGTAATCATTTTGCAATTTGGCTATCAGAGAATGCACTTTTCACAGCTTTAGAAATTAAGTCTGCAGTAGTCAATGGTAAGTTTGTTTTCACAATACTGTCATTATTGTTTCGGCTCTAATTACTTGCTGTTCAGAAGATTCTAGTCTGTTCACGGGGCGGTCCGTGGCGCAGTGGTTAAGGCGCCTGCCACCAATGCTAAAGGTGCGAGGTTCGATTACGGCTTCCGGCGTCGGATTTTTCTCCTCTAGTAAGTGTCACCGTTAATTCGGGCGGACCGTCGGGGGTTCTTTCTCCGGGTACTCCGGCTCTTCCTCCCCCTCCACTTTGGTATCAGTTTCAGTCCACTTAATCAAATTTCAAATACAAACGATTTTGAATTTCCAAAAACTACAGTAGCTCGCTTGAGCTTGCCCTTAGCACCACGTGAAAGTTCTGTGTTTACGATCAGTGTGCGAGTGAATGCGCGTGATTCATGTGAGCGTGCTTGTTGGGTTCAGTTCGCGGCGGCGCTTTGAGCCGAATTTCAATTGGGATAAAGCGCCTATTTAATGCGCTTATTATTATTATTATTAAAAAACTGGTCAACTTTTTCACTTTTTGCTGCACCTTTCTGACCTTCGACATTTGCCTTGTGTGACTTGGTGGCGCAGTGTTTAGAAACATCAAACTTTCCTGAATACTTACTTACGCCTGTCACCCCTACCCGGGTATAGGCCGTCGACGAGAGACCTCCAGCAACTCCTGTCCTGTGCTTCTCCTTCGATTCTACTCCAGGTGGTTCCCAGTCTCTTGATGTCTGCTTGGAGGTCTCGACGCCAGGAGTTTCTCGGCCTACCTCTTTTCCTCTTTCCCTGGGGGTTCCATGACAATGCCTGCCTAGTGATACTGGAAACTTTCCTGAATGTGCTATAGAAAAATCTGATGAACAATAAACACACCTCGCATACGACGATCCTAAAGCACTTTCTGTAATTCCATCAAACTTCTTGTACTTGGACAAGAAAACTTGCTGCACATGTTTATTCACTTTTTTGGAGCTAGGCCCCTGCTCTTGGTCATCAGTACACTTTCGTTTAGACATTTTCTTCAGCTCGGTAAAATTGCGCCAACATGGAGTAAAATCTCCTTAACTAAATCCAAGCCACCGAGATTCACGCAAGGGGAGAGTACTCACAATGACACGCCTCAAAACAAGATCGGCAAAAGTGAAAGTACACTAATAGAAGTGCTGTAATTAATTTTAGAAAGTCGGAATTTTTGGTAGGCGTAAAATTTTGCTCAAAGGCGTATTTGGCGTAAAATAAAATTTTGGCGTAAAAATTACACCAAAATCGTAAGAGTGCACAGGTATGCGTCACGATTCCTGTAGGAATCATCGCGACTAACATTGCTGCCGACACGAAAAGGATTAATTACAAACAGAGCCACTCTCAATATTGAAAGTGTGCATCTGTGTGCTGTCTGTGACCGGTAATGTACAACCAAAATTTAAATGAGTGAGACGCTGTGCATCCCTTTTACAAAATATATACTTATAACCAGAGGCCGCTTGCCATGTAATTTTCATGTTTTGAATGTATAAATCTCATGATTAGTAATCTACAGCTACTATTCTATAACCGAGATGTCATTGTTCAAGGGTGATGCCAGAATAGCTTAGAGCCCATGGGTGCCAAGCTATTCTGGCACTATCCTTGAACTATCATGCTCGATCTGTCTCTAAAATTGTAATACAGAGGGCAACTTCAAAATCTGGAGATTTTGGTCCTGGGGTAGAATGTGTTAATGTGACAATGGCACAGGGAAGAAAAAAACCCCAAACAAACCTGATTCAAAATGGTCATAAGCACCAAAGAGGGATTGGTTTATGTGGCATAGCCATGCTAATTCAGCTTATTAGGTTCACTCTAGTTCAATACCACAACGTGGCATAGAAAGAAACTGAGTTACTGACAAATACCGGGTAGTCTAGAGTGACCAACGATGGTTCAAATATTTTCATAACGCTGATAAATAGTAACCTATACTACAGTCCGAATACCGGTAAAAGCTTTTAAGAAAACAAATTCATTATGCAATACCTATTGATACCATATAAAATATGTTTTTTTTATCATAGTGTGAAGAAAAGCATACTGCAGCACAAAAACATCTAGTGCGAAAGATAAGTTTGTTAGGGTTTTTCGCTTGTATATTTAGGTTTCCATACACACAGATCACAATGTGTTTGCCGAAAAGTAAGCAGAAAAGTAAACCAACATGATAATGTTGTACATGTATAACCAACATCATTGTCATATTACATGTATTACATGAGCATGGGAAAAAATGAATTTTTCGTTAAAATGTATTTTTTCGAAAAATACTGATGCATTGACTACATGGGATTACCTATAGCTTACACAATTTTAGCCAAAAACTTACGATGTGTACCTATTGGGCCAAGGGAGGCTACCTGGGGGTGTCGTGACCCAGCCACGAGTAGCCTCCCATCCCACCCCATATGGGCAACTGGCTTGAGCTGAGAGACCCCAGTTTATTCGCTTAGCAGACGAGCGGCAAGCGGGGTAGGTGGGAGGGCCATCCGAGTCATGGCATCGGTAAGTATTTTTCGAAAAAATATGTTATAAAGAAAAATTCATTTGTTTCTTCAAAAACATTACCGATGCCATGACTACATGGGAGAATAGCAAAAAGGAGGGGGGGTGCCGCAGAACTTGTAACCCCACAAGCTAGCCAGACCTGCCCGTCCCAGAGCAAACTCCCGACAATTTTAGCTAAAGGTTACCAACGGCACCGAAGGTGCCGAGAGTGAGTGTTGCGCCGCCTCGATGTCACCCACCAGGGCCAGGTTCTCTCGCTGGCCAGCCAGGTTTCGGAGGTAGAACCGGGTGAAGGTCGACCCAGTCCGCCAGCCTACGGCAGCCACAATGTAGTGGTCGAATGCTGCGCTAGCAGCCATGGCTCGGACCTCGTGGGCCCTGATGTGAAGTCGCTTGGCAGCGTCGGGGCAGAGGTCTTGGTAGGCGGAACGTATCACCCATCATAGCCAGGAAGAGATCGTCTGGGCTGAGATGTCTCATCTACCTGGGGACAGGGAAAAAAGAGGCGGGTGCGTCCCCGGCGGAGCGGCTTGGTTCGGAGTAGGTACACGCGTAAGACTCTCACCGGGTCCTGCCGTCTGACTTCCCTATGGGGCTGACCATCTTCAGTGGTCGCACAGTGATCACCTTGGGGGCTGTCCACGGGGACTGTGTCTTGGCCAAGAAGGCCAGGTCCATTAGTAGCTGCACAGAGCCATCCGACCTGAACAGCAGGCAGGGGAACGCGCAGAGCACGGGCAGCTCACTCACTCTGAAGGCTGTGGCAAGGTGAGGAAAAAGCAGGTCTTTCACATCACGTCGGCCAGGCTTGCAAGGGGAAGTGGCTCGAAACGCTTGGAGTTCAGCCAGGTGAATACCCAGGGTAGATCCCAGCGTGGGATCAGGGAGCAGAGGGCTGTCAACAGGGACCGAGTCTTGGCCAAGAAGGCCGGGTCCGTTAGTAGCTGCACAGAGCTATCCGACCTGAACTGCAGGCAGGCGGGGCGCGTAGAGCGCGTGCAGCTCACTCACTCGGCGAGGAGAAAGCAGGTCTTTCGCGTCACGTCGGCCAGGCTTGCCAGAGGAAGTGGCTCGAAACGTGTGGAGTTCAGCCAGGTGAGTACCCAGGGTAGATCCCAGCGTGGGATCAGGGAGCGGAAGGCAGGCCGTTATATTCCGAAGTGGGTCATAAGGTCAGCAAGGTCTTTACACGTGCTGGGGACCGCTCGGCCCAAGTGACGACAAGTGTCCGCAATTATGGCAAGGTAGCCCCTGATGGTGATCGGTGCCAAGTGCTGTTCGGCGAAAGCCAGAGGAAGGACTTGGCAAGCTGGGGGGAGGTCAGATCGGTGGGGGGGAGGTGATGGAGGTCACACCAGGCTCGAAGCACTCTCCAATTTCCCTCGTAGACTCGCAGGGCTTAGGGTCTGCGGCCTGCAGCGAAAGCTGTCACTGCCTCACTCGAGAAGCCTCTAGCGGCGAGGGCACGCTGCACAATCTCCAAGCGAGGAGAAGGAGTCATTCGGGGCACGGATGAAAAAGCGCCTGGCGCGGTTGCTTGAGCATCGTGCGAGGAGTGGGTAACCCGCAGTGGGAGGTCCGTAGCGAGGTTGAGGTCGGTGGTCCAAGACTTGGTCCAGCAAAACGGCGCCACTAGCAGCAGAGTCGCGTTGCATCCCTTGAGTTTGAGGAGGACCTTGGGGACCAGACCAGTGGGAGGGTAGGCATAGGCGCAGAGGCCGTCCCAGGGGATGGAGAGCGCGTCGACTGCCCAGGCTAGGGGTCCGGAATGGGCGAGACGAAGAGGGGAAGCTGGTGGTTCCACCTCGTCGCAAAGAGGTCGATAAGCGGGGTCTCCCACGTAGCGCAGATCATCCGAAAGATGTCCGGGCAAAGAGACCATTCGGTATGGAGTAGCCAACCGCGTCTCGATAGGGAGTCCACGAGGACATACAGGTGTCCCGGAACATGTCTCGTTCGGAGGGAGATGCCGCGATCCTTGCACCAACGGAAGAGCCGGTAAAGAAGCATGCAGAGGGAAGGGGGAGCGGGTCCCGCCCTGCTTCTGTATGTAGGACACTACTGTGGAGTTGTCAGAAGGACGAGCAGCTCCTGGCGTCCGAGAGTCGTTTCCCACGCGAGGAGGGCTTGCCAAGCCGCCTGTAGCTCCAACCAATTGAAATGTCTGACTGTGAAGTCCGGTGGCCAGCTGCCGGAAGCCGTGGAGAAGGTCGGCAGCAGGTGCGCGCCCAAGCCGGAGCGGCTGGCGTCGACGCAGAAGGACCACTGGGGTGACGGGGAGGACAGGGGAACTCCGGTGGCGAGCCAGACAGGGTCGGTCCAACGGCGGAGGAGCGAGAGGAGCAAGGGTGGAACCGGGACGGGGGTGTTGATGGCATCCACGGAGGTTCGCCAGAGTAGAAGCAGGAGCAGTTGAAGTGGGTGGTAGCCGAGACGACCCAGGGGAAGGAGGTCCGCCGCCGCACTCATCAGGCCCAGGTGCTGTAACCACACACTGGCAGGGACCGCCTCCTGCTGCAACACCAGGCGAGCCAGGACTGTGAGCTACTGTATCCGCGGTTCCGGCAGTCTCACCAGGTTGAGGTCGGTGAGGAACTCCATGCCCAGTTGAACGAAGTGGCGGTAGGGGGTGAGGTCCGACTTCCCCAAGTTGACTCTGAAGCCGATTCTGTCGAGAAGCGACAGCAATGCATTTTGGTCCGTCTCCAGGGTGGCCGCCGACTGAAAGCAAAGGAGCAGCTCGTCGTGGTACGTCGAAAAAGGACTCGAGGCCGTCCGTCTTGCCGTGGCGACACCACCATCCATGAGGCGGGTGAACGCCCAGGGGCTGAGGTTTAGGCCGAATGGGAGAGCGCGGAACTGGAAGACTACACCGACGAAGGCAAAGCGCCGAAGCGCCTGGATGACGGAGAACGAGGGCGTGAAGGTAGGCGTCCGAGAGGTCCAGGCGGACGGGGAAGTCCAGAGGTCGCACCGAAGGACGAAGGGCTCTGGCGGCCTCCAACAGGGGGATGGCGCGGAGGTGCACCGGTACAGGGCCGAGAGGTCGAAGATCAGGCGCCATTTACTTGCCTTCGGGCTTGGGGACTAGAGAAGGGACGACTGTAGCAGGCGGAGGAGTCGGGGCGCTCGACAGCCAGTGTGGCATCCTTCCGCAAGAGGGCGGAGAACTCTCCACAAGCGCAGCTCCCTTGAGTGGGTACGAAGCGGGGAGCGTCGCAGGAACGGCGGTGTCCGGGGTTGGGGGGCGGGCAGGGACGTCCGGTGACAGGGGCGAGCAGCCCCGCCTGGAGGGTGGGCGAGGGGAGGGACTCCCAGTCCGGAGAGAGAGACACAGGACCTTGCGGGCGGCTGCACCCAATGAGATGAAGCGGGTAGGCCAGAGGTCCCTGTACGCGTCTTTCACCATCTGCCAGGCAGGAACAAAGCGTAGCGGTTCGCAGAAGTGGCCAGATGCAGCTGTCCGCGTAGGTTCGACAGCACCAGGCATGGCATTGACGGAAGCATGGTCAGCCGCCGGGGCGGCCAGGGCTAAGGTGAGGACGTTTCCTAACAGCAGAGTGAAATGACAGGCACCAGGCCTCCTCCACACGAGAGACGACAGCTCGCGTATCCAGGTCGAGCAGTCCGGCACAGGCGAGGCGTTGTGGGAGAGGGACGCTGTCCAATCCAGAGGTTGCAAGGCAGCGGGCTCCGTCTCGACGTGAATCCGAGGAGAGTGATGGCGAGGGGCGAGCGGGAATCCTCCGAGACGAGCGGGGAAGTCTGAGGCCGAGGTCGAGACGTCCAGGAACAAGGAGCCCGAAGCAGACCTGGTCGCCGGGTGGGGAGCACAGGAACGAAGGCAGAGACACGCGGAGCAGGGCAGGCAACGACGCTGAGGTCCGGGAACGTGAAGCCGTGGAACAGCCGAAGGAACGTGAAGGAACACGTCGCCGTGGGCTCCCAACGCGCGAGTGGGTGTCCAAGCTGTGTCCATCCTGGAGCGCTCCAGGGGTCACCTGTCTTGGGCCGCCAGATGATGCCGAAGGTCAGGCGTCGGGACGGCGGGAGCTGTCTTGTCGTGTGATGCTTGGGTTCTGCAAGGCGGCGCGAGCTAGCTCGCTGCGGGCCAGGCTCGAGCGAGCGGGCGCGCAAGGGGGGAATATGTCCCCCAATGTCAGGGCTTGGCAGCCGTTTGTTTTCCGCAAAGCGGGGCGAGCGGACTCTGCGGACCAGACTCGACTCGAGAGAGTGGGTGCGCAAGGGGGGCATCACTGGTAAGCTGTCCCCCAACAGCAGCGTGGGTGCTTCTTTGTTGGTCAGGGGCCGAGGTATGCGTGAGGCTGCGGAATGGTGGTGGAAGTCACGCCGACAGCAGCTCCAGAGCTGTGACCAGCTCCTCCATCAAGGGCGCGCAGACATCACAGGTGCGGCCGGAGGCACAACAGGGGCAGGAGAGGCACACTGCATGCATACTGTCGGCCACAGGCAAATGCCACATCAGGAGCAGGTGCAGACTGGACAACTGCAACATCAGATCAGAACAAGCACCCATATAGCGTCCCAGTAGTCCATTCTACGGCATCGTAATGGGGACGGCACGTGTGGCCAGTCGCAACTGCTATGTACAGTGCTTATAACAGCCAGGGCCTTCCTATAGAGACGCTTGTTATCATATGCATAGGCGAAAAGAAGGACTACTGAGCCCCAGAAGGTGCGTGTTCATGCTATATTAATAATTGAGTTATAGCACTGCTGAATAGGGGCTGACTACACAACGAAATTATTGGTATATAATAGCGTTATGCCAGCATGAAGTGTGCCGTGCACAGGAGCTTTTTTTTTTTTTTTTTTTTTTTTCCGGTAGAAAACCTTCCCTTCTTCCAGCCCAAGGTATAAGAAACACAGTATATATCTGAACATGGCTACCAGCATGTCAGGATACAAGGGTGTGCCTGACACAGACATCGCCAGTGTCTGAAAAATACGAGGAGCACACTGGGTGTCGCTAAACAAAGTGTGTGTATGCATCAAGTCCAGAAATGTGGTGTGAGAACACCCAACATAACTGAGCATACACCAGTATGTCTACAAGAAAGTGGACACGTGCATGCTAGAATGGGTGCGCACGACAAATGGACACCATCATCAAGAAGACAAGTGGTCGTGGTCGCCATGCCACATCACAAGTGCACCCGAGCACACAAACACCGACAGTGATGCCGGCGCCAGAGGCGCTGGTCGCTGTCACACATCAAGACCTTACCTAGGCATCCTGCAGAGGCTGGGGAAGGGATAACCTGACACGCAGAAGCAGGAGCACCACACCACGGAGCCGGGGGCTGCACACGTCGGGCAAGGGCGCCGAGTCCGCGACGGAAGGCCAGGACCGAAACAAAGACGAAACTTGTCCGAAGGCACTCCAGAGGGACCTGACAGGGGAACCGGGCACCACAGGCCGAAACTCCTTCCACGAAGGGCGAGGCTCAGCGGCAGCGACGATGGCACAGCGGACCGGTCACAAGCAAACTTGTAATGAGGGCACCAAGCAGGAGGCACAAGAAGCAAAGTCATGGGCCCAAGGCCCAGCCCAACACAAGCCGGTTAACAGGAGTCCACGCCGCTAGACCCAACGCACAAGGCACAGAAGTGAACAGTCCAAGGGCCACGAGGCCCGGAAACACAACACTTCCCGCTGTTTCCGTCGCCTTTGAAGAAAGGCACACACAGAAGAACAGTCCAGGCTAAGGCCAGGAAAAGGCACACACACACCGCCGGGCTAAGAGCCAAGGTCGAAGGAGCACCGGCGAGAACCATACACAGCCAAAGGCTTCGCAAGTAGGAGGCTAACAGAACACACGTCTGAACTCTGCAAGCTAAAGGAATAAACTGGGGTCTCTCTGCGCAAGCCAGTTGCCCGTATGGGGTGGGACAGGAGGCTACTCGTAGCTGGGTCACGACACCCCCAGGTAGCCTCCTTTGGCCCAATAGGTACACATCGTAAGTTTTTGGCTAAAATTGTGTAAGCTATTGGTAATCCCATGTAGTCATGGCATCGGTAATGTTTTTGAAGAAACAAAAGGAAAGAGCATGAATAAAACAGAACTTTTAAACATCTTTATTGACCACGCTAGGGACAGTAGATGTACACTCTTTACACGACTATTTACAATGTATTCCCTTGCAGTATATATTACATGACACAATGTACACTGCTTCAATGACGGTAACACATGATACAACAAAAATTAAACGTTTTGACGCGATATTTTGAAGATAACACAATGCAGACATAGTCGCAGCCCAGCACACACCATATATGAAATGTTTTCTCAAGGGCAATTTTGACAAAATATTGATTTTGACAACAAAATGAACGATTACTAAATGTCAAAACATGCTGTTATGACAGTACCAGAAACTCTGTGACAAAGGTCGGCAACACTTGATACTAAATAAACTTGATACACAAAATGTGAAACGATTTGAGTGAAATTTATAACAATGACGAAACGACAATGAAATGATGCATCACTGAAGCAATCGATGACTAAAACAACACAAAAAATTTGATGCAAATAAGGGAACGATTTTCAAAGGACAATACAGTATAACGCACCATTTTGAAAGGAACATTTTACTGAAATGTGATTTGGGACTCTGCAGCCTGAAGCTGTAATGTCCAAAAGTCGCAGACCACACAAACCTGCAATGATTTTTCAGCACAAAACCGACACAAAACATGAACATGACCCGTTGAATTTCGGCCGTCCGCATCTTCGAACAAATTGACTGAGGTCAAAGTTTTATACAAGTATACCTGAAAATAATGTAACCACTTCATGGATAACACGATCTCTATAAATAGTTAACAAGAAACAAAATAACAAAAAATTATTGAACTATGTTCCACACTGGCCAGTGATAATTGAGGAAGGATTTTAACTCGTACAAATTGCCCCGCATCAATAGCTGCAGATTTGTCCTACAGTTTCGCCAGTGGCAACATTATACGATGCTTCTGCAGCTAATGATGCCAGGCACCTTGACCGAGTACACACAGAGACGTGCAGCATCTGGATATGCAACGTAAAGCCTCTTATCTGGATGCTGCGCATCTTGAGTTAACAACCTACTTGTGTATATATAATACCAGTAAACAAAGGTCCTTGGGCCCATGACGGTTGCAGTGGGCCTGCACACGACTGAGCGCATGGCCACTATGGCCGAAGACGTTTTGCTACTGGGGATATGCACAACCAGCTTAGAACCCCCCAACACTGAAATTCACAAAATTTGGGCACCAACCTCGGGCATCAATTTAGACACCACTCTTGAACTATCATTGTTGATCCAGATCTTGTAGTGTCGGGGCTGAATTGAGGGGTGGGGTTGAACGTGCCAGAGCACAGAAATCCCAACTTGAACTGAACAGGGTTGAATTGAATTTTCCAAATCAAGGTGAAATGGTGGCAGCAGCAACAAAAATCAAGAACAGAGAAATAAAATGGGCTTTTCCATATATACACATGACGGTACAAGTCGATAAAATGGCAATTTTGCCATGATTCTGTAGCGAAGGGTGCATAGTTTTCAGTATGCCACAACAATTGCAATAACAAATCATGGCGTGATTCCGCCCGTCACACAGCGATGGCGAAACACATGAAGTGCTTCTCTGCCCGTCACTCCGCTTTTTTTTTTTTTCAGGCCGCCTATCGCACTGCCATTGTTGTCGGTATATGGAAACGCAGCTGAACAGTAGACAGAAAACTTAACTCTGGTGTCCATGTAGGATGCAAAAACACCCACAAACTTGTTGCAGCCGTCGGCTTACAGGAACCCAATAAAACCCAGTGCCATTGCTCAGTCTCACTTTTCCAGCTGGCGAGCTGTCATATGTCGCACGCATTTTCACAGCAACTACAGGCTTCAGCAAATTTTGTGCCTCTTGGTGCTCAAGGTCCTAAAAAGCGCAGACCTTGATGCCACCATTGATACTGTTGACGCGCAAGCACAACAGGGTTAGCCCATTTAGCCCCAAATCCCTACAGCAGGAGATGGATGGCCCACGATAATTCAAGGTAGTGCCAGATGAGCTTGGCGCCTTCAGGCACTACCCTTGAATTATCGTGGGCCATCTGTCTCCTGCAACAGGTACACAGTCCTTAAGTAGCACCTCCAAAATTAGGGAAATGTGGTCTTGGGTTAAATATCTACCTGAGAGTGGAAAACTAAGAAACTGTTTTTGTCAAGAATTTGTCAACAGGTATTGGGGAAACTTCAAGTCTACCTGAAATCGACACATAGGGTACATCTAATTTCACAGATACACCAACATTTTGGCAGCAGAAAAAAAAACAACAACAGATAAATTCACACGCATCACATACGAACACTGGAGTAATAATGTACCTTTGTCAATGCCATTTGTTATGATTCTAAACTCGAGTCCCTGAAATCTACAAAGGGCAAGTCACATTTTTAATTTTACTTGAACCCTTTGTCTGTCTACAGAGCTTTTTGTCGGACCAATTCCTGCAAGAATCACCTCGACAAATAGCGCTGCCAACAGCCAAAAGGTTAAATTACATAAGCATGCAGCCTCTGGTTATGTTTTCAGTACCAGTGGCTGCTTGGGGGTTGTTCAGTACAGAACATTTTACAAATTTGTTTTTCACGTGGACAGTGGTCATGCCATTTTGATGTCGCCATGTGTTCTGGTCTGTGATTTTTTGGGCCTTATGTCTTTTTTTTTATAAAAAAATTGCAGACCAGCATACACGATGACAGAAAGGCTAGCCGCTGAAGATCTGACTGGGACACAGTGCGCACAAGTCAGCCATTAACTGTAGTATCAAAAATAAAAACTCTCCTAATGACAGAGTAGTGCGCAGGTATCCTCCAGTCCTTCATGCTTGGCTAACCCCTCCAGCTCGCGGAGCACCTTGCTTAGTGACTGGTACAGGAGAAATCCTACGCCAACGATAAGACAAGTGACCGAGTGCTGGCCTGTGAGCGTGGACCCTGTAGTCTTGGCTGCAAGGTCCACAACCAGTTGCGCACCAAAGCCGTAACTCGGGAAAGGCCCTTTAAAAAAAAATCCGATGATCGGTGCACACAATTACAATCCTGACCAAGAAAGGTGACTGCCAAGTGTGTACGATGCAACAAAAATCTCAAGAAAGAAACACACTCGGATAGGACAATTACAACACAATATATTCATTGATTTTGTAATTGTCTATAACCCTTTGGCTGCTGGTAGCGCTTTTTGTCGCTCATGACGAAAAGCACTACGGACAAGTTAAAACGCGTTTTTTCTTTCATGGGATTTTCCGATCCTTGCACAATAATAATCCATAATAATATTCTAAAATTTAGCTAGCTTCATTCTCTGCACCAAAAAAAAAAAAAAAAATGAATTGTATACTATACCCTCTGCCTCATCATGTATGTGTATCAGATGCAAAGTTCCGCCAGCAAGTGGCACAGATCCTAACAAGCCCCTGCAGGGTGCAAAGGCTCATGAGGATCCATGCCTCTTGCAGCTGTAGTAGCACTGCTACCAGGTATTCCATAACTACAAATAGATGTGCAGAGGCAGAGGCACACACCTGTTTGTTTCCAAATTCAAGATTGGCAAAACAATTTGCGAATAAATCTGTCAATTACTTGCCACATGAATACATTCAATCAGAACATAAGAAACAAAGATATGCGCTGGTTTGTGATTCTGGACCTTACGGACGTAGGTCCAAAATCACAGGCAAGCACAACGGATGTGAAACAACACAACATGAATTACACAATGATCCAGACGTTGAAATGTCACACGGAGTTGAATATCATACTGGCATCAGCAACTAATGACGCCGTCATCATAAATTTTTGTTTAAATCACGTTAAAAAAAAAAGATTTCAATACATTCCTGAAAGTGAGACATTTTGTATTCTTAATAAGTTTAGAATACATGGCAAAACTATAGTAGAAGTAACCACACGATAGAACATTACGAAACATCACACAACACTAAACAAAATATTTCAACAATACTGTACGCAATATGAACAACAATAGTAGTGATGTGAACTATTTCAAGTGTTTCATGTGTGATGACGGTCTCTTCACGAGTGCTGGTCTGTGATTGTGGACTTTACAGTTTCCAGCCGCAATGTACAAAATCACAGACCAGCATGTGTACCGCTCAATGAAGGGCGATGCCGTTTTTATGCATAAACCCTTGATTTCAAGGACGCAGTTTTCACCCAACACGATGTGAAAGGCTACAAAATTTACAGTGCAAATTGCACGATGCAAGGATGAAACATCGGCAAAGGAAAAATGATGGTAGTACATGTAGTTCACATAATGCCTGTCACATGAGAAAAAAATGTTTGTGCTCAATATGAATGAAAAAAGAATGAAAAGGGGGGGGATGGGGAGCTATAAGAACCCCGAGCTAACTTGGCATTACCCTTGAACTATCATGACCTAACCATCTCCGAACAGGAGTCTTAAGTAGAATGGTTAGAATGAATAAGATTAAATGAAACGTAGTGACTGGCTAAGATATCGGAGAGAAAATGGAGATGATATCTGAAAGAAAAGATAGGTTTAAAGCCCAGATAAACGTGCAATATCGCAAGTTTGCCTGGGCTTTTAATCTACTGCTTTCATAGAAACATGTGCAACTGTGACGTACCTCTGTACGTCTATTGAATGAATGAATGGGAACATCTGAAATCAATAAATGGCATGAACAACTGAATGAATAAACTACTAAACCCTTCTCGATTGTAGTACACGTCGATGAAATCGGAAACAAATGAAGCTGAGGTTACTTGATGGACTAGACTGAAGTTAAACACGCAAATTTGTATCTTCTCCATTACACAATGGGAAAAGAGGTATGGATACAGAAGACTCCATCTTAAATTGTCCCCCCTTACATGTGGGGGGGGGGGGGGGGGGGCATAGATGTAAATGTCAACAAGCAAGAGGCACAGACCCAGGGTCTTTGTTTCTTGCGCATAGAGAGAGGACTGCATATCAAGGAGGTACATGGTACATCAGCCTACACTATGTAATATTAACAATTTAGTACACACAGACAGCACCTACACTGCAAATTATGTCAACCAAAATGCAATTTGCAGCTGTTTTTCTTTCTCAGATGAAGATAACCATGGATGAAGGTGTCATACAGGGTAAATGAAATTTTCTCTCTCCCCCCCCCCCCCCCCCCCCCCCCCAAAAAAAAAAAAAAAAAAGAAAGAAAAAAGTATCAGTACCTAAGTGAAAAATATTATTTACAAGGTGGAAATGAACCAAAGAACCCAAAACAATCATTCAGTCGCATTCATAAAGACACACTTATTCACTTTTAAAGGAATAACCCTAAGCACCCACATGCAAACTCGCAAGCACACACACATACACAAAAAATCCTGATGCTATGAACTGTTGATTAGATTTGACATGGGCGAACACAAACTGGTTACCTCTGTGGATTAGTTACGCACGATAGTGTGTAACGGATCCACGCCGGTAAGCAGCATTAGGTGAACATTCTTGTTCGGAGGTATGTAACATAGCCTGCATAGCAGGTGCTCAAAGTCCGAGCACAGCAGCCGAAGAACATAAACATGCGTAACTTTTTCCCCAATGTTAACAGGTTGGGAGCTGTCCTCGTGAAACAATTACATAGCTGTCAAAAGTTAGTCTGCGTCTGCATAATTCAAGGATTCCTTGAGACAGAAATAAGGCAAAAAGGGTTTTTTTTTTCTTTCAAGGAGACGGGAAAGAGAAAAAGAAAGAAAGCAGTTGAGACCTGCATGCCTTGCTAAAGTAAATGCCGACAATTTTAAAGTAAGTACCCGTAAATAAAGGATTCGTGCCATCTGAGGTTCTTCAAGACAAAAGTTCTCTTCATTAGCAAAAGCGGAAGACATTTTCGACAAACTCTGTTGCCGTTATAGGATGAGAAAACATTTTTTGTGTAATTTTTGGACAGTCAGTGTGAATAATCTAATGCGACGAGGGTCTAACAGGGCAACTGAATAATTCTTATATCCTGCACTGTTCTGTGCTTTCAGACTTTATGGCTGACAGCCGGAAGGTCTAAAATCACAAACCAATCCACATTATTTCATGAAGCAGTAAAATCAAAAGACAGGAAAACCCGAAAATAGAAAAGCATGAAACTGAATACAAACTGACGAAGACACAAGTTCTCAGACACCAAAGTGACAGTTCACGGGTTGTGCCAAAATAACTTGGTGCCAAGCAATTCTGGCAAAACCCTTGAACTATCTACTTCAAACAAGTATGGTCAGGTGCCACACATTTTTTGTGCCTCCCCTTTCAAGCGTTTTCAATCATTCAAGTATGTACTTCAAAACAAAGCACAACTACCAGATAATGCTAAACACTGCTTCGTTTTGGACACTTCCTGAACTTTCAAACACAAAAGCCTGCAGTAAATCAAAATAACAGCATTCTCCATACACGTATATCGCGCAGTATTTGTCTGGGTATATGTGCATGCAACTGTATCGGTGGATAACTGCGAATATTAAAGCTGTACCGTATTTGTTTTCCACAAAACGAGACAAATCATGAAAACATCAAAAGGCACTCATTGTAATACATGCTGCCCTCCAAGGGAAAAAAATAGTGTTGAGAGAAAAAAAAAATCTGTTCGCCAATCAACTAGCAAATTTACCTGTATTTATTGCTAGCCTTTACTTTTTTGGTTTACGCTCCTCCAGTTTAATCAAACTTTTACGGTAGACACTGACTGGGCAAGCTCAGCATGTAAGCAAAAGGTCCCTGGGCTGACATAAGCAAAAGGTCCCTGGGCTGACATCAGCCAACCGGCCCAAGTGTGGGGGGAAAAACTTGCGTCTGCATTGGCATAAATATTTTGAGTTCACCAAAGAGCGGTGATCGATTGAGCCTGGTACTTTTGAACCCATTCAGTCCTGACGCAATACAGCAAGAAATAGATTGGTCATGACGGTTCAAGGGTGGTGCCAGAATAGTTTGGCGCCTGTAGACGTCAAGCTATTCTGGCACCACCCAGGAACTAACTTTAACACCCAACTCCCAACTATGATAATACCGACTTGAAGGCTCAGTGCGTTTGTGGAAACAGAGAAATTTTATCTTTCATTGTTTAGCCCCTGAAGTCTGTGAGTGCAAGATTAAATACAAACACGTACGATACCTGTATAACCAAATTCTAAATAACCCTGTATATCTAACACTTACCGGTATGTACATCGTAACTATGATTACTTTCATGACTACACTACCACGGCATGCAACATCGCGTTCTCGTAAGACATAAATATTTCACACATACGGTATGGTATGCCTGTACAATTTGATTTAGTGTATACGCTCAAAATTCATTCATTCGTTTGTCTTTTGAAATAGAAAAGTTGGAGACAGAAAACGGGGGACTTAAAACAATACCGAGCTTTTGTATGTGCCGGTCGATGATTTTGGACCTCGAGACTCAGCCTCAAGGTTCATAATCACAGACCAGCACACAAAATACAGGAGGTTTTACATCTGGCAAGTGCACAAGGGCCACATTAAAAAAAAGCTGGACTTTTAATCATCAAGTCCAGGAGATGCTCTCTGCACAACAAAAAGCGAGACAACAGTAACATTTCAAAACTTGTGCCTGAATAGCTTTGTGCTATTGAAATTATCCTCCAGTTCTACAGATAATTTTTCTTCCACGTTCATTTTTCACAATTTCAATTTGTTTGGTTGTTGTTGCATTTTTGGGGGTTGTTTTTTTTCCAATTTACTCTATTTTGTGTGTGTGGAGAAAATATTACAAAAACTCAAGTCCCTTCTATAATTATGAGAGCTGTCTTCGCTGTCAAGGGCTCTAGGTTTTGTCTTTGACTTGATTCTCATGTTGAAATATCTCCTTTGAAAAAGCCTCGCAGATGTGCCAATGCGCCATATTGAACTCACAAGGGGCACGCACAGTGCATACGCGTCATTAGTTTGTCAAACGTCATTTTCATGACATTTTTTTGTTTTTATGTAATTTTATATTTTAAGTGATGAGTTTCGCTTTCGCTTCAAAACTTGGGAAAATGGTGACAAAACTAGAATTTCACGATACAGTTTCTTTCAGTCTTGCTATAATTTGTGTAAAAGCAGGTTGACTGTACCTAGCTTACATGATATACCATGTACACCTGCATGCTCTTTTAAACGCGCATTGATGTGTGTGCGTGCATGCACACACTCCAAACATCCTCAAGAGACATAGATGTTCATGCACCCTCCGGGCACTTGAGGATCTATGCCTTTAGGAGATGCACACATGTGAGAGAGAGAGCGAGCAAGCAAGGGAGAGAATTACATCATATTTAGAGTATGTCTGCGTGGTAACCGAGTTGCTTCTTTTACGTCACCGCCACTGGCTGACTTTCTCCAGATGTTAAGATTTTTTTTACTGCTTTAACGTTTTTCTGAAAAGAATTAATTTTTACTTAAGAAGTTGAAAGGGTACAAAGCTGGCTAACGAACTCATCAAGCGCAATGTGTGTGTGTGTATGTGTGTGCATGAGCGTGCCCCAAACATCTCCATGAGACATAGATCCTCATGCGCTTTCTGGGCACATGAGGGTCTATGCCTCTTGGAGATGCGTGCATGTCTGTGAGAGAGAGAGAGAGAGAGCGCAGCATATTTAGAGTACTATGTCAATGTCTGCGTGGTGACGGAGTTGCCTCTTTTAAGTCACCGCCAGCGTCCGACTTTCTCTAGAAGTCAAGGTTTTTTAGTGTATTAATTATTTTCTGAAAAGAATTAATTAATTAAGAAGTTGAAAGGATACAAAGCTGGCTAACAAACTCATCCAATGTCTTTATACAAACTAGCTATATCCAAAATTTTAAGTAAATATGCCAAAAATTACGGACTCCAATCTCGGGCAACCGACTTCCTATAAACGGTTGTTTATGTCTTAAATGAGACATTCAATTACAAAATGCTCAGAGGCTCTCTTAGCCACCCATTTAAGAAAGTATTTCACCAAGTTTCAAGCTTGTGTGTACAGAAATTACAGAGCCAAATGTACGTTCAGCAGCGAGGTTAGCGTAACCAGACATGACATAATTTTTATCTTTGTTACTTCAATTGTGAGAAGTTTAGGCCTGCCCGCCTTTCATGGACAAGCTATTAAATTTGCCCCACCACGACCCGTCCTAAAAGGTCCCTTCTATAAATAGAAGAGACTTCAAAAATGTGCAACAGTTTATCCACAGAAATTGATACAAGTAAATTTGTAAGCCAATTTGTCCAATTCTGCAAAGACTGAAAACAAGTGCTTTTACAACTATTTTTCTTCACTGCTCTATTACCGAACCAGCAGAGCTTTGTACTTGTGCATTTGCGGAAAGGCAAAACCTCCGACCTGCCATAACAGCATTGAAGTTCTCTTGCCGTCATTGCCCTGAGACTTTGACATACGTCTAAAGCTATAGACACTCTGCAGAATGTGACACGATTAACTCATTCAGCCCGGCGCACATATTTTCCAAATTTTGGATGTGTCATCTAACGACTATACACCTGTTGCTGGAGATGGATCGACTATGATAATTCAAGGGCAGTGCCAGATTAGCTTGGCGCCGACAGGCGCCAAGCTAATCTGGCACTACCCTTAAATTATCATGGTCGACCTATCTCCCGCTGTAGTGCGTCAGGGCTGAATGGGTTAATAATTTATTAATTATACATGTTTCTCTTCAACAGCTAATGTTGCAGAAGATAAGCTGAATGTGCTAGCTTAAGGAGTGGTGCCTGATTAGTGTGGCACCAGGGATTGACACGAGTGCTGTCTTAGCTCAAGGATGATGCTGGGTTCGCTGGGCGCAGCCACCAAGCAAATTCAGCATCACCCTTGAGCCAGAATGGTGAATCCATCTCCAGCTCCTGCAACAGTTGCTGTGAAACCGAGCGATATTTTAAAAATGATAGTAATGCCATTTTCATCAACACAGTCACGTTTGAGTGTTTGACAAGCTTACACAATTAGCAATGATTTTCAGTTCCATAAAAAAAAAAAAACTTTTTAACGAAAACATTTGCTATCATGCTACAGAATAAAAGGACAGTCCCATACATAGTGTAAATAGTGAATCGATCATCGTAATGTGATGTATAATTAATGATGATAGTAACTGGCTTCAGACATTTGTTTAACCCATTGGCTGTTGGTAGTGGTTTTTGTCATGATTCCCACATGAATCATCACAACAAAAACTGCTACCAACAGCCAAAAAATGCAGGTAGTCCCACATATGGATATGTGGCAAATAGTCATGTATCTGTATGCAGTTTGCCTCGAATGGTATCCCTCCTGCGCAAGCAGATCCCAGCATTTTTAACAAAAGCTGCATGCTCCGGGGAGGGGGGAGGGGGGTCTCAATAAACGAGAGTGAGACAAAACAATATGAAACAAGAAAGAGGTAGTGCCTAAATAATGCTATTGTGGGATCAACTTTTGTTGCCTTCTCTGGTGCTGTTAATAGTCTTACAAACAAATGAGGTAAATGCTCAGCCTCGACTGTGCAGCCAAGCAGGCTGAAATAAGTGTTAGCAGAATTTTGCTCAGCCTGAATTTGACAGCAAAAAAGACTCGACTTACCCCTTCTGCGTGCAAACAGTACCCTTTACAGTACCAGTGCTGCATGCACAAGTGAGTCAGCAGAAATCATGCATTTTATTTAACCCCTTCACTGCCAGTGACCTTTTTTCTAAAATCTGTTTCACCTTTCCTGTGGCTGTTGGCAGCATTTCTTGTAGCGACGATTCCTGCTAAAATCATCCTGACAAAAAGTGCTACCAACAGCCAAAGAGTTGATTCAACACCAGACAGTCCAACCCGCCCTAGACATTGATACAAAGGAGTGTCAGCAAGAGGCATAGATCCTCATGAGCGCCTTCAGCTGTGGTTGTGCATGAGTATGTACATCTCTTGCAGTTGGACCATGTTCAGATTTTCTCAGAAGTGAAGGAGTTACCACATAACCAGCAATGATCAAAGATGTCACTTATGTGTCACTTAGAGTGCGCCAAGCATACTCTTAACTGGGAAAACCGAGCTAGACCACTCAGCCAAAATAGCCGATCAACATACGGTTACTTCAATTTTACCTGCCGTTTATTGTTTTTAAATTTCCATATGCTCTTAGCCCTATTACTGTCAATTTCCACTAGCTTTCCTCCCATCAGAGTATCATAACAAATGCTTTTCTCTTTCTGCAACTTTTTTTTTTTAAATGTCACACTAGTCCCATGTCAGCACATCAATGCCCACAAGTCATTCTGTGAGGTAGTTCAAGGCATAAGCAGCACAGAGCTAGATGAGTGACATCCAACAATCAGCAGCAGCTATGATGTAAGTCTGTGTGTGCCACATGATGGGGTACCGGTAGGCTGCATCGCTTGGGTCTCAACTGCCATCTCAAGCTTCGTGGATGATCAGTGAACAGAGTATCTTTACATTTCTGTATGCAATGACTGCGCACTTACCATGAAGAACGCCTGATGCAAATGAAACAGAGACATAAAGAACACAAGACAAACAAGGGACTTAAACCCTCATGAGCCCCTGCAGTCACAGGGGCTCAAGAGGTTTTATGTCTCTTATAGCTGCATCATTTACGCGAGGTATAGATTCTCATGAGCCCCTTCAGGTTGAGCCTGCTGTGGCCCATTAGGATATATGCCTCTCCCTAGCCAAGTTTATTTTTAAGTCTTCACTGAAAACACTAAAAGCAGATTTTCTCCAAACATTTTCTTCACAATCCAAATAGGACACTATTTTGGCAATACGATTCCAACAACCGAACTGGCCCAACCTCTCCCTCCCCCCAAAAGCTTTCTCATAGCCTGGCAGGCAGCTGAACATTTTCAGTCTCTTCAATTCAAATTGAACTGTCTGTTCAAATCAGACCCCATTTCACCATATCAACAACACAAGTGCTGCCACTGCATTTAAAGTTTTCAAATCTTGCAAATGTAAACTACAGACCAAAATATTTTCTCCAAGTTTTTCCCCTTCAGCAAACACACCACCCACTAGAAGCATAGATTCACTAAAGCCCCTGCAGCAGCCGACGCTCATGAGGCATAGATTCTCATGAGCGCCGGCTGCCACAGGGGCTCTTGTGAATCTTTGCTTCTTGCTGGCACAAATCAGCTCATTTATATCTGCTTCCCACACCAGAGAAAGTTAATGACTAAATGAGGCTGAAGCCTGAAACCGAACAGGCTATTTCACTTCATGCAAAGTGATAAAAGGTACTGATGAGAAGTAAAGATGAGGTATCCAAACAGAATGCAAACAGTCAAACCTGTCTCTCTCCCTGATTTGTCTTATGGTTAAAGTCTCAGCCCACCTCCTGCTTAACTCTTTCGAGACGTGCCGCGGCATGTCTCAAAAGAGTTAAAGTCACTGCTTTTGAACCTCAACACATTTGAGACATGCTCCATTCCGATACGTGGCTTTACAGTGTGTATCCAGATGCGGCACGTAGCAAATGAGTTAACTCCTGGTGTATGTAGCTGCTACTACTGTTTACTGTACCAGAGCCACATGCATAAGGGGGTTAAGTTCACAATCACACCAGATTGCGTCCGCGTTTTCCATTAAAAACTGTCCTCTCACCATCTCTCTTTTTCCTCATTATAAAAGTCCTTTTAATCTCATGTTACCATCTTGCCACTTTCCAAATAGTCTTTGCGACAGCAGCAAGAACACTCACTTTGTACATTACACTAAACCTTTGTTTCCGCAAAATTTCCACCAAATTTTGGCAAGACAGCTGTCAAAATCCAACAACACGCATTCACTGGCTGAATTCTTCCTATCCCTGCATCCTTGATTAAAACTTACTCTCGTCAATCTCTAGAAATAATTACATGCGAGTTAGTACCCTGGGTCCAGTTGTGTGAGTGAGCTAGGTCCTGTGCCAGCCACTAAGCAAGGTAGCTTAGCATCTTGCTTAGTGGCACCGAGTTGGTATACCTCATCCTGTACCTAGGTTAAACGCACCACGGGTGCCGTTAATGCGATTTTCGCATCTGTCCGGTCGCTTGGAATGGTCCTGTGCACCAGATCTGCGTGCGCAGGTAGGCTTCTGCACTTGTAGTGTGGTCTCATACATTCTCGCAGAAGACTAATCACAGCCGAAAAAAGTTTTTTTTGTTTTGTTTTAGAATTACCCCTCTTGTTTTGTTTGAGTGCGTACGTCCCTACTGGAAAAAGGTAGGTCTCCGGGGGCAGTTTATTTTTATCAGAACTTGCGTATTCCTGAATCAAGTCCATTGTATTGCACTAATACTACGGCTACGACGGTGCTTTCTGCTGCAAAGCGACGCAGATGTCGCAAAAATACCAATACTGAGGAAAAAAGCTATTTTTCAAATCTGCCAAATCGTGGGATGTTTCGTGGTGCTAGCATAAGCATGCATTATTGCCTGATTACATATGGGAAAGGGTTTATTCTTTCCTCATCTTATTTTGCAGCAATCAAACGTCACGTGATTCTTTCGCCATGATTGGTCATTACAAGTGCAGAGAGCACAAGCTCTAAACCAATCTGGTGCACAGGGCCCAGCCCGAGCGATGGGTCAAGTGCGAAAATAGCAACAATGGAGCCACTGGTGCATCTCACCTAGGCACAGGGCAAGGTATACCAACTCAACCATAGCAGCTGGCACAGGACTATGCTCATTCATGCAACTGATCCCTGGTCTGTGTTTTGGGGCCTCATGGCTAATAGACCAGTGCACTTTGGCGCAAGTCTTCACTGGTCTGTGATTCTGGATCATACAGCTTTCAGCCCTAAGGTCCAAAATCATAAACCACACATCTGAAGTGAGCCCTCACAAAACCCCTGAACAAGACTCCTCACCTCTTACCTCATATCTGCATGCAATGCAGTGCATATGGCATATATCGACAGTCTGTGCTTAAACCTTTGTCGGTAGCACTTTTTTTCCCCCTCAGTGATTCCTGGAGGAATCGCTTCAACAAAAAGCGCTACCAACAAGCCAAAAGGTTAACCCTCTTGAGCATGCAGCCACAAGTGCTGTAAACTTCGGTGGATTCATGCACAAGCGGAGGTAAATGCAAGACCGCGCACTCCATCAGCCCGGCCCAAAAGATTTTCCTCCTGTACTTAATGCTTAACGCTCTCAACCAGTGCATAGTAGTCTTTTTATCTGCACTTAATGCAAGAACGCTCGCTCAAACCAGTCCACAGCACAGACTTTTTTGTACATATTTAGCAACACAAGTCCAAAATCTTCTAGAGAACAATTCCTGCACTGTCACTGGCCTAACAGCTACTCAAATCTTTGGGAGGTATGTCTGAAGACGTTGAAAAAGACAACGCAGAGTCATTTGAATGTGGGGGGCTCTGCCCCAGCAGTGAGGGCACCGTCACTGTAAGGGGTGGGGGCAGCATGTTGATCGAGGTCGTGTTGCACGTGCGAGCGAGTGACGCGATGCGCTCCTGCACGCAGCCGGCTGAGAGGCGGGCCTCCGCATCTTGATCCCAGCACTCCTCGATGGTGGACACCAGACTGGCCATGCCCTGTGGAACAGAGCAAAAATCTGTTGAATAACCTGAACTCGTAGGTCAAAGTTGTGCGTACGCCAGCAGCAAAACATCTTCAGGCCCACGACTGCTGCAGTGGGCTCGCACACAGCCGTGTGCATGCCCACTGCAGCCATCATGGACCCCGAGGTCCTGTGTTAACCTGCCTTGGGCAATCGCCGATATAAGAAATCTCCTGTCACTAAAGACATTCACTCCAAGTGGTTGTAGCCACTTGAATTATGGCCTTTAACACTTTCATTACTGAATTCTCTGGTTCATGAATACCACTGAGTACTGCTTTTATAAAGTTCTGTATTACCCCTGCATACTGAGTTTAGAGACTAAAAAAATACCCAAATATAGTAGTTTACGGGAAAGGGTGATAGCGGAGTACTCATCCACCGCAGATACCCATAACCCTGTATTGGTGTGACGGGCTTTGAAAGGGCTACACACTGACGTCATGTGTAAGAGTCGTGTGGTTGATTTGGTGACACACAGGTTTAAATATGTGACAAAATGACAGTACATTAACAACACACACCTATGAAGCAAACAAACGTGCATGAAAACGGGTCTAGAAGTGTCTGCATGTTCTTACCATGACAATGATGTGTTGGAAACTCATAATCCAAACTTGTGACTGTGTCATTGTCTGCTTATTGCTGTCACATAGTACTGTCCACATTGTACACACAGGTGTCCAAAATACAAAAAGTAACTGAAAAAGATCCACTATTATATATACACCTTGATTGTCCATGTTTACGCATACACTATGTGCAGTTACTGGGAGGGTGAAGATGAAATTACAACACTGCTATACACTGTCATACACTGTCACACACTGTCACCCTGTATTTACAGTTGTACCTGTGTGTGGTAGAAAAAAAAACAGTTGTTGTCATTACAACAAAGTATACGTCACATTTCCGGCACATGATAACAGTTTTGCACCTCTTGTAAGGGTTGTTCGCATAGCTAACCCCTGGGTTTGCATCTCTGTAGCGGGTGTGTCGCTTGTAGCACAGAGCACATCCATGGTCACGGCCCTCCCCTTTGACAGGTAAGTGGTCAACTCGGTCAAGGCAAGTCTCGTTGCTGGCGGCAAAGCGGGGACGGCCGACGGACGGTCGCCGTAGATGATAGTCGGCTACCAACTCGTGGGCCAGATCCAACCTGAAGCTCAGGTAGTCTCTCTTGCGCCTGTCAGCGTTACACAACTGTCCCCTGTTTGTCAACTGGCCCTCAATCACGTAGGCATTGTACATGTTGGTCTCCAGCAGCTTCCGTTCTACACGCCTATATCACTTAATGGTTCGCTTGCTCTTGTTGATTCGCGTCATTTGATCATGCCGATCGACGCCACCCATGAACTGACTGCTGTCGGAGGGCATGGAAGCTGCACCGGTGTCCCGTCCTTTTGTCGTCGCTGTGTCGACAGGCCTTGTTCTTCAGGTGCATGTGCTGTAGAGACATAGTACACGACACGCTTGTCTTTCCAAGCCGTAGCCACCATGCCCCTACATTCTCGCCACTCTGTATGTCCGTGATCGAGACGCCTTATGTCACGCTGTGCCTTGATGAGAGTACGGGGAAAGCCAATGCGTTCAGGGCAGACCGTCCCACACAGGTAATTCCCTTTGCTAAACAAGTAGCGAGCGAGAACAGGTGAAGTGTAAAAATTGTCGGTGAAAATGATGTGACCCGAGTTTTGCAAGCTTTGGGTCAGGTTGACAAAGACTTTGGAGCTCAATCCAAAAATTTTGTTGACCTGGTCACCATGGCGGCCCACAAACACCTCAAAATTGTAGCAATATGCAGTGACACTATCCGCCGCCACCCACACCTTGGTCCCAAATTTCACCGGTTTGTCTTTCATGTACTGCTTGAACGACAGCCGTCCTTTGAATGGTACCATCGTTTCATCCACTATCACTTCTTGGTGGGGTGTGTATTCTGCCATGAATGAAGCCCTGATGATGTCAATCATGTATCGGATCTTGTAGAGCTTGTCACCGTTGTTGACAGGTGCTGACGGGTCACAATAGTGCACGTAGCAATGGATTTGGAAAAAACGATCTCTGCTGAACACCTTCGCGATGTTGGTTCCAAGCATGTGGTACTTGGAGCCTGTGTCCCAGTACAAGTTTGACGATGTCCATCATGATAATCATGCAGTAGAATGCCTTGATGTCTGACACTGTCACATCTGTCCACTCCCCTTTGTTGTTGTCCGGGTCCTCTCTCCTCCTCTTTGCTGCATTCGCGTTTGTACAAGTTGTGATGGTTTTGAACACACTCTCAGAGTAGAAGAGGCCAAAGTACCCGGACGCACCGACAGATGTGTCAATTAAACGTTGGACCTGGCCTTCGGGTGAATGTCACCCGCTCAGGCGCAACAAATGGTCCTGCTGTCCATTCAAATTGTGGATTTTGGAACCACAGTGGCACATTGTCATCATCAAGTTCATCGCCACTTTCGTCGTCGGCATCGTGATCATTATCGTTGTTGTTAGTGTCTTGTCGCACAACACGCACAATATCAGCCCTTTCTTCCTCTGTCAACTAAACTAAATCCATCTCTCCGAAATCGCCTCTATCCCAAAACGCATCATCACTAAATTCGTCGCTGTCACGGTCACTTTCTTCTCTCTCTGCCATTTTTGCAAGCACAACCAAAGTTCAGGAAGGAATTATTTATATAAACTCCGCATCCTTTTTCCCAGGCCCCGAGCCGGCTATAACATAAACACTGCGCGCCTCACGGTACCATTCCAGCGCTGTCAAGGTCGCCGCTAATCCGGTAGCCACTCTCAGCAGGTAGCGCAGATTTCGAACGCAGCTAGCGCAAACCGCTTTAGCGGGCAGCCGTACGCGGGGGAGCAGAAGCTGCGGTCCCGCTATACCAGGAGGCCGAAAGCAGAGGAGGCGTTTCCCATCCCCGCTATAGCGGGCGGCAGTAATGAAAGGGTTAATGACAAATGACTCTTTTCACCTTTCAAGACTTCTCTTGAGCAAGCACTTGTCCTATATTACAAGACCCCTTTTTAAGTCCCTTCTATTTATTTTTAGGACAGGTCGCAGTGGAGCGAATTTAATAGCTTGTCCATGATATCAAAGGCGGGCAGGCCTAAACCTCTCACTATTGAAGTAACAAGATAAAAATTACGTCATGTCTAGTTACGTTAACCTCGCTAATGAAGGTACATTTGGCGCGAAGCGCTGAGTGTGCATATGTATGTATGTGTGTGTATGTATGTAAACAAGAGAATCTCTGAAATTTTTGTACACACAAGCTTGAAACTTGGCGAAATACTTTCTTAAAGGGGTGGCCAAGAGAGCCTCTGAGACTCAGCATATTGTAGTTGAATGTCTCATTTAAGACATAAACAACCGTTCATAGGCAGTTGGTTGACCCAGATTAGAGTCCGTAATTTTTGTCATATTTACTGGAAATTTTGGATATAGCTAATAATAATAATACAGTATTTATAATGCGCTTATCTTATAATAATTATAACTCTAAGCGCGCACTCACAACTCGCGCACACATGCGCACGCTTTAGACGACTCACATACCACAAATAGTGAAATACATTACGACAGTCAGCTTGGGGTGGGGAGTGTGGTGATATAGTGCTAGAACTGTTGAAAGAGGTGAGTTTTGAGGGTGGACTGGAAGGAGGAGAGTGTTTCTGACGGAGAGAGAGTGAGAGAGTGTTCCAGGTGGATGGACCGTATACTGAGAAGGAGCGGGGACTGAAAGTGCTGAGTTTGGTGCGGGGGATGTGGAGGCGGAGAGGGTCGGAGGCGGAGCGAAGGGAGCGGGAAGGAGTGTAGGGGTGAAATAAGTTGGAGAGATAGGCGGGGGCGCAGTTGTTCAGGGATTTGTAGCAGAGAGACAGGATCTTGTATTGGATGCATTGTGGGATGGGAAGCCAGTGAAGGAGTTTGAGCAGGGGAGTGATGTGGTCGGATTTTTTCATAGCTAGCTCGGATCAAGATATTGGATGAGTTTGTTAGCCAGCTTTGTATCATTTCAACTTCTTTACTAAAAATTAATTCTTTCATAAAAGAATTAAAACAATTAAAAAAATCTTGACTTCTAGAGAAAGTGAGACAGTGGTGGTGATGTAAAAGAGGAAACTCCGTCACCACACAGACATTGACATAATACTCTAAATATGACGTAATGGTCGACTTAGCTGAAATTGTCTTCTCCTGCTGCCATGTGGTGTCGCTGCTCTTATAAGGGGAAAAGTCACTATTCTCAGTGTCTTAGGTGATACCCATTTGTGTGCATAGACTTCAGTGCTCGCGCTACACTACGGACTATGTGCTACACTACGGACTATGTGCTACACTACGGACTATGTGCTATATTCTTTCTACACCTTTTGGTCTGTGATTGTGTAACTTGAGTTGTAATGTATGTATGGTTTATATCTAGGCCATGGCAGACGAACCAACGGTTTGAAAGGTGAGGCCAGTACTGCGCACATGGCACTTCCACCAAAACGCTCCACCACGCAGGCTTTAGGAAACGTCTACGGACCATAACACCCTGGACAAGGAGCTGGACAACAGGCTGGCAAAAGCGAACAGTGCTTTTGGGCGACTATTCAAGCAGGTGTGGCACAATCAACAGCTGAAAAAAAGGCACCAAGGTCAGAGTGTACAGAGCTGTCGTCCTCACCACCCTGCTGTATGGTTTAGAGTCCTGGGCCCTCTACCGCAGCCAACAACTACGACTCCTCGAACGCTTCCACCAGCACTGCCTGTGTACTTTTTACCACCCTCGACATTCACTGGAGTGACTATGTCACCAACGTTGAGGTCCTTGAACAGGCGGAAACTGTGAGCATCGAGGCTTTGCTGCTGCGGACACAGCTTCGCTGGGCGGGGCACGTCTCCAGGATGGAGGATCATCGCCTACCTAAGATCACCCTGTTCGGCGAGCTCACCACTGGACACCAAGACAGAGGGGCACCAACGAAGAGATACAAAGACGGTCTCAAGAAGTCACTTAGTGCCTGCCAAATCGACCACCGCCAGTGGTCTTCGCTTGCTTCGGACCGCGACACCTGGCGCTCCACCATTTACAAGGCAGCAGTCTCCTTTGAGGACTCTAGCAGAGCTAGCCTTAAGGAAGCGGCTCAGGAGAAAAAAACAGAGATGTCGAAACTCAGAACCCTGGCCAGACCTTTCCCTGCAGCCACGAACCTGCCTGTCCCGGATTGGCCTCCGCAGCCACGAACATGATTGCAGATGTTGTGGGCAATCCCTATAGAATCTTCGTTCGCGAAGTCAAGCCAAGAGATATTATATTATATAGGAATGACTAGGAATGCAAACACAATTTTTTAATTTTTTTTTTGTTTTGCTTGTGAACTAGTAAGCTAGTGACTGTTGCCTTGTCATAATTTTATATATTTGCATTTCAGTTTGTCAGTTTCTGGTCTTGATTTTCATTTTGATGTAATGATGCGAGTCAAATAGTTCACGATCCAAAAGAAATCCAGACCAAAACAGTGACTATCAGGCGAGCATAAATTCATAACAACGAAAGAAACGCACTTAAAAAGAACAATTAAAAATAAGTTGTGTTGGAATTCTTCTTTCTTGGTGCTTTTCTTTTGGGATTGTACTATGGTGTTGTAAGCATTCTCTCGCATGTCTCTTTCTTCCTTCTTTTTTTTTTTTTTTTTTTTTTTTTTGGTTGTTGTTTTGTTGGGGGTTTTCTGAGACATATAGAGTTTGCAGAGGCTGCGATTTTTATTTGTTAAAACATTTCTTCTTTCATCTCAGGACACACCACTGCTTTTGGAAAATGTTTAAAAGGAAGGGTTGATCATATCTACATGCACTTGACCTCCTCCCCGCCACCTCCCTAATAAAACACGATTGATCTGGCACTTCTGATTCTTATATGGTGTTAATTTTCTTATTGAAAAGAATTTTCTATCTGGAGTTTCTGCAGGAGCAATTACCTTGTGTTTGACAATAAGACTACACTACCAAGTATTCCTCTGTCTGAGGAACAACACAGCTTGTGAAAATTGTGCTACTGCTCTATACACCCACAAACCTCCTCCATATGAAGAACACAGGATCAGATCACAGAAATAGTCATGATGTATACCTCTTACACTGACAAATGATTACTTAAGGGTTAGTTCAAGCTTGATCTAAATCACGACATTTCACACCTCCCCTCTGGTGACACGCATCAATGACCACATAGCTACTCTGATGGGCACTCTGTCCATGTCCACGGAAGACAAAGCTATGCAATCTGTGTGAGGCTGGAGACCCACTGTGCTCAGAGAGTGTTGTGTGACAGGATTAAGGGATTAGCAATTAGCTGTGACACCCAGGCCAGTCGGCTGCTCACCCCGGGGAAGACACTCACAGCGCAGTTGATTTCTCACTTTCTGATCACAGTTTGTGTGTACACAGGCGTAGACTTAAACCTAGATTACTGCCACATATGAGGATGCAATACCATTCGCATGGCACAGAAAGAGATAATGCTTTTCATGAGCCCCTGTCACTGAAGGGGCCTATGAAACTCTATGCCTGGCTGTGACTGAGTTCAGCAATTACTTACTTACTTAAGCCTGTCACCCCTACCCGGGTATAGGCCGTCGACGAGAGACCTCCAGCAACTCCTGTCCTGTGCTTCTCCTTCGATTCTACTCCAGGTGGTTCCCAGTCTCTTGATGTCTGCTTGGAGGTCTCGACGCCAGGAGTTTCTCGTCCTACCTCTTTCCTCTTTCCCTGGGGGTTCCATGACAATGCCTGCCTAGTGATACTGGAAGCTGGCTTTCTCAGGCTGTGACCGATCCATCCCCATCTTCTTCGCCCAATTTCATTCTCTGCTGTTATCTGCTCTGTTCTGTCCCAGAGTCTGACGTTGCTGATCTTCTCTGGCCAGTGGATTTTCAAAATTCTTCTAAGGCAACTGTTCATGAAGGTCTGTACTCTGTTGACTGTGGTTTTTGTCAATCTCCAAGTCTCTGCTCCATATAGGAGAACTGCTTTTACGTTGGAGTTGAAAATCCGGACTTTGGTGTGTTGTGACAGCTCTCTGGAACCCCACACTTTTTTTAACTGGAGAAAGGCTGCTCTGGCTTTACCGATTCGTGCTCTGACATCTGCATCAGTGCCGCCTTTTTTGTCTATGATGCTCCCGAGATAGGTGAAGGACTCCACCTCCTCCTACGGGGTGCCAGCAAGCAAGATTGGTTCTTCCCTGGTTGTGTTCAGCCTCATTGTCTTTGTTTTCTGTTTGTGAATGGTGAGGCCCACTTGGGACGAGATGTCAGCAAGCCTCGTGGTCTTGTCCTGCATTTGTTGACAAGTGTGGGACAGTAATGCCAAGTCATCTGCAAAATCGAGGTCGTCAAGCTGTGTCCACAGTGTCCACTGTATTCCACTTCGTCTGTGCTCTGTAGTCATCTTCATGACCCAGTCTATGGCCAGTAGGAAGAGGAACGGAGACAGCAGACACCCCTGCCTGACACCAGTTCTGACCTGGAGCTCCCTGGTGAACTGCCCTTCGTGGATCACGCGACATGTCATGCCATCATAGCTGCTCTTGATCAGGCGGACGAGCTTTGTGGGTACACCGTAGTGTCGTAGGAGTTTCCACAGAGTCTCTCGGTCCACGCTGTCAAATGCTTTCTCATAATCCACAAAGTTGACGTACAGCGGGGAGCTCCACTCCAGAGACTGTTCCACGATGATGCGGAGAGTGGCGATCTGGTCTGTACATGATCGGTTCTTCCTGAATCCTGCTTGATGGTCTCTCAGCTGGGGGTCAACGGAGCTCTTCATTCTCTCTAGGATGATCCTGTTGAAGACCTTTCCTGGTACTGACAGCAAGGTGATTCCTCTGTAGTTGGAACACTTGCTGAGGTCGCCTTTCTTGGGAAGCTTGATTAGGTACCCCTCCTTCCAGTCAGCTGGCATCACCTCCTCTTCCCAGATCTTTCCAAACAGTGGGTACAGCATCTCCACTGTTGTCTCTAGGTCTGCTTTCAGAGACTCTGCTGGGATGCCATCTGGTCCTGCTGCTTTGCCATTCTTCAAAAATGCCACTGCTCTTATGATCTCTTCCCGGATGGGTCTGTCACAGCTGATGGGTAGGTCGGTCTCTGCCGGCTGGATGTCGGGGGGGTCGGGTGGGCTAGGTCTGTTCAGTAACTCTTCAAAATACTCGGCCCATCTGTCGAGTTGGTCTGCTCTGTCTGCAATAGGCTTGCCTTCTTTGTCTTTTACTGGTCTTTCTGTATGGCCATACTTACCCGACAATCTTCTGGTAATGTCGTAGAGCCGTTTCATGTTGCCGCTGCCTGCTGCCTTTTCTGCCTCTGCTGCCAGGCTGTCTGTGTAGGCCCTCTTGTCTGCCCTGATACTCCGCTTCACCTCGCGGTTGGCTTCCGAGTATTCCTCCTGTGCCCTTCATTTGGCTGCTCTCGTGCGACTGTTGTTGACCGCTGCTTTCTTCTGCTTCCTCGCTTCTATCTTCTTCAAGGTCTGTGCCGACAGCCAGTCCTTGTGGTGGTGTTTCCTGAGCCCTACAGTGTCTTTGCAGGTTGAGTTCAGCGCCTCTCTAACTGCCTTCCACTGCTGCTCTGTGGTGACCACCTCCTCTTCATTTACTAGCTCCTGTAGCGCTTGAAACCGGTTAGACAGCACCAGTTTGAACTCTTCTCTAACTCCAGTTTCTCTCAGGAGGCCTACATTATAGCGCTGTCTTCTTGTTGTCTCTGTGCGGCTTTTCTTTAGCTTGAGCTTCATTCTTAAGGTAAGCAGATGGTGGTCTGAGGCGACATCTGCTCCCCTCCTCACTCGAACATCTTGAAGGGATCTTCTAAATTTCTTGTTAATGCAGATATGGTCTATTTGGTTCTCTGTTGTATGGTCAGGTGAGACCCAAGTTGCTTTGTGTATTCTTCTGTGTGGGAAGATGCTGCCTCCAATGACAAGTCGGTTTAGAGCACAAAAGTCTACAAACCTCTCCCCGTTCTCACTCATCTCTGAGCCTAGTCCCTGTCTCCCCATCACCTCTTCGTATCCGGTGTTGTCCTCCCCTATTTTGGCATTAAAATCGCCCATGACGATGGTGATGTCTCGATCCGCACATTTGTCCACGGCACTCTGGAGTCAGTCGTAGAACTCTTGTTTCTCTTCCTCGTCACTGTCATTGGTGGGCGCATAACACTGGATGACGTTCAGCTTGAGCTTTTTCTTGGTTCTAAAGGCTGCTGTGATAATTCTTGGCCCAAGAGGTTCCCAGCCCATCAGCGCTCTCTGTGCCACTGGTGACAGCATGAATGCTACTCCTTCTGTATGGGGGACATTCTCCTCTTCATGACCTGAATACAGAATCATCTCCCCACTTAACAGCCTTTTCTGGCCAGACTGCGTCCATCTGGCTTCACTGATACCTAGCAGGGAAAGGTTGTACTTTTGCATTTCCGCTGCTATCTGGGCGGCCTTGCCGCTCTGGTACATGGTCTTGACATTCCATGTGCCCATGGTTGTGTCCCTGGATAGAGAGAGGCGACTCGGAACTGTGGCTTCCGAAGACTTCCGGCTTTCACCACAGGACGTCATAAGTCTTCTAGTAGAAGAACCTTCCTCCTCCAGGAAAGGAATTACTGTTAGTCTTTTCGTCGGCGTTTTTGTAGCTATTTCCTTTTTTGCAGGGTGGGGAAGCTACCCCCACGCCCAACCCCCTTACTAGGAGGACCAGGGGTTTTCTGTCGGGGTCACCTTCCCTTAGACCATGTTGGTTCATGGCACCTTATTTCATTCGGTGCACCCCTCTCACGAGGGACCCCCTATCCACCACACAGGGGACGCGCCTCAACGCCATATGGTCCCAGCGCGAGGTGAGTTCAGCAATGATCGGACACTTTTCCACTGCTGGTGTTGTCCAGCAGTCAGCGGCTTATTGCCAGATGGCTGCCTCAGTTTGAGGATGCAATGAGGATTGTATCACACAGCAAGAGGCACTGATTTACATGAGCCCCTGTGAGTGCAGGGCACATGGCATTATGACTGGGTGAAGTACTGTAACGGGTGCAGGTAAGGAGTGCTAATAATAATAATAATAATAATAAAAATAAAATAATAATAAAATAATAATAATAATAATAACAGTATTTATAATGCGCTTATCTTATAATAATTATAACTCTAAGCACGCACTCACAACTCGCGCACGCATGCGCCTACTTTAGATGACCACTCTCGTACCATAAATAGTGAAATACATTACGACAGTCTGCTTAGGGTGGAGAGTGTGGTAGTATAGTGCTAGAACTGTTGAAAGGAGGAGAGAGAGTGTTTCTGACGGAGAGAGAGTGGGAGAGTGTTCCAGGTGGATGGACCGTATACTGAGAAGGAGCTGAAAGTGCTGAGTTTGGTGCGGGGGATGTGGAGGCGGAGAGGGTCGGAGGCGGATCGGAGGGAGCGGGGAGGAGTGTAGAGGTGAAGTAAGTTTGAGAGATAGGCGGGAGCGCAGATGTTCAGGGATTTGTAGCAGAGAGACAGAATCTAGTATTGGATGCGTTGGGGGATGGGAAGCCAGTCAAGGAGTTTGAGCAGGGGAGTGATGTGGTCAGATTTTTTCTTTCTGAGGACGAGGCGGGCAGCATTGTTCTGGACGCACTGGAGAGTGAAAGTGGTGGAGTGAGGGAGGCCGGAAAGGAGAGAGTTGCAGTAGTCAATGCGAGATAGGATGAGAGACAGCAAGTTTGGTGGCAGCTTCGGTAGTGAGGTATTTTCTGATCTGACTGATGCGGCGGACGTGGAAGTACCATGCCTGGGCCGTGGCGGAGACGAAGCTGGTCATGGAGAGAGAGGAATCGAGGATAACACCGAGGTTTTTAGCCGAGTCAGAGAGGGAGATGGGGGTGCTGTCGAGTTGAAGGTGGAGGGAGGGAGGGAGCTGGGAAAGTTTCTGGCAAGTGCCTACCAGCATGGGGCTTCCGTTTTGTCGTCATTCAGTTTAAGCTTGTTTGCTGTCATTCAGTTTTTCACGTCTTCGTAGCAGTCAGCCGTGCGAGTCAGTAGTGAGTGTTGTCAAATTTGTCTTTGTCTAGTAGTTGTGAGTCGTCAGAATAGAGGTGGTGAGACTGGATGATGTTGGACAGGGGGGAAGTGTAGAGTGTGAAAAGGACCGGGCCCAAGACGGACCCCTGTGGAACTCCGCAGGAGAGCGTGACTGGGTTGGAGGAGACGCAGTCGATGGCGACGGACTGCTGTCTGTCGGAGAGGTAGGAGAGAAACCAGGAGTGAGCAGAGTCAGTGATGCCAAAGGAGTGGTGAAGGTGGTGGATTGATTGATTGATTGTACATTGCTTAACGTCCCGACAGCAACAAGGCTTTCTCAGGACGTGCCTGCACTGCTTGTGAAAAAAAAAACTAAACAGAAAATTGAATGTATGTCGCCAGCCGGTCAAATACGTTAAATAAACCTACAACATGGGGCCTAAATAAAGCTAAGACCATTTAGCAACACACATCCAATATCAAGAGCTACAGGCAGTGCAGACAGTAGGGAGAGTTTTAAAAAGGCAAATACAGGTGAATGGACAAAGGGTAGACAGAAACACATGCCCCAGAATAGAGAGAAAAACCCACCCTGTGGGGCTGACCAGGGTGACCCTGGGAACTAAAAAATACCTAACCCCACCCAAGTCCCCCAGGGCAGACCCGGGTGGGGGGTGAAGGTGGTGGAGGAGGATAGAGTGGTCTATAGTGTCAAAGGTGGCAGAGAGGTCGAGTAGCGTAAGAAGGGAGATGTTGCCCGAGTTGGTGGAGAAAAGCAGGTCGTTTAAGATAATTTTTGTAGAAGGGCTGTTTCAGTGCGGTGATGTTTGCGATAGGCAGACTGGAAGGGACTGAGGAGGTTGTCGGCGAGGTGGAGGTTGAGCTGGTTGAGAACGACCTTCTCAAGAAGCTTGGACAGGAAAGAGAGATTGGAGACTGGGCGAAAGTTTTTGAGTTCGTTTGGGTCGAGGTTGTGTTTTTTGAGGAGAGGACGGACGATGGCGGACTTGAAGATATGAGGGATGGAGCCGTTCTCTAAAGATGTGTTGATGATGTCCATAATGAATGGCAGAAGTTTTGGAAGGCCGTCCCAGTAGAGAAAAGCTGGGAGAGGGTCTAATTCGCAGGTTTTGAGAGTCAGAGAGGCATGGACTTTATGGTATTGAGGACTTCATCCTGAAAGACGGGCCAGAAGGATGAGAGGGGGGTGCCGGAAACAGGGGTGTCGGGAGCGCAAGGCGGAGAAGGCAGAGTGTCGAGTGTGTTGCGCAGAGTTTAGATTTTGTCGGAAAAATAGGTGGAAAAAGCGGACGGAAGTTCTTCTTTACTGTGTGTGTTGGGGAGGGGAGAGGAGAGTCTTTAGAAATGCCTAGGAGTGTGTTCATGGTAGCATAGATGGTTTTGGAAGAAGTGGATTCCAGGATTCTGTTTTGAAGGTGTTTACGTTTGGAGTCGGAGATCATTCTGCATACTTTGGATCTAGTTGTTTGGAAGATCTGTCTGTGAACGGTGAGGTCAGATGAGCGCCAGCGGCGTTCCGCTTGTTGGCACTCACGCTTGGCCACAGCTATGTCGTCAGTGAGCCAGGGGTCGGGGGGGTCGGTTGGGTATGGAGCAGGTGGTGACAGGTACATGGGTGTCTAGAAGTTTTCGAAGGGAGGAGTCGAAATGGGATGCAAGATCAGGAGAGGAGGCGGGGTCCAGGAGAAGGTCGACAGCTTCGTCAAAGAAACGCTCTCGGTTGACAGATTTTAGTTTGCAACGAGAGACAAGGAGCTAAGTGAGGATATTTGACTATAGGCCCATGAACACACTAGGCTCACCCACCAATCCCGTGAGATAATTGTAAAAGACACCGTACAAGAAAAGAAGAACCATCGAATAGTAAAACACAACTTCCACAAATAACCATTAAAAAAAATTGGGGGGGGGGGGGGGGGGGGGGGCCAGGGCTGCCCCCCCCCCCCCCCTTCATCAGCAAGGTACTGATTTTGAAATTGAGCATAACCTTTTCTTTAATTTTTCCCAATTAAAGATTAACATTTTATTATTCATCTGAATCATTATATGCAGTGACCTGGCCAGATTCTGGCCTTTATTTTTATATATAAACCATACATATATATGTCATATGAAAAGAAAAGGGGAGACTGTCATATGTGTGTCATAGTTCTTCAGATCTGCAGATTGACTGTAAGTACGTACTTTTAATTTTTTGTATTTTTTCTGATAACAGTTTGTTTATAGTTATCATTATTAAGCTAAACCATTACCTGCATTGCATTTGTAAGATTATGGCATTTCTTTTGATATGTGAACCCTTTCTGTGTGTCAAATAGTTCTCGAGATATTAAGATTTAACTTGCACCTGACTTTGTGTTACACTCTGTTCATTTTTGTACTGTTGCAAACTGGCATGGTTTAGATACTTTGAACCTTAATAACAGACATATTATTAGCCTTGAGTACACCCCAAAAAATAGGCATGCATAGTGCAGTGTTTCATGTGATATGCTTGATTTGCAGGCTAATCTTTACATTAGGTGATGAATGGTGGCGACCCCAACATGGCTGTTCGCTCAGTTAAACGAGGAAACTTGTGACTCGCAAGAGCACATTCAGGTTTATGTTATTCATACATTATTGTGGAGAAGAAGGTTTAGTTAGTATTATATTCGTATAAGTAGTAAAATAAAAAAAATACGTCATGACGAATGACGTTTGACAAACCAATGGCGCGTATGCACTGCGCGAGTCCCTTATAGAGTTCACTAGTGCGCATTGGCACATCTGCGAGGCTTTTTCAAAAAGAGATATGTCAACATGAGAATCAATTTAAAGACAAAAGGGTAGAGACCCTTGACAGTGAAGACAGCTCTCATAGAAGGGACTTCGTGGGTTATGGTTCATCCCATGCAGTTTCTTGCAAGGAAGTTGCTTTCTTAAGAGTTTCTACTGTGCTAGCTAAGTTGTATTAAAGTATTAAAATGTTTACTGCAGTTTGAAATAGATAGTGTTTGTCAGACTGATCTAAATCCAAAGTTTCCACACACAAAAAAACTCAGAAAAGATCTTTCTGTTTGGTTCCAGCACAGCTGATGGCACATTACCTTCCATGCACGACTCAGTTCACCATCTAGTATGTAAAAAATAAAACTAACAAAATGGTTAACAGTGACACTTACCAAGTGTCGTTTCCAGTGGTCGCGGATGGCCGGGCGCATTTTGCGTGTCACAACGTAGTTCTGCATGGCCTCCAGGGTGGGGTGCAGACCGACCTCTGGTGCTGCCTCAAACGGCAACTTGTACTCATCCACTGGACCTGCAAAAAAGGTAGCGACATTAACTGGACATACCGCTGAAAAACAATGACTGGCTGTGATAGTTCAAGACTTGGGCAAAAATGGCCTGACACAGAAAAGTAAAACATGAACATTAAGTCTTTAGCTATCATTACACCCCACGATACCAATCAACAGTCTGCTAGTCCGTGAATTTGGACCTAATGGGTGCAAGCCGTGTGGTCCGAAATCCCCGAACACAATTACCAACCTTCTGCATGAAGCCTCCAAATCTGTCAACCCTTTTACTGCCAATGGATGCAGACTGTGCAGTTAAAATCATTTGACATCCAAAGACCCCCAGTCATCAGATACAAAGTGGTTTCAGCAAGAGGGATAGATCCTCATGAGCCCCCACTGTTGCAGGGGCTCATGAGGATCTATGCCTCTTGCAGCTGGGTGGTGTTCAATTTTCTTGGAAGTTAAGGGGTTAAGCGTACACATGCTGTTTTACCTTCTGCCGCATTGCATCTGCTCATCAGCTCCCAGAGGACGAGGCCACAGGCATACATGTCAATACGCAGGAACGAGTCGCGATTGAAGCAGATGGCCCCCTCCAAAACTTCCGGAGCCATGTACCTCCGTGTTCCCACCTTAAAGAAATTCCAATGCAATAAGTGTTTTGTGGTTTTACCAGCAAGATGTGAAAATACATTAAATAAACCTTCTGTAGATAATGCAGAGTTTCTGCGTTAGTTGTTAATCATAATGTGATCCTTCTGACAGGTGCCATGAAAGGGAAGAAAATAAAAACGTGAATAATGGTTGTTGATAATATAATTATGCATAGGGTGAAGCCCCAAAGACAGCAACTCTTCCTACTCACCAGTCCGTGTGTTTCACCAGGACCTTTTCCTGGCTCAAACTTGATAGCCAGCCCGAAGTCCGCGACACAAGCCGTGAGGTCTGCCTTCAATAGCACATTTTTGGACTTGAAGTCACGATGGGCCACAGCTGGCTTAGCTGCCTGGAAAGTCAATGCTGACTGAATGTTTGATACATAATTAGACTCGCTATGACACCAACACCAACTATGACACCAACTTAACCCTTTTGACCGTTGGTAGCAGTTTTTGTCACGATTCCTTATCCTACAGGAATCATCACGACAAAAACTGCTACCAACAGCCAAAGGGTTAATTGTAACAACACAGGTCAGTCTCACCATTATGTGCTCCAGTATCAGGGGTCAAAACACGTGCTGGAGAAAACAGCGGAAAACAACGGGGGGGGGGGGGGGGGGGGGGGGGGGGGGGGGGGGCAAGCGACACATTGATTCCGGGGGCCGAAAACTCAAACAGGGGGGGGGCGGGGGGGGGGGGGAGGGGGGGGGGTGGTCGCGAAGAATCACGGTACACAATGTTGGCGGGCCTGTGCTCACTTCCACCGATTCCAGCTTTAAAATGTGCTCTTATATCCGTTCAAACATGTCAGGGTTCGACTTAACGTTCATCGATTTTTCACACCACTCCCACCTCCATTTCTTTCTCACTCCCGTTTCATTAAAAGTTTAGCCGCGAGCAACAATGTGTCCTGCATCGCTAGACGCCATCTTGGAAAAACATAGCTTGCCTAAAGTTAACGATAAACGAATCTGACAACTTGTGGACCTGCGCCGTTTAAGAACCACGACCGTTTCAGATTTTTTACGTTTTATTTTTTTCCACGCGGAAATGCCTTTTTTTTAAAATCGGATTTTTTTAAATTAACGCTGATATCCGCGGAAAAGCGGAAGATTTTGACCCCTGAGTATACTGCATGTCTCTAGCTCCCTAAAGGTCTTTGCCTCAATTGTATCATGAGTGAGCGAAGTGCTGCAAAAGCCACTAAGGAAGGTGCTCCGATATAGTGGAGCATCTTGCTTAGTGGCTTGCGCAGCACTAAGCTTAAGGCCCCGCCACACGGGCCGGTTGTGCCCCGATTTTGAAGCCGATTCCGATCTGATTGCGATCGGATGACGTCAATTATCCGATCCGGTCCCAATCGGCTGGGAATCGGGTGGCTAGAACCTGCTCTATTTTCCCGATCCGAATTGGTCCCGATCGTAAGCTTCAATCAGAGCACGTCTCGCAAAGCATGTCGTTTCAGCACGGTTTGCAAATGGCCGAACACGCCTGTTGTGATCAGTACCACCGCCGTTGCCGCTGATGTTTCGCATGCCTCTTCCTGAATATGATGCAAAATGTATTTTTCTCTAAAATAAATTTTTTTGAAAAATACTTACCGATGACATTACTGTTAGGAATACTGTCTCGCTAGCCTAATTTTAGCCCAAAATTGAGGTTGTGTGCCTTTAAGGAGGGAAGGTATCAGGGGGCGCTATCTGCTAGGCAGAGCCACGGTAGCCTCCCTTCCCTCCATATCCGGAACGCGGTCACCTGATTCGCCATTCTGTATCGTAGCGAGCCAGCGGCAGCGGGGTAGGTGGGAGGGTCCTCCGAGTAATGTCATCGGTAAGTATTTTTCAAAAAAATTTATTTTAGAGAAAAATACATTTGTTTTCTCAAAACAACATTACCGATGACATTACTGTTAGGAAGAATGTCGATGAGGCGGTGGGTGCCGCTAAATACGTCCCTAAGCAAACTATTAGGTCCCCGAGACCCGCCCTCCCAGGCACAACCTCCCGATAATTTTAGCGAAGAATACCTACGGCACCCGGGGTGCCGGGAGGGAGTGTTGTGCTGCCGTGACATCCCCCACCAGCGACAGGTTCTCGCGCTGGCCGGAGAGGTCCCTCAGGTAGAATCTGGCGAAGGTTGACTCTGAACGCCAGCCTACGGCCGCCACAATGTCTTTGACTGCACAGTTGCGGTCGAATGCAAGGCTCGCCGCCATGGCTCGTACCTCATGCGCCCTGATGTTCAGATGCGTGGCGGTGTCAGGGGCGAGGTCGTGGTATGCGGAGCGTATCACCCAACGGAGCCAGGCGGAGATCGTTTGGGCCGTAATGTCATTTTTACCTGGAGACAAAGGAAGGAAAAGGCGGGTGCGGCCCCTGCGCAGAGGCTTGGTCCTGCGCAAGTAGATATGCACTGCTCTCACCGGATCTTGTTGTCTGGAGTCCCGGGAGAAGCTAGGTCCCCTCAGGGCTTGTATGGAGACCACTTGTGGGGCGGCTAGTGGAAGCCGTGTCTTGGCCAGGAAGTTCGGGTCCGGCAGCAGTTGTAGCGAACCGTCCGCCCGGAACTGTAGGCACGATGGATGGGTCGAGAAGGCGTGAAGCTCGCTGACCCTGGCCGCAGTGGCGAGGGCTAGTAGGAAGCATGTCTTCCGCGTCACGTCCGCCAGTCGCGCCAGCTGCAAAGGCTCGAAGCGGCTAGTGTTGAGCCATGTCAGTATCCAGGGTAGGTCCCATCTCGGCACAAGGGAGCGGGAGGTTGGTCGATGAAGGCCGAAGTGTGCCATCAGATCAGCCAGGTCTTTGCAGGCGCCAGGGTCGGGGTGTCCCAGGTGCCGGTACGTGTCGGCTATCATAGCCAGATAGCCGCGAATGGTAATGGGGGCCAACCGCTGATCATTGAAGAGCCAGAGGAAGAATTCCGCTAGCTGGGGAACCGTCAGATCCGTGGGGGAGAGTCGTTCGGCGGCGCACCAGTCGCAGAGAACGCGCCATTTCCCCTCGTAAACTCGCCTAGTGGATCGCCTGCGGGCTGTAGCGATCGCATCCACCGCCGTACTTGAGAAACCTCTATTGGCGAGGGCTTGCCGCACAATCTCCAGGCGTGTAGGAGGAGACGCTCGGGGCACGGGTGGAACAGGTCCTGCCGGGGCTGCTTGAGCATCGATGGCGGAGTGGGCAGCTGTAGTGGGGGGGCCGACGCCAGGTTCAGGAGGTCGGTTGTCCAGGACCGGGACCAGAAGGGGGCCACTAGGTACAGAACCGTGTTGCAACCTCTGAGCTTGAGCAGGACCTTGGGAACGAGGACCGCCGGTGGGTAGGCGTACGCGATGAGGCCGTCCCAGGGAATGGAGAGAGCATCGACCGCCCAGGCTTGAGGATCTGGGATGGGGGAGACGAAGAGTGGAAGTTGGTGGTTCCATCTCGTGGCAAAGAGGTCGATCATGGGCGTCTCCCAGCGGTCGCAAATCATCCGAAAGATGTCTGGTCGGAGTGTCCACTCGGTGTGGAGAAGCTGCCCGCGTCGAGAGAGGGAGTCTGCCAGGACATTGAGATGGCCCAGGATGTGTCTGGCTCTGAGGGAAATGCCGCGGTCCTCGCACCACCGAAGTATCTGGTAAAGAAGGATGCAAAGAGACGGGGAGCGAGTCCCGCCCTGCTTCTGAAGGTAGGCGACGACTGTGGAGTTGTCGGACAGGACGAGAAGCTCCTGACGACGCAGGCGAGGTTCCCAGGCGAGGAGTGCTTGCCAAACCACCTGGAGCTCCAACCAGTTGATGTGTCACGTCGCTAGGTCCGAGGTCCAAATGCCGGAGGCCGTGGTGAACATCGGAAGTAGGTGAGCTCCCCAGCCGGAGCTGCTCGCGTCGACGCAAAGTGACAGTCGGGGGGAAGGTGTGTAGAGGGGGACTCCCGACGCCAGCCAGGCAGGATCCGCCCATCGACGAAGATGCGGCAGCAGCATCAAGGGAACTGGTACCATCGTCTCCAGGGCGCCCGAAGACGGCCGCCAGTGTAAGAGGAGATGGAGCTGAAGGGGACGGTAGTAAAGGCGACCCAGGTGGAGTAAGTCCGCCGCCGCACTCATCAGGCCAAGGAGCTGTAGCCACACTCTGGCGGTAGCCGAGCGAGTCTGCGCGAGGTGCAGGGCGAGGGTCGCCAGCTTCTGTATGCGTGGTCCCGGCAGGCGAACAAGGTTGCAGTCTGTGCGAAACTCCATACCCAGATGGACGAAGTGGCGGGATGGCACCAGGTCGGACTTGCCCCAGTTCAGCAGGAAGCCGAGATTGTCGAGGAGGTGCAGCAGCGCATCTCGATCCCTGGTCAAGGCCGTGACCGACTGGTTCCGTAGGAGGAGGTCGTCGAGGTAGTTCGACGTCGGGCTGGACGACGTCATTCTGGCCCGGGCGACGACTGCATCCATGATGCGCGTGAACACCCAGGGGCTGAGGTTGAGACCGAAGGGCAACACTCGGAACTGGTAAATCACTCCTGCAAAAGCAAAGCGTAGATACCGTCGGGACGAAGGGTGAACAGGCACGTGAAGGTAGGCATCCGAGAGATCCAGGCTGACGGCAAAGTCCATCGGCTGCACCGCGGCCCGAAGAGCTCGGGCCGTCTCCATGTGGAAGGGGGGGGCAACGATGAACTTGTTCAAGGCGGAGAGATCGATGACCGGTCTCCACTTGCCGCCTGGCTTGGGCACAACGAAAAGGCGGCTGTAAAAAGCAGGGGAGTTGGGCTGCGAAACCACTTCCGTCGCCGTCTTTAGAAGTAGGGAGTGCACCTCGTCGCGAAGAGCAGCGGCCCTGTCTAGGTCGGAGGGCACAGGGGTCCAAACGGGGGAGCGACGGAGGGGGGGGGCGGCGACCGAAAGGCGATCCGAAGGCCTTCGGAGACGGTAGAAAGCACCCAGGCGTTGTCCGGGAACAGCGCGTGCCACGCCGGGCTGTGGCGCGCCAGCCTCACGCCGACAGGAGAAAGGGAAGCGGTCGGCGGCGGCGGAGGAGGATAAGCGTCAGTGGGCCCTGCCCCTCCCTGGGCGGCGGGCGGGCCGGGGCCAGGCGGGGGAGGGGGCGGGGGCGGGAGTCGCGTCGGGGCGAAGGCGAGCGCGCCCAAAGGCTGGGGCGCGAGGAGGGAGACGTTCCGCGCACTGTAGGGGGGCGGGGAGCGGGTCTGGCGGACCGCAGGGCACGACCCGCGGCCTTGCGGGGAACTCGAAAGCGGTGGGGCGCCGGTCGGCTGGGCCACAAGTCCTTGTTGGCTTCCTTCACCGCCTGCCAGGTGGGCCCGAACAGCAGTTCCCCTCCAAGCGGCGCCTGTCGAAGCTGCTTCTTCAAGTCTGGGGGAAGATCACAGGAACGGAGAAGAGCATCGCGTCGCATCAGGTCGCAGTTGGCCGCGGCCGTCATGGAGTTTACAGCGGAGTGAAACGCCGCCCGGTTGCCTGCCACTGCTAAGGATAGGATGTCCGCCAGAAAAGGAGATGTCACAGGGTTCCAGGCTTCTTCCACACGGCGAACGATAGTCTGGGTCACCAAGTCGAGGAATCCCGCTGTAGCGAGGGCATTCCGTACAAGGGTAGCTGTCTTGTCGAGGCCTGGGATGACGGGACCCGGACGAGGGGAGCCAGCGAAGGAGAGGGCCTGGGCGTCCAGCTCCGGTAGCTGACAGGAGAAGGACTGCGAATGACCCGCGTACCAGCGCTGCTGAAAGGCGATCTGTAGATCAGCGGGCCACCTGTTGTCCGAAAAGAAACCTGCGTCCCCAAAGGAATTCGTACGAAGGTGCGACGAAAGGGCGTCACGTAGGTCTCGGAACCCTGGAGGTTGAGGGAGAGACTTGAACCGCTTGGTCAGGCTGGCCGCATCCACAAAGGCAGAAGCTTTCCTCTTGACCGGCGGTGAAGGTGGGCAGTCTTCCGGAGGAAGGGAGGCCGCGATAAGGCGAGCCGCTTCATCCAAGGCTCGGAGGGTCTCCATCTTATGACTGAGGGAAGGCTGTCGAACACCAGCGTCGTCCGAGAGGGGGGAGTGTCCGGACGCGTCGGACGCATCGTTACGCAGTAAGGCTGACATCGAACCCTCAGGAACGAGGCTGAGAGCGTCGTCCTCCATAACTGGATCCGACCCCTGAGGAGGGGAAGGTCGGACACCAACACTGGAAACGTCGCTGCCGAACTCGCGTTGTGTCACTGTAGCGCTGGGAGGAGAACGGACCCGTCGCGCAGAACCAGGGGGTGAGCGGGACGTCGGGGAAAACCTCGTCGCTGGACGTCTCGAAGCGGAGCGGTGAAGAGGGGAGCGCGGCCGCGGGGAAGAACGGCGACGGGGGGAGTAAGTCCGGTGGAAGCGGGAACGCTGGCTCCGGGATGGAGAGGGCGAACGGGACCGGGGTCGATAGGTCGAGCGGTGCGGTGAACGATGACGGAGACCTCTATCCCGGTGAGAGTACGAAGTACGCCGGTCGGTAAGAGGGCTGAGCCTCCTAGGCGCTCGGTGCCCTCTGGAAGTCGAGCGCGAGCGGGAAGACCCGCCAACGGAGTGAGAAGAATGGCGTTCGGAGCGAGCGAATTGCGAGTCACGGGAGCCATTAGAAGCGCGGGAGCTTCGCCCGCGTGGTCTCTGAAAAACAGTCACCTCCCCCTGCGCCAGGGGCCGGGCCGAGGGGGCCAAAACAGGAGGCACCTTAACTACACTCGCTAATGTGTATTTGGTTGGTTTTTTACTCTTAGTGTTAACTAAGGCACTGACCTCCGCACCAGAAGACTTGTGCTTGTCAACGGAGCTTCTCACGGTCGTAGACGCGTTTCGGTCCCGCGGGCGTTGTCGGTCAGACTCGGTGGGACCCAGCGAGCCGACAAACCCTGTAGGCGCCCGGTGTTGGCCAAGCTCGGGGTCAGGAACTGCCGGCGAGCTGACAAACACAGATGTCGGAGTACTTCGTTGGCCATGCTCGGTGTCAAGTAACCCCAGCGAGCTGACGAACCCTCCGTCAGGAGCGTGAGGCTCCGGATCCGCATGTGCGTCCCGCATCGTGAGAGCTCTCGGTGTTTCCTCCACCAAAGTAGACGGAGCGGCCTTCTTCGGACGCTTCCGCCGGTAGAAACGCCGCAGTTGCGACCACTGCTCCTCCTTCCAGGTGGTGCAGACGTCGCAAGGGTGGGTGGGGGAACAGCCAGAGCACGGAAGACAGACGTCGTGGGCATCACTCGGCCACTGGAAGTCTGCGCATCTCGTGCAGGTACGAACTTGCCAACTGGAATACATAGAGCAAGAAAAATTAATTTTTCTCTAAAATATATTTTTTCGAAAAATACTTACCGATGACATTACTGCCTGGAAGTGTCTACTACTTACTCAATTTTAGCCTAAGAACTTGTTGTGTTCCTTCACCACCCGGGAGGCACTCAGGGAACCCTCATTAGGGCTGAGAGTAGCCTCCCGTCCCAGTCCAATCAGGCGTCCACTACGTGGTCCAATCACAAATCAGTCGTGATACTTAGCTTACCAGCGGCAAGCGGGGCAGGTGGGAGGGTCCTTCGAGTAATGTCATCGGTAAGTATTTTTCGAAAAAATATATTTTAGAGAAAAATTAATTTGTTTCCTCAAAAACATTACCGATGACATTACTGCCTGGAAGAATGGCGAAAAGGTGGAGGGTGCCGCGCCCAAATACCATCCGAAAGGGCAGACGACAGAGCCCCACACCCATTCGCCAAACTCCCGACAATTTTAGCTAAGTGCATACCTACGGCGCTTCCGGCGCCGGGAGGGAGTGTTGCGCTGCGGCGATGTCCCCCACCAGTGCGAGATTCTCTCGCTGGCCCGACAGATCCCTGAGGTAGAAGCGGGCGAATGTTGACTCTGCCCGCCAGCCCACTGCTGCCACAAGACCTGGATCTCTCGCCTGCCTCCGTAAGGCGGGCACGTTGCCGCATAAGCGTCTCTCCGTAAGAGTACGCAGGCTTTTGCAAATGAGATCTCTTATGATGATGTTCGGACAATTTACTGCGCGAAGTATGTCGCGGTATGCGTGCCTCCGTAAGGCAAACGCTACGCCCTAAGGTGGACTCCCCGTAAGAGTCAGCAGGCGGTGTCCGTTTAGAAATCGAACTGCACAATTGCGATCGAAGGTGGCACTCGTGGCCATGGCCCGAACCTCGTGTGCGCGGATCCTGAGCCGCCTCGCCCCGTCAGGGGAAAGATCCTGATAGGCGGACCGAATGACCCAACGTAGCCAGGAAGATATTGTCTGAGCTGTTATGTCATTTCTTTTGGAGTTCAAAGGCAGAAAGAGGCGTGATCGTCCTCGGCGGACGGGCTTGGATCTGCGTATGGAAATGCGTAAGGCGCGCACGGGATCCTGTTGGCGCGTCTCCTTAGAAAAGGTCGCGTGTTTCAAAGGTCGAATATTTATGACCTGGGGGCAGTCAAAGGAGACCGGGTCTTGGCGAGGAAGGGCTGGTCTGTGAGTAATTGTACAGAACCATTCGCTCGGAATTGGAGGCAGGTAGAACTCGCTGACAGAGCGTGTAGTTCGCTTACCCTGGCCGCCGAGGCTAAGGCCAAAAGGAAGCATGTCTTCCGTGTCACATCCGCGAAGCTAGCCAGGGAAAGGGGTTCAAATCTGTCCGAATTAAGCCACGTCAAGACCCAGGGTAGGTCCCAGCGAGGAATCATAGAGCGGGAAACCGGACGCTGCAGTCCAAAATGTGCCATCAGGTCTGCGAGATCTTTACATGCGCCAGGGTAGGACTTTGGGGATGAGAACCGTCGGTGGAAAGGCATACGCAATCAGTCCATCCCACGGAATGGATAGCGCATTGACCGCCCAGGCGAGAGGGTCTGGAATGGGGGAGACGAAGAGGGGAAGTTGATGATTCCACCTTGTGGCAAATAAGTCGATCATGGGAGTCTCCCAGTGAGCGCAGATCATCTGAAAGATGTCCGGGTGAAGAGTCCATTCCGTGTGGAGAAGTTGGCCGCGTCGAGAGAGGGAGTCGGCCAAGATGTTCAAGCGTCCGGGGATATGTCGAGCTCGGAGAGAGATGCCGCGGTCCTCGCACCAGCACATCAGGCGGTAGAGGAGAATGCAAAGATCCGGAGAGTGTGTACCTCCCTGCTTCTGAATGTATGAGACGACCGTAGTGTTGTCCGACAGGACAAGAAGCGTCTGGTTGCAAAGGTGGACTTCCCACACCATGAGCGCCTGCCACACTGCTTGTAGCTCGAGCCAGTTGATGTGTCTGTCTGTCAGGTCTGGTGTCCAGAGGCCGGACGTCGAAAGGAAACTCGGAAGCAGGTGTGCACCCCACCCAGCGAGACTCACATCCACACAGAGCGAGAGCTGAGGGGGCGGTGAGGCAAGAGGGACTCCCGAAGCTAGCCAAGAAGTGTCCATCCAACGCCGTAGGTGAGACTGAAGGATTGGAGACACCGGCACCAGGGCATCGAGGTCGCCGGAGGATGGCCTCCAATGAAGCAGGAGGTGTAACTGAAGTGGGCGGGAGTGAAGACGACCCAGGGGGAGGAGATCCGCCGCTGCATTCATCAAGCCGAGGAGTTGCAGCCAGACTCTGGCGGGAACGGATTCCGACTGGGCAACCCGAGAAGTGAGGGAGGGTAACTTCGTGATCCGAGGTTCCGGTAAACACACACGGTTGAGGTCGGTCGCAAATTCCATCCCAAGATGAATAAACCGGCGAGATGGAGAGAGGTCCGACTTGCGGGCATGGAGGAGAAATCCCAAGCGGGACAAGAGCAGGAGTAGAGCGTCCCTGTCCATCCGCAGCACCGACTCCGACGCATTCCTCAAGAGAAGGTCGTCGAAGTAGTTGGAGATCGGACTGGAGGAGGACTGTCGAGCCTTGGCGACGACTGCATCCATGATGCGAGTGAAAACCCACGGGCTGAGGTTGAGACCGAAGGGAAGGGCGCGAAACTGGTAGATCACGCCTTCGAAAGTGAAGCGGAGATACCGTCTGGATGCCTGATGTATGGGAACATGGAGATACGCATCTGAAAGATCGAGGCTGACTGCAAAATCCATAGGTTGCACAGCGACCCGGAGCGTCCGGGTGGTCTCCATGCGAAAAGTCGGAGCCAGTTTAAACTTGTTCAGCGCCGAGAGATCGATGACAGGACGCCACTTTCCGTCTGGCTTCGGAACTACGAATATGCGGCTGTAAAATGCCGGGGAGTGGAGACGAGACCCTACCTCCGTGGCAGCCTTCTGTAGAAGGGAGGCCACCTCTCCGCGCAAGGCGATAGCTCTTAACTCGTCGGATGGAACGTCTGTCCATACCGGAGATCGTCTCAACGGCGGAGGGGAACGGAACGAAATCGAGAGACCCTCGGAGATGGTAGTAAGGACCCAAGGGTCGTCCGGTAGCAGCGCCCGCCATACGTCGCTGCAAAGGGCCAGTCTCCCGCCGACCGGAGACTCCCGAGGGGTCGGCGGGAACTGGAACGGAAGGTAGTCATTGAAACCTGCCGCGGCCTCGACCAGGGCGGCGGGCAGGCTTGGGCCAGGAGGGGATAGAGGTCTGAACGGGTTTACCGCGGCCGAAAGTGGGAGCCCTCCGGGACGCGTTGGAATGACGGGGAATGAAGGTCGAAGAGGGTCTGGAGTTCCACAGGGCGCGACCCACGGCCTTGCGGGCGGCGTGAAAGCGAGAAGTGGGAAAGCCTTTGGGCCAGCGGTCTAAATTTCCGTCCTTTACTTTCTGCCAAGTCTCACCAAAGAGGAGACGTCCACCAAGAGGAGCCCGATGCAGTTGAGACTTCAAATCAGGGGGCAATCCATGACAGGCTTGTAGAACGGCATCCCAACGCATGAGATCACAGTTAGCAGCAGCCGCCATCGCGTTGACGGAAGAGTGATAAGCTGCCCGGTTAGCCGCGACCGCTAAAGTGAGGAGATCACCAAGAAGGGGTGAAGATTCTCGTGAGTCTTCAATGCGACGAATAAAAGCTTGCGTGATAAGCTCCAGAAAACCCCCACAGGCCAAGGTGTTCCGCACTAGGGACGCCGTCTTATCCAAACCACGCGGGAAAGTGTAACGTAGCTTAGAGTTGCCGCCAAGTTGCGCCACAACTGGAGGGTCCAACGTGGGAAGTGTGCACTGAAAAGACTGTGAATGGCCCGCGTACCAAGATTGGCGGAACGCGATGTCAAGGTCAGTCGGCCACTTGCGATCCGCAAAAAAGGAGGAGTCTTGTGAATCCGTGTGTAGATGAGCGGAGAATGAATCCCGCATATCTTGAAATCCAGGCGGTTGAGGCAGCGACTTGAATCTCTTCTGTTGCCGGTCCGAATCAACAAAGGCGGACACCTTCCGTTTAAGCGGGGGGGGGGGGGGGGGGGGGACGGAGGACACTCGTCTTTCGGTAGGGCGGCCACGACAATACGAGCCGCTTCATTAATGCAAAGAAGCGTTTCCGTGCGCGACGACGAAGGGAGCGTAGTCGACATAGGCGCATCCGATACATCAGAGCGCGGTGAAAGGGAGCGGCCGCCAAAGTCGAGGAGATTAGAGACCGAATCCTCAGGAAGGAGACTAAGGGTGTCCTCCTCGCGTGTAGGGAGGGAGATCCGATGGAGGGTCTGTGAGGGAGAAACGGCGCGGAGCCCGTCCGGATGAGAAATTGTAGCCACCGGCGAACGTCGTACCGCGGGAAGATGGCGAAGCGGGTGCAGGGGAAAGGTATAAACGGGAGGGGGGGACCTAGAGGGAACCGTGTGACGTGAACGGGGAGAACGACTGCGATGACGGGAGCGGCTGCGATGACGGGAGTGGTGGTCACGGTGAACTTTACCAGTGGAGGTCCGACTACGGGGCCGAGGAGGGGAAGGGGACGGGTGACAGGACGGAAGGGGAGGGGCAGACCGAGACAAGCTGGAAGCCGAACGGGGAACCGAAGCGGGAGAAGGAGATGAAAGGGAAGATGATGATGAATGCCGAGGATGGCGGCGATCGGAACGGACAGTAGAACGATGCTCCTGACGGTAGTCACCCGACGCGTGAGTGTGTGGAATATTGGAGGTCAGGTGAGAAAGAGAAACACGGTCATCAAACCGATGACGCCGGGACCGGGATCTCTCGCCAGTCTCTGTACGGCGGGTACGTTGTCGCATAGGCGGCTCTCCGTAAGAGCACGCAGACTTGTGTAAATGAGATCGCATACGACGATTTTCGGACAATGGACTGCGCGAAGCATGTCGTGTAATGCGTGCCCCCGGAAGGCAAACGCTACACCCTAAGGCGGACTCCCCGTAAGAGCCAGCAGGCGTTGTCCGTTTAGAAATCTTTGTGGATGAGCCAATGTGCAGCGGCCGACAGCGCAGGTGATCGTCACGGTCCATTAGAACGCGACTAGTTGCGGACAACGTACGACGCGAATTATGTCGCGGTATGCGCGCCCCCGTAAGGCAAACGCTAAGCCCTAAGGCGGACTCCCCGTAAGAGTCAGCAGGCTGTGTCCGGTTAGAGAGTTTGGAGGATGAGGAAATCGCAAGCAGAGAACGATTCAGCTGATCCTCACGGTCTCCAGAAATTCGATTAATTTTGGACAACGTACTACGCGAGGGTAGTCGCGGTATGCGTGCCCCCGTAAGGCAAACGCTGCGCCCTAAGGCGGACTCCCCGTAAGAGTCAGCAGGCGGTGTCCGATGAGAAGTGAGGGAAGATGAGCGAAGCTCAAGCGGCCGACGGCTCAGTGGATCCTCACGGTCCGCGCCCACGCGTTTGGAAACAGCGCCAAGCACTGATGTGGGCTCTAGGAAAGAAGCCCTGTCACTAGGCGAATGCGGACGCTCGCGCCTGTAAAAACTCCAAAGCTGCGACCATTGCTGCTCGGGCCAGGCGGCGCAGACGGTGCAAGTATGGTCCGAATTGCATCCCGTACAAGGAAGGAAAAAATCATGATCGTCACACGGCCACCGGAAAGATCCACACTTGTCGCAGGTACGCACGGGGTTACTGCAACATACAAACAGAAAGAGCAGGCGACTGGGCGCAAGCACTCGGAATGCGCGAAAACGAGAACGAAAGCGATGCGCGATCCGACGAAACAAACGGAAACAGGCACCCGGGCCGGGGCTTTGTGAGGGAGGGGCCAAGACCTTACCTCTCCTGCGACGTGGCGACGGGTGGAGGAATCTCCATATCCGGAGCAGTAAACACCACAGGGAGTACCTTCCTTTGTTTGTTTGTTTGTTTGTTTGTTTTTTTTTTTTGTTTTTTTTTTCCGTTATCACCAGAACGAAGAAAAACACAGTTCACTCGAAGCACAATCCTTGAAAAACACACACAGGCACATAAATCCAAGCACACAAGTCTGAAGGAACACAGTAATCCACAAAAAGAAGAGCAGGGAAAAACCGTTAGCAACGGTCGGTGGAGCGATAGGCTAACACGTCTAAACTTCAGAGCTAAGTAGAAACGACTGATTTGTGATTGGACCACGTAGTGGACGCCTGATTGGACTGGGACGGGAGGCTACTCTCAGCCCTAATGAGGGTTCCCTGAGTGCCTCCCGGGTGGTGAAGGAACACAACAAGTTCTTAGGCTAAAATTGAGTAAGTAGTAGACACTTCCAGGCAGTAATGTCATCGGTAATGTTTTTGAGGAAACAACACGCTTTCAAGCAAGGAAGAAGGACCTGTACATGTGGCTACAACGGAATCTCTCAGTCTAGTTCCGCCCGGTAAGGTTGAGTTAGCAGCGCCCTTGTTGCTAATTCACCCCCGACCGGTCGCTAGAACCGGTCCTGCCGCCTGTACACTTTTCTCTTCCACGGCATAAAAACGAACCGCACTAACGGTCACACTACGAGCGCCTCTGCTCAGTGCTACAGCATCCGTAGCGTCGGCCGAGGGCACTAACCACAAGCTACAATGCTTACCTGGTCATGGTAGAAAGAAGGAGGTTACCACCGTGAAGGACGGAGGACGAGGGCCCCCGAAAAAAGGCCGCAAAGTCCCGCTAAGGACGAGAAGGCACAGCCCGGTCGATACTGCAGCCGGAACCGAAGCCCACTCTGCAGCAGGAAGCTCACAAGCCAGTAGTAACCCGTCAACCTCCAACCACGAACTCGAAGAAGACAAAGTCGCGCGAGAACGAAGCCTGAACGGAGCTAGGTAGGGCATACAACCTTCCACGGCTCAGCGAAGAGACAGAATGGCGAATCAGGTGACCGCGTTCCGGATATGGAGGGAAGGGAGGCTACCGTGGCTCTGCCTAGCAGATAGCGCCCCCTGATACCTTCCCTCCTTAAAGGCACACAACCTCAATTTTGGGCTAAAATTAGGCTAGCGAGACAGTATTCCTAACAGTAATGTCATCGGTAATGTTGTTTTGAGAAAACAAACTGCTGATAATGCAAGCACATCATCATCACTGTCAAAACTAGCAGTCATTTTGCAGAACAGGTACGACTTTGATCTTCGGTTCAAACCGGTCGGCTAAACAAGTCGGGAAATGTCAGTGTGGCAGTGCACATGTTTTTTAGTCTGGCCCGATTCGAAAACTGATCGGGAATCGGCCTCAAAACCGGGCTCGTGTAGCAGGGCCTTTACTCATGCGTTTCAGCCCTCATGCTGACATTAGCCTTAGCTGGCCTTTGCATCACCATGTGGGAATCTTTTCAGTCAAAAGTACTACCGATAGCCAAAGGTTAAGGGCTTGAACAATTCTTAACAGTACTTAGCAAAAGTTGAAGCAGTTTCCTGCTACTTCCAATTTTTAAAAAAATCTTTAAAAATAAAATAAACAATGCCCAAAAGTTTGAATTTTTTAATTTCAAGAAGTGCTGAAAAAGGGGTCCTGAATTTTAAACGGCATGGATTCCTGATTTCCAATGCAACTTTCACCATACTAATGAAATACGTTCACTACTTACAAGTAGAGAAGTGGCAGGAATCTCATCGTGGACAAAGGCCAACCCATTAGCCATGGATTCGGCAATCCTGCACAGCTCGACCCACGTCAGAACATGCCCCTTGAGGTAGTCATATAGGGAGCCATGCTCGTGAAACTCCGTCAGAAGCCACAGCTCCACGTTGAGGTTTTCTCCACGTTTCTCGCTTGCAATAAACCTGAGCGTGAACATCAGAATTAGTAAATAAACAAAGAAATACAAGGAAAGTCTGGTATGCATTTCACATACTTTCCCCACTCAGCCTTGACAAACTATGATAGTTCAAAGGTGGTGCCGGAATAGCTTGGCGTCTAGGGGCGCCAAGCTATTCTGGCACCACCCTTGAAATATCATGGCCAGTCCATCAGCAATAACCTGTCTAGAATGCATACTATTACTAATAACACAGTGGTCAGTCAATTGCAACAATGTGTCTAGAAAGCAGAATGCATACTACTACTACTAATATTTATAGAACAAGAAAGGCAAAGACCATTTTGGCTCACGTGTATTGACCGATCCACACGTCTGACAATAAGTAAAGGGATGTCTTCTGCACTAACAAAGTCCATGTTTTCTCAAAATTTAATCAGTTTTCACACATCTGTGAAACCCCTGTTACCCTTGCAGGGTTGATAGTCATTACTTTTTTTCTTTAATGAAATAACTTTTCTTTAATTCTGGTAAAAGGTTAAAGAAATAAATTTTCTTTACTATTTTTTGAAAATTAAAGAAATAAATTTTCTTTAATTTTTCTTTTAAATGAAATAAATTTGCGTTAAATACATGAATGATCATTTATTGCTCAGCTCAGACAAAAAAAGTGGCATGCAGTTGAAAAATGACACGCCACCAGATTTCCTTCTCAACCCACTATCTAAAACACTATCTGGCCAGATACATGCAGTAGTTATGAGAAGGGGGAAGAAAGAGAAAAAAAAACTTGGAAAACTGCACAGCGTAAGAAAAAGTCATAAGGCTAAAAATGGAACAATTCAGGCTTGCTTGATCTTATTTCGCGCTGCCGACAAATCCACTCATCTGCAAGAGCCATAGATCCTCAAGAACCCCAGCAGTCTTGGGTGGGGGGGGGGGGGGGGGGGGGGCGGGGTTAATGACGATCTATGCCTACTAGTATTAAAAATGTATGCGTGCACCCGTTCAGGTTTTCACCTATGCTGTCCAATCGTTGCTGTACCATCTGACTTCTCACTCCTGAAACGAAACCCACCCAACTGCAAGAGGCATAGATCCTCATGAGCCCCTGCAAGTATATATGCCTCTTGCTGGGATAATCTGCGCTCTTGTTTCGCTCAAGCAAAGTGGATCCCTTAAGTTTTTCACCTGTCCAATCGTTGCTGTACCATCTGCTTTTTTACTCCTGAAACGAAAACCACTCAACTGAAAGAGGCATAGATCCTCATGAGCCCCCGCAACTGCGGGGGCTTGTGGGGATCTATGCATCTTGCTGGGATAATCTACGTTCATGATTTTCTCAAGCAAAGGGGATCCGTTAAGTTTTTCACCTGACCAATCTTTGCTGTACGAGTGCCATCTACCTTCTCAATCCTGAAACGAAAACCACCCAACTGAAAGAGGCATAGATCCTCATGAGCCCCCGCTCACACTCTACACCTCCCCCATGTCCATCATCCAGTCTCACCACATACACCACCACCTCTACGCTGACGACTCACAACTACTAGACAAAGACAAACTCGACAACACTCAGTTACTACTGACTCGCACGGCTGACTGCTATGAAGACGTGAAAAACTGGATGACAGCAAACAAGCTCAAACTGAACGACGACAAAACGGAAGCCATGCTGGTAGGCACTCGCCAGAAACTTTCCCAGGTCCCTCCCTCTCTCCACCTTCAACTCGACAGCACCCCCATCTTCCTCTCTGACTCGGTCAAGAACCTTGGCGTTATCCTCGATTCCTCTCTTTCCATGACCAGCTTCGTCTCCGCCACGGCCCAGGCATGTTATTTTCACCTCCGCCACATCAGTCTGATCAGAAAATACCTCACTACCGAAGCTGCCACCAAACTCGCTGTCTCTCTCATCTTATCTCGCATCGACTACTGCAACTCTCTCCTTTCCGGCCTTCCTCATTCCACCACTCTCACTCTCCAGCGCGTCCAGAACAATGTTGCCCGCCTCGTCCTCAGAAAGAAAAAATCCGACCACATCACTCCCCTGCTCAAGCTCCTTCACTGGCTCCCCATCCCCCAACGCATCCAATACAAGATTCTGTCTCTCTGCTACAAATCCCTGAACAACTACGCTCCTGCCTATCTCTCCAACTTACTTCACCCCTACACTCCTCCCCGCCTCCTCATTCCCCGCACCAAACTCAGCACTTTCGGCCCCCGCTCCTTCTCAGTATACGGTCTATCTACCTGGAACACTCTCCCACTCTCTCTCCGTCAGAAACACTCGCTCTCCTCCTTCCAGTCCGCCCTCAAAACTCACCTCTTTCAACAGTTCTAGCACTTTATCACCACACTCCCCACCCCAAGCTGACCGTCGTAATGTATTTTCACTATTTGTGTTACGTGTGTCATTGTCTAAAGCGTGCGCATGCGTGTGCGAGCTTAGAGTTATAATTATTATAAGATAAGCGCATTATAAATACCATAATTATTTATTATTAATTATGTTAGGATCTATGCCTCTTCCTGGGATAATCTACGCTCGTGATCTTCTCAAGCAAAGGGGATCCGTTAAGTTTTTCACCCAGAGGCATAGATCCTCCAAACCGCCTCAAACCGGCTGCAACTGGGTCAAACCGGCTTTGCGCATATGCGCCTGTTGTTCGTGGCAGAAAAACGAACTGAAGTAACGAAATTTTTAATGAAAGAAATCGATAATCGTTACTTTTATTTTTTAATTCGTTGAATTTTCTTTAACTTTGTAAAAACATTAACACGTTAAATTTTCTTTAAACCAAAAATTTAATTTGTTAAATCTTCCAACCCTGGACCCTTGACCTTTGCGATGAGTCAACTAAATTAGTATGTATAGGAAGGTCTTATCGTCAGCTACCTTCGTGCCAAATTTGATTAAAAAGTTTGCAAAAATGTTGATAATAACTACAATTATTGGCATTTTATACACATTTTTTGACCTCATGACCCTTGGCCTTTCCAAGGGGTCATCCAAATTAGTTACTATCAGGTATATCTGTAGCAAGTGTGAGTTTGAAGTTGTGAATAGTATTTGAGAAAAAAAAAATCTTTTGTCAAAACATAGCTATTTTGGACCCATTTCTTTAGCTCTTGTGACCCTTGACCTTTCCAAGGGATCAACCAAATTAGTATGCATAAAAAGGTCTTACAATCAAGTATCTTTGTACCAAGTTTGGGTTTGAAGTTGTGAATAGTATTTGAGGGAAAAAAAAAAAAAATTTTTTTTGTAAAAATATGCTGTTTACCTATTTTTTTGAGCTCTTGTGACCCTTGACCTTTTCAAGGGATCAACCAAATTAGTGTGCATATAAAGGTAAAACCGTCAGGTATCTTTGTACCAAGGTTGGGTTTGAATAGTATTTGAGAGGTCATTGAAATTGGTCTGTTTAGAAAGGTCTTGCAACAAATTATCCTTGGGCCAAGTTTGAAGACTGTAGCTTGAATAGTCTCCGAGAAAATGGTAACGTTAAAGTTTACCACAGACGACAGCGGACGACCACTAGCCCAGAACATACTCAATTTTGCTTCGCACGTGAGCCAATAACAAATCTCCAGTCCACCCTCTGCCACACTGGCAGCAGATCCTCATTTGGAAGCACTGATGTGTTTAGTGTCAGCATAATGCACTGGAAGCCCCTCACACCTGGCTATCCTAGATTCACTCCAGTACTAGGGCTTCAACGCCTGTGGGTCAAATAACACAATCAGCCTCCCCTGGCTCACAGTGTAGGTAAACAGGGTGTTGTGACACAAAACACCAATCAAACTCCAAGCGAATTGATTTTTGGGGCCAAATTTCACATTTTTCATGATTTTCTCAGTTTTTCAACTGCTAAAGTCCAAATTCAATGATGTGGTTACTTTAAACCAACTTCTGGTTTATGTCGCATAATTATGGCAGGTCAAATAACACAATCAGCCTCCCCTGCAGTACCATCTGTTCAAATGCCTTAGCCTTAGTCTGTCCCAGTCATCCCCTAATTTTTCAATCCCTTAAACAACACTACCGCCCACTTGCTGCACATTTGCCATGCCACAAAATCCACACAAAAAATATAAGGATATCACCGTCTCATGTCCTGGCTATCAACATGATTTTGTACCAACCCTACATCTAAGATCAGCCAAAACTGGTACACACCTCAAATCACCATCGCTTGGCAACTCAAACTAGGCCAAAAGGAGCCTGCTGATTAAGCCAAGGCTGGTATGAATCAAAGCATCAAACATGCCTCTTCTCATCTATCAAGAGATTTTGAGCAAATTCCAACATACTGCCTCTGTACAATATGCCAAAAAAGGCAGAAGATTTTTTTTTTTTAAAAACCCTCACCTACCTCATTTGATATGTAAACGTGACCTGTGTTTCTATAAACATGGCTGACTCCTACCAAAAATATTCTGTAGTTACTTACCTTGGCACAAGAGAAGTTTACTTGGTGGCAGGTTATCAATTGCTTTAGGTGGCTAACTCAACTGGCATTATGTCAAGCATAAAAAAGCACAGTAATTTTTTTTCTTCAACCACACCCATCTCAAGGATTCATCATCATATGTTTTCAGTGCTCTGCAAGTACATGTGTCCTACAATCAATATTATGATATTGCTCATCATCAGATCATGAAATATCCAGTGACAAATTTTAAGACAACGCATTTACTGTCAGTAGACTCAGAGTGTGTTTCTGAAAATAGATTCAATGCCAAACGGTTCAAAGCTGAAAGATACAAAGTGGTGTCAGCAAGAGGCATGGATCCTCATGAGCCTCTGCGGTTGCAGGGGCTCATGAGGATCTTTGCCTCCTGCAGTTGTATCATGGTCAGTTTTTCTTGGCACTGAAGAGGTTAAACATAAGAACTGATCGTGATACCTGAGGACATTTTCATGGTTCATCTGGGGCAAGTTGTAAATGTCCTGCTCCGTGTGCCACGACTGCTTGTCATGAAGTGGAAATATTTTCACCGCCACAAACTCATTGTGCAGCTGTGCTTTCCACACAGCACCGAATCGACCTCGAGCACGCAATACGAGAAGTTCCACTTTCTCCAAGTTGAGAGAATGCTCTGAAGGAGTAGAGGCGTAGAAGGGTTCGACCGTTGGCAGCTGCTGGTGACCGTTGTATAGGTGGCGTTGATGCCGCTAAGAAACAGTGACACAGAACAGTTATAATGTTGTACAAAAATGCATGAGTGTATAATAATAATGATAATGAGTACTTGTATAGCACCTAACCTCAGATTAGAGCTCTAGGCGCTTTAAGCAAATTGTACAAAAATTTAACTAATTACAAAAATGCAATTTACAAAAAAATACAACTCTGTAAACAATCTACAGACACCATTTAAAACTGCTACGCTAATGGACTCTTACTCACACTCACGCATGCGAGCGCACACACACACACTACTACTAATAGAGATAGAGATGACTTCAACATGACAGGTCTGTGAATGTGACAAGTCATTTGTAGCAGCCAGAGAAAAGATGGGTCTTTAGGACTCGCCTGCCTCTCTCAATCCAGGTATCTCAGTTCGCCTGGGAGGTCATTCCAAACAACTGGGCACTGGTACCTGAATGACCTCTCACCGAACGACTTTGTTTTGACGAGAGGGATGCGTAAGAGTCGGCAGCAAAGGGCAAATTCTGTCTCGAAGGCATAAATACAGCTGGAGAAGAGAGGCAAGGTAGTGTGGGCAGGACTAGGTAATACAACTTTGAGTCGTGCATGAAATTTTATACTGAATCCTAGCTGTTACAGGTAACCAGTGAAGAGCAGACAGATGGGGTGTGATATGATCTGATCTAGGGACTCTAAGAATCAACCTAGCAGCTGAGTTTTGAATTTTCTGGAGTTTGCCAATTTTTCCTTTACACACAGGACATTTAAAAAAAAAAAATTGTAATGACTTTGAACCATTCCATAAATAATGCATACACATTTTTAAAAAAAACCAAAAAAACAAGTACCACATGCAGCAAGGAAAGTTTCTGCTGCACTCTACAGAGAAGGCACACAATTTTAATTAAATTTGTAAACACCCTCTGTACATGTTGCTTTGTTGCTGCCATGCCATGGGAACGTATGTTATTGGATTTTATGCCATGGTCTGCCAATGTCACGGACTAGACCTGAGCGACCTCCTGATAAAGACGAATCAGATTAAATTATTATGTATGTGCCGCAAACTTCCATTCGATTACTGGCGCTAGATCTCTCTGAAGTGGAACACACATAAAATAGCTGGACACCTCCATACTTGACCCATCATTGTGTCCATATCCAGTTGTAGTGTTTTACTTTCAGGGCTTAGTTAACCTTTTTAGCCCCGGGGCCCTGCAGCAGGAGATGGATTGATCATGATAATTCAAGGGTAGTGCCAGATGAGCTTGGCGCCTTCAGGCGCCAAGCTCATCTGGCACTACTCTTGAATTATCATGATCAATCCATCTCCTACAACTGGTACATAGTCTTTAGACAATGCCTCCAAAAAATTAGAAATGTGGCCATGGGGTTAAGAGTGTTATAATCAACACTAACTGAAAAATCGTGTGTTATTGGATTTTATGCTACGGTCTGCCACTACGGTCTCCCAATGTCACCAACTAGACCTGAGCGACCTCCTGATAAAGATGAATCAGATTAAATTGCTACATGCCTGCATGTGCGGCAAACTGGAGAAGCCAAATGCCTATGTTAGGCTGATTTTTGTTGATTACACTTACAGCAGCGCATTCAACACTATCGTACCGTCCAAACTGCATGAAAAGCTGCTGCACCATGGCTTCGCACAGTCCATCTGTAACTGGGTTCTGGACTTCTTGTTAAACAGACCCCAGATTGTCAGGATCGGTTCGTGTGGTCAGAACTGTGTTCAGCTGTGTCAGTTCCATACTCCTGGTCAACGTGGACATGTATCCCAGTCTTTGACCTTGAGTACCGGAGCTCCCCAAGGATGTGTTTTATCCCCATTGTTGTATTCTCTTTTTACACACGACTGTGTATCACACTATGATAGCACACGCATAGTGAAATTTGCCGATGATACGACAGTCAAGGGTTTTGTACATGTATGGCAATGACGAGAGTGTGTATCGGGATGAGGTAGACATTGTTAGTAGGCTGGTGTTCTGACAACAACCTGGATTTGAATGTTGGTAAGACCAAGAAAATAATTGATTTCAGGAAAAAGAAAACTGACCCCCTTCCCTTAACCATCCAAGGAAACAATATTGAAATTGTTGAAACGTTCAAGTTCCTGGGTACTCTCATTTCACACAATCTGAAGTGGGAGAACACTTTTGAACAGCTAGTAAAGAAAGCCCAGCAGCCCCTGTTTTTTCTTTGGCAGTTGAAGTCTTTTGGCGTCAGTCAGCAGATCATGGTGCAGTTTTACCGTGCCGCCATTGAGAGCGTTCTTACCCTCTCAATGACGGTGTGGTATGGCAGCGCAACCAACGAAGCCCGCAAGAAATTAAATAGGGTGATCAAAACAGCATCTCATATTGTTGGAAGCGATCTCCTCTCGCTGGAATCTCTGTACCACGCACGCACCATCATGAGAGCGAGCTCCATCATACACGATGAGCACCATCCTGCACATAGCCTGTTTGAGCCCTTGCCATCTGGCTCACACTTTAGATCCATTAAGGCCAAAACCACTAGTTTTCAGAAGAGCTTTTATCCCGTGGCTGTTCAGGCCCTGTCTAATGTGGCTGTGATGTGATATGATATAACTCAGCAGATTGACTCAAAAGTCCCTTTAGAATTAATTACCTACAGCCAATCTTATAGTTCTTTATGTCCTATTAAACCTTTTCTTAAACAGGATACAGTTTTACAAATACATATGAATTTAACTAATCTGTTTTCATTGCGGCTCACTTGGCAGTTCTTGTTGTCATAATATGGTTATTAATATTATGATAATGATATAGATTTAACTTATTTTACTTACTTAGATGTGTGTGCATACTTAGTAGAACGACTCTGCTACATGTGTGGTTTGGTATTTTAGAGTCTGCTTGATTGTGATTATGTACGTTTTAATTTTATGTGTTCATCTTAATATGGACGCTCGTTATGCCGCAAAAATTCCTAATGTTTATGCATATATACGACAATAAAGTTTATCTTATCTCTTATCTTAAAAAAAGAAAATGTGAATGTTTTAATAAAATTAAAAGGTGTTGAAATTTTCATTTTTCAGCCAGTTACTTACTTACTTACGCCTGTCACCCCTACCCGGGTACAGGCCGTCGACGAGAGACCTCCAGCAACTCCTGTCCTGTGCTTCTCCTTTGATTCTACTCCAGGTGGTTCCCTGTCTCTTGATGTCTGCTTGGAGGTCTCGACGCCAGGAGTTTCTCGGCCTACCTCTTTTCCTCTTTCCCTGGGGGTTCCATGACAATGCCTGCCTAGTGATACTGGAAGCTTTTCAGCCAGTAGTAAACTAATCCTCGCGCTGGGACCATATGGCGTTGAGGCGCGTCCCCTGGGTGGTGGATAGGGGGTCCCTCGCGAGAGGGGTGCACCGAATGAAATAAGGTGCCGTGAATCAACATGGTCTAAGGGAAGGTGACCCCGACAGAAAACCCCTGGTCCTCCTAGTAAGGGGGTTGGGCGTGGGGGTAGCTTCCCCACCCTACAAAAAAGGAAATAGCTACAAAAACGCCGACGAAAAGACAAAAAGTAATTCCTTTCCTGGAGGAGGAAGGTTCTTCTAGTTCTACCAGAAGATTTATGACGTCCTGTGTTGAAAGCCGGAAGTCTTCGGAAGCCACAGGACCGAGCCGCCTCTCTCTATCCAGGGACACAACCATGGGCACATGGAACGTCAAGACCATGTACCAGAGCGGCAAGGCCGCCCAGATAGCAGCGGAAATGCAAAAGTACAACCTTTCACTGCTAGGTATCAGTGAAGCCAGATGGACGCAGTCTGGCCAGAAAAGGCTGTTAAGTGGGGAGATGATTCTGTATTCAGGTCATGAAGAGGAGAATGCCCCCCATACAGAAGGAGTAGCATTCATGCTGTCACCAGTGGCACAGAGAGCGCTGATGGGCTGGGAACCTCTTGGGCCAAGAATTATCACAGCAGCCTTTAGAACCAAGAAAAAGCTCAAGCTGAACGTCATCCAGTGTTATGCGCCCACTAATGACAGTGATGAGGAAGAGAAACAAGAGTTCTACGACCGACTCCAGAGTGCCGTGGACAAATGTGCAGAGCGAGACATCACCATCGTCATGGGCGATTTTAATGCCAAAATAGGGGAGGACAACACCGGATACGAAGAGGTGTTGGGGAGACAGGGACTAGGGGAGATGAGTGAGAACGGGGAGAGGTTTGTGGACTTTTGTGCTCTAAACAGACTTGTCATTGGAGGCAGCATCTTCCCACACAGAAGAATACACAAAGCAACGTGGGTCTCACCTGACCATACTACAGAGAACCAAATAGACCATATCTGCATTAGCAAGAAATTTAGAAGATCCCTTCAAGATGTTCGAGTGAGGAGGGGAGCAGATATCGCCTCAGACCACCATCTGCTCACCTTAAGAATAAAGCTCAAGTTAAAGAAAAGCCGCACAGAGACAACAAAAAGACAGCGCTATAATGTAGGCCTCCTGAGAGAGACTGGAGTGAGAGAAGAGTTCAAACTGGTGCTGTCCAACCGGTTTCAAGCGCTACAGGAGCTAGTAAATGAAGAGGAGGCGGTCACCACAGAGCAGCAGTGGAGGGCAGTTAGAGAGGCGCTGAACTCAACCTGCAAAGACACTGTAGGGTTCAGGAAACACCATCACAAGGACTGGCTGTCGGCACAGACCTTGAAGAAGATAGAAGTCAGGAAGCAGAAGAAAGCAGTTGTCAACAACAGTCGCACGAGAGCAGCCAAAGTAAGGGCACAGGAGGAATACTCGGAAGCCAACTGCGAGGTGAAGAGGAGTATCAGGGCAGACAAGAGGGCCTACACAGACAGCCTGGCAGCAGAGGCAGAAAAGGCAGCAGGCAGCGGCAACATGAAACAGCTCTACGACATTACCAGAAGATTGTCGGGCAAGTATGGCCATGCAGGAAGACCAGTAAAAGACAAGGAAGGCAAGCCTATTGCAGACAGAGCAGACCAACTCGACAGATGGGCCGAGTATTTTGAAGAGTTACTGAACAGACCTAGCCCACCCGACCCCCCAGACATCCAGCCAGCAGAGACCGACCTACCCATCAGCTGTGACAGACCCAGCCGGGAAGAGATCAGAACAGCAGTGGCATTTTTGAAGAACGGCAAAGCAGCAGGGCCAGATGGCATCCCAGCAGAGTCTCTGAAAGCAGACCTAGAGACAACAGTAGAGATGCTGTACCCACTGTTTGGAAAGATCTGGAAAGAGGAGGTGATGCCAGCTGACTGGAAGGAGGGGTACCTAATCAAGCTTCCCAAGAAAGGTGACCTCAGCAAGTGTTCCAACTAAAGAGGAATCACCTTGCTGTCAGTACCAGGAAAGGTCTTCAACAGGATCATCCTGGAGAGAATGAAGAGCTCCGTTGACCTCCAGCTGAGAGACCAGCAAGCAGGATTCAGGAAAAACCGATCATGTACAGACCAGATCGCCACTCTCCGCATCATCGTGGAACAGTCTCTGGAGTGGAGCTCCCCGCTGTACGTCAACTTTGTGGATTACGAGAAAGCATTTGACAGCGTGGGCCGAGAGACACTGTGGAAACTCCTACGACACTACGGTGTACCCACAAAGCTCGTCCGCCTGATCAAAAGCAGCTACAATGGCATGACACGTCGCGTGATCCACGAAGGGCAGTTCACCAGGGAGCTCCAGGTCAGAACCGGTGTCAGGCAGGGGTGTCTGCTGTCTCCGTTCCTCTTCCTACTGGCCATAGACTGGGTCATGAAGAGGACCACAGAGCAGAGAAGAAGCGGAATACAGTGGACACAGCTTGACGACCTCGATTTTGCAGATGACTTGGCATTACTGTCCCACACGCATCAACAAATGCAGGACAAGACCACGAGGCTTGCTGACATCTCGTCCCAAGTGGGCCTCACCATCCACAAACAGAAAACAAAGACTATGAGGCTGAACGCAACCAGGGAAGAACCAGTCTTGCTTGCTGGCACCCCGTTGGAGGAGGTGGAGTCCTTCACCTATCTCGGGAGCATCATAGACAAAAAAGGCGGCACTGATGCAGATGTCAGAGCACGAATCGGTAAAGCCAGAGCAGCCTTTCTCCAGTTGAAAAAATTGTGGAGTTCCAGAGAGCTGTCACAAAACACCAAAGTCTGGATTTTCAACTCCAACGTAAAAGCAGTTCTCCTATATGGAGCAGAGACTTGGAGATTGACAAAAACCACTGTCAACAGAGTACAGATCTTCATAAACAGTTGCCTTAGAAGAATTTTGAAAATCCACTGGCCAGAGAAGATCAGCAACATCAGACTCTGGGAGATAACAGAGCAGATAACAGCAGAGAATGAAATTGTGCGAAGAAGATGGGGATGGATTGGTCACAGTTGAGAAAGCCAGCTTCCAGTATCACTAGGCAGGCATTGTCATGGAATCCCCAGGGAAAGAGGAAAAGAGGTAGGCCCAGAAACTCCTGGCGTCGAGACCTCCAAGCAGACATCAAGAGAATGGGAACCACCTGGAGTAAAATCGAAGGAGAACCACAGGGTCGCTGGAGGTCTCTCGTCGACGGCCTATACCCGGGTAGGGATGACAGGCGCAAGTAAGTAAGTAATCACTAATGGTAGTTTAAGCCCTGAAACACAGTAAAAGTACAGCAGGATATGGCCAGACCATGACAGGTCAAGGATGGTGCCTGCAGGCACCAAGCTATAGTGGCACTAAAACTAAAAGTAACACTGACAAAAACACAACTCACAATCTATTTCATCATCTCAAAATTTCTCCCAAAGTATGGGAAGTATGACCTCAATGTTAAGTGATTTATGACACTGCAAGAACTTTGATTTGAAACTGACACTGGGTGAATAACAATGACATTGACAGAGTCATATCAGTAGCAATACACACTGACAATTTTAATGAGTTAATCCACACTTCTTAATCTTACACAATCTACTGTGTTAATGCATTTGGGTACATGTAGCTGTATCAGCCAGTGAAGTGCATGTTGTTTCCAAATCTGATATTCATATTGTATTCAATTATAATATATGTCATCACAATAAAACATGGATTGTCACTTTTCAACCCCCCCCCCCCCCCCCCCTTAAAACAATCCAACAGTATAACTCTGACAGGGGTGTAATTGGGAGAAGTAGACTCAGACCAAGGTCAGGATTAGTGCATGGTTTTTAATATTTCTTGCATTTTTGGGTTGCCTTAATAATTTGTGTAAGATGTCTACATACACACATGAAATCATCTCTTTCATTCTTTGAGATGATCTCTTTATTACATCTGTGGTCGGTGATTTACATGTCAGGTATACACAGCTCAGTCACTAAAGTGATCGAGCCAAACTCACATACGTGACCGTGGTGATGAATTATGCATGGCTGGGGAAATGAACTAGTGAAAGGCAGCGTTGTAGAGGTGGGTTTTGAGAAGTGATTTAAATGAGGAGAGCATTTGACAGTTACGGACAGGGGTGGGGAGGCTGTTCCAAGTGGCCGGGCCAAGATCAGATGGGAGAAGGCACGACCGCCACGTGTTTTACATTTGAAATTGGGAAGGCAAAATTTACGTGTGTCAGAGGAAGAACGGAGGGTGCGAGATTAAGTGTGATAGTTGAAACTGCAACCTTTTACGCCATGTTCGAACGTAACTTTACACCATAATTTCCAAAATTTACTAATTTTTAATTCTACTGGAAGAACAAATTGTAAAATGTTATGTTAAATGCTCAGAATCAAGTCTCTAATTTAATTAAAGTGCAAAAGCCAACTGAAAAAAAAATGTTTACATAGTTCTGAATACTGACAAAGTTGTTCAATACACCTTCACTGCAATGTTATTCTCATTTTGTATCTCGTGCAATGAAATACAGCTTTTGTAAGCTAAAAATGAGTACAGTAGATGACTTTTATCTGCTGTTAACTGTTCCAATAGAAAAAAGCCCATTTTTACAAACTGAGCCAAGTTTTGGCACAAATTCAATCACATTCACAAGATTGAACATAACTTTACACCTTCACCAAAAATATTTTTGGTCTCACAAGGGCAAATCACAAACTCTTGGGAAAAAATAAGTATGCTTACCAATCCCACTAACAAGCACAGCCATTATATCAAACTAGTCAGTAGTGATGTTTATGTGATTTTCAAAAAGGGCTGTTGCAACTTTTCAAGTGTTTATTATAACACCTTCTGACTTGCACACAGGAAAAATGTTAAGATTATTCAAGAAAAGTCTCTAAAGAAGACACTATCATCAAGCCTGCTTTCACCTATAGTAAGAGCAGTGTGCATACTGTTCTGGTAAAATTTCATTTGTTAGTCCATCCTAATTATATAAACAATAACATAAAGAAACAATAACATAAATCATAAAGACAGAAAACAAGATGCATGAACATGACTTTACACGGTCACATTCACACATTTGCCTTATAACTTGACAAGTATAATTATTTAGAATTTTGTTGATTACCTGTAAGGTAAGGTACAACAGAAGAATGATGTTTGCACTAACAGTAACATGATTTCACAACAAAAACATGAAAGAGAAAGGTAAAAAATAATGAAATGGCGTGTTTGAACATAACAGGATGACACAGGACCATTTTTTAAAGCACAAAAGTAAAGGTGCTGAGTTATGAAATGCAGATTTGAAAGCTGTTTGTAATGATAAATATTAAGATAGTAAACGCAGAAAGGTTACTCCACAAATTTTAATACACAATGGGAAATGTAATTAGTGTTGCATAAATGTAACATGACACGATGTCGAGTTATGTTCATGAGGAATAGCTGTGACATCTTGTTTTGCAGTCACTAAAATATCTACTTTAAATTATTGCAGGGCGGACAAAGAAATGAAATCGGTGTTTGTTCATAACTTTATACAGTGCATGTGATGTACTGATGGTGAAAGTTATGTACAAACAACAACAAAAAAAATGTTTATCCTAGATGTGTCACATGCTTTATTATTATTTAAAAAATTATACAGCATCTTTTCAGCTATTGTTATAAATTGATTCTTGTGATTTTAGGTGATAAACGTTTGAACGTAACTTTACATCCCACAAAGTTGTGTCAAGTTATGTTTACTAGGAAAAATTGTTAAGAGCATCAAATGTGTTGTGTACCTGCTTGTGCATAATTATTTTTACTAATTTTAGGTGTTGGCATCATCTGCTATATGATTTGCAACAAAATATACTTGAACAAAAATAATGTGCATACTGGTTTGAACATAACAAATTACAGTTTACACGCCAGCACACAGAAGAAAATACAATAAAAATTAAAATTATAATCAACTAAACAAAATTTATTATTTTGGGGCATATGAAGGTCTTGTCTAAATAGTAAATAAGTATAGTCCTACTAAAAACTACTAGTACTACTATAGTTTTATTGCAGAATATATTATGTGAAAAGGAAATAATCTATAAAGTTTGCTAGATTGCTTGACCATAACATTCAATTTACACCCAAAATTTGGACGCATACTGTAAAAGGTTCCTTTCATCTATCATCCATGCATCTTCTTCAAAACTTTGATAAATCACTACATCAACTGGTAAAAATAACACTGTTAACAGATTGGTAGAGATAAATGCCTAGACTCTTTCAAGTGTTTGAACATAACTTAACATTTACACCATTATGAATCTGAGCATAAATTTTCATTGGATCATTTGATTTTCCATGTATTGTAAGAACCACAAACCTTTCATCATAAAAACAAAGTACATACAGATACACTACTCTACATAAAACACTTAAGTTTTAATTTAATAACAGACCATTTTTGTTTAAAATGTGTTATAGTAGTAGCATGATTTCTGCTGACAAAATTTACAACACATGTTATGTTCAAGCAGGCTCTCATATTATGGTGAATTATGCAAAAGCAACTTAGTTTACTTACACCAGAAAATCATCAACTCAATCTTTAGGCCAACACTGCAAACATCTTGTGACAGTGACTTTTCATAAGGCAGTATGCCTTTGAAAATCTGAGTTCAATGGAGCACGTGTAAAATGTGTCACGTTTTGTTCTCAAGTTATAATTAGGATTTGGTTAAAAAAATAAAAAAAAAATGTGATAATCATAATGTCCCAAATTTGTCTGTGGTCACCCATTTAAATCATGTATCACTGGAAACCGTATCCATTTCCCTACAACATGATGTATGCCTTAGTTTGATCTGACCACTTCTGATAATTTTTTGTAGCAGGTTTTGTGAGGGAGGGTGTAGATTTTACCACTAGACACCCAGTCGTACTCTTGACCATATCTTATTAAGATTAAGGAACTAAACCTTCAGCAAACGCCACAAGTCTAGCTGAGGCACATTTTATTTCTAGTAAGCATTTAATAACTGCACTGAAAGCATGGGTGCATATTGAGAGAAGCAACAAATATGGTGTAAGAAATGTGGCCTAACGGGCAGTTGGATTTATACATAAACCTGTTCTCATGGAACCCCCAGGGAAAGAGGAAAAGAGGTAGGCCGAGAAACTCCTGGCGTCGAGACCTCCAAGCAGACATCAAGAGACTGGGAACCACCTGGAGTAGAATCGAAGGAGAAGCACAGGACAGGAGTTGCTGGAGGTCTCTCGTCGACGGCCTATACCCGGGTAGGGGTGACAGGCGTAAGTAAGTAAGTAAGTGTTCTTATGAGCACCTACAACTGTGACAGCTTACATGAGGCCAGGCGTTCTCTACTGCTAAGCAATGCCAACACCAAGGATGGACACATAAACAGTTGCCACTGGAGTGTGAGACTATCGCAGGATGTAGAAAGACTACTACGGCTATTGGATCTGTGAGTGTAACACCAGTGTTTGTCATGGTTTAAGGTCCATTTGTAACAGCTAGAGTTAGTGTAACAACCCCTCCCGTCCTCTTTCCTCCACTGTCATACATTTAAGCATATTACAAGAACCCCATGCATGCATGCATACAAAACTAAAAACTGCAGCGTGATCCCTGCAACTAAGATAAGAAGCAGGAATGGGCTGTCAGACAGCGGTGGGGTGGTCTACAGATTGTGGTCAGACACATCAATGAAAAATAATGCAAAGGAAATCAGTCAAATTCAAAGTACCACCTATACATAACAGCACGCCCCTGCACCACCCCTCCCATTTTTTACAAATGCACACTGAAAGACTACTAAAACACTAATATACAATTACAATTTTAGAAGACTAGCAACAACAAAAAATGAAGTTCAGATTTCAAATGTACAAGGAAAACAAAAGCCTACAAACTGAGTAGACAGCCGGACTACCAAGATTCAAAGTAGGCAGCCGGACTACCAAGATTCAAAGTAGGCAGCCGGACTACCAAGATTCAAAGTTAGTAGCCAGAGAGTGAGAGACAAAAATTAATTTGGTCGTCACAAAATGTTCTTCTAACTCCAAGTATAAACTTTCAGGTCACCAGGCCAACAACAATTTATGAAGTATGAAGTCACCACAGGCGACCTTTTTTACCACCCCATTAGGGCCTTTTACTAAGTTTTACAATACTTTTAGTGAAATTTTCTTTCTGCTAAATGGATTACATTTTTACTGTACCACTAAAAATACAATTTTCCACGAATCACTTTGAATGAGTTAAAACACAGAACCAACATCAATACCTTCCAAAGGAAGAAGACAGCGATGATGATGACTGCCACACCAACAATTGGCACAATGGAATACAGCAATGACTCCATCAGCTGTGAACCGTTTCCTTTGCGAACAGGTGGTGAATGAGTTGAGCTGTCCTGGTTCACCCCAGCAACACCAACAGAATTGAGCAGTGTAATGTTACGGTTACAGAAATCTCCCTCACAACAACAGAAGTAGAGACTGTGAGCCACAGAGCCTGTAGGGTCACGCTGTATGCACTGACGCTGGCCATAGCACATCTCATCACTCCAGCATCCTTTCCGTACAATCTCAATGCCTTCAGAGCCATTTCTCCACAGGGCGTAGCAGACTTTTCGTGAGGTAGCAAATGATGTGCAGTCTTCCACTGAAGAACAGTCTCCATCTTTCTTGGGATCACAGTTTTCTTGGAACTTATCACATTTGCCAAAGTCTGAGGGTTCCTGCGTGCGTGAGGCTGAGGGGAGGTCTGGCTTAGGAAACACGCAGACTGTAAATCAAAAGAACAAATTATGCCAACTGTAACTGTCACATAGTTTAACGTTAAAAATAATGTATTCACAAATCTAGCAAAGTACTATGTGGAGTACTAGTGTCTTTTAGCAGCTGAAAAAAACACATGCTGGAATAGCAAACTTTGCTGGAATTTGAACTGAATTCAGACTGACGACCACTAACTTTTAAACTGAAATTCTTCACACAAAAATTACCATGCTCATTTAACGTTTCTCTCAATTCTAGTGTTTCAAACATTACAATCACTGTTCGACAGCTCTAGGCCATGACCCCGTACACCTGAGATTTAACCCCGTTTTCATCTGATGATCAATAGCTTTTTCTAATTCTCATACACGAACAAGTATCACGCGACAAACGACCTACGCACGCATAAAACGATAACCACTAACGAAAACGTCAAGAAAACACGACACTTCATTACTTACTGCATTGGTGAAGAAACCCTGAATACACCCACAGGAGTAAAAACAAGTTAAATCCATTGACTGGAACTGGAAATGTCATTTTGACTGATGTTAGGAAACACAACAACTTTGCGAAGTCAAAACAGGTCACTACAACGACTAGGTGCAGGCTTAAGAATGTATGCAGTAATTAGTGGGAGCCTCTGCTACCGCTACATGCATTGTGGAATATGCATCCACAAGCACCGTTCTGAAAACATCAACAACACACAATGGTAGCATAGATGAGAGCAGCAAAATGGCCGTGATATACACACTATCAGTCCCCGGATGTTGACAGCTTACTCTGGATGCGTCAACGTCTCTGATTGGCTGGAGGCCTTGGGTCCATGGTTATTGCTACTACATTGTGTGTGTGTTTATCACTGCCACTGGGTCATGTTTTGTCATTTGGGATATGTTTTCGAGTAGTGTGACTCTTGAAGTTGCAGTATAGCTTCACATGTATCGTTATGTTTTGACGCAGTGCATATCAAAAGTAAAGCGAGCACTGCAGGTGCGAACCGATGGCCAATGTTTTTTCTTAGTACTTAGAGCTTCTCTGCATGCTTGATCGTATTTGGCTCTTCCAGTACTTTAAGTCCACCCCAACATTGAATTCACTTACACTTTCCTCAAATAATAATGAACCACAACATTTCTAAATTGCTAACTGACATTTTTCACACATTAATTTATATGTAATTTTTTTATAAGTAAACAAAGTCACAGTCTCGGATATTTAGTCTTTAGCAAGCAGCGGCTCGAGCTATGCATTTCGGAGTCAATCAAGCTTTTCATTGGCTGCTAATGACGTCAAACGTACGCCAAAATTAGAACATCGTGTCAGAACGGAGACGTTTGATTGGATAAAACCAACTAAGACGTTAAAAATAGAACAGGTATTGCACCATAAAGTGGTGTTTCGCCGTAGTGTGTCAGAAATATGTGAGAGAAGGGACAGGACAGATCAAGCAGGTAATAGTGGCATCTAAACAGAAAATAAGTCACAAATGCCCAAGTTTAACACCATTATAATTTCCCAAACAAACAAGCGACATTGTGTTCATAATAATCTTTAATTTTATCAACTGTCACGGCCGATTTCTGTTGTTTTTGTGCAGATTGTGGGACACCGAAGGAGCGAGTTTGGCAAACGCCTAAAACCGGCCTCGAGTGAAAGATCCTAACAGCAAGTCATCTTTGAAACGGCCAAGGAGCCAGTGGCATACCAAGGTACAGACCGCACGGAAACGGACCAAGAGAAAGGAACCATTAACCCAACGGAATTTGTTGAAAGCTTTCAAGCCGACTTAGCTACCATGTATGACGCGGAAAACGACTTCGGATTCGTCCCAAGGAGTGAGGAGTCGCCATTTGGCGGCAGTGTCCCCTCTTCTCTGAACCAACTTGTAGACTGGCTGGATATCGAGGCCGATGGCGTCGCGCTGGATGGAACGACAGCCTCGCACGATATCCAGCACTTCCCTACGTTCTCCACGGATGACAAGTGGCCTTTTTAACACAGGTCAGTGCATGTTCGATCTTTACTACTTCACTCTTCAGATCGTCCAAAGTTTATAGGGCACTCCATCCATCCGAAAAATTTCTGACGCAATTCTTTTAGTTCCCGTTTGCTACAAAATTAAGCTTTTATATGCATAGTCGTTTCTGTCTTGTATCTTATGCACAATCCGCGGAAAATCGTCGGCGAAACGAATGTCATAAATGTGTGCCCAGTTTATTGTTTTTGGATACTATTTTTTAGTTCGGCTTTTGGTGTACAACTACGCCAAGTTAAAATGTGCATTATCATTAGCTTTGAAGTTCAAGTAAAGGACAGGTAGAATAGTCTCTGACAAATTACATGTTGCTAGCTGGAAATTATCCAGCCATATTTCATCTAACACTGACCAATTTTTTCTTAGTGATAAATGGGCCCGGCCCTTTTGCCTGTAATGTTTAGTCATTTAGGTCAACGTGTTCCAAAAGATACCATATCCTTTTTTGAGGGTTTACAATGGAATATTTTCCGAGGATGTGTTTTGTTAGTGTCAGGAATTTTTTACGAGTTGCGGAAATAACTAATCAGTTCCGATGTAGGATGGTTTTGTTCCCGGTGTTTTGATGACGAAAACCCAGGGCAATGTTGTTCCGTGTTTTTGCCGGTCGCTAGAGCCGTCACGTGGGCCCTTTCCCGCCACGTGACGCCGAAACCCCGCCCCCTTTTAATTTCTTACCGCGGATTTCGTCACCCACTATTTTTAGGTCGCCGGGACTGGCTTAGCCTTGCCGGGAGACACACAAGGCGAGCTTCGCGGAAGAGGCCAGCCCTTCAATTGATTAGCAAGAGACATAGATTCACCTGAACCCCTGCAGTCGCAGGGGTTCATGTGAATCTATGCCTTTTACTAGAAGAAATTGGCTCCAGTTATTTATGCCCATTGAAACTTAAAAGTCGTGGAGCACAGGCCGGGTGGAAGAGGCAGGGCTAGGGGGTTGTGTCATTTCACCACCAGTATGCAACCCAAATATAGCACCTTGCTGCTAGGTTGACCAGCTTACTGTTTGCTTTTTAATAGCCAGCACACAACGCACAACGTTATACCCACGTTTGAGTTTGACAAAGCAACCCCTAGGAGACGCTTGCTCATAACAGGCCTTATTCGTAATCAAGCTGAAGCTCGGACTTTAAAGAAAACGAAAGATTTGGCATGGTTTTCCATGACTTCAGATTAGTCATTTTGTTTTTATGGATGTCCAATATTATGAATTCGACACTGGATTACTATACACAGACTTGAAGAGAGGACTGAGACACTTCAGAATTTCAGAAGTTTTTGACTCTAGCTGCTAAATTTGTCAGAATGCAAACCCATTGCCGAACTAAATTGAAAAAGAAACGTAAGTGGTGAGAAATTATGAAAAATATTTTCTTTGATTTGTTGGCAGGTGCTTTGGACTTGACTAAGTATGACTAGCACCTGTATGAGGTGTAATATACTTAAACTCCCAGAACTAACTGACTTCCATTGTATAGAATGGATGTCTTTTAGTGCAGGGAGTTTAAGAGTTAAAGAACATCCCTGATGTATGTTTGTAACATTTTTAAGGACGTGTTTGCATCAAATGTTTGATCATATATTAATTGTCTCACAGTTCTTAAACACAACAGATACCAGATTTATGTTTATGGATGCAATCATACATTTTCAACCAGGGTTTTTGTCTTGCATGAGATCAGTTGTTTGTCTTCTGTCTTTTTGTTGCTGTTGTTGTCGATATTTTCCTTTAAAAAAAAAAAAAAAAAAAAAAATCCCTCAAAACTTTTGTTCATTTAACTCCAAAAACAAAATGACTTAATGACTTCCTTGCTATAGAATGGAATTAATTTAATTCTAGGAGTTTAAGATTTGGCACACTCTAGTTATGCTGCATTGGAATACGTGGCTTTATGCCACTGTGACATACCTGAATACAGCTTTCCCTGAATGTGTTAACCCATAACGCCCTGAAAGACTATGACAGGATGTGGAACGACCATGATATTTCAAGGTTGGTGTTAGAATAGCTTGGCGCCTGTAAGGCGCCAAGCTATTCTAACACCAACCTTGAAATATCATGGTCGATCTGTCTCCTGAACTGTGATATAGACCTGAGGATACAAAAATTTGATAATTTTGTCTTCAGGGCTTAAGCAGTTAAAGTCATGACATAACAGTCGCTTTGTCAGCCTATGCCATTTGCATTTGATGCAAACTGCTGGCAAAAATGAATTCCTATTCCATTTACCATTTTCTTCATCAAATAAAAGATGGGAATGGATTGCTTCTTATTGCATCACAATAATAGTTTCTTGAATTTTTTCTGCTTTCAGGCTTTGCTGGTGACTCGGCCGAGATCACCAGCGGTACAACGGCTGTCCAGCTTGCCAATGCCAAGACGTTGGGTCAGGACCTCGTGGAGATCTTTGACCCTGATCTGCCCTTGAATATGTTTGAGGGCCTGGGGGACTTTGGTGACCCCCTTGGTGACGCAAGCATGGACAGCTTCATGGACCTTACTGCTTTTCTAGGAGAGGTAGGTTTACAAGTACATGTAACATTAACCACTTTGTGCATGCAGTCATCAGTACTGTTTTTATATGAGCCAGTGACAGAAGGTGGACCTCACACAGGGCATACATTGTGCAAAATTAAGATTTATTTTTGGTATATTTGGTTATGCTCCCTTGAAACTATAGTGTTTGCACTATCTAAAACCATACATAAAAAGATAGTTCAATTGCAGGTGTTACGTAGTCACGACAAAAATGGTGGTCAAGTGGAAGTAGTTGAACGTGACACAGGACATGACTTTCTTTAAAATCCTCAAATTACATAATCATTAACAACTTTTAATTGTTGTTTTATATAAACATGCTAAAATACATCAGAAAAGTGTAAGTCTTCAAGAATGTTATAAATTAAGGACAGAAAATTTAGTAAAGTTTCATGTCCTGTGTCACATACGACATATACTGGATACAAACAAATACAATAGAGAAAGAACAAATACACAGTTAATGAAGAAACACAGCTTTTTATTTCAAAACAATGTTTACCAGCCAAACTGTACATGAAATTTTGTTGGTATCAGTGGTGACAGTGTTTTTTATAGAATGAGTATGTTGAACGTGACGAAATATGAGGACATGAGAAACAACATTTAAATGCTTTCTTACATCAAAAGCACTTGTTTTAACAAAAATCAAGTTCAAAGGCTTATTTCTTAGCATTACAGTCCATATTTAAGGAATTATTGGCATATATCAATACTGGCCTTAAGCAAAAAGCATATGTCGTATGTGATGAAATCTGCGAGGACATGAAAAAGACCACCAAAGCATTTTTCTACTCGCAACCACTTGAAACTATATTTTCTTTTTTAACTACTGTTTCTCAACATAAAATCTCATAAATGAAGACAAGAACATGGTTTGATACATCATTTGTGCATAATACTTGATCAAAACTTGGCGTACATGTAGGGTATTATTCAACACATTTAGTCTACTCACATAAATATGCAATCACAAAAACTCATTTCTAACCACTCTTTCCTATAACTGAAGAAATGTTGCCACATAAACTTATTTAACAAAAAAGGCTCTCATATAGTCACTGTAAATTAATGGACACCATAAAGAAAGGTAATTAAACGCAGTCACTGACAAAAAAAAAAAACCCACAATTTTCATTTCTCAACACCGTTTCTTAGCACATCACTGCTTGATTGTTACATGCACCTATGATGAGGGTTTTTAACTTTTGACAACAAAAGCGAGTCTCTGTATGACAAAAAATGTTCACAAAAGTGAGGAGGATAACATGTGGAGGGGTCGTCTCAGATTGCGGATGGCTTGTTTCTGGCCGGGAATGAGTCTGAGTGCATTCTAGGAAAAGAATAAAATATGATAATAGTTTATTAATACAATCACGAACATTACTAAATGGTCACTAAATTATGTTTTTTTCAGACAATGTACCTCAGATACATTGTCCATGTTAAATTGTTCCAAGTCTTGCTTCTCATGAGAATCGAGCGCGGATAACTGGAAACCACCAGCTGTATGGCAACATTCTCATAATAAGCGAGATTTGAAGTCTTGCACAGTTTAAAATGGAAAATGTACCTGGGGTACAGTTAATAAGACAGTGTCCGATAAAAGTATACCATAGTCATGATAGTGACCACCCAAACAGTCAAGTAACAGACACAATAGGTATAGGTGTGCTGGATTGTTGGCATAAAGATGGGAATGGGAGGTTTCACATGCAAAGTACCATCTTATTTAAAGAACCTTAATCGGAATAAAGAATCTGCCTCTCACGTGAACAGTTCTGCAAAGGAAACAAATTCTGAGATTAGATTCAATTCAAAATATTAGAAAATTAGCTATGAGAAATGCACATTTACCTTTTTTTTCCCAAAGTAATACTTTGAACATTTCTCCCGGTGATGCCGCCACTTTTGGGTCAACCATTCACTGCATTGCTCCCATTTCACTCTGCGCCAGTTTTTACGCTGCTGCTCCACCACATGCCTGGTCTTGTGGTGTAGATCAGGCCAGGGGCTGGGTTATCATCTTCTTTTTCTCTCTGAATAAAAATAATTTTTGATGGAAATGAACTGAAGAGATTAAATACTGGGAGCCCATCGCGCATAGACGAGTTCAGATGATCAATATAAATGGTAGAAATGTACATTTTTACGAATCACAACCAGAGAAGGTCTCCTAAAGTCACAATAGTATAAAAAATAAATTATATGGGAATGTGTTAAAGCATGTTAACCAGAATCAACACATACTTATCTCTGTGCACATAGCCTGTCCTGTTCACGTTTGCGCTGTATTTCTTCCTCTGTCGGATGGTGTTGTCTGTTTCGAGAACTTTGTTCTTTATTCTTCTGCCTCTCAGCTTCATCACGGGAAGGGTCATACTTAATTGACATGCGATTTTTCTGGCATCTTTCAGTTTTTAACTTTAGTGGCCTTGATTTCTTCCTCTGTAGAATCAAGTTGACGAAGACCTGAAAAGGATTTGTTGGTGGTTAGAACACCACTTTTGGCAATTTTTTAAAAATGTTCATGATTAAACTCAGTAACTAAAACAGGATATTATAAATCGCACATGAACTATTGCTATGTTTTGGCATAAACAAAGCGTCATCGAGCGTGATGAAGGACATGAAGCCACTTCAAGTCCGCACGCTGTCTATCACGGTCGACTGAAAAGCAGACGATTCATCCGCCATTATCACCTCAGGTCATAAACAAAGAGGTATATATATGAAACTCACGTTTGAAAATTAACAGGTAGATTAACCCGATCTGAGACTCCTCATCAATATTTAAACAAAAAGACCGTCTATCAATCGAACGTGGCGTCGGACATGACAAGAATTAGTCGACCGTGATTTGGGACATGACAAATTTCTACTGAAAAAGTCGTCATCATCTCAAAAACAAGTCGCTTTCGAACAAACTTCTGAGAGTATCGCCGAGTAGTTTCGACCACACACTCATCGTTCACTTACACCATAAAATTATATAAAATGTGCGAGCTTAGAGGTACTGAACACAATGAAACATGTACACAATGGCAACGTACGGTCGAACGTGATCAGGTAAAGTTATGAGACGTGAAACAGTTTCGCTTACCTTCTCTACCTTGTGGCGCCATTTCCAATGAATGAAAGCACTGCGGCTAATCACGTGACCAAATATGACCTCCGAACAAAGTTGTAGGTACGAAAAAAACTCCGCATAAATAGAAATCGGCAAATAGTCGAACGTGATAAACGGACATGAAAACGAAAGCTTACCACAAAAAGTAAAAAATAATCGTACACGAACCCCGAGGGCTAGTAAAGTAAGGTGTTTTATGCAGAAATATGTATGCAGATGAGGTTCATTAAAAAGTTGGAACAACTAGGCCATGCTTGGGTGTGTACGTAAGTCGGAATGCACATGGTGTTCGGGACATGGCCCGTCACGCTCAACTAACCTTTTTTTTCGGGATGAAATAAAAACTCCAAAATGTGTGTTTTCGCGCAGAATTCGTGTAAAATAGACGCTAAACACTCCATAGAAGCGTTGCATAAGAATAGGAAAGGACTTTTCATGAAATGTTGAAAAATATTCATGTGCACAATATCAAGCTTGTTGCATCTCACAAAGAGCTTTGCCTGCCTGCGACAAATATGTGAATTCTTTTTTTGTTTTTATTTACTTTTTACTAACTTAGAAGCGTGCAACTAACGTATGTATATTTACATGCAGTTTTCTTGAAATATGATATGAAACACAACATGTTTGACTTTCATTTATATTTTACTTTGCACTGGGAAAATGGCTACCCGTCCGTTTCCACCTTCTGTCACTGGCTCATATATAATTTCATCATCAGCACAAGGTTATGAAATGTACAGACTTTCAAAATGTATTGTTATCTGTTTCAGAACGCATTCTTGGGTCAGGATGGGTTGACTGAACCCCAGGATCAGTCCGACCTTCAACCTGAGGTCAAGGCCAACAAAAAGTCCTTGAAACGACCTTTCTCAGAAGTGGATGCCAAAGTGCAACCAGCACTAAAAGCCACTAAGGTTGTCAAGGCTGAGCCCCTGATCCCCACGACAGTCATGGAAAAATCGCCTAACTATGACCATGACTATGTCACCAAGCGACCCAGAATGTCTACTCTTGTGGAAGATTCACCCGTGGAGGTGACATTGGAAGATGAGGAAGATGCCACCTGCCCCTCAGTGGCATTCCTGTACCCTACCCCCACCCCCACCCCCTCAACTTCACAGATCACAGATGATTCCACTCCGACCGAGGACAAGTATCGCCACCGACGCGAGAAGAACAACATTGCATCTAAAAGGTCACGAGAAAGTCGTAAGATGAAGTTCGTGAATATGGAACAAGAGGCTGAGCGCCTGGAGGAGGACAACAAGCGATTGGAGGTTCGAATCGTTGAGCTGGAGAAGCTTGCGAAACAGATGAAGGACATTTTGGTTGCAAAGATGGCTGGCAAGGCATAAACTGTTGACACTTTTAAAAGGTGTAAACTTATGCGCTTTTGAACAGCATTAGCCAGTGATGTTGTTCAGTTGGTTTGGTGAAACTTGTGAAGCAGATGAAGGAGTCTTTGGTTGCAAGATGACTTGGAAGGCGTAACTTGTGGATATTTGTAAATGGCAAAAACTGACGAGCTTGTAAACGGTGTAAACCCTCAGCCATCCTGCACAAAGAACCTGGCTCTTAGTCCCCTTGTGCATGCAGCCACCGGTACTGTTTACGGTACTGGCGGATGCATACACAGGGGGTTTAAAAAGTATCGGTGGATGCAACTGCAAGCACAAGGGGGTCAAACTAGAAGAAGAAATGTTGACGCTTCAACTCAAACTCATGCACTGTGGATGTGGATGTTTGAAGAGAGACTGACTTTGAACATTCATAGCCCTTGTGCCTCCTGTTGCATTGTGTCGATTGGGACTGAATAGGTTAACACTGACACAAGCTCCATCTGAAGATGTTGGTAACAGTATCTGAAGATGTTGGTACTTTACAGGCAAGTAACACCACTTCAGCATGGCGTGCCAAGCAAAGCAAAGACAGACTTGAAATGAGGCGTGTGCTGATCTGTGATTTTGAACCCAATGGCTTGGAGCTTTAAGATCCAGATTCACAGATCAGCACACGAGATATAAGATAACCAATGCAGTTTTACACATGTAAAATTTATATTGTGTTAACTGCATGTGTACACATGTATTCTTTTCAAGTTACATGTACTTGTACCATATCATGTCTGTCTTTGTACATTGTGTTCACATTGGGAAAAAAGAAAAAAGTTGTCATTCTATGAAGTTGAAGGGTTTGTGTTATATTTGTGTGCGTCTTGTTTGTCATTTAATTGTTCTCAATAATTTGATTTGACTGTTCTTTGTTGATCTGGCATTGTAGTTCCTGTTTGAGAGCTACAAACAAGAAATTCTGACTGGTGTGATGTACATGTATGATATAAAGTATACTGCGGTAATCACCATATTTATGGTGGGGGAAGAAGTAGTGGTGGAAGTGAAAGCTTGATGCATCACGCTTACATAATTAAAGTGATGAATACTTTGCTCAAGAAACAATACCTTGCTCAAGGGCCCATTCTACTAATGAAGAGATCTATGTGCATGCTGGTGTGTGATTTTGGACCTTGCACTTGAAGCCGCAAAGTTCATCATCACTGACGAGCACAAATATGTCAGATTGTTGAGAATAATTATTTCTTGGAATATCATCACTTGATGTGTTCTCTGATCGTGTATTGTGTCATCTGCGTTTGCTTTGTTTGGCAATTTGATGATTGAATGAAAAACTCATTGTGTCAGGGGAGAAACTGGAAATGATAATACATGTACTGTCTAAAATCGTGTGTTGGTTTGAGTTTTACTTCTGGGTCACGTGTAGGCAGACGTGTCACTACACTACTGATTTCTGATGTAAAGTTTTACCTAAAATGTTTAATATGACACATTCACCCATAAGACAGAACAGCAGAAAATGGATCAGCCATGTAGGGTAGTGCCAGATTGGCATTGGCCTTGAACAACTATGGCTGATCTATTTCCCACAGCTGGAACAGTCTTTAGAATCACTCAAAGGAAGGATTGTCCTGATATAATGTAAATGAGTCACAGGAAAAATGATACATTAACCCCTTGTGTTGGCAGATGGCGCAAGAGGGGTTAAGATTGAATCAGAGAACAGTACATGTTGGTCAATTTTCCACTGACAGAGTGAGTTTCATGGTATTCATGCATAATGAATACATATATTCATGTTGTTATACATACCGTGGCGGCCGTCATGCGTATATGGATCAGCCTTTATCCATGCATACCGATTATTAATTATGCAAATTTGATGTTGAACGTTTTTGAGTATAATGGCGCCTGTCATGTGTACTTAAGACGAATGTATGTCCATGCATATTAAATATTTATGCAAGTTGGGTACATGATTATTTATGAGTACTGTGGCGGCTGTCACATGTACAGAGCTCACTGCATGCAAATGCATGATTTCAAGAAAAAAAATATGTTTTTGCATTTTTCTTGTTAACTGTTTCGATTTTTCTGGGATTTTTTTGTTGTTTTTTGTAATGTGTTTCTCTTATTATTATTTAGTATGGCAGCTGCCATTACAATTATTATGCTACCAACTGAACTTTGGTGCAATAAATATCTTTTCTTTTTTTTAAGAAAAAGTACTTTAACCATTTGACTGTCAGTAGCACTTTTTGTCAGTAATTTCCGCAGGAAGCCACTCAACAGAAAGGACTACGGACAGCCAAAGGGTTAAACTGAATTTTATTTTAAACAGTGTTTATTTGGGTTTTTTTCCTTCTCACAATAATTCACAAGAGTAGGTTTCTGTTTTAGTTTTGATTTTTAAAAGAATTTTTTGGAAGTGCCATGATGGCTTAACGTGCATTTGAAAGCAGTGTTTGTTATTTAATAGCTTTATTTTTCATACAATTTGTATTTTTCATTACATTTTATAATAATTATTTTAATATTGTCTTTTTTTTCCTCTTTCATTTGACTAGTACTTCAGGTACAGTTGTCGACTCCGTTTTTCAATATAGTTAATTTTTTATTATCATTATTTTTATTGTTATTTTGATGAGTACCATGACTGAAATCATGCGTACAGAGCTGATTGGGTTGCCTTCATTTGTTTTGGCACCCATCTTGACATATTTAGCCTTGAGGTCAAATTTCCCAACGTGGGGGTTGTTTTCTAAAGATTACATTACAGCTCAGGGAATGGTTCTACCTCAATGGTTAAAAAGTGGTTCCAGGATAGCGCCAGGCGCCAAGCTATTCTGGCACCACCTTTCTACTGACTTGGTCGATCCATCTCCCGTTGTAGTGTCAGGGCTAAATGGGTTAATAAGGCTTGTGGAAGTCTTTCACCAAAGAGACAGAAGCTTGCCAACATGTTTTCTTTGTGATGTTCATGTGCTGCTGTGAATGCAGCTCACAAGTATTGGCAAGATGCATAGATCCTTCCGAGCTCCCACAGATTTGGGGGTTCTTAGGGCTCTGTGCCTCTTGCTGGTTCCATTTATATCTACACCCCTCATTTGGATATAGCCATCAAGCATTCAGTACTAAAGTGTCCAGAACTGTGACCACCTTTGTTTCATAAAAAGTTCTTTGTCCAAAAGTTTTAAATTGATTCTGTTTAAAAATGTTACAGCAAAAAAAGCATTTCCATACCATCAATAAAGACGTTTTTCAACAAAATAAGACACATACTGAATCGCTTATTTGGATCATATGATTATCGATCATGTGATAATCAGAAATGAACGCTGTAAGAAACATGATTGTATTACTTACTATTCACCTAATATCTGAAACTGAACCATTTTTTCTTATGTACGTCCTAAAAATACATTCATGACTACATTTTGCTTGTACATTTTCATTTAAAATCTCCGTTTGTTGACCAAGAGAAAAAAAGCTTACAACATAAAAAAATGCTACAAAAACTTGCAAGTATACTTGATTTGTATCTTTTATTAGGCCTTATCATTCGGAATACACCAGTGTGTGAAATAAGTTTGACCAAAATAGTTCAAGGGTAGTGCCAGAATAGCTTGGCGCCTCTTGGCACCAAGCTATTCTGGCCCCACCCTTGAACTAAAGCCATTGGCTTACATCCTTATCTGCAAGTACTATAATGTAGCTTGCGTATGGCAATGTACAAATTTGAAGCTTTTAGCCTCAGTATATGGGTTAGAGCACATCTTACCTTTGGATTTGTATTACTGCCTTTCCATCTGGATCAAAACTTTCCATCTGGATCCAAAGTTTTTTTAGGTTTGCAATGGAGGCAGTTTACATTTTTGCATGCATTTTGTAATTGTGCCAAAAGGCTTGTGCAAGAAAATACTTTTCAACTTTTTGTACACCATTTTTGCACATCATTGCTAAGAGGCTGGGCACACGCTACCAGAATTTGCTTCTGGGAATGTGTGATAAGCAAACATTTGCCACCTGCCACATCGGCTTCGTGGCACATGTTTCAATGTGCACGCAATGTGTTTGTACTGACTGACCTGCCATTACCATACCATATATGGAACAGATCTCACGCGCGCGGTTGAAATATTCGGAGCTGCGGGAGTCCCATATGCATGGGAACTCTCGACAAGGTTGATCAATTTACTCACTGGAGACGTGCCGCATACGAATACATGGCTATTTGCAGCGTTTCAGCAAGCAGCGCGTCTCCAATGAGTTAATAGTCTCAAAGCCGTCGTTCAGCTTCTCTGTCATTTTTTCCAGCTCGGAAGATGAAAAAATGGGAAGTGACGCAAGGACACCGTTGATTTCCTGAGAGGCGGCAACATTGCTCTAGCCTTGCGGGCTACCACAAGAAAATAGACTCGGATTGTATCGGGTGGCAATTTGTGGCGGCAATATTGCTGGTGCCCCACAATGCGGCAACATTGCCACCACAAAATTGCGCCTGGCAATAGGTGTTTGTGGTAGCGTGTGCTCAGCCTCTTAGGGGAGGTCATACTATCAGGAAGGGGGGGTGGGGGGTGGGGGGGTCACAAGCTGTGGAACATAATAGGACAACAAATCGCATCTGTTTTGACAAGTCAGATGACATCTAGTGATACTCGTGTAGGAAAGTTAAAACATGCAGTGCATGCCTGCAAGATACAATTGCTTGCTGTTGACAGACATGCACAGATGTGCAGATCTCACTAAAAAGTGTTGACATTACTGCCATTTGTGAAAACAAAGGGGTGTAAGTTTTGAGGGTCAGGGGGGCAACCCGGTGCACACCTGCTGAGCAAATTAACTCTTAACTCGTTCAGCCCCACGGCCGTACTTCCCAAATTTTGGAGGCGTCATCTAATGACTATGCACCAGTTGCAGGAGATGGATCGACCATGATAATTTAAGGGCAGTGCCAGATTCTTCTTCTTCTTCTTCTTCTCGAACGCCGTCACACTTGGAGTTTGGCTCTCAAAATGAAATCTGTGGTCTTCTGTAGCGCCTCCACAGGCCCGTACAGTTTCTCTTGTAGAGTGGTGGGCTTCAGCAGTGCCAGATTAGCTTGGTGCCGACAGGCACCAAGCTAATCTGGTACTACCCTTGAATTATCATGGTCGACCCATCTCCCGCTGTAGTGCGTCAGGGCTGAATGGGTTTAACCCACAAAACTCAATGACTTCTATTCTATTGAATGGAAGTTATTTAGTTCTGGGAGGTTAAGAGTGGACATCAAGTCCCTGTTGGCCTGCACACAGCTGTTTGTCCAATGAATATGTGGTGGGGGGGGGGGGGGGGGTGATGAAAAAATTTGCAATGAAAAACTTGGAGGAAGATGAAAGTGTTGAAACATGTAAAATACATAGATATAGTACAATGATAAACAACTATTTTAATGGGGGACAGCTTTGTTCGAGAACATTTAGAACATGTCAAGTTGATATGGGGGGAGGGGGGGGGGGGAGGAGGGGGATAACAATGGAATTGGGACATTTCTCAAGGGGATGGACGGGGAATGAAGGTGATACTAAATGTAAGGTGCATGTTGTGTGTGTGTGGACTTGCATAATTTTCATGAATTTTGTGTCGATGCCAAAAAGAAACCACTATTTATGGACATCTATGTTAATGGATTAAACCCAAAAACAGACTTCTTGATGTATGTAGTTGCAACTCTTAATATGAAGATTGTTAGAACGTTGTTATGACGCTTATGAAAATTGTTGGAGTGATTTAGTGTCACCAAGATGTAACAGTAGTATTTGAAAATGTAAATGTTGACGTGTTGAGCATGTTGCCCAGTTGTTTCTAAGTTTATACCACATTGAAAAAGAAATAATAATAAAAAGGGGTAAAAAAGGAAAATGACACTTGCGCGCCAGTGTATGTGTTTGAGTGTGTGTGTTTTGAGAGAGAGAGGAAAAAAAAAAGTATGCCAGTCTTTTATTTTGGACCTTACGGCTTCAGCTGTAAGGTCCAAAATTACAGACCAGCTAGTAAAAAAAAAAGTGTGAAGAGAGAGAGAAAAGGCAATGCACATACATGTACAGCAAAACATCATTACCATGCAGTATTTATTGGACGGCTTTAACAACTGTTTGACAATTAGACCACTGCGCTGAAGTGAAAATTATACAATACCATCACAAAACTATATGTACATTCAACGACAAAAAACAACAAAACCATAAACATTACTGCATGACGCCTTGTTCCCAAGAACCTCATTCATCGGTTAATTAAATAACACAAACACTAAACCCCCACTACCTGCCCTCCTCCCCCACCCCCCCACCCCCCAAAAAAAGAAAATGATTAAAGCATGTCCTTAATGCAATTAGTAATATTTTAAAAGAACACTGTCAGAACACAATTCATGTTTTTTTTTCAATAACCCTCACGTGCTGGTGCGCATGAAGTTCTATCCTTTTGCTGACCTCATGTTCGCCTCCGTTCATTGGGTGAAGGAGATCACAACAATGAAAAATTAAGACTGTACTCTTACAGTTACATTAATTTCTGCATCAGCAGTTTTAACACGTTTGCCTTCATGATGCAAATCGGGAGATAGATCAGCCAAGGGAGAGCCAGATTTGCTTGGTGCATTCCAAGGCTAATGTGGCACGTCTCTTGAACCAACATGTTTGATCCCCCACGGGTTGTCTCCCTTGACCTTTCCGAGGGTTCATCCAAATTAGTATGCTTAGGAAGGTCTTACCATCAGGTATCTTTGTACCAAGTTTGGGTTTGAAGTTGTGAACAGTATTTGAGGAAAAAAAAGATTTTGCCCAAATATGGCTATTTTTTTCCTATTTCCTGATTCCGTGACGTTGATCTTCGAGGTCACTCAAATTGGTTTGCCTAGAAAGGTCTGCCCCAAATTATCTTGGGCCAAGTTTGAAGACAGTGGCTTGAACAGACTCCGAGAAAATACCAACAATAAAGTTTTACCACGAATGCTCGATGATGCCAGATCAGTGAGATGGACGCCGGACAGACGACCACTGGCCCAGAACATAAGCTCACTTTTGCTTCATCAAAAAAAAAAAAAAAAAAAATCATGTTTTAGAAACAGCACTTCACAGTCAACTTGTTAAAAAAGAATGATAAGTAGACAGATCAATGGTATTCACATTGGCGACAGATCAATGGTATTCACATTGGCGACACTTTGGTGCAAATTGTTTGGATGTGATTGCCTCCTTTGATTTTTGGACAAAAGCTGAAACTTGTACCTAAATAGGAAATGCTCAAAACTGCCTTGTAAAAAAAGCCTCAGATCACGTTTTCTTACCAAAACGTACACTCTCCCCCCCCCCCCCCCCCCCCCCCCCCTGCGTTTAAAAATTTGTTAGGAGGGTGCATGTTAGCACCACTGAGATGCCTTAACATCTGCGAGATTCAAAGTAAAATATTCACTCACCGAAAGACCATTCCACAGCATACACACTAACACAGGCCAGAAATTTAAACTCCGAGTATGATACACACATTATCAAACGCAACCAGATTTTATTCAAGCAATATTTAAGGCGAACCCTGCATCCGATTTCGTAGCAATTCGAAAACAATCAACACAAGACCTGAACTCCAACACACATTCACACACAAAATATGTCTGAAACTGGATAACAAAAAAAAAAAACCTCAAACACCAATGAACAAAAAATAAATAAATAATTAAATAAATAAATAAAAGACATTTAAATGTGTGCAGGTCTGTTATTCTGGACCAAAATCACAGTCTATATTTAACTCATTTGAGATGAACGGCATCCAGATACACGGCTGAGGCCGCATAACCAGATGTTGTTGGTCTCAAATGAGTTAAAACATTGCCTGCACAGAATAATATACCTCTTGGGACAATAAATCACAGTGTAGGACATAAACAGGACTACTGGAATGTTCTCCACCTGGGCTGAATGAACAGAAAATATCAACAAAATATGCAGATCATACATGTATGTAAACTGGACGGATGTTTATAGTCTGGAATTCTGTCTTTTAATTTAATCATCATGAATGCTGCACACGAATGTAGTGTGTACACATTGAATACAGTAACTCAGCTATCATCAAAGACTTTAGTGTTTGTATATAAACTATATACGGTCTTTACAATTAAAAGACTACATAATGCGAAGCACTTGTGTGTGTGTAGGCTGAATCTGTGATCAAAATGTAATAATTTTGCCCATGTTAATAGTACATTTGTTTGAATACTTTAAAAAAGTATTTATGGTTCATGAAAATATGTAATACCTTTTAGTGTCACATGCCATACATGCTTTTGTACACAAACACACACACATTCATACAGACACGTACACATGCTCTCACACACACACACACACACAAACTGACTCACTAATAAAACTATATTAATACGAACCATTAACAGTGTAGGCCAACCTAAACAAGTCTTCTTACCCCCTTGTGCATGCAGCCACAGGTACTGTGTACAGTGCGCCAGGGGGTTACTCTCTAGAGAAACATAACAAACGAAATCTCTGCTGAACTGGTACACACAAGGCAAAGCTTCCCCACTGGTCTGATATTATGTATAATTTCCTCTGAAACAAAAATAGACAAATATCGCCTGCTAATTCAACTTCAATGTGAAAATATACAACAACCTAGATGTATGCAGATACTTACCAACATGAACAGGTGTATTGGCAAATCCGCTCACATCCATACAGATGAATGCATACTGACAAGCAAAAGAAAAGCGACTTCATTTTATCATTGGAAATGTCACGTCGCTGTTTCCAGTGATGTTGCATTTATTTTGCTCTTCAGCATAGATTCTTGCAGAAAATGTAATGGCTGCTATGCCTCTGCACAAAAGCTGCTTGGGATGATTGACAGCTTCAGGGTAGTGCTGCATTAGCTTGGTGCCCCTTTCTTTGTTCGAATCCAGACCAAAAAGGTGACCACCAGGTATGTAACATGCAAAAGTTACCCAACAAAGAAAGAAGCACAATTAGAATGGGCAAGTACAAGACAAGTCATACTGTGTTGTAATAGTCCTGTCTATGCTGTTTCTCTCTTCCTTGGGAATATCTTTCTTTGTTGATTATTTTATCGCAGACATAAAAACGTCATTTGAATATGAACATATCTTTTAACCCTTTTCATTCTGATACATCCATTGCTTGAAATAAATTTGACTATGATAGTTCAAGGGTGGTGCCAGAATAGCTTGGCGCCTGAGGCGCCAAGCTATTCTGCCACCATCCTTGAACTAAAGTGGTTGATTTATCTCTTAATCTGTAATTTCACAGACGAATAAGATTCCTTAACAAGTCAGCTTCAGGATGTAATGGGTTAATCAGTCTTTTGAATATTAACATTTGTTTAAACTGAATCACCAGACAGGTGATATCCGATCACAGATCTAAAAGTTCAGTATCTCTCTAGGTAGTGGGCCATGAAGTCCATCTCTAGAGGCTGCTGCTGTCGCAGTCCTGATCTCATTGTGTGCAGCTCAGTGGCACCGTTGTCAAGTGACAGCAGCTGCAAAATCAGTGACAAATTTGAGATACAGAAAGAGAACAGGTCCACTCTCCTAGTTTTTGTAGTGCACACGAACCTGTTTTGAGTGACCGTCCATATCATGACAGACAACCTGTCATTGAGGACCATCTTTTAGCGCAGTCAATGGTCCACCTGTGTGCTGCTTTAGAACAGGGTCGATCAGTATTTCATGAAACGTACACGTTAGCGAATACACACAAGTTTTCTATTCAGCTATAGAGTCAACCCATTTAGCCCGGATGCCTTACCACAGGAGATGGACTGACTTTGATAATTCAACTTGGGTAGTGTCAGATTAGCTTGGCGCCATTTAATATTAGGCTATAGAGTCTCCTGTTCAGCTATAGAGTTCACCAATTTAGCCCTGACACCCTACAGCAGCCTGATGGTGCCAAGCTAATCTGGCACTACCTTTGAATTATCATTGCCGATCCATCTCCTGCAACTGGTACTCTCTCCTGCAACTGGTACACAGTCGTTTGGTGAAGCCTCCAAAATTTAGGAAATGAGCTTTGGGGTTCAAAAAGTTAAACATGGACGAGTAAATCAATCTGCCAACGTAATTGTAGCCAATCAATGCAAGCAAGAGACATACATTATTATGAGCCCCTGCCCTCTACCATTTGAGCTACCTAGCCAACAACCTCCTCGCGCTGGGACCATATGGCGTTGAGGCGCGTCCCCTGGGTGGTGGATAGAGGGTCCCTCGTGAGAGGGGTGCACCGAATGAAATAAGGTGCCGTGAACCAACATGGTCTAAGGAAAGGAGACCCCAACAGAAAACCCCTGGTCCTCCTAGTAAGGGGGTTGGGCGTGGGGGTAGCTTCCCCACCGTGCAAATAAAGAAATAGCTACAAAAACGCTGACGAATAGACAAACAGCAATTCCTTTCCTGGAGGAGGAAGGTTCTTCTACCAGAAGATTTATGACATCGTGTGGTGAAAGCCGGAAGTCTTCGGAAGCCACAGGACCGAGCCACCTCTTTATCCAGGGACACAATCATGAGCACAGGGGAATGTCAAGACCATGTACCAGTGCGGGAAGTCCGCCCAGATAGCAGCGGAAATGCAAAAGTACAACCTTTCCCTGCTAGGTATCAGTGAAGCCAGATGGACGCAGTCTGGCCAGAAAAACTTGTTAAGTGGGGAGATGATTCTGTATTCGGGTCATGAAGAGGAGAATGCCCCCCCATACAGAAGGTGTAGCATTCATGCTGTCACCAGTGGCGCAGAGAGCGCTGATGGGCTGGGAACCTCTTGGGCCAAGAATTATCACAGCAGCCTTCAGAACCAGGAAAAAGATCAAGCTGAACGTCATCCAGTGTCATGTGCCCACTAATGACAGTGACGAGGAAGAGAAACAAGAGCTCTATGACTGACTCCAGAGTGCTGTGGACAAATGTGCGGAGTGAGACATCACCATCATCATGGGCGATTTTAATGCCAAAATAGGGGAGAACAACACCGGATACGAAGAGGTGATGGGGAGACAGGGACTAGGGGAGATGAGTGAGAACGGGGAGAGGTTCGTAGACTTTTGTGCTCTAAACAGACTTGTCATTGGAGGCAGCATCTTCCCACACAAAAGAATACACAAAGCAACGTGGGTCTCACCTGACCATACTACAGAGAACCAAATAGACCATATCTGCATTAGCAAGAAATTTAGAAGATCCCTTCAAGATGTTCGAGTGAGGAGGGGAGCAGATGTCGCCTCAGACCATCATCCGCTTATCTAAAGAATAAAGCTCAAGCTAAAGAAAAGCAGCACAGGAACAACAAGAAGACAGTGCTATAATGTAGGCCTACTGAGAGAGACTGGAGTGAGAGAAGAGTTCAAACTGGTGCTGTCCAACCGGTTTCAAGAGCTACAGGAGCTAGTAAATGAAGAGGAGGTGGTCACCACAGAGCAGCAGTGGAAGGCAGTTAGAGAGGCACTGAACTCAACCTGCAAAGACACTGTGGGGTTCAAGAAACACCATCACAAGGATTGGCTGTCAGTACAGACCTTGAAGAAGATAGAAGTGAGGAAACAGAAGAAAGCAGTTGTAAACAACAGTCGCACGAGAGCAGCCAAGCAAGGGCACATGAGGAATACTAAGAAGCCAACCGCGAGGTGAAGAGGAGTATCAGGGCAGACAAGAGAGCCTACACAGATGGCCTAGCAGCAGAGGCAGAAAAGGCAGCAGGGAGCGGCAACATAAAACAGCTCTACGACATTACCAGAAGATTGTATGGCAAGTATGGCCATACAGAAAGACCGGTAAAAGACAAAGAAGGCAAGCCTATTGCAGACAGAGCAGACCAACTCGACAGATGGGCCGAGTATTTTGAAGAGTTACTGAACAGACCCACCCCACCCGACCCCCCCAGACATCCAGCCAGCAGAGACTGAACTACCCATCAGCTGTGAAAGACCCAGCCGGGAAGAGATCAGATGAGCAGTGGCATTTTTTGAAGAACGGCAAAGCAGCAGGGCCAGATTGCATCCCAGCAGAGGCTCTGTAAGCAGACCTAGAAACAACAGTAGAGATGCTGTACCCACTGTTTGGAAAGATCTGGGAAGAGGAGGTGATGCCGGCTGACTGGAAGGAGGGGTACCTAATCAAGCTTCCCAAGAAAGGCGACCTCAGCAAGTGTTCCAACTACAGAGGAATCACCTTGCTGTCAGTACCAAAAAAGGTCTTCAACAGGATCATCCTGGAGAGAATGAAGAACTCCATCGACCCCCAGCTGAGAGACCAGCAAGCAGGATTCAGGAAAAACTGATCATGTACAGACCAGATTGCCACTCTCCGCATCATCATGGAGCAGTCTCTGGAGTGGAGCTCCCCGCTGTACGTCAACTTTGTGGATTACGAGAAAGCATTTGACAGTGTGGACCGAGAGACTCTGTGGAAACTCCTATAACACTACGGTGTACCCACAAAACTCATCTGCCTGATCAGGAGCAGCTACGATGGCATGACATGTCACGTGATCCATGAAGGGCAGTTCACCAGGGAGCTCCAGGTCAGAACCGGCATCAGGCAGGGGTGTTTGATGTCTCCGTTCCTCTTCCTACTGGCCATAGACTGGGTCATGAAGACCACAGAGCAGAGAAGAAGCGGAATACAGTGGACACTGTGGACACAGCTTGACGACCTCGATTTTGCAGACGACTTGGCTTTATTGTCCCACACTCATCAACAAATGCAGGACAAGACCACGAGGCTTGCTGATATCTCGTCCCAAGTGGGCCTCACCATCCACAAACAGAAAACAAAGACAATGAGGCTGAACACAACCAGGGAAGAACCAGTCTTGCTTGCTGGCACCCCGTTGGAGGAGGTGGAGTCCTTCACCTATCTCAGGAGCATCATCGACAAAAAAGGTGACACTGATGCAGATGTCAGAGCACGAATCGGTAAAGCCAGAGCAGGCTTTTTCCAGCTGAAAAAAGTGTGGAGTTCCAGAGAGCTGTCACAACACACCAAAGTCTGGATTTTCAACTCAAACGTAAAAGCATTTCTCCTATATGGAGCACAGACTTGGAGGTTGACAAAAACCAGTCAACAGAGTACAGATCTTCATAAACAGTTGCCTTAGAAGAATCTTATCTTAAAAATCCACTGGCCAGAGAAGATCAGCAACGTAAGACTCTGGGAGAGAACAGAGCAGATGACAGCAGAGAATGAAATTGGACGAAGATGGGGATGGATTGGTCACAGTCTGAGAAAGCCAGTTTCCAGTATCACTAGGCAGGCATTATCATGGAACTCCCAGGGAAAGAGGCAGGCCGAGAAACACCTGGCGTCGAGACCTCCAAGCAGACACCAAGAGACTGGGAACCACCTGGAGTAAAATTGAAGGAGAAGCACAGGACAGGAGTCGCTGGAGGTCTCTCGTCGACGGCCTATACGCTGGGAGGGGTGACAGGCATAAGTAAGTAAGTAAGCCAACAACCCACCCACCTCAATCCCCCCCTCCAGTCCCCTTTCCCCAGCCAGACCTCATCACAGATTTCAAATTAATGCACATAATCACAGTAGATACTTACAATGTGTGCTGGCTGGCTTTTGCTGGCCCCAATCAATGCTGGGTCACTGCTCACAGAGAATGATGTGGCCCTGCACACACACACAAGTTTTGAGTAAACTGTAAGCAGGCGCCTTATCCGGGGTGTAAAATAATCCTTATCATTCGGAATACACCAGTGTGTGAAATAAGTGTGATTAAAATAGTTCAAGGGTAGTGCCAGAATAGCTTGGTGCCTCTAGGCGCCAAGCTATTCTGGCACCACCCTTGAACTAAAGCCATTGGTCTAGATCCTTATCTGTAAGTACTGTAATGTATCTTGCATATATATGGCAGTGTACACATTTGAAGCTTTTAGCTTTTAGCCTCAGTATGATAAATATGGGTTAATGTAGCAAAGGCAAATTAATGCGGGTTTTTGCGCCCTATCTATTCACACGGAGGTGAATAATATTTACCCCCAGGCTAGGGTGAGATATACACAACCACAGCATAATGAAACAATGGCTTATCAGCCAGGCGTGGTCCAGGGGGAGAAGATGTAGATGTCCGTCATGAAAACAAGAAGTTCAGGATAAGAGCCAAAGAACCGGTGTAGGGGTAGGGGTTTTCTCTTCTTATAAGTGGCACTGATGCTATAGGGCACTCTGGTTGTCTGCCTTGAATCGAAGGTGACAACCAGTGTTGCTAATGAACAGCTTGCTGCGATGTACCCATGCCTAGGCTCCTCCCCCACTGTCTACTTTGGTACAGCACACTTCACTAAAATTTCAAAAACAAGTGATAGCTGCTTGCACCATCCTACTAAGCAGGAGGTCTTTGGGCCGATGTCAGCTGCAGTTGGCCCACGCACAACTGTGTGCGGGCCAACGGCAGCTGACATCAGCACAAAGTCCTCTTTACTAAAATTTCAAAAACAAGTAAAAGCACCATCCTAGTAAGCAAGCGGTCTTTGGGGTGATGTCAGCATACGTCAGCCTAAGATGTGACTGTATTGTTGTTGTGTTCACTATATGAGAAAACGCATGCTTGTTTTATCTTAGTGTACATGTTTGGGAACAGGGGAAAAGCACTGTGTTTACCCGTTCAGCTCCAGCACCCTACAGCAGGAGATGGATCGACCATGATAATTCAAGGGCAGTGCCAGATTTGCTTGGCGCCTGAAGGCGCCAAGCGAATCTGGCACTGCCCTTGAATTATCATGGTTGATCCCTCTCCTGCAACTGGTAGGTGTTAGATGACACCTCCAAAATTTTGGAAAAGCACCCTCAGGGTTACATGGGTTAATACTATTATATGCAGTCTATCCCACAGATTACCGTATCAAATAACATAAATAAGCCCACACTCTCTTCACAAAAAATTAAATTTTCTCTAAAATGTATTTTTTCGAAAAATACTTACCGATGACATTACTAACTGGAAGCTTCGCTTTGCATGTCAATTTTAGCCCACAAAAACTTACCGTGATGCCCTCTAAGGGAGGCAATCACTGGTGTGCAATTACCAGGGCACTCCCGAGTGGCCTCCCGCACTACCGTATTCGGTGGCACACTCACCCTTACTCGCCAGTATCTGAGCCTTAGCTCTAAGCGGCAAGCGGGGTAGGAGGGAGGGACGTCTGAGTAATGTCATAGGTAAGTATTTTTCGAAAAAAATACATTTTAGTGAAAAATTAATTTATTTTCTCAAAATCATTACCGATGACATTACTAACTGGAATTGTGAATAGGAGGCGAGTGCCACCCGCTTAGAACACCTCCCATTGCCGGCGCTGAAGCGCAGAATCGAGGCCCCTCCCTATGCACCCACTCCTGACAATTTTAGCTAGGCGAACCTAGGGAGGGAGTGCTGCGCCGGCGAGATGACCTCCACCAGGCCCAGGTTGATGCTCCAGCCGGATAGATCTCATAGGTAAGGAGGACGAGAGAAGACTCAATCCGTCAACCCACGGTTGCCACAGTATCCCTCTCTGCCCCGTATCAGACAACCGATGCTCTCTGCCACTGTTCTGACTTCCTGCCTGAAGGTCTGGATGCACAAGGTAGGCTTGCTCAGGCCGAGCTCTAGTGTGGGGACCGAATCACCCACGTAACCAGCAGGAGATGTCTGTGCCGAACGCCTCGTCTGCCCGGGGCCAAGGGCAGGAACAGCGCGAACGTCCTAGTCGTAGCAGCTTAGAGCTGTGCAGGCACACTAAGGCCCTGAAGGTCCTGTGTCCGTAATCCTGTGTCTGATTCATCGCCCTGACGGTCAGACGAAGACGAGTTGTGGGCTGTCGCCGGAGAGGGGTTCCTTGCCAAGAAGGCAGTGTCCGTAAGCAGCTGTGAAGCTCCATAGGTCCTCCATTGGCAACATGAGGGACGTACCGAAGGCATGTAACTCACTGACAGGAGCTGTGGCAAGTGCAACCAGAAGCAGGTCTCCTGGTAATGTCTTCCATGCACTAATGGAAGAAGCTCGAACCTCTCGCGTAGAACCCGGTGAGCAACCAGGGGAAGTCCCAGCGCAGGACCAACTAACGAGGCCTGCCGCTGCAGATCAAGCGGAACATCCGATCTGCAAAGTCGTAGCACGCTCTCGGGCATGACCGTCCCAGGCTTCAGTAGAGTCGAGCCTGCCCCCATCGCCAGATAACCCGGGAGGGGACAGCGCTAAGTTCCGGCAGAAGAACCGTCCCACGCAGAACGCGGCCAACTGGGGTTGGTAAGATCCGTGGGGGAAAAACCACTCTGTGGCGCACCGAGCCTGGAGAATGCCCACTTACCTTTGTTGACATAACAAGAGGCGCTCCTCCTGGCTGCAGAGCATGCTTCCACCACAACCCCCGCAAAGCCTCTAGGAGAGAGGGATTGCCGGACAAACACACGTAAGACCTCAGAACCTCAGCGGGAGGAACAGCCGTTGCCTTGGCTGCTTGAGCACCATACTCGTCGCGGATGGTACCCGCGAAGGGTCCATTGCAAGATCAAGAAATGTGGTCCAACTCTTGGACCAGCTGCATGGCGCCAGTAGTCTCAGAACCGTAGGAGGAGACGCACAGGGGAAGCCTGTAGTTCGGCCTTTGACGAATGGACAGACCAACGGAGATTCTCGAGCAGGGTAGCTGAAGATATCTGGCCGTAGTGACGACTCCAAGTGCAACCGGGCCTCGAAGAGCCCTAGCACATCCCGTGTGTACGTCGATCTTCCCAAGAAACCAGTCGCAGTGCTTCATCTCCAACCAGCTGAAGTGTCTGCCTTGGGGAAGATGATCCGCTGCTGTGCTAGCAGGTCTAACAGTCAACCCGAATGTAAGGCTCTGAGTGACGCTCCTACTCCGCACTGAATCCGTCCTACTGGAAGTCCTACTGGAAGTCCTACTCAAACAGGACGGCCAAGAATTCCGTACCTCGCTGGAACCCGCATGAAGGTACCACGTAGGATCTGCCCCGTAGATAAAGGAGCCTAGTCGATGAAGAATCGCCCGCAGGAACCTCTGCCGGCCGCCAAGTGCTCGCCAACTGGTTCCGTAACAGTCGGACATGCAGCTGTAAGGAAGTCCTGGAGACACACCACTGCCCTCAGCGCTCTGACTGTCTCCATCCTACCGCGACGCCGAAAGAACTTGTTCCGGGCCGACAGGTCAAAGATCAGCCACCATTTCCGCCGGCTTGGGTACGAGCAAGAGTCGACTGTACTGCCTCGTCCAACCAGGTGCGTAAGTCTGAACTGCATCCACGAACACGATGGAGAGTGATGCTGGCCCATGCAGTGACGTCGGTAGGACAACGTCCTCTCCCAGCGCCGACACCTAGTCCTACGAAGGTAGACTGCCTACCTCCTCGTCATCTGCCGCACGCTGGGAAGCGGTCGCCACTGCCGGTCCCAGGATCGCGCCGATGGTGTCACAGAGCCGTCGCCTCCGTCCATCGGCTGCCATCCGACTAGCTCCGGCACCGACGTCGAAACTGCGCCTCCACGGAAGAGAGGTCCCCGCCAATCCAGCCCGAAGATCTGCTGCGGTCTGGGAGATGATGTTGTCCTACCGACGTCACTGCGTGGGCCAGCATCACTCTCCATCATGTTCGTGGATGTAGTTCAGACTTACGCACCTGGTTGGCCTGCGTCAGTGTCCCTGGAAGGCTGCTACGTCCAACGCCGCCAACCACGCGACACCGGCGCTGACCTCAAACTGTGTCTCCGCGGAAGAGTGGTCCCTGCCACCCGGCCCGAAGATCTGCTGCGGTCTGCCGGCCCTGCCTGCTTCGGTGTCCCTGGAAGGTGGCTCCGTCCACCAGCTGTCCATCGCGCTACCCAGGTGCTTACCTCGAACTGCGTCTCCGCTGAAGAGTGGTCCCTGTTAATCCAGCCCGACAATCTGCTGCGGTCCGTCGACACGGCCTGCGTTGGTGTCCCAGGAACGGAGGCTCCATCCCACAGCTGTATTCTGCACGACCCTGGAGCTGACGTCAAACTGCATCTCCGCGGAAGATTGGTCCCTGCCAGTCCGGTCCGACTATCTGCTGCTGTTCACCACCACAACTGCGTCAACTGAAGAGTGGTCCCTGCCAATCCCCTGAAGCCCAGCGTCGAACGAGGTCCATTGCTGCAACGCGCTTGAACTTGTCCGCCAATCCGGAGAAGAGGATAAGGATAGATGAGACATCATCACGAACACGGAGTCCAAACTGCGCCATCTCCCTGTGCCGTGAGCGCTCCTTCGAACTTATCCATTCCTGTGTAAGCAAGACGGGGGGCAGGGGTGGGGGAATCCCTCCCCATTTAGTCGGCCATTCCACTGACTCCATCCATACCGCAAGGGCGGCTGTCAGTGCTGGAAGTAGGTACCCCTCCAATCCCCCTGTGTCTGCCAAACGGGGGTGTATAGTACTAGCGTCTGCCCTCGGCAGGAAAACCCGTCTAGTCGGCCATATCACTGACTCCGTCCATACCGCAGAAGCGGTTGTCAGTGCTGGTGGAGCGCTCTCTATGGCTCCATCCTTGAAGTAGGTACCCCAAAAGATACTCCTTTGACCTGATCTTCCTCCAATCCTCCCTGTGTCTGCCAAACGGGTGGGGGTGGGGGGGGGGGTGTGTAAAATACCAGTGTCTGCCCTAGGCAGGAACCGTCTATCTATCGGCCACGTATTGACTAACCTCAAACCATCCGAAGGCGGTTGTCAGAGACCGATGCCGTGATACTTTAGCACTGTCCGCAGGTCCGGCAAAGAGGAAAGGGAAAATGACACAGCACCACGAGTATGGTGTCCTACACGCGCCGAATCCGAGCGCTGTGATATCCTTCGATCGCCTTTCATCCTTCCATATTAGGACGGGGGCTAACAGAACCTCGGAAGCGAGGCCCCTCCCTGTCTTGTTGGCCATTGCACCGACTCCATACAAACCGCGGAAGCGGTTGTCCGTGCTGGTGGAGGGCTCTCTACGGCTCCACTCTCGAAAAAGGAACCCCGAAGGTTATCCCTTAATCCTATGGCCTGTCTTGTCAGCGACTTAACCAGAATCCCCTCTAAGCGTTGCCTCGAAGTTGTGACCCTCTTCCTTCCTCCTATTATGCCAGCGCTGACTTATCCAACGGCCGTAGGGTCCAACAGGCTCAGTGGGTGGTTCCCCGCGACTGCTGCCTGAGTTCTCTTTATTCCTTTGGCTTGCCAGGAGGGCATGAAAGAGACCCAATCCATGCAGGGAACCGACCTCACTTCACCTGTTTGCCACAAGGTGGCTGACCAGTGACAGGCGGTATCCTAGAGCAAGAAGCTCCGAGCTCAACGGTGCTATGCGAGATGCTTTGCTGTCCGCCGGCCCGGTGTGAATCTCGTCGCTGCCTGTCTTTATTTATCTCCAACGTCCACTGGGGAACGTGGCAGCTCAATAATTAGCACCGATATCCGAAGTTTCATTCCTCTGCTTCAACTCTATGGCTGCGGTCGATATCAGCTGACGTAAGATCTCTCTCTGCGGTAGCAGGCCCACAGCTGTGACCAAGTTCCTCCTTCCAGGCCGAGCAACGAATGCAAGGTCGACTGGAGGGACAGCCCGAGAAGTGAAGGCAGACATCGTGTACATCATTAGGCCATAGGGGAACGCCACAATCGGTGCCGGTCCTCACCTAAGCACTGTAACATAGGACAGACAAAAGGCCACTACGAGCACTCAAAGCCTCCCCGGAGGGTCCGAATTCCCGGTCAGCCTTGTACATACAAGCATGGGCCAAGATAGTATCAGTTTCTAAAACTTCAGTAGCTACCTCGAGCTTGCCCTTAACACCACGTGAATGTTCTGTGTACAGAGTGTGAGTGAATGCGAGTGATTCATGTGAGCGTGCTTGTTGCGGCGGTGCTTTGAGCCGAATTTCAAAGGATAAAGAGCCTATTCAATGCGCTTAAAATTATTATTATTAAGATGCGGCCCAGAAAAAAAACGCGCGATAAGGATATAGTAACCGAGGCTTTACCTTGTCATGTCCTAAGTGTGTAAACCCCAAGACCCAAAACCAAACCCTGCACCAAACCACACACACACACAGGAATCCTTACTTCCTCCTCTTTCTTTTTTTTTTCCCACAGTAAGTCCTTGTGAGCAGAGTTCACCAACTACCGTCGGAGCACAAGTGCACACGACCGGTCTGACTCAGCAAAGCGAAGATACTGGCGAGTAAGGGTGAGTGCGCCACCGGATACGGTAGTGCGGGAGGCCACTCGGGAGTGCCCTGGTAATGGCACACCAGTGATTGCCTCCCTTAGAGGGCATCACAGCAAGTTTTTGGGCCTAAAATTGACATGCAAAGTGAAGCTTCCAGTTAGTAATGTCATCGGTAATGATTTTGAGAAATTAATTTTTCTCTAAAATGTATTTTTTCGAAAAATACTTACCGATGACATGACTGTCAGGAAATAGTCTACTTGCTTACCAATTTTAGCCTAAGAGCCAAAGGGTCCCCCCAGGAGGCTCTCGGGGATCCCTAACAGGGACGAGAGTAGCCTCCCCTGCCCATCCGGTCACGTGCCACGTGGTGCATCCTTTAGCCAGTTGTCTACGGAGCTACCAGCGGCAAGCGGGGAGGAGGGAGGGACCTCAGAGTCATGTCATCGGTAAGTATTTTTCGAAAAAATACATTTTAGAGAAAAATTAATTTGTTTCCTCAAAAACATTACCGATGACATGACTGTCAGGAAGAAGGACAAAAAGGAGGAGGGTGCCGCACAATCCCTTAGAAACCTCTCCAGGGACGAAGACGGCCCGTCACTCCTGATCACACACTCCCGACAATTTTAGCGAAGTGCATACCTAAGGCGCCAGGGACGCCTGGAGGGAGTGTTGTGCCGCGGAGATGTCACCCACCAGGTTGAGGTTGTCGCGCTGGACTGTTAAGTCGTGGAGGTAGAAGCGGGCGAAGGTGGATCTTGCTGCCGAGTCTCCCGAGAAAGGTCGGGCCCTTTAAGCGGCCGAATAGAGATGACCTGAGGTGCCGTCAAGAGAGATCTAGTCTTAGCGAGAAAGGAAGGATCCGGGAGAAGCTGAACGGAGCCATCCACCTGGAACTGCAGGCAGGAAGGTCGAGAAGAGAGCGCGTGGAGCCACCAGGAAGCAGGTCTTCCGGGTCACGTCCGCGAAGCGGGCCAAATGGAGTGGTTCAAAACGATCTGAATTCAGCCAGGTGAGGACCCAGGGGAGGTCCCAGCGTGGAACGAGGGAGCGGGAAACCGGACGCTGCAAGCCGAAATGCGCCATAAGGTCGGCCAGGTCCTTGCAGGCACCGGGGTCGGGACGGGTAGGTGTCAGCAATCATAGAGAGGTAGCCGCGGATCGTGATGGGAGCCAAACCTTGGTCTTGGAAGAGCCAGAGAAAGAAGTCCGCGAGCTGAGGAGTCGTCAGGTCGACGGGGGAGAGGCGACGGTCAGAGCACCAGGTACAAAGCACCCGCCACTTTCCCTCATAGACACATCTGGTGGAAGGTCTGCGGGCTAAAGCGATAGCGTCCACTGCCGCACTCGAGAAGCCTCTAGCAGTGAGGGCTTGCCGCACAATCGCCAGGCGTGTAGGAGAAGTCGCTCGGGGCAGGGGTGGAAGAGCGGCTGGCGGGGCTGCTTGAGCATCATGCGCGGGGTGGGAAGTGGAAGGGGCGGGTCCATGGCGAGACTGAGAAGGTCGGTAGTCCACGACCTGGTCCAGGAGAACAGGGCCACCAGGAGAAGGACTGCGTTGCATCCCCGGAGCTTGAGCAGGACTTTTGGGGACCAGGACCGTCGGAGGGTAGGCGTAAGCGACCAGTCCGTCCCAAGGAATCGAAAGCGCATCGACTGCCCAGGCCAGAGGGTCGGGAATCGGGGAGACGAAGAGGGGAAGCTGGTGGTTCCGCCTCGTGGCGAAGAGATCGTTAAGGGGAGTCTCCCAACGATCGCAGATCAGGCGAAAGATGTCCCGGTGCAGGGTCCATTCTGTGTGGAGAAGCTGACCCCGCCGCGAGAGGGAGTCTGCCAGGACGTTCAGCACGGCTGTTCAGTTCTTCTACAAACCGACACATTTAGTTAGGGAGTGCCGCGCTAGCTTATCAAGTGGCGAGCTGACCTAGTTACACGCATTCCGATGGGCGTCTGGTACCGCCTGATAGTAGGCCTTCTTTACGCTTACTATTTTATGTGGGCAGAGTGCCAAATTTGTGCAGGCTTTAAACCTTAACTGTGCTTTCAAAATACTTTTGTTTGGATTTTCAATGAGTGATATGTGTTAGTGTAACATAGTGCTACAAGTAAGTGCTTTTCTTTTACTGGATATATTTACCTGTGATTTTTTATAGAAAGTTTTATAGACCAGCATGTGAGTGTATTTCGCCGACATTTAGAATGGAGTCTGACACACAATATTCCTATTCAAACCACATGGAACGATTGAGTAGTTTGTGCAGGATTTGCCGTGCAGAGCGAGCAAAAGGCAAAGGAAAGACGGACTATAACACTTTAAACTGTGTGTTATGTAGACGATCTTTCTGCTTTTCATGGCATTGACGTATGTACAGATGAAGAAGACAAACATCTGAAGGGAATGTGTAGAGAGCCGCCGGTAACAAGTACATGCAGGACTCAGTCTCTCTGTGAAAAATTGTCTTGAGACTGATACATTTTAGCCTGCACCGACTGTTCTGTGTTTATCTAATTTACGCCTATCAAAATAGCTATTTGATCACCATTAAGAGTGTTTATTATTTTCACTGTGGGTGTCCCATCTGATTTGTAAGATTTAGTAAAGTGGCCGCCGGGGATTGCTCTTCCGATTTTATAGGATTTAGTGGAATGCTAAAGACAACATCACCTATACAAAGTGTGCAACTGACACTGCTGCTAACCCTGCATATGAACTGTGAATTATTTCGAACATTTTCACTGCCTCCGAAATCAACTACGTTTGGAGATTACGTTAACCCAAGAACTTTCCGTCTGTCTAACACTGGATTTTACCAATGACGCATCATCCCATTTCAGGACCCACTGAGATCGCAAGGTAAATCTATCTGACATTTTGAGTAGTGCATAGCGTAGTGGCTGTATACGATGATCGCTGGCCTGAACCATAATTTTCGCAAAAGTACTTTGCATGAGTTAAAACAGTTGAAAGACGTGTCATTTGCAACCGATTTACGTTGTCTTCACGGTAAACTGGGCGCTGGTTGCCCGTCTTCTAGTCCGTTGCATGCATTGCTCATCTTCATTTTCCTAAGCATGTCTAGTGTCTACAGAAAGCTTATTTTCTTAGCTTTTAAGTGTATGTCTTAAATACAAGATACGTTCAGTTTAAACAACACGCCGTAAATGACCGGTACCATTAAAATGTATCCCGCATGGCACACTGTCAGTGCTGAGCGTGTACACAGAGAGCGTGCTCGCGTAAAACAGTGACAAGAATAGTGCGACTATAGTTGCACAGCCGTAACAGATTGCGCTCAGCTCTGTGCTGCCAGCCGGCGGTATTAACAGAGGCGACACGCAGCGCGGCTCCTTATCTTACAGCGCGGGCACGCGCGCGCGCCTCAAAACTAAATGGGAGGCCTTGAACAGCCGTGTCAGGTGACCTGGAATGTGACGGGCTCGGAGGGAAATGCCGCGGTCCTCGCACCAGCGAAGGAGTCGGTAGAGGAGGATGCAGAGGTCGGGGGAGCGAGTTCTTCCCTGCTTCTGTATGTATGCAACGACTGTGGAGTTGTCGGAGAGGACGAGGAGGTCCTGTGCCCGAAGATCGGATTCCCAAGCGAGGAGGGCCTGCCAAACCGCATTCAGTTCCAGCCAGTTGATGTGCCGCGAAGCCAGGCTCGCGGTCCAGCGGCCAGCCATTGAGCGAAAACTCGAAGGTGAGCGCCCCAACCGGCGAGACTGGCGTCGACGCAGAGAGATAGACGGGGCAGTGGCGAGGTCAGGGGGATCCCGGAGCCGAGCCAAGAAACGTCCGTCCAGCGAAACAGATGGGGCCGCAGCAAGGGAGAGATCGGCACCAGGGTAGAAAGATCACCAGAGGAAGGTCTCCAGTGGAGGAGAAGATGCAGTTGGAGAGGACGGGAGTACAGACGACCGAGGGGAAGGAGATCTGCCGCCGCACTCATCAGGCCAAGGAGCTGGAGCCACACTCTGGCGGGGACAGCCGCTTCCTGAGCTACCAAACGGGCTAGATCGGCGAGTTTCTGGATCCGAGGCTCGGGCAGACGCACCAGGTTGCGGTCGGTCACAAACTCCATTCCCAGGTGAACAAAGTGGCGGGAGGGCGAGAGGTCGGACTTGTCGGCGTTGACCAGGAAGCCCAGGCGAGATAACAGGAGGAGAAGCGCATCCCTGTCCTCGAGAAGAGACGCCACTGACTGATTCCGCAGAAGAAGGTCGTCTAAGTAGTTGGAGATCGGGCTGGAGGAAGCTCGTCGGGCTCTGGCCACCACGGCGTCCATGATCCGCGTAAATACCCAGGGCCTGAGGTTGAGACCAAAGGGGAGGGCCCGAAACTGGTAAACGGTCCCGTCGATGGCGAAGCGAAGGTACCGGCGGGAGGCGGGATGCATAGGGACGTGCAGATAGGCGTCGGAAAGATCCAGGCTGACGGCGAAGTCCATGGGCTGAACGGCGGCCCGAAGGGCCCTGGCTGTCTCCATCCGGAAGGACGGGGCAGCGATGAACCGGTTCAGGGCGGAGAGATCGATGATCGGCCTCCACTTGCCTCCGGGCTTCGGGACTACGAAGAGCCGGCTGTAGAAGGCGGGAGAGTCGTGAAGAGCGACGACCTCCGTAGCAGCTTTCCGGAGGAGAGCGGCGACCTCTCCGCGAAGGGCATCGGCCTTGGGCGGATCTGACGGGATCTCGGTCCACAGGGGGGAGCGACGGAGTGGCGGCGGGGAGCGAAAGGAGATAAGAAGACCCTCCAAGACAATGGAGAGGATCCAAGGGTCGTCCGGAAAAAGGGAACGCCAAGCGTCGCCGTGCAGGGCGAGCCTCCCGCCGACAGGCGAACCCGAAGCGGTCGGCGGGGGCGGAGGCGGGAAGTAGTCAAAGGGCCCTGCCACGCCCAGGCGGCGGGTGGGCTTGGGCCAGGACGGGGCGGCAGGGCGGGCAGGACGGGCGCGGCCAGGGCCGGGCGCGTGAGAAGAGGGGCGGGGATGGGCAGCAGAGGCAGAGGGAGGGGCCGCAGTGGAGGGTCTGACGAACCGCAGGGCGTGACCCACGGCCTTGCGGGCTGGCAGAAAGCGAGACGAGGGGGCGCTGGGCCAACGGTCCTTGTTAGCTTCCTTCAGGGACTGCCAGGAAGGGCCGAACAGGAGCAGAGTGCCGACAGGAGCCCAGCGAAGCTGCGCCTTCAAGTCGGGGGGAAGACCAGGGCAGGCCTGGAGCACCACATCACGCCGCATCAGGTCACAGTTGGCGGCAGCTGCCATGGCGTTGACGGACGAATGGTAGGCCGCTCGGTTGGCCGCCACTGCCAAGGCGTGTAGATCCGACAGCAGGGGAGGAAGGGAGGGAAGCCAGGCCACCTCGATACGGTTGATGAAGGCTTGGGTGAGGAGCTCTAAAAACCCCGAACAGGAGAGGGAGTTTCGGACGAGGGAGGCGGTACGTTCTAAGCCGCGAGGCAAGACACGCTTGAGCTGGGAAGAGCCGCCCGCGAGCACCAGCGCAGGCAGATCCACCGGAGGCAGAGGGCACGAGAAGGATTGCGAGTGGCCAGCGTACCAGGACTGCCGAAAGGCGATGTCGACACCGGAGGGCCAGCGGTGGTCGGAGAAGAAGTCCGTGTCGGAAGCGGAGTCTCGTTGGAGGTGAGCCGAAAGAGCGTCAGCTAGGTCGCGGAAGGCAGGCGGCTGGGGAAGAGACTTGAACTTCTTGACCTGACGAGCAGCGTCCACAAAGGCGGCCGCTTTCCTCTTGAGCGGGGGGGAGGGCGGGCAAGCATCCGCGGGAAGGCAAGCCGCGATGAGACGGGCGGCAGCGTCCAAGGCGCGAAGCGTCTCGCCACGAGGAGTGGACAGGGCAGCAGGAGATGCCGGGTCATCCACCGGAGAGGGCGAACGGCTGCCGGAACCAAGAAAGGCCGAAACGGAGTCCTCCGGAAGCAAGCTTAAGGTCTCCACGTCGACGGCGGGCGGGGGAGAGGAGAAGGCCCCAGGCCCAGCAGGCTGCAAGAGGCACAGGCGAGGCTAGCAGAGAAGAAGGAGGCCACGCCAGAGGCAGAAGACGGAAGGCAAGAAGAAGGCAGGTCGGTAAAGGACAGTCGCACCGTACACAGTCTTCTAGAAGGGTCCGTAGGCTCAAAACGCGTGCGTACGCTAACAGCGAAGTAGACAACTGGCTAAAGGATGCACCACGTGGCACGTGACCGGATGGGCAGGGGAGGCTACTCTCGTCCCTGTTAGGGATCCCCGAGAGCCTCCTGGGGGGACCCTTTGGGCCTTAGGCTAAAATTGGTAAGCAAGTAGACTATTTCCTGACAGTCATGTCATTGGTAATGTTTTTGAGGAAACAAAAATAAGGGACAAAACTACCTTCCAGCAGTAATCTGGTCACTGTGAACGGGCATGGCCCCTGTTTCGACCAAATCAAACATGTACAGAGAAGAGTTGGCTGCCAGCACAAAAAACACAGCTGGCCGACTCTGCGACCACTCAACAGTGACAATCGGATGACCCTCGCAGAGTGCATTCCATGATGTCAGAGGACGTGCTGGAACAGAAAAATATCAACACAAAATGTTTTGAAAATTTATTATCGTATTTTATTATCGGCATTATTATATACAGAAATTTTTAAATGATCAATGGTCCATACAGTTCAGAATGTTATATAGATTTCATCATTCTAATTTTCTTTTTAAGCCACTTTTGGGGAGGAGGAAATGCGTGGAATGGGGGAGGAAGGCTGGGGAGAGGGAGGCGGGAGAGGAGTGGATTAAAATGGGTGGCAGGGGCCCTGCTTCTGCTGGTTTTTGTCTGAATTAATCCCTTAATGATACCACTCAGTGGAAAATACATGCAAATATTTGTCTTTTCCACCAAACGGTATTGTCAATAGTCAAGGGGCTACATTTTTCTGACAGTTGCGGTTCCATCTGTTGTAAACAGTCAGACTGACCTGAAGATGTGTGGTACAGATGCACAGCGCCATCCTCACAACCAGCCTGTGAACAGAGAACAACAAGACATCATCAAAACAATGACTGTGGCAAGGAAACAACCCAATGCACAAAAGACCATCGGTGGCCGACGACAGCTCAATGGCCTTTGCGCACTGGGAAGTTCATAATCATACCACATAGGTGAAAGTTGGCAAGCATGAAAAATACAGGTAAGAAGTCCAGGGGATGCTTAGGACAGTGAGGTGAAATCAGTTTTGTCATTTTACGAATACGAATACCTTTATTGTCCCAAGATGGGAAATTTGTTTAAAGCAGAATTTTTGGAAAACAGTAGATTTAAAAAAAACATAAAACAAATAAATACATTAGACTGACTAGAACACACCGACCAATTACAGTATGTGCACGTATATAACATCACAACCATCGGTAATGTTAATATCCACCAAAAAATGTATTTTTCTTTAAAATGTATTTTTTTTCGAAAAATACTTACCGATGACATTACAGTATGGAACCGTTACTTAGCTAGACTAATTTTAGCCAAAATTGTTGTGTACGAATATGGCAGTGTTGGCAGGTGAGGGGCGCCATAGCCTAGGCGGTAACCCGAGTAGCCTCCCTTCCATCCCATCCGGGCATCTGGCCATGCGTCCAGCGGAAGCTCACCAGTCTGTTTCTTAGCGGACCAGCGGCAAGCGGGGGCAGGTAGGAGGGTCCTTCGAGTAATGTCAACGGTAAATATTTTTCGAAAAAATACATTTTAAAGAAAAATACATTTGTTTCCTCAAAACACATTACCAATGACATTACAGTATGGAAGAATCCCGAAGAGGAGGCGGGTGCCGCTATAACGCCCCTAACCTCCAAATACTGGTCACTAGGCCCGTCCTCCCTAAGCAACCTCCCGATAATTTTAGCTAAGATACCTACGGCGCTTAGGGCGCCGGGAGGGAGTGTTGCGCCGCCATGATGTCTGCACCGCCATGATGTCTCCCACCAGCGAAAGATTCTGGCGCTGGCTGGAGAGGTCCCTCAGGTAGAAGCGGGCGAAGGTAGTCTCTGCTCGCCATCCTACAGCTGCCACAATGTCTTCAACAGCACAGTTGCGGTCGAATGCAAGGCTTGCGGCCATGGCTCTGACCTCGTGCGCCCTGATGTTCATTCATTTGGCTGCATCAGGGGAGAGATCTTGGTAGGCGGAGCGTATCACCCATCAGAGCCAGGAGGATATCGTCTGGGCCGAGATGTCATTTCTACCTGGGGACAGTGGGAGGAAAAGGCGGGTACGACCCCTGTGAAGCGGCTTGGTCTGGCGCAGGTACACGCGTAAAACCCTCACCGGGTCCTCTTCTGGACTCACGGGTGGAGCCTGGGTCTCTCAATGTTGAATGGTGACCAACTGCGGGGCAGCCAAAGGAGATTGAGTCTTGGTGAGAAACGCCGGGTCGGGCAGCAGTTGAACCGAGCCGTCCGTCCGGAACTGCAAACAAGCGGGGGCGTGCTGAAAGTGTTTGCAGCTCGCTGACCCTGGAAGCAGACGCGAGGGCCAGTAAGAAGCAGGTCTTCCAAGTCATGTCCGGTAGCCTCGCCAACTGGATCGGTTCGAAGCAGTCAGAGTTGAGCCAAGTAAGGACCCAAGGCAGATCCCATCGCGGCACCAGGGAGCGAAGGGCAGGACGTTGTAGACCGAAGTGGGCCATCAGGTCGGCGAGGTCTTTGCAGGTACCAGGGTCGGGTCGTCCCAAGTGTCGGTACGTGTCAGCGACCATGGCCAGGTAGCCGCGAATGGTGATCGGCGCTAAACGCTGGTAGGTGAACAGCCAGAGGAAGAAGTCCGCCAGCTGAGGAACTTGTCAATCCGTGGGGGAGAGGCGCATGCCGTCACACCAGTCGCACAGGACTCGTCACTTCCCTTTGTAGCCTCGTCTGATCGAGATTCTGCGGGCTGTAGCGATAGCTTCCACTGGCGCACCTGAGAAGCCTCTAGTGGCGAGGGCTTGCCGCACAATCTCCGGGCGTGAAGGAGGACCCTTCGGGGCACGGGTGGTACAGCACCTGCCATGGTTGCTTGAGCATCGTGCGCGGGGTGGGAAGTCACTGCAGGGGAGCCGTGGCGAGATTCAGAAGGTCGGTGGCCCACGACTTGGTCCAGCAGAACGGGGCCACCAGGAACAGGGTCGCGTTGCACCCTCTGAGCTTGATGAGGACCTTGGGAATGAGCAATGTCGGCGGGTAGGCGTAGGCGACCAGGCCGTCCCACGGGATGGAGAGACGAAACGGGGGAAGCTGTCGATTCCACCTCGGCGCGATCATGGGGAAGTGTCCACTGCGCAGATCACCCGAATGATGTCTGGATGGCCCGTCCACTCTTTGCGGAGATGCTGGCCATGACACGCGATGGAGTCGGCCGTTCATGCAGAAGCCCTGGGAAGTCTCTTGCTCGGAAGTGATGTCACGATCTTCGCACCAACGGAGCCCGTCAGAGGAGGAAGTACAGGGAGAGGAAGAGTGCCCCGCCTTGCTTCTGAAGTAGTCGACCACTGTGGCGCTGTCGGAGAGGACGAGAAGCTCCTCGTATTGGGGACGTGACACCCGAAGCTGGACAAGGAAGTCTGGAGGCCATCCACCAGAGGCAGGGTAGGATCTCGGTAACAGGGGAGCGCTCCCGGTGGCGAGGCTTGTGTCGATGCGAGCGACATCCTAGGAGGAGGTTTCGCAAGAGGGGATCGTCTACGCATGTCAATCTGGAGCACAAAGACGTCCGACTGGTCCTGTCTGCAACAGAGTACAGCCACAGTAGAACCCCCTGAGGCTGCGAAAGCCACCGCAGGGAGTGCGCGACCCTGGCAGGTCACGCCGTCGAAGGTAAAGCGGAGGGAACGGCTGGAGACGGCGTCCTCTTCTCTTTTCTGGGGATGACCAGAATGCAACGCAGTACGAGGAAGTCTCCGACCGGCTCCTTATCATCTATGAAGTCGCCGAGTCCAGAGTCCAGGCTGAAGGCCCAGTCCAAGTCTGCACTGCGAGGCGAAGTCTCTGGCGGTCTCCCCACCGAAGGACAGGTCGGTGACGAACTTGTACAGCATGGTGCGCACGTCGACTGTCGAAGCCGCTACCAAGGTCGGGAGGTCAAAGCGCCGGGGGCATCCTGAAGTCCCCGTTCACACGAAATGGTAGCCGGCAAGGCGTCGACCCAGGAGTGGTACGCAGCGTGGAAGGAGAAGACCGGCAAGCCAGGAAGCTCATAACCGCTGCTAGAGTAGGGAGTCTCCGATCATCGATGCTCGGAACGATAGAGGCTCGGTCATGTGTAGTCAAGTGCCGTCTCCGCAGGCAGATGCGCCACGACCCGGGGCCATAGATAACCGTGCTAAGGTCCTGGGGCGCTGGCAGGTACCCTGTGTCATCGCCGAAACTACTAAAGAATAAAATGGATCATTAGCTTACAGCGCTTAACTTACCTTCCAGCTGTAAGCGCTTTACAATGTGTACACGCTACAAAACCCTACTAGTGGTTGGAAGCCGCACCAGTGGCGGTGTGGCGAGCCAAGGCCGAGGCTGCGCTCGTAGTATTCTAAGTGCCGCGAGGGCGCCCACAGCCCGCAGTCTCATCCTGTCCAGTGTAAAAGGCACCGTCCCTGGGTTGGACGCCGTACCTCTGAGCTGGGCTAGAAGGCATACGGCGTAACCCGTGTAGGCCTAGACGACCTGTCCCGTGAGTGTCAGGCGAGCGGCCGCCGCTGCTCCTGTAGTCTCGCCCGGGGCGATGGTACTTGTAATGGGCTTGAGGCGGAACACTTATGTTGGACTGTGGCAGAATCGGTCGGCCGAAGTCTTGTCCCGACGGCAGGCCTAGAGTGACAGGTGGCATCTGAGTCACAGGAACCAGTCTGCAGTAGCAGCAGTCTGTCCCGCAAGCACAGCCACCGAAGAGGAACGGACGTCCGCTTGGTTCTTCTACCCCTCCGTGGTCCGTCCACACCGTCCTGATGGTAGACGGGGCGTGCGAAATCGACGTGAACCCGGCTCATACCTAATGAACCTGGCGAGCGGGCGCACTGACCCTCCGCCGCGAGACAGCCTTAGTCGCCCGAGAGGGACGCCTAAGCTTCAAGTAATCTCATCGTGATCCCGACTCGTCGCTTACCATTCCCCGAGGAGCGGGTGTACACTAGTCCAGCAGTCTTGTCCACTCGCGGTCCCCTGTCACTGCCTATGAGCGGGGCGCCGAACGTCTGTGCTGGACTATAGTCGCGGATTGGAGGGCCTGCACATTGCTGGCCATCCTGATACTGGGTCCTTTCAGTACTTATAAGTTGGCTGGCACCAGCGATGTTCTAGGCATAGTCCCCATCCTGTGGCCTAAGTCACACAAGCGCCGCATGGTCCAGCATTCTCGTCCCGCCGAGGGTATAGTAACTCACCGCAGCCGGGACGTCTTAGCTTGTCTGTGCTGGCGTATACCCTAGGTTGCAGCGGACGTCGGCCCGGAGGGAGGTCTCAGGAGGACGCGCCGTGGGAAGACGATCAGTGGGTGCCAGGTCATACTTGGAGGTCGCTCGAGAGTGCTGGCTTGCATCTGAGACACGGGAAGAAGTCCGTCGGCGAGTCAACCTATCCCTTGAGCGCGATCGTCGTCGAGCTACGGGAATCCGCTTGGTTCGTCCCACAGAGCAAGGCTTGTCCGCGCCAGGCGTAGAAGGGGCATGTCATCCTCCCGTGCCGTGTCCGCTACTTCCTACCGGGGAGCGGGAACGCATCAGGCCAGCAGACTTGTCTGGTCATCGTCCCCGAACACTAACCTGGAGCGGATCACCGAATCTCATGCCCGCGCTGGCCTCTTGCTTTGGCCGAGGAGGCGGCAGTGACTGAAGCATCGCGTGGCGGGCGAGTCTCCACAACCTGGTAAGCAGCACTCGTTGGGTCCGTGACGGCTACCGGTGCTGGAGCTCACTCTCGAGTTTTATTTCGAGCCGAAACAGACGGCACAATCGAGTAGAGACCACTCGGCGGGACTGTGGTGGCCACTGGTGCAGGGGCTTTGTCTCGAGGCCTAGCTCGCGGCGCTCGAGGTTCCGCGACCGGGCAGAGACCACTCGACGGGACTGTGGTGGCTGCTGGCGCTAGAGCTCGGGCTCGCTGCCTAAGCCGCGGCGTAGAAGGTTCTACAACCTGGTAAGGGCCACTCCTCGGGTCTGTGGAGCTTACCAGTATTGGACCCCTTTCCCGTGCTGGCGTCGGCCAATCGCGGCGGTAGAAGCTCCATAGCTGGGTCCACTGTTCTTCCAGCCAGGGGGCGCAGACCAGGCACGGGTGAGTGGAGGCAAAGCCGGAACAGGGTAGGCAAATAGCATGTCCGACACTAGGCCATTGGAACTGTCCACATCGTGAGCAAGTGCGGACTTGCCAACTGCAAACATAGACAGTGCACAATGAAATGCGAGCGAGCGTGCCCCCGCGGGCCCGCAATACGAATCCGCGCGACGACGCGTACAAACGAAGTTATATGCACGGCGTATGCCGACGCCCGGTGCTCTACCCCTTCCCTTGAGCGCCGGCCGCACGCAATAACCGAGATTTTACCTTGCCATAATGGAGAAGCAGGGGAACTCACACAGGTCGCAGACATACTAGCACACCGCGGTGAAGCCCAACAACTATGGCAGCAAAGGCAGACTCCACCCTGTCCACGGTCCGTGAGCGGAGACCACGCAGGTGTCACAGGCACGACCAGTCCCTGAAGCTGGGAACACCACCGCGAAACACAGGCAGCATCCAAGCCGAACACAGTCACTCCGAGGGTAGCAGTCGAGTGAAGCAGAAAGTTCAGGACACACGATGTACGTAACACGCTACGGCCAGACCGGCCTCGAGCGCAAGAGCACAGCTCACAAGAAGCCGCTGTCTCGTCAGGGCTAAGTCACAAACACCGACGAGGAATTCCCACAGGAAAGCGTCCAAGCCTAACACAAGGCACAGCTTAGGGTAACACCTCCAATGAAACACTACGACCGGTTTCCACAACTTTACACAGTCCGAAGCTAGAGACACTGACGTACACAACCTTCCACTGTCTAGCTAAGAAACTGACTGGTGAGCTTCCGCTGGATGCATGCCTGGATGGGATGGAAGGAAGGCTACTCGGGTTAACGCCTAGGCTATGGCGCCCCTCAACTGCCAACACTGCCATATACGTACACAACAATTTTGGCTAAAATTAGTCTAGCTAAGTAATGGTTCCATACTGTAATGTCATCGGTAATGTGTTTTGAGAAAACAAAGAAAACAATCTTAAAAACTAACAGAGACGACACTACCTTATACCACATGCACAACACACATGCACGCACACATGCAAACAACCCACACACACACACACTTGCGTATCACATGACATTGCAAATTCACAGACCTGAGGCTGACGTCTTGAACTTTTAAAAGCATATTTGTAGTTTCCTCTACAATCACAACATTACCATTCTTCCAATTGTTTACAGAAAATGTTTCAGTTTCAAAAGTTTGGAAATTTCAGTTGTAAGAGATATTGATGTCATGGATGATAGTTGGCCAATGGAAATCCGTAAATTAACGGTCATAAAACTGTTAATTTACAGATTTCCATCTCCCATGTATCATCCATGACATCAGTATCTCTCCCATAACTGCATGTCTCCCTTCAATAATTGCATGCCTTTACATGCCTTGCCACTGAAAACACAAAATATTGGAAATCCAAGTTGTAATTAAATTATGTGAAAAATCAGTCTTATGGATGAACAAGTTCTATGATCATAACATTGACTAGAATTATTGCCTGATTAATCCCCTTGTGCATGCAGCCAATGGCAATGTTTACAGCACTGGTGGCTACAAGAAGAGGGGATTAACCCATTTAGCCCCGAATCTCTACAGCAGGAGGTTGATTGACCATGATAATTCAAGGGTAGTGCTGGATTAGATTGGCGCCTGTTGGCATCAAGCTAATCTGGCACTACTCTTGAATTATCATGGTCAATCAATCACCCTGCAACTGGTACAGTCATTAGGCAACATCTACCAAATTTTATAAATGGGTCCTTGGGGCTGAAAGGGTTAACATGTACACCCTTCTAGATCAATACAATACAATACAATACAATAATATTTTATTAATCTCTCATGGGAAAATTCACTGTCTGCCCATACAACACATGGCATCAACATTCACTCATTCAATTAATTAAATAAACTATAACTCTCGGTTAAAGAAATAAACTGTAAGAGATGTACTGGTACCTTTGCAACACTCCTGGCATCAGAAACACATGGTTTATGCCCATGTGCTTCTGGTGTCAGCCCAACGCAAAAAGGCCATCGGGCTGACATCGACCGCCATTGGCCCACACACGGGCCAATGGCGGCTGACTTTGGCCCAGTGGCCTTTTGCGCACTGGGAGCAATGTTGCAATGAACTAGAGAAGGGGCTAGGACTAAAGAACTAAAGAATGTTGACAGAAACTATCTACTGATATTACTGTTGAAAAGGGTAACAGCCTGAGGGACAAAAGAGTTGGCGTAACGTGATGTACTACTTTTGGGTAGTACACAGGTGTGACGGGGTACAAGAAGAAGAAGAAGAAGGTAGTACAGTGTAAAGACATAATAATCATAATAATAAATAGTTCTTGTATAGCTCTGTCCTCCAGGAAAACACTGGACTCACTGCGCATGCACAATAGCACACTCTCTCTCAGACACAGGCACAATTATACACTACTTTAACCCACCCCATCCCTTCCCAACACCTTACACCCACTTCCCTGCAGAATCAGAATAAAAGGCAGTCAACAGTTAGCTAAAGGTGAGCTAAATGTTAAATGACCACCAGAAAAGAAAAGTCTTTAAGTGAGCTTTGAACTGTGACAATGTGGGCAGATTCCGCATTTCAATTGGCAGCTAGTTCCACACACTTGGGGCTAAAAAGGTGAAAGAACACTCCACGACAGTTTTCATATTAAAGGGGCAAAACTGGACTTTTTGAAGGCTTCAGTTTGCCAAAAGATTTTGCTGGGCTTCAGTATACATACCCACTTAGACAGTGACCACCCTATTGTCCCACCAAATGCTTTCGTCCGTTCAAAGCAAAAAGAGGCCCACCGAAATCTTGTGACTGGACCCAGTGAAAAGATTGGGGCTTCTGATAGGCGATGGTAGCTGACGTCATATCTATTGTATGTATGTATGTATTCTATGATTGTTCATCCAATTAAAACCAAATCTATGATAATCGCCACTCGTCAAAAACACCAGTTAGCACCCCTGTTACTTAACCTTTTATTAAAGGGCAGGCAAATAGAACACGTTAATGAACACCGCCTACTAGGGATTACAATTGACAGTCAGCTTAAGTGGAAGGCTCATACGGACACTCTATGCAGAACGGTAGCCAAAAATCTTTTCATGTTGTCCAAACTGAAATATTACACCGACTCGGACACGCGCAAACTATTCTATAATGCTCACATACGTTCTCATATTGATTACGCGTCAACGGTGTGGGATGGATGCAGTGAAGTCCACTTGAAGAGACTCAACTCGTTACACAGAAGGGCAGCAAAGTTAATCCTTCCTGACCCACGACTCACAACAGAAGAAAAACTCGCCAAAATAGGATTTCTGCCGCTGCAAGACCACTTCAAATACAATAAGGCTATTTTTATGTTCAAAGTGTGGAAACAGAAAATACCAGAATATATCACAACTCTTTTCTCTAAGTCGGAATCTAGGCTTGGTAATATTAGGCAACTTTTCTTAGTCCCCAAAACAAGAATTGATATATACAAATCTAGTTTGTCATTCGCGGGAACGCAGACTTGGAACACGCTTCCTGATTATGTAAAATCCGCTTCCTCTCTAGCCCGTTTCAAAATCAGTCTCTTCAAGTACTTCTCGAAGCAGTCGTAATCATTTCGTTGTGAAATATATACTGCCCTGTAACCCTGATTATGTATGCTCCCAATTACAAACTCTGTGTGTGATGGTGTGTGTGTGTGTGTGTGTGTGTGTGTGTGTGTGTGTGTGTGTGTGTGTGTGTGTGTGTGTGTGTGTGTGTGTGTGTGTGTGTGTGTGTGTCAGTTTAGGTGTGTGAGATTGTCATGGGACTTTCTTTCCCTAAACTAGCAATGTTTTTGTCAGTTTCATTTACATTTAACTATATACTTAGTTTTTTTTTTGTATTTTGTCTCGTAGTTTTGTAGCAACGGCAGGTTTGAAAAATGGCTATGTCTGTGACGATGTCAATGCCTCAACCGTTGATAAATAAAGCTTCATTGAATCATTGAATCATTGTATACGACCTTAGGTCATCTGCATAATTATAACCAATTAGAGACAAGGTGGCGGATGATCCAGCGAAGAAAAGAAAGAAGCATCGACTCGCGCCGACAATGACAGACTCGGAACTGAAGAGAAGAAATAGGAAGAGAGTCAAGATCCTAAGTAGAACTGACATCAGACAATGGAATATGGACATGTGGCAACGTGTCCCTTTCCTGCTGAATCAGTGAGTAATATACGGTCTTTGTAGATCTTCCTATAGTTCCGCAAGCGCTAGTGATTTTCAGAATTCATGATCTTCCGTAGAATTTATCTCTTCCTGATTTCACAATATTTTAAACCTGTTTTATCATAAGTTACAAGCTAGTTATCACATTTTATGCTGCAAAGACTGATCTGAAAACTACGGTGTGTGCCACAGTTGTACGGTATCGCTAGTCGTAACATGTTTTTTGTCCGTGTGCCGCAGGCTCGCATTCACTCGATTCAGAGAGATAGTGTTTTTGCTGCGATGGTGCATTTGTCATTTCCAATGATGCTTTCAGTTACGTAGGCTTCATGTGTGAGATGTGAAAATGACTGCAGTGCAGAAAGTGGGTATAAATACCAATGTATTAATTGTTCTGTTTCAATCAGTGATGGAATGCATTGCGTGTTTCCGAGGAGTAAGGATCAAAGGTCAAACCAGGCACCATGGATGCAGGCTCACCGGCTTTGCGAGTCAAATAAGCCACGCCCTCAGTCGGTGCACGACATGAATTTTTCTTCAAAATAATTTTTTTCGAAAAATACTTACCGATGGTATTACTAATAGCAATGTTTTTTTAGCTAGTCTAATTTTAGCCCTCGCGCTGGGACCATACGGCGTTGAGGCGCGTCCCCTGGGTGGTGGATAGGGGGTCCCTCGTGAGAGGGGTGCACCGAATGAAATAAGGTGCCGTGAACCAACATGGTCTAAGGGAAGGTGACCCCGACAGAAAACCCCTGGTCCTCCTAGTAAGGGGGTTGGGCGTGGGGGTAGCTTCCCCACCCTGCAAAAAAGGAAATAGCTACAAAAACGCCGACGAAAAGACAAACAGTAATTCCTTTCCTGGAGGAGGAAGGTTCTTCAAATAGAAGACTTATGACGTCCTGTGGTGAAAGCCGGAAGTCTTCGGAAGCCACAGGACCGAGCCGCCTCTCTCTATCCAGGGATACAACCATGGGCACATGGAACGTCAAGACCATGTACCAGAGCAGCAAGGCCGCCCAGATAGCAGCAGAAATGCAAAAGTACAACCTTTCCCTGCTAGGCATCAGTGAAGCCAGATGGACGCAGTCTGGCCAGAAAAGGCTGTTAAGTGGGGAGATGATTCTGTATTCAGGTCATGAAGAGGAGAATGCCCCCCATACAGAAGGAGTAGCACTCATTCTGTCACCAGTGGCACAGAGAGCGCTGATGGGCTGGGAACCTCTTGGGCCAAGAATTATAACAGCAGCCTTTAGAACCAAGAAAAAGCTCAAGCTGAACGTCATCCAGTGTTATGCGCCCACCAATGACAGTGACGAGGAAGAGAAACAAGAGTTCTACGACCGACTCCAGAGTGCCGTGGACAAATGTGCGGAGCGAGACATCACCATCGTCATGGGCGATTTTAATGCCAAAATAGGGGAGGACAACACCGGATACGAAGAGGTGATGGGGAGACAGGGACTAGGCTCGGAGATGAGTGAGAACGGGGAGAGGTTTGTAGACTTTTGTGCTCTAAACCGACTTGTCATTGGAGGCAGCATCTTCCCACACAGAAGAATACACAAAGCAACTTGGGTCTCACCTGACCATACAACAGAGAACCAAATAGACCATATCTGCATTAGCAAGAAATTTAGAAGATCCCTTCAAGATGTTCGAGTGAGGAGGGGAGCAGATGTCGCCTCAGACCACCATCTGCTTACCTTAAGAATGAAGCTCAAGCTAAAGAAAAGCCGCACAGAGACAACAAGAAGACAGCGCTATAATGTAGGCCTCCTGAGAGAAACTGGAGTTAGAGAAGAGTTCAAACTGGTGCTGTCCAACCGGTTTCAAGCGCTACAGGAGCTAGTAAATGAAGAGGAGGCGGTCACCACAGAGCAGCAGTGGAAGGCAGTTAGAGAGGCGCTGAACTCAACCTGCAAAGACACTGTAGGGTTCAGGAAACACCACCACAAGGACTGGCTGTCGGCACAGACCTTGAAGAAGATAGAAGCGAGGAAGCAGAAGAAAGCAGCGGTCAACAACAGTCGCACGAGAGCAGCCAAAGTAAGGGCACAGGGGGAATACTCGGAAGCCAACCGCGAGGTGAAGAGGAGTATCAGGGCAGACAAGAGGGCCTACACATACAGCCTGGCAGCAGAGGCAGAAAAGGCAGCAGGCAGCGGCAACATGAAACAGCTCTACGACATTACCAGAAGATTGTCGGGTAAGTATGGCCATACAGAAAGACCAGTAAAAGACAAAGAAGGCAAGCCTATTGCAGACAGAGCAGACCAACTCGACAGATGGGCCAAGTATTTTGAAGAGTTACTGAACAGACCTAGCCCACCCGACCCCCCCGACATCCAGCCGGCAGAGACCGACCTACCCATCAGCTGTGACAGACCCAGCCGGGAAGAGATCAGAAAAGCAGTGGCATTTTTGAAGAATGGCAAAGCAGCAGGGCCAGATGGCATCCCAGCGGAGTCTCTGAAAGCAGACCTAGAGACAACAGTGGAGATGCTGTACCCACTGTTTGGAAAGATCTGGGAAGAGAAGGTGATGCCAGCTGACTGGAAGGAGGGGTACCTAATCAAGCTTCCCAAGAAAGGCGACCTCAGCAAGTGTTCCAACTACAGAGGAATCACCTTGCTGTCAGTACCAGGAAAGGTCTTCAACAGGATCATCCTAGAGAGAATGAAGAGCTCCGTTGACCCCTAGCTGAGAGACCAGCAAGCAGGATTCTGGAAGAACCGATCATGTACAGACCAGATCGCCGCTCTCCGCATCATCGTGGAACAGTATCTGGAGTGGAGCTCCCCGCTGTACGTCAACTTTGTGGACTATGAGAAAGCATTTGACAGCGTGGACCGAGAGACTCTGTGGAAACTCCTACGACACTACGGTGTACCCACAAAGCTCGTCCGCCTGATCAAGAGCAGCTATGATGGCATGACATGTTGCGTGATCCACGAAGGGCAGTTCACCAGAGAGCTCCAGGTCAGAACTGGTGTCAGGCAGGGGTGTCTGCTGTCTCCGTTCCTCTTCCTACTGGCCATAGACTGGGTCATGAAGATGACCACAGAGCACAGACGAAGTGGAATACAGTGGACACTGTGGACACAGCTTGACGACCTCGATTTTGCAGACGACTTGGCATTACTGTCCCACACTCATCAACAAATGCAGGACAAGACCACGAGGCTTGCTGACATCTCGTCCCAAGTGGGCCTCACCATTCACAAACAGAAAACAAAGACAATGAGGCTGAACGCAACCAGGGAAGAACCAGTCTTGCTTGCTGGCACCCCGTTGGAGGAGGTGGAGTCCTTCACCTATCTCGGGAGCAGCATAGACAAAAAAGGCGGCACTGATGCAGATGTCAGAGCACGAATCGGTAAAGCCAGAGCAGCCTTTCTCCAGTTGAAAAAAGTGTGGAGTTCCAGAGAGCTGTCACAACACACCAAAGTCCGGATTTTCAACTCCAATGTAAAAGCAGTTCTCCTATATGGAGCAGAGACATGGAGATTGACAAAAACCACAGTCAACAGAGTACAGACCTTTATGAACAGTTGCCTTAGAAGAATTTTGAAAATCCACTGGCCAGAGAAGATCAGCAACGTCAGACTCTGGGAGAGAACAGAGCAGATAACAGCAGAGAATGAAATTGGGCGAAGAAGATGGGGATGGATCGGTCACAGTCTGAGAAAGCCAGCTTCCAGTATCACTAGGCAGGCATTGTCATGGAACCCCCAGGGAAAGAGGAAAAGAGGTAGGCCGAGAAACTCCTGGCGTCGAGACCTCCAAGCAGACATCAAGAGACTGGGAACCACCTGGAGTAGAATCGAAGGAGAAGCACAGGACAGGAGTTGCTGGAGGTCTCTCGTCGACGGCCTATACCCGGGTAGGGGTGACAGGCGTAAGTAAAGTAAGTAATTTTAGCCAAAATTGTTGTGTACGAGTATGGCCATTATGGCAGGTGAGTGGCGCCATAGCCTAGGCGGTAACCCGAGTAGCCTCCCTTCCAACCCAACCGTGCAAGCGCCCAGCGGAAGCTCACCAGTCAGTTTCTTAGCGGACCAGCGGCAAGAGGGGCAGGTGGGAGGGATCTTTGAGTAATACCATCGGTAAGTATTTTTCGAAAACATTTATTTTAAAGAAAAATTTATTTGTTTCCTCAAAATTCATTTTTCTCTAAAAGGTATTTTTTCGAAAAATACTTACCGATGACATGACTTTATGGAAAATGTCTACTTTTAGCTCAATTTTAGCCTACTTACCCGTTGTGTGCCCACACAACCCGGGAGGCACTCGGGGAACCCCCCCTAGAGGGGCCGAGAGTTGTCTCCCGTTTCTCGCCTTACCAGCTCCGGTCACGAGACCGGCCAGTTTTTTGTGATACTTCGCTCGAAAGCGGCAAGCGGGGCAGGAGGGAGGGTCCTCCGAGTCATGTCATCGGTAAGTATTTTTCGAAAAAATACCTTTTAGAGAAAAATGAACTTGTTTCCTCAAAAACATTACCGATGACATGACTTTATGGAAGAATTGCGATGAGGAGGAGGGTGCCGCGCAACTCTTAATGGTAACAGCGCCGTCCTCCCAGTCGCAACCTCCCGACAATTTTAGCGAAGTGCATACCTACGGCGCCGGTGGCGCCGGGAGGGAGTGTTGCGCCGCGGCGATGTCCCCCACTAGTGCGAGATTCTCTCTTTGGCCTGCCAGGTCCCTGAGGTAGAAGCGGGCGAATACAGATTCAGTCTGCCAGCCCACGGCTGCCACGATGTCCTTGACAGCGCAGTTTCGGTCAAATGCGAGGCTCGTGGCCATGGCTCGTACCTCATGTGCGCGAATGTGCAGCCTCTTCGCTCCCTGCGGGGAGATATCTTGATACGCGGAGCGTATAACCCAGCGGAGCCAGGACGAGATCGTCTGGGCTGTTATGTCATTCCTGCTGGGTCTCAGAGGTAGGAAGAGGCGCGAACGCCCTCTGCGGAAGGCTTTAGATCGTCGCAGATAAACTCTAAGGGCGCGCACGGGATCCTGTTGCCTGGTCTCCTGAGACAGAGGGTTGGTTCTTAGCGGCCGTAAGGTGATAACCTGAGGGGCCGTCAGAGGAGACCTGTTCTTGGCCAGGAAGGCAGGGTCAGTGAGGAGTTGAACAGACCCGTCCGCTCGGAACTGTAGGCAGGTAGGCCGCGCCGAGAGTGCGTGTAGCTCACTCACCCGAGAGGCGGTAGCAAGGGCCAGCAGGAAGCACGTCTTACGTGTCACATCTGCGAAACGGGCCAAAGCTAAGGGTTCAAATCTGTCAGAATTTAACCACGTTAGCACCCAGGGCAGGTCCCAGCGGGGAAGGAGTGAGCGGTGTGTTGGGCGCTGGATGCCGAAGTGACCCATAAGGTCGGCTAAGTCTTTGCAGGCGCCGGGTCTGGGTGTCCAAGGTGTCGATAAGTGTCAGCGATCATGGACAGGTAACCCCTCACGGTGATGGGGGCCAGGCCTAAGTCTCGAAAGAGCCAGAGGAAGAAGTCCGCCAGCTGAGGATTAGTCAGTTCCGTGGGTGACAGGCCGTGCTCAGAGCACCAGGAACACAGGACTCGCCACTTTCCCTCGTAGACTCGGATGGTGGAAGGTCTGCGGGCCGAAGCGATCGCCTCCACTGCTGCACCCGAGTAGCCTCTAGCTCCGAGGGCTTGCCGCACAACCTCCAGGCGTGAAGGAGGAGCCGCTCCGGGCAGGGGTGGAACAGCGGCTGACGCGGTTGCTTGAGCATGGTGCGTGGGGCGGGAAGCAGCAGGGGCGGGTCCGTGGCGAGGCTGAGAAGGTCGGTGGTCCAGGAGCGGTTCCAGGCGAACGGCGCAACTAACAGCAGGACCGCCGAGCATCCCCAAAGCTTGAGAAGGACTTTGGGTACGAGAACCGTCGGGGGGAAGGCGTAAGCCACCAGGCCGTCCCAGGGAATGGAGAGTGCATCGACAGCCCAGGCAAGTGGATCGGGAATCGGGGAGACGAAGAGCGGCAGCTGATGGTTCCACCTTGTGGCGAACAAGTCGACCTGGGGAGTCTCCCACCGGGCACAGATCATCCGAAAGATGTCCTGCCGCAGGGTCCATTCCGTGTGCAGGAGCTGGCCGCGGCGAGACAGCGAGTCGGCTAAGACATTCAGGTGTCCGGGGATGTGTCGGGCTCGAATGGTAATACCCCGGTCCTCGCACCAACGCATCATCCGGTAGAGGAGCATACAAAGGTCGGGAGAGCGAGTGCCACCTTGTTTCTGGATGTAAGCCACCACAGTCGTGTTGTCCGAGAGGACGAGTAGCTCCTGGTGTCTGAGGAGATCCTCCCAGAACTGCAGGGCTTGCCACACCGCCTGCATCTCCAGCCAGTTGATGTGAGTGTGCGCTAAGTCCGCGGGCCAGGGCCCCGAAGTCGAGAGGAACCGAGGAAGGAGATGAGCGCCCCACCCAGTGAGGCTGGCGTCGACACAAAGCGAGGTCTGGGGAGGAGGGGCGGCCAGGGGAACTCCCGACGCTAGCCAAGAGTGGTCGGTCCACCGACGAAGATGAGGCAGCAGCATCTGGGGCACCGGAACCAACGTCGTTAAGTCGCCTGACGACGGGCGCCAATGGAGTAGGAGATGCAGCTGGATCGGCCGGGAGTAGAGACGACCTAGGGGGATAAGGTCCGCTGCGGCGTTCAGCAGGCCCAAAAGCTGGAGCCAGACTCTGGCGGGGGCCACGTCCAGTCGTGCTAACTGACCTGCTAGGTCCGCAATCTTCTGGATCCGAGGGGCTGGGAGGCGCACCGTGTTGAGGTCGGTCGCAAATTCCATGCCCAGGTGCACGAAGCGGCGGGACGGAGAGAGATCCGACTTGCCGTCGTTCACTAGGAAGCCCAAGTGTGCCAGAAGCCGTAGCAGCGCATCCCTGTCCGACGCGAGCGAGGTCTCTGACTGGTTGCGTAGGAGGAGGTCGTCTAGGTAATTCGACGTTGGACTGGAGGAGGACTGTCGGGCCTTGGCGACTACGGCGTCCATCAGCCGGGTGAACACCCAGGGGCTGAGGTTGAGACCGAACGGGAGCGCGCGAAACTGGTATACCACACCGTCGATCGCAAAGCGGAGGAACTTCCTAGAGGCCTGGTGCATCGGCACATGCAGGTACGCATCTGAAAGGTCCAGGCTGACTGCGAAGTCCAGAGGCTGGACCGCGGCTCTCAGGGCTCGAGCAGTCTCCATCCGGAAGGAGGGGGCCGTAATGTACTTGTTCAGGGCCGAGAGATCGATCACCGGTCGCCATCTCCCTCCAGGCTTCGGAACGACGAACAAGCGGCTGTAGAAGGCTGGGGAGTAGGGGACGCGTACCACCTCCGTGGCGGCTTTCCTCAGGAGGGAGGAGACCTCTCCCCGAAGAGCGGAGGCCTTCAACGGATCGCTGGGGATCTCGGTCCAAAGGGGGGAGCGACGCAAAGGAGGCGGGCTGCGAAAGGCGATCCGGAGGCCGGCCGAGACGGTGTCGCAAATCCAGGGGTCGTCGGGAAAGAGTGTGAGCCAATTTCCGCTGAAAAAGGCTAGTCTCCCACCGACCGGAGACCCCGAAGTGGTCGGTGGGGGCAAGGCTGGGGGGCAGTCAGGTAGCCCGCCCGCGACCCGGTCGCCGGGCGGGACGGGGCCAGGCGGGGACACGGGCCCTGGAGGGTCTAGGACGGCCAAAGGCGGGGGCCTGCTCAGGGGCCGAAGCAGGGGCTGACGCAGCAGCGGGTCTAACCGACCGCGCGGCGCGACCCCTAGCCTGGCGGGAGGACGGAAAGCGGCGGGGAGGAGGAGCACTCACAGGCCAGCGGTCGGGGTTGGAGGCTCGAACGGATGACCAGGTGTCGCCGAAAAGCAGGGGGCCACCCAGCGGAGCACGACGAAGCTGCGCACGCAGGTCAGGTGGTATCCCTCGGCAGGCAAGCAGAAGGGCGTCTCGACGCATCAGGTCACAGTTGGCAGAGGCCGCCATAGCGTTAACGGACGAGTGGTAGGCGGCTCGGTTGGCGACTTCCGCTAAGACGAGTAAATCCCCAAGGAGAGGCGTGATAGAAGGATGCCAAGCGTCTTCCACACGACGCACCAGGGCTTGAGTGAGCAGCTCCAGGAACCCAGCGCAGGCTAAGGTGTTCCGCACCAGAGACGCAGTCAAATCCAGGCCACGAGGGAAAGAACGGCGAAGGAGGGCGGAGCCGCCAGCTTGCGACACGGCCGGGGGGTCGATCGCAGGAAGAGGGATGGAGAAAGCCTGGGAATGACCGGCATACCAATCCCGACGGAAGGCGATGTCCAGGCCAGCCGGCCAGCGACGATCGGAGAAGAACACCGGCTCTCGAGACGCTGGAAGTTGCAGGTGCGCTGAGAAGACATCTCGCAGCTCCTTAAATCCAGGCGGCTGGGGAAGCGACTTGAACCTCTTCACCTGACGCTCGGTATCCACAAAGGCCGAGACCTTCCTCTTCAGGGGGGGAGAGGCTGGGCAGGAGTCCGCTGGCAGAGTGGCCGCGATGATCCTGGCGGCTTCATCCAAGGCTAGGAGGGTCTCCGCCCGGGACGACGACGGAAGGGTCGAGGGGACATCATCACCGACGTCGGAGGGCGAAAGGGAGCGAGCATCCTCCTCCAACAGGGCTGAGACGGAGTCTTCGGGCAGCAAGCTGAGGGCTTCTTCGTCCAGGGGGTGGCGAGAAGGCGGGTGAGGCACCACGGAAGGTCGAAGCTTGGGCGGGGGCGCATCTCGAACCTCGCGGGAAGCCCGGGCATGAGCCGGCAGCGACGACGGAGGCGGGGATCGCCGAGGCGAGCGCGGGAAGGAGCGAGGAGGGGTCCTGTCCGGTGCGCGGGAACGATGTCTGGGTGAAGTACGGCGGACAACCGAAGAGGAGTGCCGATCACGGGAAGAAGGTCGACGATGGCGGTGACGCGGCGAACGCATCAAACGGTGCGAAGGCGAGCGCGACCGAGCGCGCGACGAGGAGAGGCGGGGGGAGCGGCGACGCTCCCGGCGGGGGGAACGATCCTTCCGGCGGCGCTCGCGGGGCGAGCGCGAGTGTCTAGCACTGACGGTGGAACGGGAAAGGTCGGGGGCGCGACTGTGTCGCGTAGGTTGAGGCTGACGTCTCTCCTGGCCGGACTCAGTGAGAAGGGCTCTATGCCGGTGTACAGATCCTCCGGAAGGATCAGCGGGCTTATCGTGGAGAGAGAGAGGAGCAAGGCCAGTCAACGTGGGATGGCTCGTGGCGAACTGCTGCAGGCTGGGCTCAGTGAGGCGGGCGCTTTGCCGGCAAACAGACCCTCCGGAAGGGTCAGCGGGCGTGGCAGCAGTGGCAGTCCTCTGGTCAGCGAACAACGCAGGGTCCCGACGATCAATCCGTTCCGAGAGGCCGAGGCGAGGAAGAGCGGTCGTTACCACAGGGGCGACGTCAACAGGAATGGGACGAGAGATAGCAGACGGAGGTCGCTCTCGCCGGTAAAAACTCCAGAGGTCAGACCAACGGATCTCCGGCCAGGTCGCACAGACATCGCAGAGATGATCCGAGGCGCAGCCCGAGCAAGGGAGGCAGACCGCATGGTCGTCCGTCGGCCACTTGAAGTCGCCGCATTGAGCGCAGGTAAGCATTTGGTTCCTGCAACAGACAAAGAGCACAAGGTCGCAAAGGCGGACAAGGGAGCCTAGCCCCACACCAAGGTACTCCAAGCGCCGTAACCACCGGCGCGTAAATAGTGGCTACAGTCTCCCAGAGCTAAAGGGCCTTTAAGGTAGACGCACGGAGTGTGGGTGCCCGAAGGCCGTACGAGAACAGAAACCCTAGTCTACAAGGCAACGTCTTCTCGTAACAGTGAAATACCAAAGGAGAGAAGGCGACTTCCCTCGAGGAGACTCGTAAAAAAAAGGTCGTGCAAGGCGCCGAAGCGTAAGCTCAACAACTGGCGCCCACGTAGTAGCAAAGCCGAAAGGAAAGCCCAACGGTAGCCGCCTCTCGGCCCGAGGGCCGGCTGTCGGAAACTACCACTACCTTACCTCCGAGACGAATCGGGAACAGGGGGAAGGGTAGTCATACACCTCCACAGCCTAGAGGAGAGCAGCAGAACGACGCCAGCAGAGGCAGGGCACAAGAAGGCAGGTCAGCGCTAGGAGGCGCAGAGCACACGAAGAGGCAACGAGCGTAGGCAAGAGAAGGACCGGTCGAAGCGGCGCGAGAGCAAGGCCAGACACGTCTTCTCTGTACGAGCGAAGTAGCAAAACTGGCCGGTCTCGTGACCGGAGCTGGTAAGGCGGGAAACGGGAGACAACTCTCGGCCCCTCTAGGGGGGGTTCCCCGAGTGCCTCCCGGGTTGTGTGGGCACACAACGGGTAAGTAGGCTAAAATTGAGCTAAAAGTAGACATTTTCCATAAAGTCATGTCATCGGTAATGTTTTTGAGGAAACAAACACATCACTGATGGTATTACTAATAGGAAGAATCCCGAAGAGGAGGCGGGTGCCGCTATAACGCCCCTAACCCGTCCCTCTAGAGGCTACTAGAGCCGCCCTCCCTAAGCAACCTCCCGATAATTTTAGCAAAGATACTTACGGCGCCTAGGGCGCTGGAAGGGAGTGTTGCGCCGCCATGATGTCCCCTACCAGCGAAAGGTTCTGGCGCTGGCCGTAGAGGTCCCTCAGGTAGAAGCGGGCGAAGGTAGACTCCACTCGCCAACCCACAGCCGCCACAATGTCTTTCACAGCACAGTTGCGGTCGAACGTAAGGCTTGCGGCCATGGCTCTGATCTTGTGCGCCCTGATGTTCATGTGTTTGGCTGCATCAGGGGCGAGGTCCTGGTAGGCAAATCGTATCACCCACTGGAGCCAGGAGGATATCGTCTGGGCTGAGATGTCCTGTCTACCTGGGGACAGAGTGAGAAAAGGGCGGTTGCGCCCCCTGCGTAGCGGTTTGGTCTGGCGCAGGTACATGTGTAAGGCTCTCACCAAGTCCTGTTGTCTGGACTCACGGGTGGAGCCTGGGTCTCTCAATAGTTGTATGGTGACCAACTGACCAAAGGTGATCGGGTCTTGGCTAGAAAGGTCGGGTCGGGTAGCAGTTGAGCCGAATCGTCTGTCCGAAACTGCAAACAAGCGAGGCGGGCTGAAAGGGCGTGCAGCTCACTGACGTGAGGGCCATAAGGAAGCAGGTCTTTCGCGTCACGTCTGGTAATCTCGCCAACTGGATCGGCTCGAAGCGGGCAGAGTTGAGCCAAGTGAGGACCCAAGGCAGGTCCCATCGCGGCACCAGGGAGCGAAGTGTGGGACGTTGTAGACCGAAGTGGGCCATGAGGTCGGCGAGGTCTTTGCAGTTACCCGGGTCGGGACGGCCCAAGTGTCGGTACATGTCAGCGACCATGGCGAGGTAGCCGCGGATGGTGATGGGCGCTAAACGCTGGTCGGCGAACAGCCAGAGGAAAAAGTCCGCCAGCTGAGGAAACGTCAAATTCATGGGGGAGAGGTGCAGGTCGTTACACCAGTCGCACAGGACTCGCCACCTCCCTTCGTAGACTCGTCTGGTCGAGATTCTGTGGGCTGAAGCGATAGCGTCCACCGCCGCACTTGAGAAGCCTCTAGTGGTGAGGGCTTACCGCACAATCTCCAGGCGTGAAGGAGGAGCCGCTCGGGGCATGGGTGGTACAGGGCCTGCCATGGTTGCTTGAGCATCGTGTGCGGGGTGGGAAGCCGCAGTGGAGGGGCCGTGGCGAGGTTCAGGAGGTTGGTGGTCCACGACTTGGTCCAGCAGAACGGGGCCACCAGGAAGAGTATCACGTTGCACCCTCTGAGCCTGAGTAGGACCTTGGGGATGAGCACTGTCGGCGGGTAGGCATAGGCAACCAGGCCATCCCAGGGAAGGGAGAGAGCATCGACTGCCCAGGCAAGCGGGTCTGGAATCGATGAAATGAAGAAGGGAAGCTGGTGATTCCACCTGGTCGCGAACAGATCGATCATGGGGGACTCCCAAGTTGTGCCGATCATCCGAAAAATGTCTGGGCAAAGCGACCATTCTGTATGGAGAAGCTGGCCGCGTCGTGAGAGGGAGTCGGCTAGCACATTCAGGTGTCCCGGGATGTGTCGTGCCCGGAGAGTGATGTCCCGATCTTCGCACCAGCGAAACACCTGGTAGAGTAGGATGCAGAGGGAGGGAGAACGGGTCCCGCCCTGCTTCTGTATGTAGGCGACGACTGTGGAGTTGTCCGAGAGTACAAGGAGCTCCTGGTGTCGTAGACGGGGTTCCCACATGAGTAGGGCTTGCCAGACTGCCTTCAGCTCTAACCAGTTGATGTGATAGGTCCCTAGCTGCGGGGGCCAGACGCCGGAGGCAGTCGCAAAAGACGGGAGCAGGTGAGCGCCCCAACTGGAGAGACTGGCGTTGACGCAGAGGGACAGTAGGGGAGGAGGCGAGTACAGGGTAACACCCGTCGCGAGCCAGCTTGGGTCCGCCCAGCGAAGGAGATGAGGGAGGAGAATCGGTAGCACCGGAACCGGAGCCTCTAGGTCGGCCATCGACGGTCGCCAGTGGAGAAGCAGGTGTAGCTGCAGCAGGCGGGAGTAGAGACGCCCTAGGGGAAGCAGGTCCACTGCCGCGCTCATCAGTCCCAGGAGCTGAAGCCACTGTCTGGCGGGAATCGTTGTCTCCTGAGCCACCTGCCGCGCAAGGCTCGCCAACTTCTGGATACGCTGTTCCGGTAGCCGGACGCTGTTGAGGTCGGTGCGGAATTCCATCCCCAGGTGAACGAAGCGGCGAGACGGTAAGAGATCCGACTTGCCCACGTTGATCAGGGAGCCCAGTCTGTCAAGTAGCAGGAGCATCGCATCTTGGTCCTCCTTCAGGGCGGAGTCGGACTGGTTTCTCAGAAGAAGGTCGTCGAGATAGTTCAACGTGGGGATCGAAGACGTCTGTCGGGCTCTCGCTACTACGGCGTCCATGATGTCGGTGAAGACCCACGGGCTGAGGTTGAGGCCGAAGGGTAGCACGCGGAACTGGTAGACAACACCCTCGAAGGCAAAGCGAAGATAGCGTCTGGAAGCGGGGTGCATGGGTACGTGAAGATACGCATCTGCCAGGTCCAGGCTGACGGCAAAGTCCATGGGCTGCACCGCGGAGCGAAGGGCCCAGGCGGTCTCCATGCGGAAGGACGTCGCGACGATGAACTTGTTGAACGCCGAGAGGTCTATGACGTGACGCCACTTGCCGCCTGGCTTGGGCACAACGAAGAGCCGGCTGTAGAATGCTGGGGAGTCGTGTCACGTCACCACCTCCTTGGTGGCCTTCTGAAGGAAGGCTGCTACTTCGCTGCGCAGGGCCTCGGCTCTGAGCTGGTCTGTCGGTACCAAAGTTCACACCGGTGTACGGTGCAGGGGGGGCGGGGACCGAAAGGAGATCAGGAGTCCCTCGGAGATTGTCGTGAGAATCCACGGGTCGTCCGGTAGCAGAATTCGCCATGCTTCGCTGTGAAGTGCCAGCCTCCCACCGACAGGAGACTCAGAAGAGGTCGGCGGGAGTCGAAGGGGGAGGCAGTCAGTGGGCCCTGCCCCGCCCAGGGCGACGGGCAGGCTTGGGCCGAGGGGCGCCTGTCGAAGCTGAGTCTTCACGTCCTGAGGGATGGGGCAGGAACGGAGGATCGCATCCAGACGCAGCAAGTCGCAGTTGGTGGCCGCTGCCATGGCGTTGACGGCGGTGTGGTATGCAGCACAGTTCCCCGAGACCGCCAGGGCTAGCAGGTCTCCCACAAGAGCAGATATCGACGGATGCCAAGCCTCCTCGACACGGCGAATGATGGTTTGAGTCACCAAGTCCAGGAATTCCGCCGAGGCCAGGGCGTTCCGGATGAGAGTCGCTGTTTGTTCCACACCGGGGCGGAGAGACTGACGTAGGGTAGCACCCGCCAAGGACACAGCCGGAGGGTCCGCCTTCGGAAGAGGGCAGGAGAAGTACTGTGTGTGGCCCGCGTACCAGGACTGATGAAAAAAGATATCCAAACCTGTCGGCCACCTGGAGTCCGAGAAGAATCCCGAAGAACCACAGGAACCCTGCGCGAGATGAGCGGAGAACGCATCACGTAGCTCCTGGAAGCGCGGCGGCTGGGGAGGAGACTTGAACCGCTTGGTCTGTCGCTCCGCGTCGACAAAGGCGGAGGCTTTCCTCTTGAGAGGGGGGGAGGGTGGGCAGTCGTCCGCGGGAAGGTAAGCTACAATGAGACGAGCCGCTTCGTCAAGGGCCCGTAGTCTCCAACCGATGTCCAACGGAAAATGGCTGTAAATCCTCGTCACCGCGAGAGAGACCGGATGGGGCGGGGCTGGCATCCTGGAGGAGCGCCGACACCGAGTCTTCGGGGGTCAAGCTAAGGACGTCGCCTTCTACAGGCGCCGCGCGCGGGGCTAAGTGCACTCCACGACGAGGAGCAAAACTCACATCGGCGGTGTCCTGGGAGGTGACCGTCGCCCTGGGAGGCGTCCTACTCAAACGGGAGCAGTGCCGAATGGGACGACCAGAAGATGGGCCCCGTGAAGAGTTCCGCGACAAGATCGAAGAGCGTCGTCCTGACCTGCTGTTCCGCTGAGAGTGGTCGCGGCGGGTGGAACTGGAGCGGGAGCGGCGTCGTGGGGACCGGGAACGTCTATAGCGGCGTGATGCTGACCGGTGAGTTGGGTCGTACCTGGAATGCACCCGCAAGGGTCGGCTAGAATCCGAGCGGAGGGAAGCAGTCTGTCGGCGAGTCGACCTGACCCTTGAGCAGGAACAACATCAAGTAGCGGGGATCTGCTCGGGCTATAGATGGGGTGTGCCGTCTCGGTGTGAAGTCGTGCCGTGTCTACTGCTTCTTGTCCGGGAACGGGAATGTGTCCAGCGAGCAGGCTGGTCCGGTCTAGGTGCCCGAACACTAAGACTGGAGCGGGGCGCCGAAGCTCTGCGCTGGTCTCTAGTGCCGGACGACGAGACGGGAGCGGCTGGACCATCCTGTGGTGTGTGTGGGTCGACGACCTGGTGGACCGCACTCGTCGGGTCTATGATGTCTACCGGTACTGGAGCTCATACCTGTTCCTCAACTTGTGTCAATAAGGGCATCACCACCGGGTAGAGACCACTCGACGGGACTGTGGTGGCTACCGGTGTTTTGTCTCGAGGCCTAGCCCATGGCGCTCGAGGATCCTTGACCCAACAGAGACCACTCGACGGGACTGTGGTGGCTGCCGGTACTAGAGCTCGAGCTCGCGGCCTAAGTCGCAGTGTTGAAGGCTCTATCACTCAGTAAGGGCCACTAGGCGGGTCTGTGGCATGTACCGGTGTTGGATCTTTCCCCTGTGCTGGTGTCGGCCGTTCGCAGCAGTAGAAGCTCCATAGCTGGGTCCACTGTTCTTCCAGCCATGGGGCTCAGACCAGGCACGGTTGGGTGGAGGTACATCCGGAACAGGGCAGGCAAACGGCATGCTCGTCACTAGGCCACTGGAACTGCCCACATCGCGTGCAGGTGCGGACTTGCCAACTGCAAAACATATTGCACAATGACATGCGAGCGAGCGTGCCCCCGCGGGCCCGCAATACGAATCCGTGCGTACGAACGAAGATTAAGTGCACGGCGTATGCCGACGCCCGGCGCTCTACCCCCACCCTTGAGCGCCAGACGTAGGCAATAACCGAGGTTTTACCTTGCCATCCGAAGAAGCAGGGCACCAACACAGGTCAAACCAACTAGAAACCGCAGAGTCCAGGACCCACGGCTGAAGGCAGGCTCGACGCAGTCCTGGTTCACGACCGGAGTCCACACAGGCGCCGCTGGCACGACCGGGTCCAGACGCTAGGAATTCAGGAAGTGTCCAACGAGCACCGGCACTTCAAGGCTAGCAGGAGAGCGAAGGAGAAAGTTCCGGACACACGAAGTGCGTAACACACTACGACCAGACCGGCCTTGAGGTGCGTGAGCACAGTTCACAAGGCGCTGTCTCGTCAGGTCTCAGTACCAAACACCGACGAAGAATTACACAAGAAAGTGTCCAAGCCTAACACAAGGCAAAGCGTAGGGTAACACCTCTCACAAAACCCTACGACCGGTTTCCACAACAGTACACAGTTCGAAGCTAGAGTCATAGACGTACACAACCTTTCACTGTCTAGCAAGGAAACTGACTGGTGAGCATCCGCTGGGCGCTTGGGTTGGAAGGGAGGCTACTCGGGTTACCGCCTAGGCTATGGCGCCCCTCACCTGCCATAATGGCCATACTCGTACACAACAATTTTGGCTAAAATCAGACTAGCTAAGAAACCATTCCTATTAGTAATACTATCGGTAATGTGTTTTGATGAAACAATATGCAGCACGATCATTACTAGTAAATACTAAAGCAGGTTGAGGGGAACCCGCATTGTGATTTTGACACCATAGCGAGTATGGAAGGTTTATTCTATTTTCTCGTGAAAAATTACATCAAAGGGATGGCAGATAGGTACGGCGGGAGAGATCCATCAAATTGCCGATAGGCGAAAATTGCAATTTTGTATTGGCATCGGAATTTCACGGGCAGCCAGAGCAGCTGCTTCAGCAGAGGCGTAACGTGGCCTCTCTTTCGTTTCTTCAAGATGAGACGCATCGCATTGTTCTAAATCATCTGCACGCGTGAAATCTGGTCTGCCGGTAAACCCACTAGTACAGAATTGCAATAATCGAGCCTGGACGTAATGAATGCATTTACAAGTCTTGAAGCCGCACTTTGTGTGAGATACGGTCTGAGGGAAGAGATTCTGCACAACTCAAGGAAACCAGCGCGGCAGACGCTACTGATATGATCATGCATGGAGAGCATCGAATCAATCTTCACACCCAGATATTTGACACAGTTCTGGAAGCGAACGCTGCAGCCACCAATGTTTGCGAACTCGCTGTCAATCAGACTAAGGCGAGACTGAGAGCCAGCAGGCATGACTTTGGTTTTGTCAGTGTTAAGCTTCAGTTTGTTGCTAGTCATCCAGGACCGGATGTCGTCTATACAACACTGTACGCTCATCTTAGCAGAGCTGAAATACGCTCGGCGCGCTACTTTTTGACAATTCAGTATCGTCAGCATACTTGTGAAAATCAAACTCATGGGTGGCAATTACAGACAGAGGTTGTGAATATAAAGTGAACAAAACAGGCCCTAATAAGTAATATGGAGCCCTGAGGGACTCCACACAACAAAAGACTAGAAGCAGATAGCTGGCCATTAACAATAATAGCCTGAGAACGATCTTTAACGTATGAAGTGAACCAGGCCAGGGCGATACCACGGATGCCAAAGGTCACCTCTAACCTCTTCAGCAAAACAGAATGATCGAGCGTAACGAATGCTGTGCTGAGGTCCAGCAGAGCAATGAGAGAGACAAGTCTCTCGTCTGCCTTCACTAGCAGACATGAAGAAACCATAGAGCTCACACATGCAAGCACACACACAAAAACAAAAAAACTCACCAAGAAGTAAGGTTCACCAAAAGGCGAAAAGCTGATACAAGTGACTTTCCTTGGAGATTCTGCCACAATGAAAACAAGTGTTAAAGGGGCAATTGGAATACATAAATGTTGTGCTGGCCTAGCACCAAATGGATCATGCATGGCTGTCAGCTGTACACATTGTGCTGCCAGTGCTGCCTGTTTACCCAAAAGTTGACTATTGGGCGCTTAACCTATTCAGCCCCAACGCACAACAGCAGAAGATGGATCAACCATGATAATTCAAGGTTAGTGCCAGACTAGCTTGGTGCCTGATGGTGACAAGCGAATCTGGCACTGCCCTTGAATTATCATGGTTGATCCATCTAGTTCAACTAATACACAGTCAGGAAATAGGGCCTTGTGCATGCGGGCACTAGTACTACTTAGGGTCCTGGTGGATGCACACACAAGGGGGTTAATCAGCTGATTTCCCATTCGGGTGAAAGCACAAGGGAGTTAATCTACATCAACTCACACAGCTGTAATAATGTCCCTTGCAATAACTTAAGGGCATCATAAATACAATTCAGCCCACCAGTCATGGGAGATGGATCAGCCATGATAGTTTGAGGGTAGTGCCAGGTTAGATTGGTGCCTGGAAGAACCAAGCTAATTTGGCACTGCCCTTGAACAATCACAGTTTTGGTGTCTTGGAGGTGAATGCAATGGTATACAATATTTTTATCTGTACACCTGTTATCAACTGAGACCATCAAAATTTCTTCCTTCATAACTAAAGTGTGAAACAGGGAACAAAAACATTATTTTAATTAGTCATGCAGACTCTGATGGCAAATTTATTTCAGTTAATTTTCAGCAAAAATTTACTTTTCAATTAAATGGCATATACATACCTATTTCGGGCTGGAAAACACGAGGATACACACGGGATCCAAACCTGACTCCGTGAATGACTTGCCCCTAGACACAGATAAAGGCAAACGGTGTCACTTGTAACATTACCGATACATGTATGAACGAGATTCATTGCCAGTATGCACCTCAAAGAAGCTATGTTCACTTGATAACAATATCATGTGTCAACAAGAATGGCAAAGCCCTCAAGGCTCACATGCATGACCGATCCACATAATTAATGACCCTGTGACCTTGACCTTCCAACAGGTCACTGAAATAAGCAAGTGTTCAAGTGCTGATCTCTTATAACCCTTGACCTTTCCAAAAGGTCACCCAAGTTAGCATGCATAGGAAGGTCTTACTGTCAGGTTTCTCTGTACCAGGTTCGGGATGGAAGTTGTAAATAATATTTGAAAAAAACAGTTTTTGTCAGAAAAATGTATTTTTCTTTAAAATGAATTTTTTCGAAAATTACTTACCGACGGCATTACTGTAAGGAAATGTTACCTAGCTAGCCTAATTTTAGCCAAAATTTGGTTGTGTACATATATGGGAGTGTTGGCAGGCGAGGGGCGCCATAGCCTAGGCAGTAACCTGAGTAGCCTCCCTTCCGTCCCATCCGGGTACGAGCTCACCGGGTACTCACCAGTTGGTTTCTTTAGCGGACTGGCGGCAAGCGGGGCAGCTGGGAGGGACCTCCCAGTAATGCCATCGGTAAGTATTTTTCGAAAAAGTTCATTTTAAAGAAAAATACATTTGTTTCCTCAAAACACATTACCGATGGCATTACTGTAAGGAAAAATCGCGAAGAGGAGGTGGGTGCCGCTATAGCGCCCCTAAACCCAAAAAGACACTGGCCCTCAGACCCGCCCTCCCTAAGCAAACTCCCAATAATTGTAGCTAAGATACCTACGGCGCCTAGGGCGCCGGGATTTTGCGCCGCTGCGATGTCTCCCACCAGCAAAAGATCTGCCGCTGGGCGGAGAGGTCCCTCAGGTAGAAGCGGGCGAAGGTAGTCTCAGCTCGCCATCCCACGGCCACCACAATGTCTTTGACAGCGCAGTTGCGGTCGAAGGCGAGACTTGCGGCCATGGCTCTGACCTCGTGCGCCCTGATGTTCATACGTTTGGCCGCATCGGGGGCGAGGTCATGGTAGGCAGAGCGAATCACCCATCGGAGCCAGGAGGAAATAGTCTGGGCTGAGATGTCACGTCTACCTGGGGAAAGAGGGAGAAACAGGTGGGTGCGGCCCCTGCGCAGCGGCTTGGTCCGGCGCAGGTATACACGTAAGGCTCTCACCGGGTCCTGTTGTCTGGTCTCCTGGGTGGAGTCCGTCACTCGTAAAGGGCAAATGGTCATCATGTGTGGGGCGGCCAAAGGCGACCGCATCTTGGCCAGGAAGGCCGGTTCAGGTAGCAGTTGCACGGAACCATCCGTCCGGAACTGCAAGCAAGCTGGGCGTGTCGACAACACGTGAAATTCACTGACCCTGGAAGCAGAGGCAAAGGCCAACAGGAAGCATGTCTTCCGAGTCACATCCGGCAGCGCGCCAAATGAAGAGGTTCAAAGCGGTCCGAGTTGAACCACTTAAGCACCCATGGTAGATCCCATCTCGGCAAAAGCGATCGCAGGGCCGGACATTGCAGACCGAAGTGGGCCATCAGACCGCGAGGTCTTTGCAGCTACCATGGTCAGGCCGGCCCAAGTGCCGGTAGGTGTCAGCGATCATGGCTAGGTAGCCCCGAATGGTGATAGGAGCCAGACCCTGGCCGTTGAAGAGCCAGAGGAAGAACTCCACCAGCTGTGGCACCGTCAAGTCTGTGGGGGAGAGGAGGTTGTCGCCACACCAGTCACACAGCACTCGCCACTTTCCCTCGTAAACTCATCTGGTCGAGGGTCTGCGGGCTGCAGCAATAGCAGCGATAGCATCCACTGCCGCACTAGAGAAACCTCTGCTAGTGAGGGCTTGCCGCACAATCTCCAGGCGTGGAGGAGGAGACGTTCAGGGCACAGATGGTACAGCACCTGTCCCGGTTGCTTGAGCATCGTGCGTGGAGTGGGGAGCTGCAGAGGGGGGCCCCTGGCGAGGTTCAGGAGGTCTATGGTCCACGACTTGGTGCAGCAGAAGGGGGCCACCAGGAACAGGACCATGCTGCAGCCGTGGAGCTTGAGGAGGACTTTGGGAACCAGCACCGTCGGCGGATAAGCGTAGGCGACGAGTCCGTCCGACTGCCCAAGCGAGCGGGTCTGGAACCGGCGAGACGAACAGCAGTAGCTGGTGGTTCCACCTCGTCGCAAAGAGGTCGATCATGGGAGCCTCCCACCTGGTCCCGATCATCCTGAAGATGTCCGGATGGAGCGTCCACTCGGTGTGGAGTAGCTGGCTGCGGCACGATAGTCGGATTCAGATGTCCCGGGATGTGAATCACGCGAAGAGCGATGCCCTAATCCTCGTACCAGTGGAGCACCTGGTAGAGAAGGATGCACAGCGAAGGAAAGCAGGTCCCGCCCTGTTTCTGGATGTAGGCGACGACGGTGGAGATCTCGGACAAGATGAGGAGCCCCTGGCACTGTAGTTGAGACTCCCACGTCGTGAGGGCCTGCCACACCACCTTCAGCTCTAACCAGTTGATGTGTCGGGACCAGAGATCCGGAGGCTGTGGAGAACATCGGAAGTAGGTGAGCACTCCAACCGGCGAGGCTTGCGTCGACACAGAGGGACAACCGGGGAGGCGCCGAGTAAAGCGGGACCCCCATCGCGAGCCAGGTGGGGTCCCCCCAGCGCAGGAGGTGAGGACGTAGCATCGGGGGCACTGGGATCAGGGAATCGATGTCATCCTTCGAGGGTTGCCAGTGTAAGAGCAAGTGCAGCTGTAGCGGGCGGCAGTAGAGTCATCCTAGGAGAAGGAGATCTGCTGCAGCGCTCATCAGGCCCAGGAGTTGCAGCCACACCCGGGCGGTGATAGTGTCTTCTTGAGCCACTCGCCGCACCAGATTCCCCCAACTTCTGAATACGCGCCTCCGGGAGCCGCACTTCGTTGAGGTCGGTACGAAACTCCATCCCCAGGTGTATGAAGCAGCGCGACGGCGTGAGGTCGGACTTGCCCGCATTGACGAGGAACCCGAGTCTGTCGAGCAGAGCGAGGAGCGCATCCCGGTCCTTCTCCAAGGCGGAATCTGATTGGTTCCTCAGGAGAAGATCGTCAAGGTAGTTCGACATGGGACTGGAAGACGTCCATCTGGCCCTGGCTATGACGGCGTCCATGATCCGGGTGAAAACCCATGGGCTGAGGTTGAGGCCAAAAGGAAGCGCGCGGAACTGGTAGACTACACCGGTGAAGGTAAAGCGAAGGTAGCGTTTGGCCGCAGGAGATACGCATCCGACAGGTCGAGACTGACGGCAGTCCATTGGCTGCACTGCGGCGCGAAGGGCTCAAGTGGTCTCCATGCGGAAGGACGGGGCGATGATGAACTTGGGAACCACGAAGAGGCGGCTGTAGAAGGCTGGAGTGTCATGCTGCGTCACCACCTCCGTGACGTTCTTCCGCAGTAGAGCGGCGACCTCGCTGCGAAGTGCGTCAGCCCTGAGCTGATCTGAAGGCACCGCAGTCCAGATGGGCGATCAGCGCAGAGGGGGGGGGGGGGGGGGGGGGACCGGAAGGAGAGCTGAAGTCCCTCGCAGATGGTCGACAGGATCCACAAGTCGTCCGGAAACAGCGATCTCCAGGTGCGCTGCGTCGAGCGAACCTCCCGCCGACAGGAGACCCAGGAGCGGTCGGCGGGGCGGTGGAGGAAGGCAGTCAGCGGCCCTGCCTCACCCGATGGGACGAAGGGCAGGTCTAGGCCAAGCAGGGGCAGGGACGTCAGTGGAGATGGGGGCAGGGAGCATGACCAAAGGCCGGGGCCCGGGGGGGGGGGGGGGGGGAGACGACCACGACTGGTGAAGGGGCGAGAGGAGGGTTTGACGGAATGCAGGGCTCGACCCACGGCCCTGTGGGCTGCCTGAAAGCGGGCTGGAGCGATCCGGCTGGGCCACAAGTCCTTCTTAGCCTCCTTGATGGTCTGCCAGGTGGGGCCGAAAAGGATATCTCCACCAAGAGGTGCCCGGCGTAGCTGATTTTTCAACTCGGTCGGCAGCGAGCAAGCATGCAGAACGGCATCTCGGCGCATCAGATCGCAGTTCGCAGCTGCGGCCATGGCATTGACAGCGGAGTGGTAAGTGGCCCTGTAGCCGGAAACTGCCAAGGCGAGGATGTCGGCCAACAGCAGCCAGATGGCAGGATTCCAGGCCTCCTCAACACGATGGACGATGGCCTGCGTCACCAAGTCCAGGAACCCCGCAGCGGCCAGGGAATTGCGGATGAGGGCAGCAGTCAGTGCCAGTCCAGGAGTGGATTCACGCCGGCGAAGAGTACCAGCACAGGACAGCGCCGGAGGGTCCACCGCCGAAGTGGGCAGCCGAAGTTCTGTGAATGTCCCATGTACCATCTTTGACGGAAGGCAATGGTCAAGTTCGCCGGCCATCTGGCGTCAGAGAAGAAGCCGGCGTCACCCAGGCAGCCCTGTAGGAGGTGGGTGGAGAAGGCATCAAGTAGGTCCCGGAAACCAGGCGGTTGAGGAAGAGACTTGACGTGCTTGGCCTGGCGCTCGGCGTCCACAAAGGCTGAGGCTCTCTTCTTGATGGGGGGAAGAAGGAGGGCAGTTTTCCGCGGGGAGACATGACACGATAAGGCGAGCGCAGCTTCGTCCAAGGCCCGAAGAGTCTCCATCCTATGGCTCAACGTAGCTGGAGGCGAATCCATACCCTCTCGGGAATGCGAGCGTTAGGAAAGGGAGGCGCCGTCATCGTCAAGCAAGGCCGAAACGGAGTCCTCTGGTGCCACACTGATGGGGTCGTCCGTCATGCATGCAGGAGGGTCAGGGGCGGCAAAATCATCCGAACGACGGGTGAGCATAGCGGCCATACGAGCAGAGTTAGCAGCGCTGGATGGGGGTCGTCTTCCGCTGTAGCGAAGCCTCGAGTGGAGGGGCGCCGTGGGGTCACGCGGGGACCTGGGCGAAGGGGCCGAACTGCTAGGAGAAGACCAGCGGTCACGAGGGGAGCGGCTGCGACATGGAGAACGGGAAGGTCTCGAGCAGGAGTCTCGGTGCGGGCGGCGTCCAGTAGTCACCGCAAGCGCCCCGGTAGTAGAGCATACCTTGTCTCCAGCCTTCCGCGAAGAAGACCTAGGGCGACGGCTGTCCAGCGAAGCCCGGGAGGAAGAGCGCAGTCTAGGCGGCCGGTCCCACGAACTCGAGCGGCGACGAGGAGCAGTAGTCGACCCGGTCCTCCCATTGCGTAGCGGCCCATCGGTACTGGTAGGTCGTCGTGTACTCGTCTCGTGCCTCTTGTCTCTGCAGCGAGCGAGCGCTTCTGAAGTCAGGCGAACTGTCCGACCGAGGCGGAAATTCACTGACCTAACGTCGTGAAGGCGAACGGACGTGTCGTGGGCGTGGCTCGGGATCCCGCCGTGGGGTCGGGTCTCGCCTCTCAACACTGCGTCTGGGGCGTGCCCTCGTCTTCACAATCAGAGCGTGTGGTCGTGGTACATCATCACTGACCTGGAAGTGTGACGTTGAACGTGCAGCAGTCCTGTGGGGCTCACGGTCCCTGGACGCACCTGGCTCGTGTCGCTTTACTCTGTGTAGCGAGCTGGTGCCAATTCGTGTAGGCAGCTTGTCTGGCCGTGGAAGCCTCTATTCTCGAAGCACTGAGCGTGTTCTGCGTTCCGCCGTCTGGTCCGGGGCTATGACCGCCGTAAGTGTGTGCGCTGGCATCTGGTGGTAGTAGTTGGACTGGCCCGAGTCATCACGGTCATGGGAAATTTAATGGACCCATCCGTGGTAGTCTGAGCGGGAGCCGATGGCCGCTCTCGGGTAGGTGTTGGGCGTTCACGGCTTTAGAATCCCCACAGCTGGGACCATCTCTCTTCCAGCCAGGGGGCGCATACAGCACAGGGATGCGTGGAGTCACAGCCAGAACGGGGCAGGCAGACTGCATGCTTGTCACTGGGCCACTGAAATTCACAACAGCGCGTGTAAGTATGGACCTGGTAACTGCAACACAGAGGCAACAATGAAGGACGAACGAGCAATGGCCTCCGAGGCCGTGCACCAATAATTACGCGCACGAGGGTAAGAACGAACTCAATCAAGTGCACAGAGCGTGCCGCCGCCCGGCGCTCTACCCTTCCCCTGAGCGCCGGTCAAGGGCAGTAACCGAGGTTTTACCTGGCCATAACGGTGCGAGAAGCAAACCCACGCTGGTCGAAACTACGTCCTAAGGCACCAAGGGACTCTCAGTCACCACCCCGGGTCGAGGCCGTCCACAGGCATGCGAAGTCCAAGTCACGAAGCACAGCCGAAAGTTCGAAAACAGCTCAAGGCACAGTCCAAGTGAGCTCCACCCTCCAAGCTAGCACCACCCGTGCAGCCAAGCCCCAACACAGTCCAAGAACAGCTCAGGTGTAGTCACAAGACGACCGGTCACATCCACACAGTAAGATCCGAAGAACGACGTACGAACACAACCGTCTACAGGCTAGCTAAGAAACTAACTGGTGAGTACCCAGAGAACTCGTACCCGGATGGGACGGAAGGGAGGCTACTCGGGTTACTGCCTAGGCTATGGCGCCCCTCGCCTGCCAACACTCCCATATACGTACACAACCAAATTTTGGCTAAAATTAGGCTAGCTAGGTAACATTTCCTTACAGTAATGCCATCGGTAATGTGTTTTGAGGAAACAATGGCTAATTGCTACCTATTTCCTGATCTCTTGTGACCCTTGACCTTTCTCATGGGTCATTCAAATGAGTATGCATAGGAAGGTCTTACTATCAGGTATATCTGTACCAAATTTGGGTCTGAAGTTGTAAATAGTAATGGAAGGAAAAAAACATCTTTTGTCAAAATAGGGCTATTTTTTACCTATTTCCTGAGCTGTTGTGACCATTGACCTTTACGATGGGACAACCAAACTAGCATGCATAGAAAGGTCTTACCATCAGGTATCTTTATCTTTGAAATTGTGAATAGCAATTTTTTACCTATTTCCTTGACCTTTAAGGGAAGTTACTCTAATTGGTATGTTTGGACAGGCCCTGTCACAGAGTGTTCTTGGGCCAAGTTTGAAGACTGTGGCTTAAATAGTCTCCGAGAAAATGCCAACGTTAAAGTTTAACACAGAAGACGGAAGACAGATGATGGATAGATGACCACTGGCCTAAAACATACTCACTTTTGCTTCGCACGTGAACCAAAAACTGTCCTTTTACATGACGGATACATCTGAAGGTGTGTCAGCTGATCAGCCATTTAGCTGTCCATGAAATCGATAAATCAACCAGTATGATCCATCAAAAGGTGCGTCAATTGATCAGCCATTTGGCTGCCATCAGCCGCCGTTGGCCTATGCATGGCTGCCGATGTCAGCCCGATGGCCATTGCGCACTGGACGTTTGTTAAAACAATCAATCAATCAGTCAATGAGTCATTCAGTCTGTCAGTCAGTCAATTAATCAATGGGCTCATACTGACCAGATCGGTAGCAACAAAGAAGTGGTTGAGATCAGAAGGGTTTAGTTTGATGTCAAATGCCCGTGGATTTCCAGATGCCAAGCTTCTGCAATGACCAACAGTCAGCCATTTACAAATGTAAACTCAAGAAATGAAAAATTAATTTTTCTCTAAAATGTATTTTTTCGAAAAATACTTACCGATGACATGACTAACTGGAAATAGTCTACTTGCTTACCAATTTTAGCCTAAGACCCAAAGGGTCCCCCCCAGGAGGCTCTCGGGGATCCCTGACAGGGACGAGAGAGCTTTCGGGGATCCCTAACAGGGACGAGAGTAGCCTCCCCTGCCCATCCGGTCAGGCGCCAGGTGGTGTCTCCTTTAGCCAGTTGTCTACGGAGTTACCAGCGGCAAGCGGGGAGGAGGGAGGGACCTCCGAGTCATGTCATCGGTAAGTATTTTTCGAAAAAATACATTTTAGAGAAAAATTAATTTGTTTCCTCAAAACACATTACCGATGACATGACTTTATGGAAGAATGGCAAAGAGGAGGAGGGTGCCGCACAATCCCCTTTTAGAAACCTCTTCAGGGACGAAGACGGCCCGTCACTCCTGATCACCCACTCCCGACAATTTTAGCGAAGTGCCGCCTAAGCGCCGAGGGCGCCTGGAGGGAGTGTCGCGCCGCAGAAGTTGCCCACCAGCGTAAGGTTGTCGCGCTGGACTGTAAGGGCGCAGAGCAGAAGCGGCAATGGTAGATTCCCGCCACCCCACCGCCGCCACAGTGTCCTTAACCACACCGGCGCGGCGAAGGCGAGACGTGCGGCCCTAGCGTGCATTGCATGGGCGCGGATCCTCAGTGCCTCGGCTCCCTGTGGGGAGAGGTCGCGATAGGCGGACCAGAATACCCAGCGGAGCGAAGAGGAGAACGTTTGGGCTGAGAAGCCGGTTCTGCCAGCGGTCGGCGGCAAGGGACGAGACCGTCCCCTCCGCACGGACTTGGAGTGCCGCAGGTAGATACGAAGTGCCTGCCCCGGATCTTGCTGCGGAGTGCCCCGAGGAACCGGGTCGTGTAAGCGGCCGAGCGGCGAGGACCGGAGGCGCTGTCAAGGGAGACCTAGGCTGAGCGAGAAGGAAGGATCCGGGAGTAGCTGAACGGAGCCATCCACTCGGAACTGCAGGCCGGCGGGGCGAGACGAGAGCGTGGAGCTCGGTGACGCGGGGCGCCGTGGCGAGGGTCATCAGGAAGCAGGCCTCCGAGTCACGTCAGCAAAGCGGGCCAGAAGGAGCGGCTCAACGGTCCGAAGTCAGTCAGGGGAGGACCAGGGAGGTCCCAGCGCGGGCCAAGTGGGCGGGAGACCGGACGCTGCACGCCGAAACGCGCCATAAGGTCGGGCAGGTCCTTGCAGGCGCTGGGTCAGGACGGCCGAGGTGACGGTAGGCGTCGGCGATCAAGAGACCCCTCAAGAGCTGCTGCACCAGAGGGGAGCCAACCTAGGTCTTGGACGAGCCAGAGAAGAAGTCCGTGAGCTGAGGAGTCGTCAGGCCGACAGTGGAGAGGCGGCGGTCAGAGCACCAGGCACGAAGCACGCCACTTTCCCTCGTAGACACGTCTGGTAGGTCTGCGGGCAGAAGCGATAGCATCCGCTGTTGCACTCGAGAAGCCTCCAGCAGAGAGAGCTTGCCACACAATCGCCAGGCGTGCAGGAGAAGTCGCTCGGGGCAGGGGTGGAAGAGCGGCTATCGGCGCTGTAAGAGCATCGGCGGGAGGTGGGAAAAGGGAGGGTGAACCTGTGGCGAGACTGAGAAGGTCGGAAGTCCGCGAACCGGTCCGGGCGACCGGCCACCAGGAGAAGGACTGCGTTGCATCCCCGGAGGCTGAGCAGGACTTGAGGACCAGGACCGCCGGAGGGTAGGTGTAAACGACCAGTCCGCCCCAAGGGATCGAAGGGCATCGACTGACCAGGCCAGAGGTCGGGAACAGGGAGATGAAGCGGGGAAGCCGGAGGCTCCACTTCGTGGCGAAGAGAACAAGGGGGGAGTCTCCCGACGGGCGCAGAACCAGCGAAGGATGTCCCAGCGAAGGGCGCAATCCGTGTGAAGAAGCTGCCACCGTCGCAAGAGGTAGACTGTCAGGACGAACAGGCGACGTGGACTGTGGCGGGCTGGGAGGGAGAAGACGCTGTCCTCGCACCAGCGAAGGGGGCGATAGAGGAGGAAGCAGAGGTCGGGAGAGCGGGTTCCTCCTGCGTCTGAAGGCAAGCCACGAAGAGGGGTTGTCGGAAGGACGAGGAGGTCCTGTGTCCGAAGATCGTATCGCCAAGCGCAGAGGGCCTGCCAACTGCAACCAGTCCCAGCGGGATGACGTGCCGCGAAGTCCGGTTCGCGGGCCAGCGGCCGGCGGACGAGAGGAATTTGGGAGAAGGAGAGCGCCCCAACGGTCGAGACCGGCAACGACGCAGAGAGAGACGGGCAGCGGCGAGGTCAGGGGGAATCCGGGAGCCGAGCCAAGAATGTCCGTCCAGCGAAGCCGACGTGGCGCAGCACAGGAGAGATCGGCACCAGGGTAGAGAGATCGCCGGAGGACGGCCTCCAGAGGCGGGGTACAGAAGACCGAGGGAAGGAGATCAGCCGCCGCACTCACCAGGAGGAGGAGCTGGAGCCGCAGTTAGGTGGGGAGCGCCGCGTCCGCAGCTACCCTCGGGCTAGAACGGCAAGGACTGGATCCGAGGCTCGTGAAGACGCACCAAGTCGCGGTCGGTCACCGAATCCACACCCAGGTGAACGAGTGGCGAGAGGTCGGACTGTAGGCGCTGACCAGGGCGCCCAGGCGAGCAACCGGAGGAGGAGAACATCGCTGCCCTACGAAGTGGGACCGCTGACTGATACCGCAGACGCAGGTCGACCCAGGAGGAGAACGGCTGACGGAAGAACAAGGTCTCGGGCAACCAAGGCATCCACGATCCACGCAAGGACCCAGGGCTGAGGGAGAGACCACACCGGAGGCCGGGCTGGAAACGGACCCGTCGACGGCAAGCGAAGACAACAGCGGGGGCGGGAGGCATGGGGACGCGTGGAAGCGAGGGGAGATCCCGGCTGGCGGCGACGACCAAGGGCCGAAGGCGAAGCGAAGGGTCCGAGGCGGGGGGAGCCGCGCCGAGCGACGAGCACCAACGCAACATCTCAAGGCAGAGCGGAGACCTGCGCGCGAAGGGCGAGGGCCTTGGTCGGAGCGGGCGGGAACTCAACCACACGGGTGGCGCTGGGCCCACAGGCCTAGAAGGGGTCCTAAGGAGACTACCAGGCAGGGCCGAAGAGCGTGGGAAGCCACAGGAGCACGGTACAGCTGCGACGTCGCATCTGGGGAGATGGTCAGGGAAGGAGCCATCCACTAGAGCTGGGAGGTGTAACCGCAAGGACGGGCGCCGGCAGAACCACCAGAGGCAGCGCGCACGAAGAGGAGCAAGTGGCCAGCGAACCGGGGAGCTGAAGGCTAAAACGCCAGCAGGCCAGCGGCGAACGCAGGACGCCGAGTCATCCACCGAAGAGGGTCGGGGAGACGCTGGAGGCGAACGGTGCAGAGAGAGGGGAAGAGGGTGTCCCGCGGAGAATGACAGGGCCGAGCAGAAGGCGAAGGTCGGCAGGGACACAGGAGGGCGTCAAGCGGGCGGGCGACGAACGTCGGGCGCCGCAACTATCTAGGCGACGAGGGCGAAGACGTCGATCCCCACTTGCACTGGGTGTACCCAAGGGGCACCCATCCACGCGAACCGAGCGCGAAGTAGCTTCACTTCGGCGAACAGACGAGAATCGGTGAACACGTGGAAAGGCCGTAGGCGCCAGGGGAAAACGGCCCGAAGTCCCGAGGTATATGAAAGACGATCCAGACGCAGTGCCCGAGGCTCAAGGAGGGGGCACCGTAGCTGGCTGGGAGACTCGACGAAGGAGTCAGAGGGTAGGAAGGAAGGCCATAGGGCCGACTAGGGCACCAACCGGCGATAAGGGTCGCGGTGCCCGGGGCTCAAGGAGGGGGCACAAGCAGATAGGCGACTCACCAAAGGAGTCAGCGGGCCCAGGACCGAGGCCGAAGTAAGAACAAGGCGACAAGGTCGCGGTGCCCGGCTCAAGGAGGGGGGCACATAGTCGGGTAAACGACTCGCCGTAGGAGTCAGCGGACTTAAGCTGGGGCCGAAGGCCAAGCGTGAACTAATTGGCGACAAGGCCGCGGTGCCCAGGGTTCAAGGCGGGGGCACAGCGGCTCGCCGGAGGAGTCCGCAGGCGTAGGAGGCCAACGCGTCCACAATAGGCGACAAGGTTGCAGTGCCCGGGGCTCAAGGAGGGGGGCATGTAGCCGGCTTGGCGACTCGCCGGAGGAGTCAGCGGGCTGAGTAGGACCGAAGGCCGACGCGTAGACTAGTTAGCGACAAGGTCGCGGTGCCCGGGGCTCAAGGAGGGGGGCACGTAGCCGGCTAGGCGACTCGCCGGAGGAGTCAGCGGGCTTAGGAGGGCCAAAGGCCGGTGCTTAACCAATTAGCGACAAGGTCGCGGTGCCCGGGGCTCAAGGAGGGGGGCACGTAGCCGGCTTGGCGACTCGCCGGAGGAGTCAGCGGGCTTAGGCTGAGGCCGAGCGTCAACTTCTTCTTTTTTTTTTTTTTTTTGCATGTAACAGGCGACAAGGTCGCCGTGCCCGGGGCTCAAGGAGGGGGGCACATAGCCGGCTGGGCGACTCGCCGGAGGAGTCAGCAGGCTTAGAAGAAGGGCCGAAGGCCGACGCTTAATTAGCGACCAAGGTCGCGGTGCCCGGGGCTCAAGGAGGGGGGCACGTAGCCGGCTTGGCGACTCGCCGGAGGAGTCAGCGGGCTTGAGGTTTGGCCGAGGGCCGACGCGTGAACTAAGGCGACGTGGTCGCGGTGCCCGGGGCTCCTTTTTACGGGAGGGGGGCACGTAGCCAGCTTGGCGACTCGCCGGGGGAGTCAGCGGGCTTAACGCGTCTACGAAAGAGCTACAAACTTACCAGGGACGATAGGAGTGGCTATCCCATGTCGGAAGGCCGCTTGAACAATCCCACCGTGCCGCGGAAGGTCCCAAGGAAGGCGGAAGTCGCGGGTCGCTCGGCAGTGGAACACCGGAGTAGAGACCAAGAACCTCCAGTCAAGCAGGGCAGCCAGCGCAGCCGATGACAGAGGAGCAGGTGGCACCCAGTCTACAGTGTGGCGGACACCAGGCCACTGGAAGCCGCCGTCCTGGGCAGAAACGCACTTGGTACTGCAACACATACCCATACATGAAAGGTGATGGGCGGCGGGCAACTAAGGCCGCCAGGTAAAGCTCCGAAGTAAGTAATGAGCGAAACTCACCGTGAAATGCGGAGAGAACACAAACAGAAGTCCGAGCCAAGCACGACGTCCGGCCCCGCCGGGGGAGACGTAGGCAGTGGCCAAGACTTTACCTTTTCCTGGCGGAATTGCAGCGTGACGCAGCACAAAGCACCGGACACTAGGTCACTGGAAGTCGCCGAACTGGGGAGAGGCGCACTTGGTAACTGCAACCCAAACCCAAACATGAAAGGCGACCGGCGGCGGGTAACCAACCCCGCCATTTAAAGCTTCGAAAATTAAGAGACACGCGAAACTGACAGTAAATGCAAAGACAAACAACAGTAGCTCGAGCGAAACCCGACGTCCGGCCCAGCCAGGCGAGACGTAGGAAGCGGCCGAGACTACACCTTCCATGGCGGAACGGCAGAGTGACGAAGCACAAAGTACCGGACAATAGGTCACGGGAGGTCGGCGTACTGGGGAGAGGCGCACTAGGTAACTGCAGCCCATACCCAAACATGAAGGCGACCGGGGGCGGGTAACGAACCCCGCCATTTAAAGCTTCGAAATCAAGAAACACTCGAAACTCACCGTGAAATGCAGAGAGAAACAACAGTAGCTCGAGCGAAGCCCGACGTCCGACCCAGCCAGGCGAGACGTCGGAAACGGCCGAGACTTTACCTGTCCATGGCGGAACGGCAGGGAGACGAAGCACAACCACCGCGCGACGGGAGCCTAGAAGGTTCCAGGGCCAGCCAAGAGCACGAGGCACAGACGAGGGCTAGCAGAGAAGACGGAGGCCACGCCAGAAGCAGAAGCCGAGAGGCTAGGCGAAGGCAGGCCGGTAAGGGACGGTCGAACCGTACAGTCTTTCCAAGGGTCAGAGGCTCAGGTAAAAGCGTCCGAACGCTAGCAGCGAAGTAGACAACTGGCTAAAGGAGACACCACCTGGCGCCTGACCGGATGGGCAGGGGAGGCTACTCTCGTCCCTGTTAGGGATCCCCGAAAGCTCTCTCGTCCCTGTCAGGGATCCCCGAGAGCCTCCTGGGGGGGACCCTTTGGGTCTTAGGCTAAAATTGGTAAGCAAGTAGACTATTTCCAGTTAGTCATGTCATCGGTAATGTGTTTTGAGGAAACAAATGTGTGGTATGCGTGTGTATGTGTGTGGTGTGTGTGTATGTGTGTTCACATGGGTGAATGCATGTCAGCAAGTGTGTATGCGTGTGAATTTGTGTGTTTGTGTGTGTGTGTGTGTGTGTGTGTGTGTGTGTGTGTGTGTGTGTGTGTGTGTGTGTGACTGTATGCGTACATGTGTTTTAACTCTTTCACGTCTAATAATGACCTGCACACCTCTAAGAGGAGACTTGACCCATTGGCTATGACCAGTGCTTTTGGTCAAGGTGATTTCGGCAGAAATGACAAAATGCACCACTGATTAACAACTGTTACTTGCATGGAAGATCAAAGGGTTAAGCTAATTCGCAGGTGGTGCCAGAATTGCTTGGAGCCTTTAGGCTACAATGATTGATTCATGTTCTGCAGTAGTGTGTTAGGGCTATGTAGATTGATTTCAAGACGCCAAGCTATTCTGACATCACCTTTGAACCATCATGGTCAATCCATATCCTTCTGTAAAACAGGATTAATTTCACTGATTTTATTGATACCAACTTGTTGTGGTTATCTAGAACGATGGCCGAACTGCGTAGCAATTTCACTCTTCCACCAGGGGCCAGACCCAAATCCACCTCGGACCCTGCTGTGTCTGGTACAGAGATCTCCGTCACTACCTGCAAGCATCAGCCATCATGAAGGGATTATACACAGAAATAAATAAACTAAAAGAATGAACGAATGATGGGTGGATAGATGAATGAGCAAATCACAGAGTCCACCCATCCACCCACCCACTCACCCATCCATCTATCTGCGGACACAAAAAATCATTAATTAACTCATTAATCCCAAAGCCAATTAAAACAAGAAAGGCAAAGCCATTATGGCTCACGTGTATGACCGATTTACATATGTGTGACCTTTGTGACAAGGGCTGGCTTCTAGAGCAGCAAAATCTATTGTTTTCTGAAAATGTAAGCATTTTTCACACATCTATCAATCCCCTGTGATCCGTGATCTTTGTGATGAGTCAACTAAATTAGTATGCATAGGAAGGTCTTATCATCAGCTATCTTTGTACCAAATTTGGTTGAAAAAATTTGCAAAAATTTGGGAATACCTACAATTTTATCAAAAATCAGCATTTTACACACATTTGCCAGCCTCTTGTGACCCTTGACCTTTCCAAGAGGTCATCCAAATTAGTATTTATAGATAGGTCTTACCATCAGGTATCTCTGTACCAAATTTGGGTTTTAAGTTGTGAATAGTATTTGAGAAAAAAACATCTTTTGTCAAAATATGGCTATTTTAGACCTATTTCCTGAGCTCTCATGACCCTTGACCTTTCCGAAGGATCAACCAAATTAGTGTGCATAGAAAGGTCTTCCCATCGGATATCTCTGTAGCAAGTTTGGGTTTAAAGTTGTGAATAATATTTGAGAAAAAACATCTTTTGTCAAAATATGGCTATTTCGGACATTTCCTGAGCCCTTGTGACCCTTGACCTTTCTGAGGGGTCATCCAAATTAGTATGCATAGATAGGTCTTACCATCAGGTGTCTCTGTGCCAAGTTTGGGTTTGAAGTTGTCAATAGTATTTGAGAAAAAACATCTTTTGTCAAAATATGGCTATTTACACCTATTTCCTGAGCTCTTGTGACCCTTGACCTTTCCGAGGGATCAACCAAATTAGTACATATAGAAAGGTCTTACCATCAGGTTATCTTTGTAACAAGTTTGGGTTTGAAGTTGTGAATAGTACTTGAGAAAAAATAAATTATGTCAAAATATAGCTATTTTTTACCCGTTTCCTGATGCCCTGTGACCTTGACCTTGACCTTTGTGAGAGGTCACTCAAATTGGTATGCTTAGTAAGATTTTACCACAAAGTATCCTTGGGCCAAGTTTGAAGAATGTGTCTTGAATATCTCCGAGAAAATGCCAACGTTAAAGTTTACCACGGACAACAGACAATAGACGACGGACGGACGGACAACCACTGGCCCAAAACATACTCACTTTTGCGTCACACGTGAGCCAAAGAAATTGCTTATTGTTCTATGAAGGTTACATTACAGATTAGGAGATAGATCAACCATTTTCGTTCAAGGGTGGAGCCAGAATAGCTTGGCACCTCAGGTGCCAAGCTATTTTGGCACCACCCTTGAACTATCACAGTCAAATTAATTTCAAGCAGTAGTGCATCAGGATGCACAGGGTTAAACTAATTAATTCTAAGCATGTCTGAGGAAGCCAATTTAGCCAGTTTCTGCCAGCAGTGGCTGCCGGGGCTCATGAGAATCAATCTCTCTCGCAGATGGACAAGAATAGACATAGGCAACGTATATGTATTTTGCCTTTCTATGACTTGATTCTGACTGTTATAGTGCAGAAAGTTATTTTTAGGATAACAGTTCAGGCAGCCGCTGCCAGTAGTGGCTGCAGGGGCTCATGAGAATCAATACCCTTAACCAATGGATATAAATGGACAGGCAACGGTGTGGTGTCTTTCTTTGACTCGATTCTGATTTCAGGAATAACTTCAATAATTTAGCATTTTAGCATTTAGCGTGCTTTTTCTTATTTCGGTCCAGTCACCTGGAATGACCTTCCAGCCCATGTCAGACATGCTCCAACTCTGTCTGCTTTCAAATCACTGCTCAAGACCTATCTGTTTTCTTATGGGTATAGTTAGATGCATTTTCATTGCGTTAGCAATCTTTGGCAGTAACTGTTTCTGTAACGGTGTGTGTGTATGTGTGAGTGTGAGCTTTTGATATGTGTCACTTTAGTTTTTGTAACATTTATTGTAATGTTTTCTTTCTTGTACTTTTTGTTCTGTGATTTTTGATCTTGTAAAGCTCTTAGAGCACCATTCATTTGGAGGTTAAGCGTTATATAAATGTACATTATTATTATTATTATTATTTCTTGAGTGTTTTAACGTACAACTACTTGTGCCTTGGGACACCTCAATGGAAGTCATTTAGATCTGTGAGATAAAGGGTTAATTTATAAAAAATGTGAATAAGACTCACCCAAAGGTTGACTATGGCGTTTTCCTCAACTGAAGCAAGCTGGAAAGACAGTCCGGACCCACCATCTGGAAGATACATGGTCACTGAATCAAGACTTGCAGGCATATCAGCGAGTTAAACCCCCATGTCTATTTTGCCACCAGTGCAGTTTACAGCACTGGTGGACTTATGCACAAGGAGGTTAATGCCCATTCCCCCATGACCTATAGTGCAAGAAAGGACTGACTACCTGTGTAAGATAAATGTTAGGTGCTTTGTTTTTAACCCATTTAGCTCTGAGTCCCTACAGCAGAAGATAGATTGATCATGATAATTCAAGGGTAGAGCCAGATTAGCTTGGCGCTGACAGGCGCCAAGCTAATCTGGCACTACCCTTGAATTATCATGGTCAATATCCATCTCCTGCAACTGGTACAAAGTCATTAGGCAACACCTCTAAAATCTGAGAAATGGGACCTTGGGGTTAAAAGTTAAATCCAGGAATCAGACATTTCCCCAGTTACCCTTTGCACATGCAGCCACCAGTACTGGAAACATACTTCAGGCTAATTGTCCTTAATCAGGATGGACAGCATGACAAAAAAAATCCACCCCAGGCGCTCTACAATCCATCGCTTACTTGAAACACGGCAGGGATAAGATTTGTTGCTCAAGATTTGTCTGTCCCAGTGACGGACGGCCTTCCATTTTTTCCATCCCTGTCAAAATTTGTCTGTCAAATATGGAGAATTTTCCATTAACGGCAAGCCTGATACTTCCAACACCATTATTGCTGTGACCGGTCACAAATATACCCCTTTTGGAACAATACATGTCTTAAATTTTGCAACAAATTTAACTGCTTTACAAAAAAGATCAATCAGGAAAAGATGTCAGAAGAAGCTCATACAAAGATTATGGCTAGTTACCTGTTGTGCTGCTGTCATCACCCTCCATTCTGCAAGCAAATCAGAGATATAATGTCACAAGGTCAACAGGAGATGGAAGCACCGTAATAGTGGAACACTGCAAAACTAAACTGGCTCTACCTTTGAACTATTATAGTTGATCCATTTCCTAAAACTGATACTCAGTTGCTAAATGACTACTTTAACTCATTCTACCCCAACACTGAAATCCCCAAATGTTGCCGTTGTCCTCTGAAGACTGCACTCTAGTGCAGGACACAGATCGACCATAATAGTTCAAGGGTGATGCCAGAATAGCTTGGCGCCCGTAGGCGCCAAGCTATTCTGGCATCACCCTTGAACTATCATGGTCGATCCTTGTCTTGCTGTGGTGTGTCTGGGGTAGAATGAGTTAAAGACAACTTGGTTATAGGCCTGAATGGTTTAACCCATTTGACCCCAAGGTCGCATTTCCCAAATTTTGGAAATGTCATTTAACTCCTATGAAACAGGAGATGGATTGACCACGATGATTCAAGGTTAATGCCAGATTACCCTGGCATTACCCTTGAATTATCATGGTCAGTCCATCTCCTGCTGAAGTGCATCGGGGCTAAATGGGTTAAAACAAAATTATCCTTTGGTTATTTCTATGAAAATGGACACTTACTTGACGAAAGTAGGGTGTACAGCAGTGATGGACGTCACAGGACTGTTGTGATTCTCCTTCTCTAACACACCAGCTGTAAGATAAATATATGATCAAGGATTTCTTAGGACGTGCCTTCTGCTACACGTGAGAAAAATATAAACATAACACTGAAAGTACGTCACCAGACAGCATAAGCAACAAAACAAACGAGAACTCAGATGGTCATTGTCTGCAGCCTACCTGTGTTGTAGGTGGGGAATCGCATGACAACCTCCATGTCATGAACATAGGCTGCGCGGTGAAGAGAGGAGGGTTCTCGCAGGTCCCACAACATGACAGAGCCATCCACCTGCGTGACACAATGATAAATCATACATGTACATTAGTTTTGCAGATGGACCTGTACAGGCACATCTGCAAAACCACGTACATGTATGATAAAACTTCTACCACGATGACACTACTACAGAACTGTAATGAAACTACCATAAAACCACAATGAAACAAAAAAACACAGATGGCCGCAACATTACCCTTGTAGGTACCGATCTGATTCTTGTGCATGACTATTGTGCAACTAAAGTTTGCGCCAAATCAGTCCAATGGATTTTAGGGGAATCAACTGGACAAAGAAACTGATGGGACAGACAGGCACACACACACATGTACGCACACGGTGACACACACACACACAGCTATTCACAAGCAGAAAAATGAATTTTTCTCTAAAATGTATTTTTTCGAAAAATACTTACCGATGACATTACTGTTAGGAATAGTGTCTAAGCTTGCCTCATTTTAGCAAAATTTGGTTGAATACCCATATGGCAGGGGAGGCAACAAGGGGCGTCGTAAGCCTAGCCAGTATCCCGAGAAGCCTACCTTCCATCCTCATCCGGGCAACCGCTCACCAGATTCCCGCCAGTCTGTTTACTTAGCTGACTAGCGGCAAGCAGGGTCGGCGGGAGGGTCATCCGAGTAATGTCATCGGTAAGTATTTTTCGAAAAAAATACATTTTATAGAAAAATTCATTTCTTTCCTCAAAACACATTACCGATGACATTACTGTAAGGAAGAATTACGAAGAGGAGGTGGGTGCCGCTTACAACGCCCCTAACCCCCAACTGCCAACTAGACCCGCCCTCCCAGGAGCAACCTCCCGATAATTTAGGTAAGAATAGCCGACGGCACCAAGGGTGCCGTGAGGGAGTGTTGCAGTCCAGGGATGTTCCCCACCAGCCACTGTTGGCAGGTGAGGGGCGCCATAGCCTAGGCGGTAACCCGAGTAGCCTCCCTTCCATCCCATCTGGGCATGCGCACAGCGAAAGCTCACCAGTCAATTTCTTAGTGGACCAGCGGCAAGCGGGGCAGGTGGGAGGGTCCTTCGAGTAATGTCATCGGTAAGTATTTTTCGAAAAAATACATTTTAAAGAAAAATACATTTGTTTCCTCAAAATACATTACCGATGACATTACGGTATGGAAGAATCCCGAAGAGGAGGCGGGTGCCACTATAACGCCCCTAACCCCCAATACAGGTCACTAGGCCCGACCTCTCTAAGCAACCTCCCGATAATTTTAGCTAAGATACCCACGGCGCCCAGGGCGCCGGGAGGGAGGTTGCGCTGCCACGATGTCTCCCATCAGCGAAAGTTCAGGCGCTGGCTGGAGAGGTCCCTCAGGTAGAAGCGGGCGAAGGTAATCTTCTGCTCGCCATCCTACGGCCGCCGCAATGTCTTAGACAGCACAGTTGCGGTCGAAAGCAAGGGTTGCGGCCAAGATTCTGACCTCATGCACCCTGATGTTCATCCGTTTGGCTGCATCAGGGGAGGGATCTTGGTAGGCAGAGCGTATCACCCCTCGGAGCCAGGAGGATATCATCTGGGCTGAGATGTCATTCTATCTGGGGACAGTGGGAGGAAAAGACGGGTGCGACCCCGGCGGAGCGGCTTGGTCCGGCGCAGGTACACACGTAAAGCCCTCATGGGTCCTGTTGTCTGGACTCACGGGTGGAGCCTGGGCCTCTCAAAGGTGTATGGTGACCAAATGCGGGGCAGCCAAGGAGATCGGGTCTTGGCGAGAACGCTGGGTCGGGCAGGTCAAGGTTACGCGACCTGGCAGAGACCACTCGACAGAACTGTGGTGGCTGCCGGCACTAGAGCTTGGGCTCGTGGTCTAAGCCGCGGCGTTCAAGGCTCTACAACCTTTCTCCTTTCCTGTTTGCGGCGCTCGAGGTTCCGCGACTGGGCAGAGACCACTCGACAGGACTGTGGTGGCTGCTGGCGCTAGAGCTCAGGCTTGCGGGCTAAGCCGCGACGTTGAAGGCTCTACAACCTCTTTTCCTTTTCTTTTCGCGGCGCTCGAGGTTCCGCGACCGGGCAGAGACCACTCGACAGGACTGTGGTGGCTGCCGGCGCTAGAGCTCAGGCTCGCGGGCTAAGCCACGGCATTGAAGGCTCTACAACTTCTTTTCCTTTTCTTTTCGCGGCGTTCGAGGTTTCACGACCGGGCAGAGACCACTCGGTGCTAGAGCTTGGGCTCGCGGGCTCAGCCGCGGCTTTGAAGGCTCTACAACCTGGTAAGGGCCACTCATCGGGTCTGTGGGGCTTACCGGTGTTGGACCCCATATCCGTGCTGGGTGAGCCGCTCGCTGACCCTGGAAGCAGACGCAAGGCCAGTAAGAAGCAGGTCTTCCGTAGTAGTAGTAGTTCAACAGCCAGAGGAAGAAGTCCACCCGCTGAAGAACCATCAATCTGTGGGGGCGAGGCGCAGCCTTCAACCAGTCGCACAAGACTCGCCACTCCCCTCTGTAGCCTCGTTTGTTTGAGATTCTACAGGCTGTAGCAATAGCTTCCACGGTCGCACCTGAGAAGTGTCTAGTGGCGAGGGCTCGCCGCACAGCTCCAGGCGGGAAGGAGAAGTCGTTCGGGGCAAGGGTGGTACAGCGCCTGTCGTGGTTGCTTGAGCATCGTGTGCAGGGTGGGAAGCCGCCGAGGTGGAGCCGTGACGAGGCTCAGGAAGTCAGTGGTCCACGACTTGGTCCAGCAAACCGGGGCTGCCAGGAACAGGATCGCGTTGCACCCTCTGAGCTTAAGTAGGGTTTGGGAACAAGCATCATCGGCGGGTAGGCGTAGGCGACCAGGCCATCCCACAGAATGGAGAGAGCGTTGACTGCCCAGGCAAGCGAGTCTGAAATCGGCGAGACGAAGCGGGAAAGCTGCCGATTCCACCTCGGCACGATAATGGGGAAGTGTCCGCTTGCAGATCATCCAACGATGTCTGGACGGCCCGTCCACTCTGCGGAGAAGCTGGCTGCGACACGCGATGGAGTCGGCCGGTCAAGCAGATGCCCCTGTAAGGCTCTTGCTCGAAGGCAACGTCATGAACTTCGCAACAACAGAACCCGTGGGAGCAGAGGAAGTACAGGGAGAGGAAGCGTGCCCCGCCTTGCTTCTGAAGTAGTCGACCACCATGGCGCTGTCAGAGGAAACGAGAGGCTCCTGGCATCGGGAACGTGACACCTGAAGCTGGACAAGGAAGTATGGAGGCCATCCGCCGGAGGCAGGGTAGGATCTCGGTAGCAGGGGAGCGCTCCCGGTGGCGAGGCTTGCGTCGACACGAGGGACATCCTGGGAGGAGGGGAGGAAGGGAACTCCCGTCGCGCCCCAGTCTGTATCCGCCCCATGAAGAAGTTGAGGGCGTAGCAACGGTTGTTGATGTGGAGCATGAAGAAGTCTAACTAGTCCTGTCTGCGACGGAGAACAGCACGGTAGATCCCCCAGAGGCTGTTAAGCCCCCGCAGAAAGCGCGCGGCCCGGGCAGGTCACGCCGTCGAAGGTAAAGCAGAGAGAGCGGCTGGAGGCAGTTTCCTCTTCTCCATCTGGGGACGACCAGAACGCAACACAGACCGTGGAGTTCACTGACCGGCTCCATATCATCTAGGAAGTCGCCGCGTCCAGGCTGAAGGCCCAGTCCAAGTCTGCACTGCGAGGCAAAGTCTCGGGCGGTCTCCCCGCCGGAAAAAAAATCCGGGTCGGTGATGAACTTGTACAGCGTGGTGCGCGCGACGACTGTCGTAGCTGCTACCAAGGTCGGGATGTCGAAGACCCGGGGGCATCCTGACGTCCCCACTCACACAAAGTGGTAATCGGTAAGGCGTCGACCCAGGAGTGGTACGCAGCGTGGTAGGAGAAGACCGGCAAGCCAGGAAGCTCGTAACCGTGGCTAGAGGAGGGAGTCTCCGATCATCGATGCTCGAACGATAGAGGCCCAGTCATGCGTAGGTAGGCGCCATCTCCGCAGGCAGACGCGCCCCGAGCCGGGGCTGTAGCTAACCGAGCTAACGTCCCGGGGCGCCGGCAGGTAACCTGTGTCGTCGCCAAAGTTACTAAGGAATAAAACGGATCATTAGCTTACAGCACTTAACTTACCTTCCAGCTGTAAGCGCTTACGATGTGTACACGCCACATACCCCTACTAATGGTTGGCAGCCGCACCGGTGATGGTACTTGTAATGGGCTTAAGACGGAAAAACCTTCTGTTGGCCTGTGGCAGGGTCGGTCGGCCAAAGTCTTTTCCCGACGGCAGGCCTAGGGTGAGGGATGGGATCCGAGTCGCAGGAACCAGTCAGCCGTAGCTTCGGACTGCCATGAGCGCGGCCGCCGTAGCGGAACGACGTCCGCTTGATCCTTCTACCACTCCGTGGTCCGTCCACACCATCTTAAGGAAAGATGGGGCGAGCGATTCAACGTGAACCCGGCTCATCCCTAAATAACCTGGCGAGTGGGCGCACGCAAGCCGAGCAGTCTTGTCCGGACATGAACTCCTTCCACTGACCCTCCGCCGCGAGACTGCCTTGGTCGCCTGGGCGGAGTTAACCAGCAATAATAATACTTGATCTTGGAGTGGGACGCCGAAGCTTCAAGCAACTCAACGTGATCCCAACTCGTCGCTTACCTGTCCCCAAGGTGCGGGTGCACACAAGTCCAGCAGTATTGTCCACTCGTGGTCCCCTGTCACTGCCTATGAGTGGGGCGCCAAACGTCTGTGCCGGACTAGAGTCGAGGATTGGAGGGCCTGCATGTCGCGGGTCATCCTCATACTGGGTCCTTCCAGTACTTCGAGCCGAGAGCTAGGCATCGTCCCCGTCCTGTGGCCTAAGTCACGCAAGCGCCGCATGGTCCAGCATTATCGTCCAGCGGAGGGTAAAGTCACTCACCACGGCCGGGACATTTATCTTGTATGCGCTGGCGTATACCCCAGGTTGCAGCGAACGTCGGCCCGAAGGGAGGTCTCAGGAGGACACACCGTGGGAAGACGATCAGCGGGTGCCGGGTCATACCTGGAGGTCGCTCAAGAGTGCCGGCTTGCATCCATGACGCGGGAAGCAGACTGTCGGCGAGTCCATCTGTCCCTTGAGCGCGAACGCCGTCGAGCTACGGGAGTCCGCTTGGTTCGTCACACAGAGCAAGGCTTGTCCGTGCCAGGGGGTAGACGGGGCATGTCATCTCGTTGCGCGCCCGTGCTGTCTCCTACTTCCTACCGGGGAGCGGGAGTGCGCCAGGCCAGCAGACTTGTCTGGTCGTGGTCCCCGATCCCTCCTGGAGCGGGGCGCAGAATCCGTGTGCCTGCGCTGGCCTCTACACCTTGCCAAGGAGGCGGCAGGGACTGAAGCATCGAGTGGTGGGTGAGTCTCCACTGGTAAGCAGCACTGGTCGGGTCTGTGATGGCCACCGGTGCTGGAGCTCGCTCTCCAGTCTTATCTCGCGCCGAAAGGCGGCAGAACCTGGTAGAGACCACTCAGCGGGACTGTGGTGGCTACCAGTGCAGGGGCTTAGTCTCAAGGCCTATATCGCGGCGCTTGAGGTTCCGCGACCGAGCAGAGACCACTCGACGGGACTGTGGTGCCTGCCAGCACTAGAGCTCGGGCTCGCAGCCTAAGCCGCGGCGTTGAAGGCTCTACAACCTGGTAAGGGCCACTCGTCGGGTCTGTGGGGCTTACCGGTGATGGACCCCTAACCCGTGCTGGCGTCGGCCGATCGAGGCGGTAGAGGCTCCATAGCTGAGTCCACTGTTCTTCCAGCCAGGGGCGAAGACCAGGCATGGGTGAGTGGAGGCGCAGCCGGAACAGGGTAGGCAAAAAGCATGTCTGTTGCTAGCCAATGGAACTGTTCACATCGTGAGCAGGAGCGGATTGCCAACTGCAACACAGTGCACAAAGAAATGCGAGCAAGCGTGCCTCCGCGGGCCCACAATACGAATCCGCACGACAACGCATACAAACGAAGTTAAGTGCACTGCATAAGCCGACACCTGGCGCCCTACCCCCTCCCTTCGCGCCGGTCGTAGGCAATAACAGAGGCTTTACCTTGACAATGGAGAAGCAGGTCGCAGACCAACCAGCTCACCGCATCGAAGCCCAACAGCTATGGCAGCGAAGGCAGACTCGACCCAGTCCACGGTCCGTGAGCGGGGACCACGCAGGCATGACAGGCACGACTGGTCCCTGAAGCTGGGAACAGCACTGAGCCGAACACAGGCACTCCGAGTGTAGCAGGAAAGCCTCTTCTTTCTCTTACTCTTCCATCTCCGGAAGTACAAAGTTCAGGACACACGAAGTGCGTAACACGCTACGGCCAGACCGGCCTTGAGCGAGTGAGCAGAGTTCACAAGGCGCTGCTGTCTCGTCAGGTCTAAGTCACAAATACTGACGAGGAAAATCCCACATGGAAAGCGTCCAAGCCTAACACAAGGCACAGCGTAGTGTAACACCTCCAACGACCACTAAGGTTTCCACAAATGAAGTTTACACAGTCCGAAGCTAGAGACACTGACGTACACAACCTTCCATTGTCTAGCTAACACACCGACTGGTGAGCTTTCCGCTGGGCGCATGCCCGGATAGGATGGAAGGGAGGCTACTCGGGTTACCGCCTAGGTTATGGCGCCCCTCACCTGCCAACACTGCCATATTCGTACACAACAATTTTGGCTAAAATTAGTCTAGCTAAGAACCATTCCATACCGTAATGTCATCGGTAATGTGTTTTGAGGAAACAAAACATGATCATTATCATACAGCGCTTAACTTACCTTCCAGCTCTAAGCGCTTTACAATGTGTAAGCACCACTAGAAACCCGTGACGTGCACACAAAACAACTCTAGGGCCGCGAGGAAGCGGGAGGCCGAAGAGGCGGGGCGAGCAACTCTCTGTGGGCCAGGCTCCAAGATACGTGTAAGGTGAGTGGCTGCAACTGGTCCCGTAATCTCGCCCGTGGTTAGGGAACTTGTCACTGACCTTGGGACGGAACAACTTGTTGGGCTTCCACTGGGTTAGAACGACCGTACTCCTGTCTTGAAGGAAGGTCTAGTGTGATGGCTGGCATCCAAGTCGCGACCGCCTTCGAGGTTCGGGCGTCCGCTCGGTCCTTCTAACAAACAGTGACCCGTCCGCACAGGAGGGTAGACAGAGCGTGCGGCCTCGTCGCGAGCCCGGCTCGTTCCTTTAATTTTATCTGATGAGCAGGCGCACGTTAGTCCAGCAGTCTTGTCCGGTCGTGGGCGCCTGTCGCTAACCTTGGAGCGGGATGCCGACCGTCTGTGCTGGATCGGTGCCGAGGTTATGGGGCCATACTCCAGAAGCCGCGTCCGTGGGGCGTTCGGTCCCGTCGTGTGCGCGGCTCGTCCCTATTACTATTATCCGACAAGCGGGTGCACTCTTGTCAATCCCACAGTCTTGTCCGGTTGAGGGCACCTGTCACTGACCTGAGAGCAGGACGCCGAACGTCCGTGCTGGACTTGAGCCGAGTATTTGGAGGGCCGTACTCCAGAAGCCATGTCTGAGCCTGAACAGGCCAAGTGGTGGGTCATGCAAGCACGTGGCTGGCCAGACTCATACTGGATACTGTCAGTACTTAGTGAGCTGGCGTGCCCACGGCTGAAGTCCTAGGCATGGTAACCCGCCCTGCGGGCCGGTTCATAGGTCCAAAATGGCAAGCGAGCGCCCCCTGGTCCAGCCTTCTCGTCCTGCAGCTGGTACTTGTCACTGCCCGAGGCCGGGACGTCATACGTCTATGCTGGATTATTCCCTGGGTTGAATCTACCTGTCCCATAAGCGTGAAGGAGGTCGGGCACGGGTGTCCACAAGGTACTCTAAGCGCTACGCACGTGGCGCAACCAGGGGTTAGGCGGGACGAAACTCCTTCACTTTCTTGGCCAGGCTCGTTGTTGTCCTTTCATTCCTCAGTCCTTCTATCCCCCAGTGGCCTGTCCATACCGGAGGGTAGGCGGGGCGTTCGGTCTCATCGTGTGTGCAGCTCATCCCTTTTACTCTTATCCGACGAGCGGTCACGCTCCTATCGGTCCTGCAGTCTTGTCCGGTCGATGGCACCTGTCACTGACCTGAGAGCGGGACGCCGAATGTCCGTGCTGGACTTGACCTGAGTATTTGGAGAGCCGTACTCCAGAAGCCGCATCTGAGCCTGAACAGGCTGAGTGGTGGGTCATGCAAGCACGTGGCTGGCCAGACTCATACTGGATACTGTCACTACTTAGCGAGCTGGCGTGCCAAACGGCCGAAGTCCTAGGACCGGTAGGGGCTGGTCCGTCCCGTGTAGCCCAAGACTCCACAACCAGGGGAAAGCAACTTGACCCATCTATGGAGGCAGTAGGGGCGGGTGCAGGTGCTCACTCTCGGGCTGGTGTCGGTCGTTCACGGCAGTAGAGACCCCAAGCTGTGACCACTGCTCTTCCAGCCAGGGGGCGACGACCACGCAAGGAGGAGTGGGGGCACAGCCGGAACAGGACAGGCAGACGGCATGCTCATCACTCGGTCATTGGAAGTCCCCACCAGCATGCAAGTGATAGGCGAGCGAGCTTGAGCAGGACCTTGGGGACTAGCACTGTCGGAGGACACGCGTAAGCGCTGAGGCCGTCGCAAGAGATGGAGAGCGCATCAACTGCCCAGGCGAGGGGGTCCGGGATGAGGGAGACAAGAGGGGAAGTTGACGATTCCACCTCGTGATGAAGAGGTCGATCATGGTGTCTCCCACTGAGCGCAGATTATCCGAAAGGAATCCGGCCACAGAGTCCACTCTGTGTGAAGGAGCTGGCCGCGCCGAGAGAGGGAGTCGGCTAAGACGTTCAGGTGGCCCGGGATGTGTCGCGTTTGGAGGGAGATGCCACGGTCTTCGCACCACCGGAGGACCTGATACAGGATGATGCAGAGAGAGGGGGAGCGTGTCCCACCCTGCTTCTGGCTGTCAAAGACTACCGTGGAGTTGTCCGAGTTGAACCAGGGAGCCGAGCCGAGCCGAGCAGAGTCAGCAACATGAGCCGCGCATCTCTGTCCGTCCCTAAGGTGGCCTCCGACTGGTACCACAGGAGGAGGTCGTCCAAGTAGTTAGAGGTCGGACTTGAGGACGACTGTCTGGCCTTGGCGACGATGGAGTTCACAATGCGAGAGCACACCAATGGGCGGAGGTTAAGGCTGAAGGAAACATCCGAAACTGGTAGGCCACGCCGTCAAAGGCGAAGTGCAGGGAACGCCGGGAGGCGGGGTGTGCGGGGACGAGTAGAGACGTGTCCGACAGGTCCTGACTGACGGCGCAATCCAAGGGCTGCACAGCCGCCCTGAGGGCCCCGGCTGTCTCCATGCGGAACTACGGGGCCACAATGGATCTGTTCAGCACCGAGAGGTCGATGATGGGGCGCCACTTGCCGCCAGGCCTGGGGACCATGAAGAGGCGGCTGTAGAATGCTGGGGAGATGAGCCGCGTGACCACCTCCGCGGCGGCCATCTGTAGTAGAGTGGCAGCCTCGCCGCGAAGAGCGTCGGCCTAGAGCTGATCAGGCGGGATTCCGGTCCACACAGGTGAGCGCCGCAGCGGTTCCTCTCTTCTCCTTTCCTCATCTGTTATTGGTGAGCGGAGGGTTGGACGATCCGCAGGGCGCAGACCACGGCCATGCGGACCGCCGGAAGCAGGAGGGAGCGGCCCTGCTGGGTCAGAGGTTCTTAGTGCGTCCTTTACCGATCGAGCGATCTCCTCCCAGAGCGCCCCAAGGAGGAAGGTGACAGACGCCGGTTGGTAAACAAAGTCCTGGGACCTGCAGAGTAAGTACGGGCCCGACGTGTCGTCCTCTCCCCAAGGTACCGAACGGGCACATCTGGTCTCCTCTCCTGGCACGGAGGGGGGCGCCGTGGCGGGCGGGCGCAATGCCGGCCGGTCTGTAGGGTGCTCGCGCCGACCATAGTTCCTCCGGCCAAGCGGCACAGGTGTCGCAAGTGTGGTCGGAGGCGCAGCCGAAACAGGGGAGGCAGACCGCATGGGTATCGCACGGCCATTGGAAGTCACCGCACTGCAGTTGGGGTGTGAACTTGGCAGCTCTGCAACACATATCAGACGTAAAAAGGTGACCGTGAGTGGGCTCCCCGTGGCCCCGCCAAAGGCGTTCACACGTTCGAATCGAACGTCGTACAATCAAACGAAAAGCACTCACGGTCGAAGCCGCCGCCCGGCCACCAAGCGCTGGTCGCGGGCATGGACCGAGGTCTTACCTTGCCATGGCTGCGGGAACGGGGAGGGGGGAGGGGAGGGGGGGGAACCTGCCACACGGCCCTCAAAATGCGCCGGGCAGGAAGGTAAAGTCCCAAAAGGCACACAGTAAACCCAGGAGTCCACACCCGCAACCACGTAAATCCAAGGTAATGAAGGGGAACCATTAGTAATCCAAAGGAACAAACGTAATCCAAAGGGAACACCTGTAATCCACGAACGACCGGCTAGAACACAACCGTTCATGGTAAGCTAAGCAAACAGACCGGTGTGACACCACGTGGCACGTGACCGGATGGGCAGTGACGGGAGGCTACTCAGGGTCCCTGGTTACGGCCGCCTTGAGTTGCCTCCCTGGTTGTGTAGGAACACAACAGGTTCTTAGGCTGAAATTGGTAAGCTAGGCATATCTTCCTAATAGTAATGTCATCGAGAATGTATTTTGAGAAAACAAACCATGATGAGCTTGTATACATAATTTTTAGTTACATCCTGCAAACACTGGGCGACATATCATCAACAAAAGCCACACTCACCATGCCTGCTATGACAAGAGACGCACGAGCCGGGCTGAAGCAGGCACAGGTGGGCTGAGTCACACACGTTAACACTCTGATGAAGACACAAAAATAGGCCATATAGCCCTGCACTACCAAACCAGAACACGCTCCCAAGGCAAGTCATCCTCATGAGGTACAAGGAACATAGATTAAAAAAGTGTAAGCAAGAGGCACAGATCCTCATGAGCCCCTGCAATTGCAGGGGCTCATGAGGATCTATGTCTCTTGTTGAAGCTAATTTGTTTCCATGTTCTTTGGACAGCTGGAGCCCTATATGTTGAATTAATGAAGATTTTGGAAACAACCACCGGCAGACAAAGGGATAAGTATGGTATGTGAGCAAAGCATCTGTGCTTGGCATTACTGAACATCTGTGACACTGACCACCAAATCGACTGTTAATAAATGTATCATCGGACCACGTTTGTACTATAATTGTAGTCAACGGCTTAACCCCCTTGTGCATGTAGCCACAGTTACTGTTTAAAGTACCAATGGCCGCACGTACAAATGGGTTAAACCTCTGGCTGTCGGTAGCACCTTTTGCCATGGTGATTCCTGCAGGAATCACCTAGACAAAAAGTGCCACCGACAGCCAAAGGGTCAACAGTGCATAAGGCTGGTACTGGCGATAATGAGAGTGCAGATATATTGAATCTCTTGGCACTTACTTCTGTGGAAAAGCTGGCTCTTTGACATTCCATACACATATGACCCCGAACGCATCCATCATGTTGTCAGGAGAGGGCTGGAAAATATAAACACACACACACAAAATTATTCATGTCTCATTTCCAAGCCACAGATCATTTTAATCTTTTGAAGTAAAAGTCTTTACACCTATCTACATGCTTACAGTGTTTGCCAAGGATCTCACTGGCTGTTTGGGTTACAGCTGACATCTTTGCTCTATGTGACAAGCGTTGAGAATTAAAGAAAAAGAAGTCAGAGGTAGAAGGAGCTAAACAATACAGGGAAATTAACCAGGATATCAAGAAAATCATGAAAAAGGCAAAGGACAGGTGGATTGAAGATCAGTGTAAACACGTAGAAGAAAATCTGAACAAAAATAATAGCAAAAAAGCATACCAGCTGGTGAAAGACCTGACCAGTGTAAAACAAGGACGCTCCTCGATCATTCAAGATAGTGAAGGGAACGGTCTTACGGAAGACCAAGACATACTGAAGAGATGGACAGAGTACTGCTCAGATTTGTACAACCACCGAGCTACAGGGGACCCAGGCATACTTGTCAACCCACCCGTGACCAACAATGGCAACTATCCCATCCTCCGAGAAGAAATAGAGGCTGCAGTGAAGTCGCTGAAAAAAGGGAAGGCAACAGGAGCAGACAACATCCCTGCAGAGCTAGTCCAAGAAGGGGGAGAAGACATGATAAGCGCCTTACTAACAATCTGCGATAAGATCTGGCAGTCAGGGGATTGGCCCACACCATGGACACAATCACTTATAATAACTCTCCCCCAAAAAAAGGCAACTTACATCAATGCCAGAATTATTGCATGATCAGTCTTATATGCCACCCAAGCAAAGTCATGTTAAAGATCCTATTGAACAGGCTGAAGCCACAGGCAGAGAAATCATAGCTGAGGAACAGGCAGGCTTCAGACCAGGGTGCAGCACAACTGAGCAGATCTTCAACCTTAGAGTTCTATGTGAGAGGTACCTCCAGCACCAGCAAGACCTCTATCATGTCTTTGTGGATTTTAAGAAAGCGTTTGACAGGGTGTGGCATGCAGTCCTTTGGTCCACCATGAAGCTATACAACATCAATGCCAACCTGATCAAAGTCATAGCAAACCTTTACAACAAGGCCACTAGCGCAGTCTGCTTCAACAGCAAAATAGGAAACTGGTTTAGGACTACAGTTGGAGTCAGAGAAGGCTGCTTGCTCTCACCTACTCTTTTCAACATCTTCCTGGAAAGAATCATGACAGATGCTCTGAAAGATCATGAAGGAACTGTCAGTATTGGAGGCAGAACAATCACGAACTTGCACTTTGCGGACGACATTGATGGCCTTGCAGGAACAAGATGTTTTCGAAGGCTGCTTGGCATTTCATACAGAGATCACATCATGAACGAGGAAGTGGGAAGCAGAATCAGGCAAGCCATCGGGCCCTATGAAAACCTATTAGCCATTATGAAAAAATGCAAACTGAAGTGGTATGGGCATGTCACGCATTCAGCAGGGCTTGCCAAAACAATCCTGCAAGGCACTGTGCAAGGAGGACGAAGGAGAGGAAGACAGAGGAAAAGATGGGAGGACAATATCTCAGAGTGGACAGGACTGAGGCTGGGTGATACGCTAAGAATAGCAGAGAACAGAGAGGAATGGAGGGAGCTGGTTACCAAGTTATCAGTGATGCCCCAACGGTCGGCAAGACTACAGGATATATATAGATAGATAGACATGCTTACTATCAGAGCAAAACAGACTTGAATTTTGACCTTAGGCTCGTAGGGCCGGCTATTGACCCATTTAGCCCCAAGACCACATATCCTGAATTTTGGAGGTGTCACTTATCGATTATGTACCACTTGCAGGAAAGGGATGGACCATGATAATTCAAGGGTAGTGCCAGATTAGCTGGGCGCCTTCAGACACCCAGCTAATCTGGCACTACCCTTGAATTATCATGGTCCACCCATCTCCTGCTGTAGGGTGTTGGGGCTAAAAGGGTTGACCGTGGAACAAAATGGCAGATACAGAGAGGATGCACAGCTTGCTTTTTATGAAGACGTAATAAAATTAAATAACATGTACCATTACAACTCATGTTGAGTGACAGTGCAGAGATACGGGTGGGAGGTGGGGGGTGGGGGGAGGGGAGATGGAGACAGGAGAGTCAGACATGAGTTAGTTTCTTATGCACTTCGCCAATTGTTTCCTCAAAAACATTACCGATGGCATTACTGATAGGAAGATACGTCTAGCTATCGATTTCAGCCTAAGTCTCCGTTGTGTAAGCAACACAACCGGGGAGGTGACTCGGGGAGTCGTCGTTTTATATAACTCACAGAGTGACCTCCCCTCCCTTCCCATAAGACTCTTTGGGCCTAGCGACCAGTCATACGTTTAGCTGTGACGCGAACGGCTGTTCCGGTTTCGGCTTATGTTTATTTTGTGTTCTCCGTGTGTTTTCTTGACTTCGTTTGTGTTTTTCTGGATTTCTTCATGTGTGCGATTATCCATCCTGCGTTGATTCTTATCTTTACGACATTGGTGGGAGTTGAAGGGCGATCTTTTCCCTTTTCATAGCGGACATGAGGTAACTTAGGCCTGTCACCCCTCCCCGGGTTATAGGCTGTCGATGAGAGACCTCCAGCGACTCCTGTCCTGTGCTTCTTCGATTTTACTCCAGGTGGTTCCCAGTCTCTTGATGTCTGCTTGGAGGTCTCGACGCCAGGTGTTTCTCGGCCTGCCTCTTTTCCTCTTTCCCTGGGGGTTCCATGACAATGCCTACCTAGTGATTCTGGAAGCTGGCTTTCTCAGACTGTGACCAATCCATCCCCATCTTCTTCGCCCAATTTTATTCTCTGCTGTTATCTGCTCTGTTCTCTCCCAGAGTCTGACGTTGCTGATCTTCTCTGGCCAGTGGATTTTCAAAATTCTTCTAAGGCAACTGTTTATGAAGATCTGTACTCTGTTGACTGTGGTTTTCGGACATGAGGTAAGGTCTCGGATTATAGTTATACATGTGGCGGCCATTTTTAATGGTTTCGATTTGACTCGAAGCGGTTCCCGTTTGGCACCGTTTTTTCTTCGCGCATAGGGCAGCGTTAGGTTGCTTTCGATTTTCTCTTCTGCCCTTTGTTATTTTGTTTTCGGGTTCTCTCCCGGTCGTTTTCCGTTTTTGCTTTTAGTGCAACTAATGGCAAAACATAAGACGGACGAGAAGGGGCCTATCTTTTCACAGTTCCCGTTTCTGTTGCAGTTCGCAATTACGTACATGCCCGCGCTGCTTGGGTTTTCAGTACCCGACTGATTCACATGTTTTACGTTTACCATGCTCGGGATGTTCTTCTTCCCGACCGTGCCATGTCTGCTCTTCATGGGAAGAGCGACGTTGGTCACAACTCTGGGATTTTTTATAATCGTGACCGGCCTGCGGCTCCTCGCTTTGCGGCCCTCTGCCGCCAGTGCGACATCCCTTCCTATAACTTCCGACCATTCGGGAACCCACAAACGAGCATCGTCGGTTATTGTGGGCTTTTCTTCGAACCGGATATTTCCTACCTCGGACCTCAGCGCTCGCCCGTCGCTAGTCCCCTCCCACTCTACTGGGAGTCGAGATTTTCCGCAATCAGGATGGCCCCTCCCTACTGCCTCTATCCCACTGGGGACCCGGGCCATTTCAACAAATCAGAGGCATTCCCAGGCGCGGCATGGGGTCCCACATGCGGCCTCAAAAGAGTCGCACCCCATGAGTAGTAAGACTCTGGGGCCCTTGACTCAATCATCTGTGACCTCTACCGAGTCGCACCCCATGAGTAGTAAGACTCTGGGGCCCTTGACTCACTCATCCGTGACCTCTCCCGAGTCTCACCCCATAAGTAGTAAAACTCTGGGGCCCTTGACTCATACGAGCACTTCCCGCCCGGTGTTACAGCCACTGGCGGCGGGCGACTCCCTCACTGTTTCTTTCAGACGCTCTCGCGTGGATAATAGCACACGGCGCACTCATCCTTCTCAACTTTTCACCGCTAGTCCGCTTCGGACGGTGACATTATGCGGTCGTTCTTTCAGCCGCAGCCCTCTCTCCAGAGATGCCTGCTCAAGGGCGTTACAATGACGTTCTCCGGACCATCGCAGCTTTGTTCCCCCATGTGGCTCCTCCCCCAATCGCCAGTCTCGAGACCAATCGCGACTGCCTCTCCATTCCTCTTCCTGTCGATCTTCTTCTCAGGTGAGCGCTCGTTCTGCCCCCCACCATTCGGGCCTTCTGGCCCTGAGAGTGGTCCGTGCGCCTGCTTCTAGCTTTCCAGTCGCGCCTGTTCGATCCCTCTCTTCCCATGGAGTTCCGATTTCTCTCTCCCCCACCCCCCCCCCCCACCCCCCTCGCCTGGCGGATCCTTGTGGGGGGATCGAGACGAGGTGCTTAGCTTACAACCCGCAGATTCTGCTTCCGTGTTCCTCGAGCCACAGTTTCCGCTTTCGAGTCGCCCAGCTCTCCCTCTCTCCCCTGCGGCTCCCTCGCCCACCCCTGTGGTGGCTTCCCCCTCCTCTCCTAGTAGCTTATCGCCCTCTTCCCCCCACCTTGCCTTGGGCATAGATTACTGCCGAGCCCTCGACGAAGCGACCCACCTGATTTCGGCTGCTCTTCCTCCGGAAGCTTGCCCCCCCCCCCCCCCCCCCCCCCCTCTCCTCCCTTGAAACGGAAGGCTTCAGCTTCGGTCGACGCTTCGCATCAGTCTAAACGTTTTAAGACCCTCCCTCAGCCCACATGCTTTCGGGACCTCACTGATGCTTTTAACGCTCATTTACAACAGGGCAATTTGTCGGACGTTGGCTTCTTTTCCGACTGCCGCTGGCCTGCGGATGTGGAGATTAAGTTCCGACAGCACTGGTACGCAGGACACAACCAGTCCTTCCTGTGCCCCCTCCCGACGGTGGATCCCGCTGCAGAGGCGCAGATTGGTGGTAAGGCCGCTGTGGGTCGGTCTACTCCCGCGGGCCTAGACAAGACGGCTACCCTAATTCGGAATTCTCTAGCCGTGTTGGGTATTTTGGAGTTAGCCATACAGGCTGTGGTACGGCGTATTGAAGACTTCTGGGATTCTCCTGAGGCCTCTGACCCCCTGAGTGATTTACACTCCATCGCGGTGACGGCTAATCAGGCAGTGTACCACGCTTTGACAAACGCTTTAGCGGCAGCCTCCAACTGTGACCTTATGCGGCGGGACGGCGTCCTCCAGTGATGTGTCGGCATTCCCACTTCTGTGAAGTCCCAGCTGCGACAGTCCCCCCGGTTCTCTTCTGTTTGGCCCTACCTGGTAGTCGGTGAAGGAGTCTACCAAGGACCTTTGGCCTCGCACCCCCCTCCCCCCTGCGGCTTCCCACCGCTTTCAGTCTTCCCGCAGGGCCGTGGTTCGTCCTCTGCGGACCTTCAAACCCACCCCGCGACCCTCCCGGGAAACCTCTTGGCCTGTACATCCAGTCTTCTCCGGCCGTTCTAGCGCTCCCCCCTCTTCGGCCCCCTCGTTTCCCCGCCCCTACCGGAGGTTTGGCCGGGGACGGACGACCACGGAGCACCCCGTCAGCGGGAGGCTCGCCCGGCACATCGATGAGTGGCGGTCGCTGCTGCCGGACGATACTTGGGTGCTCTCCACTATCTCAGACGGACTCCATATTTCGTTTCTCCAACCGCCCCCTCTCTGCCACTCACCTGAGTTATATAAAACGACGACTCCCCGAGTCGCCTCCCCAGTTGTGTTGCTTACACAACGGAGACTTAGGGTGAAATCGGTAGCTAGACGTATCTTCCTATCAATAATGCCATTGGTAAGTATTTTTCGTAAAAATATATTTTGGAGAAAAATTAATATTTTGCCTGGGCTTCATCTGCCAAAGCAGCGCCAGTTCTACAAGCCAAAGTTTTAAGCTGATCCAGTTAACCCTTTTAGACCCACGGGTGCATTTCCTAAATTTTGTAAGTGTTACTAGTGCCAGATGAGCTTGGCGCTTTCAGGCGCCAAGCTCCTCTGGCACTTCCCTTGAATTATCATGATCAATCCATCTCCTGCTGCAGGGCCCTGGGGCTAAATGGGTAAAGCAAACACATCATTAAGCATGCTAGCTACACTGCATCAGAAGTGGAATGTGCTAAATATCTGGCCCAATGTGAATATAATGGCGCAGTTCGACAGCGACTTGCCATAGAGACCCAAGTGTCTTTACGAGTGATCTGACCATACCTGCTTGGGTTTACTGTAGAGTGTGAGGAACGCGTTAGGCTCCATCGGACAAAAGCACGTTCTTTCTACATACCGCCCTGAAACATAGAAAGTAATAGATCAAGGGTAGTGCAAGATTAGTTTAGTTCTTGGGAAGGCACCAATTGCATCAGGCACTAGCTCTGAACTATTACTGTTGATCTTCAACTGATTAATCATGAATACATGTCAAGATGACCTGTACAGCTTGCAGTCACAGTCGATAATCTGTCCTCTTTTGTCTAAACACTTTGGCTGTCGGTAGTGGTTTCTGTCATGATGATTCATGACAAAAACTACTACCAACAGCCAAAGGGTTAGCACATTTTTTTCTGAAACACTTTCTCTCTCTTTCTCTTTTTTCTTTTCTTTCCCCGCCTTCTTTTTTCTGCTCCCTCTGAAGCATCACGAGCATGTGCATGTCTTAGTACCCTAAAATGTGGACAAATCACATCATTATTTAACCCTACAACATGCATGATAGTTCACGGGTAGTGCTAGAACAGCTTGCTGCCTCTAGGTGCCAAGTTAACCCATTTAGCCCCGACGACCCACAGTAGGTGATGGATTGAGCATGAAAATTCAAGGGTAGTGCCAGATTAACTTGGTGCCTTCAGGTGCCAAGCAAATCTGGCACTACCCTTGAGTTATCATGCTCAATCCATCACTTGCAACTGACACATAGTCATTAAGTAACACAAAATTTGGCAAGTGGGACCTTGGGGTTAAATGAGGTTAAGTTGGCACCATCCTCGAATCATCATGGTCAATCACTCTCCTGAAATTGTTTGTCATCTTCGACGGCATGTACACAATTTTGAAAATTTGTACAAGAGGGAGCTGTTGTTAACCTTTTGCCACCGTAGTCTGCCAGCTAGGTTTTTTCCCCCTGAGCGTATGCCTTACTTTGGCTCACTTCCTTGCTACCGTAGTAATTTTGACACATTTCATTGGCCTTGTCTGTTGTAAAAATTCATTTTTCTCTAAAAGGTATTTTTTCGAAAAATACTTACCGATGACATGACTTTATGGAAATGTCTACTTCTAGCTCAATTTTAGCCTACTTACCCGTTGTGTGCCCACACAACCCGGGAGGCACTCGGGGAACCCCCCCTAGAGGGGCCGAGAGTTGTCTCCCGTTTCCCGCCTTACCAGCTCCGGTCACGAGACCGGCCAGTTTTTTGTGATACTTCGCTCGAAAGCGGCAAGCGGGGCAGGAGGGAGGGTCCTCCGAGTCATGTCATCGGTAAGTATTTTTCGAAAAAAATACCTTTTAGAGAAAAATGAATTTGTTTCCTCAAAAACATTACCGATGACATGACTTTATGGAAGAATTGCGATGAGGAGGAGGGTGCCGCGCAACTCTTAATGGTAACAGCGCCGTCCTCCCAGTCGCAACCTCCCGACAATTTTAGCGAAGTGCATACCTACGGCGCCGGTGGCGCCGGGAGGGAGTGTTGCGCCGCGGCGATGTCCCCCACTAGTGCGAGATTCTCTCTTTGGCCTGCCAGGTCCCTGAGGTAGAAGCGGGCGAATACAGATTCAGTCTGCCAGCCCACGGCTGCCACGATGTCCTTGACAGCGCAGTTTCGGTCAAATGCGAGGCTCGTGGCCATGGCTCGTACCTCATGTGCGCGAATGTGCAGCCTCTTCGCTCCCTGCGGGGAGATATCTTGATACGCGGAGCGTATAACCCAGCGGAGCCAGGACGAGATCGTCTGGGCTGTTATGTCATTCCTGCTGGGTCTCAGAGGTAGGAAGAGGTGCGAACTCCCTCTGCGGAAGGCTTTAGATCGTCGCAAATAAACTCTAAGGGCGCGCACGGGATCCTGTTGCCTGGTCTCCTGAGACAGAGGGTTGGTTCTTAGCGGCCGTAAGGTGATAACCTGAGGTGCCGTCAGAGGAGACCTGTTCTTGGCCAGGAAGGCAGGGTCAGTGAGGAGTTGAACAGACCCGTCCGCTCGGAACTGTAGGCAGGTAGGCCGCGCCGAGAGTGCGTGTAGCTCACTCACCCGAGAGGTGGTAGCAAGGGCCAGCAGGAAGCACGTCTTTCGTGTCACATCTGCGAAACGGGCCAAAGGCAAGGGTTCAAATCTGTCAGAATTTAACCACGTTAGCACCCAGGGCAGGTCCCAGCGGGGAAGGAGTGAGCGGTGTGTTGGGCGCTGGATGCCGAAGTGACCCATAAGGTCGGCTAAGTCTTTGCAGGCGCCCGGGTCTGGGTGTCCAAGGTGTCGATAAGTGTCAGCGATCATGGACAGGTAACCCCTCACGGTGATGGGGGCCAGGCCTAAGTCTCGAAAGAGCCAGAGGAAGAAGTCCGCCAGCTGAGGATTAGTCAGTTCCGTGGGTGACAGGCCGTGCTCAGAGCACCAGGAACACAGGACTCGCCACTTTCCCTCGTAGACTCGGATGGTGGAAGGTCTGCGGGCCGAAGCGATCGCCTCCACTGCTGCACCCGAGTAGCCTCTAGCTCCGAGGGCTTGCCGCACAACCTCCAGGCGTGAAGGAGGAGCCGCTCCGGGCAGGGGTGGAACAGCGGCTGACGCGGTTGCTTGAGCATGGTGCGTGGGGCGGGAAGCAGCAGGGGCGGGTCCGTGGCGAGGCTGAGAAGGTCGGTGGTCCAGGAGCGGTTCCAGGCGAACAGCGCAACTAACAGCAGGACCGCCGAGCATCCCCGAAGCTTGAGAAGGACTTTGGGTACGAGAACTGTCGGGGGGAAGGCGTAAGCCACCAGGCCGTCCCAGGGAATGGAGAGTGCATCGACAGCCCAGGCAAGTGGATCGGGAATCGGGGAGACGAAGAGCGGCAGCTGATGGTTCCACCTTGTGGCGAACAAGTCGACCTGGGGAGTCTCCCACTGGGCACAGATCATCCGAAAGATGTCCTGCCGAAGGGTCCATTCCGTGTGCAGGAGCTGGCCGCGGCGAGACAGCGAGTCGGCTAAGACATTCAGGTGTCCGGGGATGTGTCGGGCTCGAATGGTAATACCCCGGTCGTCGCACCAACGCATCATCCGGTAGAGGAGCATACAAAGGTCGGGAGAGCGAGTGCCACCTTGTTTCTGGATGTAAGCCACCACAGTCGTGTTGTCCGAGAGGACGAGTAGCTCCTGGTGTCTGAGGAGATCCTCCCAGAACTGCAGGGCTTGCCACACCACCTGCATCTCCAGCCAGTTGATGTGAGTGTGCGCTAAGTCCGCGGGCCAGGGCCCCGAAGTCGAGAGGAACCGAGGAAGGAGATGAGCGCCCCACCCAGTGAGGCTGGCGTCGACACAAAGCGCGGTCTGGGGAGGAGGGGCGGCCAGGGGAACTCCCGACGCTAGCCAAGAATGGTCGGTCCACCGACGCAGATGAGGCAGCAGCATCTGGGGCACCGGAACCAACGTCGTTAAGTCGCCTGACGACGGGCGCCAATGGAGTAGGAGATGCAGCTGGATCGGCCGGGAGTAGAGACGACCTAGGGGGATAAGGTCCGCTGCGGCGTTCAGCAGGCCCAAAAGCTGGAGCCAGACTCTGGCGGGGGCCACGACCTGTCGTGCTAACTGACCGGCTAGGTCCGCAATCTTCTGGATCCGAGGGGCTGGGAGACGCACCGTGTTGAGGTCGGTCGCAAATTCCATGCCCAGGTGCACGAAGCGGCGGGACGGAGAGAGATCCGACTTGCCGTCGTTCACTAGGAAGCCCAAGTGTGCCAGAAGCCGTAGCAGCGCATCCCTGTCCGACGCGAGTGAGGTCTCTGACTGGTTGCGTAGGAGGAGGTCGTCTAGGTAATTCGACGTCGGACTGGAGGAGGACTGTCGGGCCTTGGCGACTACGGCGTCCATCAGCCGGGTGAACACCCAGGGGCTGAGGTTAAGACCGAACGGGAGCGCGCGAAACTGGTATACCACACCGTCGATCGCAAAGCGGAGGAACTTCCTGGAGGCCTGGTGCATCGGGACATGCAGGTACGCATCTGAAAGGTCCAGGCTGACTGCGAAGTCCAGAGGCTGGACCGCGGCTCTCAGGGCTCGAGCAGTCTCCATCCGGAAGGAGGGGGCCGTAATGTACTTGTTCAGGGCCGAGAGATCGATCACCGGTCGCCATCTCCCTCCAGGCTTCGGAACGACAAACAAGCGGCTGTAGAAGGCTGGGGAGTAGGGGATGCGTACCACCTCCGTGGCGGCTTTCCTCAGGAGGGAGGAGACCTCTCCCCGAAGAGCGAAGGCCTTCAACGGATTGCTGGGGATCTCGGTCCAAAGGGGGGAGCGACGCAAAGGAGGCGGGCTGCGAAAGGCGATCCGGAGGCCGGCCGAGACGGTGTCGCAAATCCAGGGGTCGTCGGGAAAGAGTGTGAGCCAATTTCCGCTGAAAAAGGCTAGCCTCCCACCGACCGGAGACCCCGAAGTGGTCGGTGGGGGCAAGGCCGGGGGGCAGTCAGGTAGCCCGCCCGCAACCCGGTCGCCGGGCGGGACGGGGCCAGGCGGGGACACGGGCCCTGGAGGGTCTAGGACGGCCAAAGGCGGGGGCCTGCTCAGGGGCCGAAGCAGGGGCTGACGCAGCAGCGGGTCTAACCGACCGCGAGGCGCGACCCCTAGCCTGGCGGGAGGACGGAAAGCGGCGGGGAGGAGGAGCACTCACAGGCCAGCGGTCGGGGTTGGAGGCTCGAACGGAAGACCAGGTGTCGCCGAAAAGCAGGGGGCCACCCAGCGGAGCACGACGAAGCTGCGCACGCAGGTCAGGTGGTATCCCTCGGCAGGCAAGCAGAAGGGCGTCTCGACGCATCAGGTCACAGTTGGCGGAGGCAGCCATAGCGTTAACGGACGAGTGGTAGGCGGCTCGGTTGGCGACTTCCGCTAAGACGAGTAAATCCCCAAGGAGAGGCGTGATAGAAGGATGCCAAGCGTCTTCCACACGACGCACCAGGGCTTGAGTGAGCAGCTCCAGGAACCCAGCGCAGGCTAAGGTGTTCCGCACCAGAGACGCAGTCAAATCCAGGCCACGAGGGAAAGAACGGCGAAGGAGGGCGGAGCCGCCAGCTTGCGACACGGCCGGGGGGTCGATCGCAGGAAGAGGGATGGAGAAAGCCTGGGAATGACCAGCATACCAATCCCGACGGAAGGCGATGTCCAGGCCAGCCGGCCAGCGATGATCGGAGAAGAACACCGGCTCTCGAGACGCTGGAAGTTGCAGGTGCGCTGAGAAGACATCTCGCAGCTCCTTAAATCCAGGCGGCTGGGGAAGCGACTTGAACCTCTTCACCTGACGCTCGGCATCCACAAAGGCCGAGACCTTCCTCTTCAGGGGGGGAGAGGCTGGGCAGGAGTCCGCTGGCAGAGTGGCCGCGATGATCCTGGCGGCTTCATCCAAGGCTAGGAGGGTCTCCGCCCGGGACGACGACGGAAGGGTCGAGGGGACATCATCACCGACGTCGGAGGGCGAAAGGGAGCGAGCATCCTCCTCCAACAGGGCTGAGACGGAGTCTTCGGGCAGCAAGCTGAGGGCTTCTTCGTCCAGGGGGTGGCGAGAAGGCGGGTGAGGCACCACGGAAGGTCGAAGCTTGGGCGGGGGCACATCTCGAACCTCACGGGAAGCCCGGGCATGAGCCGGCAGCGACGACGGAGGCGGGGATCGCCGAGGCGAACGCGGGAAGGAGCGAGGAGGGGTCCTGTCCGGTGCGCGGGAACGACGTCTGGGTGAAGTACGGCGGACAACCGAAGAGGAGTGCCGATCCCGGGAAGAAGGTCGACGATGGCGGTGACGTGGCGAACGCATCGAACGGTGCGAAGGCGAGCGCGACCGAGCGCGCGACGAGGAGAGGCGGGGGGAGCGGCGACGCTCCCGGCGGGGGGAACGATCCTTCCGGCGGCGCTCGCGGGGCGAGCGCGAGTGTCTAGCACTGACGGTGGAACGGGAAAGGTCGGGGGCGCGACTGTGTCGCGTAGGTTGAGGCTGACGTCTCTCCTGGCCGGACTCAGTGAGAAGGGCTCTATGCCGGTGTAGAGATCCTCCGGAAGGATCAGCGGGCTTATCGTGGAGAGAGAGAGGAGCAAGGCCAGTCAACGTGGGACGGCTCGTGGCGAACTGCTGCAGGCCGGGCTCAGTGAGGCGGGCGCTTTGCCGGCAAACAGACCCTCCGGAAGGGTCAGCGGGCGTGGCAGCAGTGGCAGTCCTCTGGTCAGCGAACAACGCAGGGTCCTGACGATCAATCCGTTCCGAGAGGCCGAGGCGAGGAAGAGCGGTCGTTACCACAGGGGCGACGTCAACAGGAGTGGGACGAGAGATAGCCGACGGAGGTCGCTCTCGCCGGTAAAAACTCCAGAGGTCAGACCAACGGATCTCCGGCCAGGTCGCACAGACATCGCAGAGAAGGTCCGAGGCGCAGCCCGAGCAGGGGAGGCAGACCGCATGGTCGTCCGTCGGCCACTTGAAGTCGCCGCATTGAGAGCAGGTAAGCATTTGGTTCCTGCAACAGACAAAGAGCACAAGGTCGCAAAGGCGGACAAGGGAGCCTAGCCCCACACCAAGGTACTCCAAGTGCCGTAACCACCGGCGCGTAAATAGTGGCTACAGTCTCCCAGAGCTAAAGGGCCTTTAAGGTAGACGAACGGAGTGTGGGTGCCCGAAGGCCCTACGAGAACAGAAACCCTAGTCTACAAGGCAACATCTTCTCGTAACAGTGAAATACCAAAGGAGAGAAGGCGACGTCCCTCGAGGAGACTCGTAAAAAAGGTCGTGCAAGGCGCCGAAGCGTAAGCTCAACAACTGGCGCCCACGTAGTAGCAAAGCCGAAAGGAAAGCCCAACGGTAGCCGGCTCTCGGCCCTAGGGCCGGCTGTGGGAAACTACCACTACCTTACCTCCGAGACGAATCGGGAACAGGGGGAAGGGTAGTCATACACCTCCACAGCCTAGAGGAGAGCAGCAGAACGACGCCAGCAGAGGCAGGGCACAAGAAGGCAGGTCAGCGCTAGGAGGCGCAGAGCACACGAAGAGGCAACGAGCGTAGGCAAGAGAAGGACCGGTCGAAGCGGCGCGAGAGCAAGGCCAGACACGTCTTCTCTGTACGAGCGAAGTAGCAAAACTGGCCGGTCTCGTGACCGGAGCTGGTAAGGCGGGAAACGGGAGACAACTCTCGGCCCCTCTAGGGGGTGTTCCCCGAGTGCCTCCCGGGTTGTGTGGGCACACAACGGGTAAGTAGGCTAAAATTGAGCTAGAAGTAGACATTTCCATAAAGTCATGTCATCGGTAATGTTTTTGAGGAAACAAATCTTATCATACCCCAAAATATTTGTTATCAGTGGAAAAAGCAATTCAAGGTGAACTCATAGACACTATGCTGAAGAAAATATTATGTATTGTTAAGATTTTACAGGCGTATAAAGAAGATGGGGTAAGAAGTAAAATATCAAAAACAGGTTTGCACTGGGATCTGAAAACATGCTGTTAGTGTATTAGTTATCCACAGTGTGAAATTACAACTCACCTGGCATTCCAGAGACATATTCTAGTGTGTCACCAGTAAATAATCCAGAAAGAAAGGCACAACAGAAAAGTTTCTTCACACATAAAAGTTTTTACACCAAAATCCGCCATTTTTTTCACACATGGGGATGTTTTGTTTCAGATCTTCTGATTCGTTGGTTTCAGCCCATACAAACAAGATAAGTCACTCTACCAGTACAGAAATGAGTGCTTGACATATTATAGTAGGTTGCTTCCCTTAGACCATACTGCCAGTATTGCCCGTTAAACTGGTATCCAGCGCACAGATGTGTGCGCCTCGTCGGCAATGGGAAACAAGGCCAGCGCACATATGTGTGCGTCCCGTCGGCAACGGAGCTTTGCTTCGCGCACACATATGTGCGTTCCGTCTTCAATCTTCAAAAGGTTAAATGTTTACCTGCGAGATAGGCAGGGCAACCAAGGGAAGAGAACCCTTCACTGATCTGGAGACTGGAAGTTTTCTCCCTTCTGCCGCTCTCAGCATCATCTGCACCCACCTTCTCTTCCTCTAGCAGAACACTCACCACCTAATGATAAATAAATAAATAAATGGACGAATTGATGAACAGATTTAAACACATAAAACAAGCACTTGTAACACAGAAGTTCAACATGAACAGTGTTCACTTAGGGTTTAGACAATCGGTTTTCTCTTGCATTAGTCTGTGGCCAAAAAACACGAGATGACAAAATGGGGTGTGGGGAAAGGGGGAAAAGGGGGTGGGGGAGGGGAGAGAAGAGGGGGGGTGACCTAAAAGAAATAATCTTTTAGGCCTAACAAATTATATAGCCAAAAAAGAAAGAAACGTGCATTGAAAAGAAGAGCACATGACAAAACAAATACCTGAGCCGCCTGTTCAAGGAATTTGCCAAAGCGTGCAGCTAGCTCAGGGTTGGTGGCCAGCGATTTCTCATCCGCCCCAGTTGCTACTGTGATGCCTTCACCTGATGAAAAAAAAAAAAAAAAAGTCAACATCGTTTTTAACAATATAAGAAGTCAGACACAGCAAGACTTTTTCAGAGGTCCAGACCACACTTTTTTTCTGTAAATTATGTCGCACCACAAACTTCCCGTCGGACGCCAAGCTGGACAAGGAGCTTGACAGCAGGCTGGCAAAAGCGAACAGCGCTTTCGGGCGACTTTTCAAGCGGGTGTGGCACAATCAACAGCTGAAAACAGGCACCAAGATCAGCGTGTACAGAGCTGTGGTCCTCACCACCCTGCTGTATGGTTCCGAGTCCTGGGCCCTCTACCGCAGCCAACTACGACTCCTCGAACGCTTCCACCAGCGCTGCCTGCGTACCATCCTGGGCATTCACTGGAGTGACTATGTCACCAATGTCGAGGTCCTTGAACAGGCTGAAACCGTGAGCATCGAGGCTTTGCTGCTGCGGACACAGCTCCGCTGGGCGGGGCATGTCTCCAGGATGGAGGATCATCGCCTACCAAAGATCACCCTGTTCGGCGAGCTTGCTACTGGACACCGTGACAGAGGGGCACCAAAGAAGAGATACAAAGACTGTCTCAAGAAGTCACTTAGTGCCTGCCAAATCGACCACCACCAGTGGTCTTCGCTTGCTGTGGACCGTGACACCTGGCGCTCCACTATTTACAAGGCAGCTGTCTCCTTTGAGGACTCTCGCAGAGCTAGCCTTAAGGACAAGCGGCTCAGGAGAAAGAACAGAGATGCCGCAACTCAGAACTCTGGCCATACCTTCCCCTGCAGCCACTGCGGTCGAACCTGCCTGTCCCGGATTGGCCTCCGCAGCCACGAACAAGCCTGCAGACGTCGTGGGCAACTCCTATAAAATCTTTGTTCGCGAAGTCCAGCCAAGAGAGCCAAGAGAGAGACAAACTTCCCATATAACAAGAAAATACAAGAACAGCAAAGCCCTCACAGCTCACATGCGTGACCAAGACAGTTCTCAGACCTGTGACCTTGACCAAAGGTCACGCTAATGAGCAAGTATGAAAGTGCCTTGATATAATTACTGAGGTTGTTCATTGCGTCTTAAAGTCCTACACTCTGTCAACGTGTAATTTTTCATTTTCTTTAAAATGAATTTTTTCGAAAAATACTTACCGATGGTATTACTAATAGGAAACGTGTCCTACTTACTTACTTACGCCTGTCACCCCTACCCATAGGCCGTCGACGAGAGACCTCCAGCAACTCCTGTCCTGTGCTTCTCCTTCGATTCTACTCCAGGTGGTTCCCAGTCTCTTGATGTCTGCTTGGAGGTCTCGACGCCAGGAGTTTCTCGGCCTACCTCTTTTCCTCTTTCCCTGGGGGTTCCATGACAATGCCTGCCTAGTGATACTGGAAGCTGGCTTTCTCAGACTGTGACCGATCCATCCCCATCTTCTTCGCCCAATTTCATTCTCTGCTGTTATCTGCTCTGTTCTCTCCCAGAGTCTGACGTTGCTGATCTTCTTTGGCCAGTGGATTTTCAAAATTCTTCTAAGGCAACTGTTTATGAAGGTCTGCACTCTGTTGACTGTGGTTTTTGTCAATCTCCAAGTCTCTGCTCCATATAGGAGAACTGCTTTTACATTGGAGTTGAAAATCCGGACTTTAGTGTGTTGTGACAGCTCTCTGGAACTCCACACTTTTTTCAACTGGAGAAAGGCTGCTCTGGCTTTACCGATTCGTGCTCTGACATCTGCATCAGTGCCGCCTTTTTTGTCTATGATGCTCCCGAGATAGGTGAAGGACTCCACCTCCTCCAACGGGGTGCCAGCAAGCAAGACTGGTTCTTCCCTGGTTGCGTTCAGCCTCATTGTCTTAAACGTGTCCTAGCTAGCCTAATTTTAGCCAAAATTTGGTTGTGTCCGTATAAGGGAGTGTTGGCAGGTGAGGGGCACCATAGTACAGGCAGTAACCTGAGTAGCCTCCCTTACACCCTATCCGGTGCGAGCTCACCCGATATGCCTCAGTTTAGTTTCTTAGCGAACTGGCGGCAAGCGGGGCAGGTGGGAGGGACCTTCGAGTAATACCATCGGTAAGTATTTTTCGAAAAAATTCATTTTAAAGAAAAAATAATTTGTTTCCTCAAAACACATTACCGATGGTATTACTAATAGGAAGAATCCCGAAGAGGAGGTGGGTGCCGCTATAGCGCCCCTAACCAAGACACTGGCCCTCAGACCCGCCCTCCCGAGGCAAACTCCCGATAATTTTAGCTAAGATACCTATGGCGGCGCCAGGAGGGAGTGTTGCGCTGCTGCGATGTCTCCCACCAGCGAAAGGTTCTGCCGCTGGGTGGAGAGGTCCCTCAGGTAGAAGCGGGCAAAGGTAGTCTCAGATCACCATCCCACGGCCGCCACAATGTCCTTGACAGCGCAGTTGCGGTCGAATGCGAGACTTGCGGCCATGGCTCTGATTTCATGTGCCCTGATGTTCATACGTTTGGCTGCATCAGGAGCGAGATCCTAGTAGGCAGAGCGAATCACCCATCGGAGCCAGGAGGAGATGGTCTGAGCTGAGACGTCACGTCTACCTGGGGTCAGAGGGAGAAACAGGCAGGGGCGTCCTCTGCGGAGCGGCTTGGTTCGGCGCAGGTACACACGTAAGGCTCTCACCGGTCCTGTAGTCTGGTCTCCCGGGTGGAGTCTGTCACTCGAAAGTGTAGAATAGTCATCATCTGTGGGGCAGCCAAAGGTGCCCGCGTCTTGGCCAGAAAGATCGGTTCAGGTAGCAGTTGCACGGAGCCATCCGTCCAGAACTGCAAGCAATCTGGGCGTGTCGACAGCATGTGAAGTTCACCGACCCTGGAAGCCGTGGCGAGGGCCAAGAGGAAGCACGTCTTCCACATCACGTCCAGCATGCGTGCCAACAGAAGAGGTTCAAAACGGTCTGAGTTGAGCCACGGAAGCACCAAGGTAGATCTCATCTCGGTACCAGAGAACGCAGGGCCGGGCGTTGCAGACCGAAGTGGGCCATCAGAACGGAGAGGTCTTTGCAGCTACCAGGATCGGGCCGGCCCCCCTGCCGGTAGTTGTCGGCGATCATGGCGAGTAGCCCCGAAAGGTGAATGGCGCCAGAAGATGCTGGTGGTAAAGAGTGAAGGAAGAACCCCGCCAGCTGGGGCACCGTCAATCCGTGTGGAAGGAGAGGATGTTGCCACAGCCGTCGCCCAGTGCTCGCCACATCCCTCAAAACTCGTCTGGTCGAGGGTCTGCATGTCGAAACAATAGCATCGACCGCCGCCCTGGAAAAGCCTCTACTGGTGAGGGCTCGCCATGCCAGGTCCCTGGCACAGCGCCTGTCGTGGTTGCTTGAGCTTTTCTAGTGTGTGGAGAGGAGGTTCCACCTCGTCACGAATAGGTCGAGCATGGGAGTCTCCAATTAGTCTCAGTCTTCTGGAAGATGCCTGGCCATAGTGTCCACCCGGTGTGGAGAAGCTGGCTGCAACGCAGGGGAGAGTCGGCTACAACAGCCAGATGCCCTGGAAGAGTCTCGCGCGAAGTGGGATGCCCCGATCCTCGCCCCAGCGGAACGCCTGGTGGAGAAGGATGCAAGCGAGTGATGGCGGGTCCCGCCCTGTTCCTGGAAGCAGGGGGATGACGGTGGGGATGTCGGCCAAGACTAGGAGTTCCTGGCGCCCACGGTGAGACTCCCACGTCATGAAGGTCTGGCACAACACTTGGCTGCCGGTACCTGAGTCGGTTGATCTAGGGTGGTCCTCATCAGCGACCCTGGTCAAGTAGCCCCTAACCGCAATGGTGTCAAGGAAGCAGGGGAAGAGTCGGAGAACGGAGATCACCGCCGAGGAATCGCCCGATCTCCAAGGAAGATGCATCAACGGTCCAACAGCCACCCAGGACACGTCCCTCCAGTCGCAGGCTCGTCCGGTCGAGTGTCCAACCGTATCGAAGGTACCACAGCCGCGTGGAGAACCTCTTGCGGCGAAGGCTTGCTGCGAAACGTCAAGGCGCGGTAGAAGAGGTCTTGGGCTGTAAACATCAAATGTGTTGGTGGTCCGTCGAAGGTCAGGACGCTGGCAGCCCACCAGCATAAACCGCAGCACGAATACACTAGGCCCAGGTCTGTGTCGCAACCTTGAACCGGAGGAGGAGCTTAGACAGCACCGTAGGTCGGCGGGATGAGAGGTCTTCCCATGAGGTGGAGGGCGATGACCGCTCGGGGCTGTGGAGATGAACGGGGAAGGCGAAGCAGAGAGGCTCGGAAGATTCTCGGCTGGGAAGTGAAGTCTCGATCCAGCACCCGCGGCCACTGGACGAGGAGGACGAATGAGGAACCGCGGCCCGCCCCACGGGAAGAGGGTGGAGACTGCAGTGCTGTTGGAGACGGTGAGAAGGTCCAGACGTCACCAATGAACCTTAACCTTTTGCCACCGTAGTCTGCCAGCTAGATTTTTCCCCCTGAGCGTATGCCTTACTTTGGCTCACTTCCCTGCTACCATAGTAATTTTGACACATTTCATTCGCCTTGTCTGTTGTAAAAATCTTATCATACCCCAACATATTTGGTATCAGTGGAAAAAGCAATTCAAGGTGAACTCGTAGACACTATGCTAAAAAAAAATATTTTGTAATGTTAAGATTTTACAGGTGTATAAAGAAGATGGGGTAAGAAGCCAAAAATCAAAAACAGTTTTGCACTGGGTTATGAAAACATGCTGTTAGTGTATTAATTAGCCAGAGTGTGAAAATTACAACTCACCTAGCATTCCAGAGACATATTCTAGTGTGTCACCAGTAAATAATCCAGAAAGAAAGGCACAACAGAAAAGTTTCTTCACACATAAAAGTTTTTACACCAAAATCCGCCATTTTTTTCGCACATGGGGACGTTTTGTATTAGAGCTTCTGATTCGTTGGTTTCAGCCCATACTTACTTTACTTTACTTACGCCTGTCACCCCTACCCGGGTATAGGCCGTCGACGAGAGACCTCCAGCGACTCCTGTCCTGTGCTTCTCCTTCGATTTTACTCCAGGTGGTTCCCATTCTCTTGATGTCTGCTTGGAGGTCTCGACGCCAGGAGTTTCTCGGCCTACCTCTTTTCCTCTTTCCCTGGGGATTCCATGACAATGCCTGCCTAGTGATACCTAGCAGGGAAAGGTTGTACTTTTGCATTTCCGCTGCTATCTGGGCGGCCTTGCCGCTCTGGTACATGGTCTTGACGTTCCATGTGCCCATGGTTGTGTCCCTGGATAGAGAGAGGCGGCTCGGTCCTGTGGCTTCCGAAGACTTCCGGCTTTCACCACAGGACGTCATAAATCTTCTGGTAGAAGAACCTTCCTCCTCCAGGAAAGGAATTACTGTTTGTCTTTTCGTCGGCGTTTTTGTAGCTATTTCCTTTTTTGTAGGGTGGGGAAGCTACCCCAACGCCCAACCCCCTTACTAGGAGGACCAGGGGTTTTCTGTCGGGGTCACCTTCCCTTAGACCATGTTGGTTCACGGCACCTTATTTCATTCGGTGCACCCCTCTCGCGAGGGACCCCTTATCCACCACCCAGGGGACGCGCCTCAACGCCATATGGTCCCAGCGCGAGGGGTTTCAGCCCATACAAACAAGAAAAGTCACTCTACAAGTAAGGAAATGAGTGCTTGATATATTATAGTAGGTTGCTTCCCTTACTTAGGTTACTGCCGGTATTGCCTGCTATACTGGTATCCAGCGCACAGATGTGTGCGCCTCATCGGCAATGGGAAACAAGGCCAGCGCACATATGTGTGCGTCCCGTCAGCAACGGAGCTTTGCTTGGGGCACACATATGTGTGTTCCGTCGTCAAAAGGTTAAGCTGGATCCCTAGGAAGCTGAGTAGTCTATCGTAATCAGGTAAACTCCCCTGTTGGCGAGACTTGCGATGGCGAAGGGACCACAGGAGTGAAGGCGCAGAGGTACTCTCCCGTCACGAGAGCCGCCCAGGGAAGGAGATGACGGTCATCTGCAGAACGTCATCCGGGGAACCGGAGCTGCTGAAGCAGAAGACACTGAAGCATCAAAAGGGAAGAGAGCCTGCTGCGGTACACAGGCCCCTGAATGGCTCCTACTCTAGAAAACCCGTTGCACTGAGTACGCCATCCGCTGAATTCGCTGCTCCAGAGATCGTCGTACGTGAAGATCGAGTGAGACTCCATCCCAACGAGGCGTGAAGCCAGATGTGCTCGCGTAGACCCAGAAGCCGCGCCTGTCGAGGGAAGCGAAGAGAACTCGAGCTGTCATCAAGAGGGCTCTACCTCTATCGCTAGGGAAGATCGGTTGGAGAAGTCAAAGAGTAGCCCAGAAGCACCCGTGTAGTTCTGCCCACCACGACGAACCGCGGCGGTAGAACCCCCGGAGGCCATAGCTGGTGACGGGTTGTCCGGGGACGCGCCGAATCATACTGCTCTCAGGAGGCTCCGTCCGTCTCCGCCCTAACAACATCTAGGGCCGGCGAAGTGGAAGCACAAGACTCCCAACTGGCAGGAGTCCACTGTCGTAGTCGGTACCAGCGATCAGGAATTCAAGGTAGTAGTGCAGGTGACCTCCTGAAGCACCCATTCCCCCGAAGAAGTAGCCGGCAAGGTGACGAGCAAGGCAAGGTACGCCGCGTAGGTGGCGCCCGGTAGGTCAGGAGGTCCGAACCACGGCAAGCGGGGGACGACTCCGAGCCTCGCAGCGTGTAACGAAGTCCCGAGTCAGTATGTTGCCGCGCAAGAACACGGAACCAAGCGAAAACGTATTTTTCTTTAAAATAAGTTTTTTTGAAAAATACTTACCGATGGTATTACAACTAGGAAATGTTTCTTAGCTAGTCTAATTTTAGCCCAAAAATTGTTGTGTACGATAATGGCCATGATGGCAGGAGAGGGGCGCCATAGGTTAGGCGGAAACCCTGTAGCCTCCCTTCCGGTTCAACCACGCATGTGCTCAGTGCTCAAACCACCAGTCAGTTTCTTAGCGGCGCAGCGGCGAGCGGGGCAGGTGGGAGGGACCTTCGAGTAATACCATCGGTAAGTATTTTTCAAAAAAATTTATTTTAAAGAAAAATACGTTTGTTTTCTCAAAACACATTACCGATGGTATTACAACTAGGAAGAATCCCGAAAAGGAGGTGGGTGCCGCTAACCGCCCCTACCCCTGCCATCGAAGCTACTAGAAAGTCCACCCCAAGCAACCTCCCTCTAATTTTAGTGAAGATACTTACGGCGCCTAGGGCGCCGGGAGGGAGTGTTGCGCCGCCACGATGTCTCCCACCAGCGCTAGGTTCTGCCGCTGGCCGGAGAGGTCCCTCAGGTAGAAGCGAGCGAAGGTGTTCTCTGTTCGCCAGCCCACAGCCGCCACGATGTCCTTGACCGCACAGTTGCGTTCGAATGCGAGGCTCGTGGCCATGGCTCTGATCTCGTGCGCCCTGATCCTCATGCGTTTAGCTGCATCAGGGGCGAGTTCCTGGTAGGCGGATCTTATCACCCACCGAAGCCAGGAGGATATAGTCTGGGCTGAGATGTCCTGTCTACCTGGGGACAGAGGAAGAAAAAGGCGGGTGCGTCCCCTGCGGAGGGGCTTGGTCCGGCGCAGGTACACACGTAACGCTCGAACTGGGTCCTGCTGTCTGGACTCTCGATTGGAGCGTGGTTCTCTGAGTGGTAGTATGGTGACCAATTGTGGTGCCAAGAGTGGCGATCTGGTCTTGGCTAGGAAGGTCGGGTCGGGAAGCAGCTGCACCGAACCGTCCGTCCGGAATTGTAAACAGGTGGGGCGAGTAGAGAGGGCGTGCAGCTCACTGACTCTGGAGGCTGAGGCGAGGGCTAGCAAGAAGCAGGTCTTTCTCGTCACGTCCGGTAGTCTCGCCAGCTGTAAAGGCTCAAAGCGGGCCGAGTTGAGCCAAGTAAGGACCCAAGGTAGGTCCCAACGTGGTAACAGTGTACGTAGAGCGGGACGATGCAGACCGAAATGGCCCATCAGATCGGCGAGGTCCTTGCAGGCGCCCGGGTCGGGACGTCCCAGATGCCTGTAAGTATCAGCGATCATGGCCAGGTAACCTCGAATGGTGATGGGAGCTAAACGCTGGTCGTGAAAAAGCCAGAGGAAGAAATCCGCCAGCTGAGGGACTGTCAACTCGGTGGGGGAGAGGCGTCTATCGTCACACCAGGTGCTGAGAACTCTCCACTTTCCCTCGTAAACTCGTCTGGTCGAGGCTCTGCGGGCTGTAGCGATCGCGTCCACTGCCGCACCTGAGAAGCCTCTAGCGGTGAGGGCTTGCCGGACAACCTCCAGGCGTGGAGGAGGAGACGTTCTGGACAAGGATGGTACAGAGTCTGCCGAGGTTGCTTGAGCATCGTTCGTGGAGTGGGTAGATGTAGTGGGGGGGCTGTTGCCAGATTCAGGAGGTCGGTCGTCCATGACCTGGTCCAACAAAACGGGGCCACCAGAAACAGGATAGTGTTGCTGCCTCTCAGCTTGAGAAGAACCCTGGGGATGAGGACCGTGGGTGGGTAGGCGTAGGCGACCAGTCCATCCCAGGAGATGGAGAGGGCGTCCACTGCCCAGGCCAAGGGGTCTGGAATCGGCGAGACGAACAGAGGGAGCTGGCGATTCCATCTCGTGGCAAAAAGGTCGATCATGGGTGACTCCCAGGTAGCGCCGATCATCCGAAAGATGTCTGGACGCAGAGACCACTCGGTGTGTAGTAGTTGACCGCGACGGGAGAGGGAGTCGGCCAGCACATTCAAGTGGCCCGGGATATGACGAGCACGGAGAGAAATGTCCCGATCCTCGCACCACCGGAGCACTTGGTAAAGGAGGATGCAGAGAGATGGGGAGCGGGTCCCGCCCTGCTTCTGGATGTAGGCGACGACCGTAGAGTTGTCCGACAACACCAGTAGCTCCCGGTGAAGCAGGCGAGATTCCCACACCCGAAGGGCTTGCCAGACGGCTTCCAATTCCAACCAGTTGATGTGTCGGTCCCGGAGATCCAGGTCCCACCAGCCGGAGGCCGTCTCGAAGGAGGGTAGAAGGTGTGCTCCCCAACCGGAGAGGCTCGCGTCTACGCAGATGGAGAGGGAGGGCGGTGGCGAGAACAGCGGCACTCCTGTCGCGAGCCAGAGGGGGTCCGCCCAGCGTAGAAGGTGAGGACGGAGCAACGAAGGAATCGGAACCGGAGACTCTAGGTCGGAGGTCGACGGACGCCAGTGTAGCAGAAGGTGCAACTGTAGCGGCCGGGAGTAGAGACGCCCTAACGGAATAAGGTCTGCTGCAGCGCTCATCAGCCCCAGCAACTGAAGCCACTGCCTGGCAGGGATCGAAGACTTCTGGGATACCTGCCGAGCTAGATCCGCCAGCTTCTGAATGCGGGGTTCGGGCAGCCGGACGATATTGTGGTCGGTGTAGAACTCCATGCCTAGGTGAACGAAATGGCGCGACGGAACGAGGTCGGACTTGCCGAAGTTGACTATGAAGCCCAGCGTCTTGAGGAGCTGAAGCAAGGCATCCCGGTCCACCTCCAAGGCGGCAGGGGTCTGATTCTTCAGGAGCAGGTCGTCCAGGTAGTTGGACGTGGGGCTCGTGGAAGTCCGTCGTGCCTTGGCCACCACGGCGTCCATGAAGCGTGTGAAGACCCATGGGCTGAGGTTGAGGCCGAAGGGAAGTGCGCGGAACTGGTATACCACACCCTCGAAGGCGAAGCGTAGAGAACGTCTGGACGCTGGGTGCATGGGCACGTGAAGGTACGCATCCGCGAGGTCCAGGCTGATTGCAAAGTCGAAGGGTTGCACCGAGGCACGCAGGGCCCGCGCTGTCTCCATGCGAAAACGTGGAGCTACTATAAACTTGTTGAGCGCCGAGAGGTCGATCACAGGACGCCACTTGCCGCCTGGTTTGGGAACTACGAACAGCCGGCTGTAGAAGGCTAGGGAGTCGAGTCGTGTCACCACCTCTGTCGCTGCTTTTCGAAGTAAGGCAGCCACCTCGCTGCGCAGAGCGTCTGCCTTGAGCTGGTCTGTCGGAACCAAGGTCCACGCCGGAGTACGTCGCAGTGGGGGCGGGGAGCGAAACGAGATCCGCAGACCGAGGGAGATGGTTGAAAGAATCCAGGGGTCGTCCGGAAACAGCGCCCGCCAGGCGGCGCTGTGCCGTGCGAGCCTCCCGCCGACCGGAGGTCCCAGCGCGGTCGACGGGGCCCGAAGGTGGAGAACGTCAGTAAGCCCTGCCCCGCCCGGGGCGTCGGGCAGGCTTGGGCCAGGTCCTGGAAGCGGGAGCCGAAGAGGATCCTGCAGTAGGACGGGTACGGGGGAAGGCAGGGGGCCTGGGGGGAAGACGTCCACCTCTGGTGTAAGGCCAGGAAACGGGTCTAGTCGCCCGCAGGGGGCGACCCTGGGTCCTGCGGGTATGCTGAAAGGGAGTAGGAACTGTACGACTTGGCCAGGTGTCCTTATTCGCCTCCTTAACCGCCAACCACGTGGGGCCGAAGAGAAGCTCTCCGCCAAGGGGCGCCTGACGAAGTTGAAGCTTCAGGTCATTGGGGAGAGGGCAGGAGCGGAGGAGGAAATCCCGACGCAAAAGGTCACAGTTGGCCGCCGCAGCCATAGCGTTGACACAGGTGTGGTAGGATGCACGGTTACCAGAGACAGCTAGAGCGAGCAGATCTCCCAGCAGCGGCGTAAGGGACGGATGCCAAGCCTCCTCTACGAGACGAACCATGGCTTGAGTCAGAAGGTCAAGAAATCCCGCGGAGGCTAAGGCGTTGCGTATGAGATTACCTGTCTGATCGATTCCTGGAAGCAGAGGGGTCCGTGCCGAAATAGCCGCCAGGGCCCAAGCAGCTGGGTCCGGTTTGGGTAGTGCGCAGGTAAAGCTCTGAGAATGTCCCGCGTACCAAGATTGCCTAAAAAACATGTGTAGGTCCGCCGGCCACTTAGTCATTGAAGAATCCAGCGGCGCCCAAGTGTCCCTGAGCGAGTCGAGCCGAGAACGCGTCCCGTAGGCTGCTGAAACCCGGAGGTTGAGGAAGCGTCTTAAAGGTCTTAGTATGGAGTTCCGCATCTACATAGGCCGCAGCCTTCTTCTTCGCCGGCGGAGAAGGAGGACAGTCTTCCGGCGGTAGGCACGCCGAGATGATGCGAGCTGCCTCGTCCAGGGCACGCAGAGTCTCCAACCTGTGTCCCACTGCTGACGGATGTTGTTCCTGCTCATCTTGATCCACGTCAGGGGGCGCCGGGATAGAGTGAGCGGGGCTGTCGTCCTGAAGTAAAGCCGAAACTGAGTCCTCGGGAGCAAGGCTGAGCGCGTCATCCTCTAATTGCATAGGTAGGTGGGTGGGGCCGGTTCGAGCTACGAGTGAGGGCCCAGCCTCCGCGACGAGCCGGGATGTGACCGAGGCCTTGGCCGGCGAAAATCTCTCGGAGCGGTGACGCCACAAACGGACCGGGGAGGTTACTTGAGACCGAGACCGAGAACGATGAGCGTAGCGTCGAGGCGATCTCCTATCCCGTGGGGAGGGCTCACGGCGAGAGCGGGGACTCCTAGAACGGGAGTGGTGGCGGCAACGTCGACTGACTCTTGACGACGACGGCCTAGAGGGTGGAGTAGATGATTGACGCGTTCTCCGAGTAGAATGTCTCATAACTGGGGAATGCGGTCTGGACCGACGAACCACTTGCGGAGACCCGACCCCGGACACCGTCCGCGATGGCCGACTGGTACGGGAAGATCTGGAGGCACGCCTATGCCGCGGTGACCTGTCCCTAGACTGTGAACGTTGGCGAGAAGAGCGGGAGACCATCCGGTGCTTCTGCTCTCTGGAACGAGGTGAGATACGGTCCGTACCTGAACGCCGAACTCTGTCGACGTGTGGAGGCGGAGAATCCTTCTGCTGGGAAGCGGGCCTCTCCTGAGTCGAGACCGCTACCGGAACTGAAGTCTGTAACTGTACTCTCTCTCGCGCCGATAGAATCGGCGGAACCGGACAGCGTGCACTAGTCGGGTCTGTGCCTGCTGCCGGTGTAGTAGAACGAGCTAGCGACCGAAGTCGCGATGGAGAACGTTCTAACGTCTGATGAGCACCACTAGTCGGGTCTGTGGTGATTACCGGCGTGTCTTTATTGTTCAAAGAAGCGGGCCTGACTGAAACTTCAGTTCTAGTCTCTGCTACCGGACAGCGCGCACTAGTCGGGTCTGTGTTCGCTGCCGGCCCAGGAGGACGGGCTCGCGGCGGAAGGCGCGGCGTAGACTGTCCTCTCACCAGGTAATACCCACTAGTCGGGTCTGTGGTTCTTACCGGTGTATGGCCCTGTATACGTGCTGGTGTCGGCCGTTCACGACGGTAGAAACCCCATAGCTGAGTCCATTGTTCTTCCCGCCAGGGGGCGCAGACCAGGCACGGTTGGGAAGAGGTACAGGATGAACAGGGCAGGCACACCTCATGTCCATCACTCGGCCACTGGAATTGTCCACATCTGATACAGGTGCGGACTTGCCAACTGCAACACAAAGCAGAACCATCTATTTGAAAGTGATCGAACCTGCCGCAGCCGGCAGGCAACGAAACGCGCGAAACGAACAAAGGAGATACGGCGTATGCTGGCGTGCGGCGCTCAAACCCTCCCTGAGCGCCGTACGGAAGCAGTGACCGAGATTTTACCTCGCCATGTTGGGAAAAGGAGAGGAACGAAGAGCGGTGTCAGCGGTGAAGCCCGAAGCCGTCCTACCAAGGCGCCAAACGACTCCGACAGGCCACGACGGGACCGGTGCCAGGCGCAGAGACGACAGTCACCCGAGTCGCCCAGGAAAGCGTCGCCGCCACAGAACAAGGCCTTCCCACGCGGTAGGCCAAGGACGAAGCCCAAGGGCACCAGAAGCTGAAGGCGACCGGCCAACAGTGAGCACAGCTCACCAGCGTCGTTAGGAAGTCCTCTCGAAACAACGCACACACGAAAGCGTCCCAGCCAAAGGCCACAATCCGTCTCTCACAGTAGAAAGTCGAAGCCAGTGAACGATAGCCAACGAACGAAGGAGTCCACAGCGTACACAACCTCATGCGACTAGCGAAGAAACTGACTGGTGGTTTGAGCACTGAGCACATGCGTGGTTGAACCGGAAGGGAGGCTACCGGGTTTCCGCCTAACCTATGGCGCCCCTCTCCTGCCATCATGGCCATTATCGTACACAACAATTTTTGGGCTAAAATTAGACTAGCTAAGAAACATTTCCTAGTTGTAATACCATAGGTAATGTGTTTTGAGAAAACAACGACCCCCCGGCGCCGGCAGGAATCTGGCGTCGGTCGCCAAAGCTAGAAAGAGAAAAAAAAAAAAAAAAAACGGCACATCTCTACAGCGCTAACTTACCGGCCCACTGTAAGCGTGTTAACATATGAACACAGCCTAGAATCCCCCCACGCACTCCTCCTAGGGGCCTCCACCAAGGTGTGCAGGGAACAAGGCATAGAACACCCAGGTGTTGAAGTCTTCCGATCTACGTAGAAGGCACGTCCAGGGTGAGAAACGTTGCCGTGGGTACTGGTAAGAGGCAGAACACTTCTGTAGAATTATGGTAGTCTTGGACAGCCGTACTGTAGTCCCTATGGCAGGTGGGAGCCTGAAGTGGCGGCGAGAAAGGCCAGACTCCTCACGGTGCCTGCTGCTACAACACAGACCACGGTCTGTAGTAGTGGCGGCCTGTCCCAAGAGCGGGGGTCCTCTCGGTTCTTCCCACCCCCAGTAGTCCTTCTGCCCTGCTTATGTCACATGTGGTAGACGGCCGCGTGGGCCCGTCGCGCGAACGGCTCGTGGTTCCCTTGTGCAGTGAGTGAGCTCTCTTCCGTACAGCCGAAGGCACGGTTGTGCCACCTTCTCCCCAACCTGGGCGCGTGACGCTGAACGCTCGTAGATCCTATGGGACTCGTCGAGCAGGCGCGGCTCGTGGTCCCGGCATGCGTTGTGCAGGGAGGGAGCGCTCTTCCTTTCAGTCAGTTGTCCAGTCATGGAGACTCGTCACTGACCTGTGAGTGGGATGCAGAATGTACGGAGACCTGACGAGCTTCGGGTCCCGGGGTGCGCTAGGCTCGTGCCGCGTGGCTCTGCGCAGCGAGCGCGTGCTCTTCGGTTCCGTCCGTTTGTCTGGCCGTGGAGCGTCTGGTCCGGGTCTTTGACCGTCGATGGTGCGAGTGCTGACATCGGCCCGGTAGTGGCGGCTCGGTAGTCTAGACAGAGGTGAGATCCCGTCGTGAGTTCGCCTTGTGCCTCTCTGCCCGAAGCACTGTGCGTGCCAGCGTCCTTCCGCTTCTGCGTTCCGCCGTCTGATCCGGGGCTAAGACCGCTGTAAGTGCATGTACTGGCGTCTTCCCGGTAGACGTTGAACTGGCCCGTGGAAGTTCGTCACTGACCTGCGATCGGGAAGCCGAGCGTTCGTCGTCTCTAGGAATGGGATCCTGTCGTGTGTGCGCGTCGTGCCTCTCTTTCCGAAGCACCATGCGTGCCACCTTCTTCCTTCCAAACTGCGTACCGGTCTCGTCTCCACAATCGGGTGTTTGGGCGTGGCACAACATCACTGATCTGGGGAACGTGCAGGAGTCCTGCGGTGCTCGCAATCCCTGGATGAAGCAGGTTCATGCCTGTCTAACCTGTGTCGGGAGCTGGCGCCAATATGTGTAGGGAGCTTGTCTGGTCGTGGATGCTCATCACCGACCTGTGATCGAGAAGCCGAGTGTTCGTCCCTAGAGGCGGAATCCCGTCGTGAGTGCACCTCGTGTCTGTCTTTCCGACACTCCGAGCGTGACACCTTCGTTCTGTCCAGGCTGCGTTCCGCCGTCTGGCCCGGAGCTAAGATCATCGTAATTTCGGGTGCCGACGTCTGCCCGAAAGTGGTAGGGTTAGCAGCCGGTTCGTGTCTGTCTATCCTGTCAGGAGCCCTCGCCCATCCGCATAGGAAGCTTCTCTGGCCATGGTCGCTCCTCACTTAGCTGCGAACTGGAAGCCGAGCGGTCATCTGTAGGGGCAGGGTCCCGTGGCGAGAGTGCCTCGTGTCTCTCTTCCCGAAGCACCGAGCGTGACACCTTCTGTCTGTCAAGTCTGCATTCCGCCGTCTGACCCGGGGCTAAGATCGTCGTATGTTCGGGTGCCGACGTCTGCCCAGAAGTAGTAGGATTGGTCCGGTTCGTCACGGTCATGGGTAACTTAGAAACCCCATCCGCGGTAATGTGTGCTGTGGTAGCTGACCTGTTTCAATTCGTCACGGTCAAGGGCAACTTGTTAGCCCCATCTGCGGTATTTTGCGCATTATTCGTCCTACTGGCCCGATTCATCACGGTCAAGGGAATTGTACTGGGCACTCTGAGCGGGAACTGGGGGCCGCTCTCTGATAGGTGTCAGGCGTTCACGGCGGTAGAATCCCCACAGCTGGGACCATCTCTCTTCCAGCCAGGGGGCGCATACAGCACAGGGATGTGTTGACTCGCAGCCAGAACAGGGCAGGCAGACTGCATGCTCGTCACAGGGCCACTGAAAATCGCCACATTGCGTGCAGGTACAAATCTGGTAACTGCAACATAGAGGCCATAATGAAGAACGAGCAAGCGTGGCCACCGAGGCTGCGCACCAATAATTCCACCCGCGAGGGTGAGAACGAACTCAAACGAGTGCACAGAGCATGCCGACGCCCGGCGCTCTTCCCTTCCCCTGAGCGCCGGTCGAGGGCATTCACCGAGATTTTACCTGGCCATGACGGAGCGGAAGCAAACCCACGCCGGTTGAAGCAACGTCCTGAGGCGCCACTGGTCTCACAGTCACCACCCGGATCCAAGCTGTCATAGGCACACAAGTGCAAGCCACGCCGCCCAGTCCAAGTTCGAAACAGCACCAGGCACAAGACGAGAGAGCTCCAAGCCCGCACAATCCGAGTGAGCTCCAAGTCACAGGCACGCTAAGTCCAAAACAGTATGGCAAAGTCACACGACGACCGGTCACAATCCGAGTGAGCTCCAAGCCAAGTTCAAAACAGCCCAAGGCGAGTGAGCTCCAACAAAGCCAGAACAGTAGGGTAAAGTCACAATACGACCGGTTACATCCACACCATAAGATTCGAAGAGCGATGTACGAACACAACCGTCTACAGGCTAGCTAAGAACTAAACTGAGGCATATCGGGTGAGCTCGCACCGGATGGGGTGTAAGGGAGGCTACTCGGGTTACTGCCTGTACTATGGTGCCCCTCACCTGCCAACACTCCCTTATACGGACACAACCAAATTTTGGCTAAAATTAGGCTAGCTAAGTAACGTTTCCTATTAGTAATACCATCAGTAATGTGTTTTGAGGAAACAAACACAGGCAAGTGCCCAACAGCTGCAAAACACACGTGCTCAAGAGCCTCAGGCTCAAAGCTCATAAGAATCCATACGTCTTGCTGATTCGCAACACCTTGATGCTATGTTTATGTAGCATAGATGCATCAAATTTTCATTTATCCCATGTGGTTTTCGGGCACTGTCTCACCTCCAACACCCATGAGATCCTCAGCAGGGTGCTGTGTCCACTTGTCAAGGTCATCCACCTCCTCCGTCTGCACTTCACGCTCCACTGCATCCTCGTTTGTCTGCACATACGCCTGAAGAAAGAAAAGAGATTTGACAAAATGAATGATTATAATTAAAGCGGCTGACGAGGCCATGTACATAAGGCAACCACTACCATCCCTTTCTCTCTGATAGCAAGAGGCACTGATTCTCATCAGACCCTGCGACCGCAGGGACTCATGAGAATCAGTGCCTCTTGCTGGCGGATGGTTCATCATTATAGAAGCACTTTGCTGACAGAACAGTCGTTATTATACAAGCACCCACCGATTCCAAGTACAAGTCAGCTTCGGTACTATGCGCATCAGAATGTCTTAAAATCAGAAATATTGCGGTCACGTCCACCGCTCAAAAGCAGATACCCAGTCAGCAAACAGTCATCTGGCCGACTCCTGCCTTGCTTGGCCCATGCAAGGCTGTGTGCAGGTGAACTAAAGCTGGAGTCAGCACAAGGTAGTTTTGCTTTCGGTCTTTTTATCTGCCGAAGCCTATGTCAGTTTTGCACCACATTAACTCATTCAAGGGGCCCTGTATCAATAGCTGCAAAAGTGTCATATAGCGTTGCCGCTGGCAACGCTATACGACACTTTTGCAGCTATTGATGCAGGGCACATTGACTCAGTTAACACGAAGACCAATAACACACGTATCTTACATGCATCACGATAAAGGGAGGCTAACCTGCAAGTCCTTGCAGCAGTCAGGACATTACGAAAAGAACATGCAAGCAAATGAACCAACCTGTTTGGTGTCAGATCGGCCAAAACTGCGGATGTACAGTTCATACTCTCGGACCGGCGGCAGATCGAACATGTCATAGTAGACCGCATCCAGCTGTATCATCTTTGCGAGATCGTTGGCTCGTCTCCTCGCCTTTCCTGCGACCGACTGGTTCATCACACGCTGCTTAGCCGAGACGAAATTGATGAAAGTGCGACCTTGAGAAGGTTTTTCCGACTTTTGGGGTCGCTCCTTTCTGACTGGTTCTTCTCCCGGCTCCTGGGTGTCCTCTTGTGACTCTCGGAACCTCTCGTCTGATAGTTCAGTCTGAAAAATCACTAGCGGGGTCAGAGTCAGACTATTATCATATAATGATGAGAAAGAAATGTGACATCATTCAAATCATAGGAAACACTTCAGTGAAGCAGTGACTTACAGAGTCTGACCAGTTGCTCCTGTGTGATTGTGACGTCAGTCTGGCGTTTTCCTCGTCAAGAGCTCTCAACACCTCCTCCATCTCCCCCTCCTATTACCATAGAAGACATATGTAGGAAATAAATTAAAGAAACCAAATTAGTGCAAAATGGCAAACAACATGAAAAAAAACTAATTCCAAATGATTCACATTTCACAACATATTTTACTTCTTTTCCAAACTCCCCCTCCATGAAATCCCTCCTCCTTCACCATACTGTACCCTAATCTTCTTCTTCCATACCCAGATAGGACCAAATCCACTTGCCCATCATGAAATGCGAGGGGATTTTTCGTCAGGTCCAGTAAAGTCATGCTTCTGACTGCCCAGATGGTTATGCAAATTTGGCAACAAAAACACACACACTTTTTGAGGCTACCAGAAAGTCAGACCCGTGGTACTCCAATGGTACTCACAATGGCTATAAGTACTAGGGTTCTAGAAAATCTAAACCTCCTTGTACGCGTACATCCCCCCATTCCCACCTCACATGACCCCCCAGGGCTTCCGTTTTCACAACAGTTTAAAGGGTCTGTAGACCCGCAGGTATAAATTTTAGAGGGTACACAGACCCCCATCTGAGCTTTATAGAGGGTCCGCAGATTTATTTAAGAAAAACTGCATCATCTGTATGTTCCTTAAATTAAAATAAATTAACTCATTTCGCTCTCTCCTCTAAATGTGTTGCGACAGTGTGTGTGTCCTTTCCGTGATACTGATTCTTTAACTGGTGAGCTATCGTGCAAAATCCTGTCTCCCTCGCTCTCTCTCTCACACACAGAAAAACATATATCTATTTATTTATTTGTATGATCGTTTGATAATGTATTGTAACGGATAAAATAGCGTTTTCTGCTGAATGCGGCAGATTGACAACCAAAGTGTGACTTGTCTAAACTCTCTCTCTCTGTGTATCACTGTGTGTGTGTGAACTGATGTACATAAAAGTTTATTTCAACCCATTTAACCACTCAGAAAGACGTGTTTCTCTAATTTTTGCTAAATAACTGTGTACCAGAAGATGGATCGACCTCGATTTTAAAAAAACCTGACAAACTTATTTCTGTTAAAAATTCTGGACTTGCTTTTTGAGTTTGCCTCAGTGCACATTGCGCATGCCATTCGTGTGCCATCGTGCTTTAGCCATGGAAATACACGCAGCGCAGCCATAAACTCTGAAAACTGCGTCGCAGCGGCGGAGCCACACACGGCCCAAGGGTATCATTTTTGGTACTGTCGCTTGTCAATGGAGATGGCGGTGTCGAAGTGCAACTTTCTTCTTAGCGATTATCAAGATCAGACGGTGCTGGATTGAAGAATCCGAAGCATTCCAGCATCCTTTGCTTTTTCTCCGCCATTTACAACTTCGTTCAAGATCGAAAGTGAAACGCACGATGCCGTATCCCATAATAGTATGTATGGTGACGTCACAGCAAGTAACGCGTTCAACATGTAGCGCGCACTTTGTAATAACATGCTGACACCACACATAAACTAACAGTTTGCCCGCCCAGTTACACTCGCACGGACCCCGGAGTCGGGTCGATTCTGAACGCAGCCGCAACTGAGCGAGTGGCTAAACGAACCAACTCATCACTAAAAATAGAATGACTGTCACCGACCTCTGTTATGGTACGCACGGTGGCGCAAGGATAATGCGTCTCAGACGCAGATGCACTCAACGTTAGTGCCTCTGACTACCCCTTAGTTACATTTTCAGTACGTGATTTTGAGTTTTAATGCGTCATAGACGCACAGACGAACTAAAACGGAAGCCCTGCCCCCCCCCCCCACCCTGCCCCCCCAATGTACGACCACTCTACAACACATCCCACAAAAATCTTCCACATAAATATCAAAATCTTTTCCTACAGGTTGGAAAAAAAATTACCGGTATGTTCATCTTCACAAGCATGAACTCCTTTAGCTCTTAAACTCCCAAAACTAAATGACTTCCATTCGATAGAACGGAAGACATTTAGTTCTGGGAGTTTAAAAGTTAAAATACAGTAAAATGGTTTAAAAAGAGAATAAGCAAAACCTGAAAGAAGCTACCTTGTTTTGTGTGAAAAAGACATTTAACTGTACAGTAGAGCCTGTTTTGAGACCCCAAGAATTTTGCAAGAAAAACTGGTCATAAAAGACAGGTGCTCTCTCAAGAGAAGTCTTGATGGGCAAAAAGTGTCACCTGTCATTAAAGACCATCATTTAGGTGGCTACAACCACAGTCACAGCTACAGCCACCTAAATGATGGTCTTTAATAATAGGTGACCTCTAATAAAGGTGGTCGATCAAAACAGGTTCCGCTGTATTTTTCAATGTGTATAAAAACACTCAATCTATACTAACAAAATAAACAAAAACATAAACAAACTACTCTTATACCTGTTTTGTAAATATACACACATGCCAAAATGTGAAGAAAACAAATTCACACCACCCAAAACAGCAGCTCACACCTGTATGGCAGTGACATTTCCAACTCAACATCACACTCCCTAAATCTGAGGAACGAATGGATATATCTGTGTCAGCCAGAGGCACAGATTCTCTTAAGCCTTGCTACTGCAGGGACTTACATGAATCTATGTCTCTTGCAGATGGTAGAGTTGGATGAGGGACTGTTAATTTCAAGTTAAAAACCTGGGAAATAAAAAAGTGGACCCATACCCCAAAAAGGACTTTAGTCTGCAGGACAACACTTATCGAGAGAAGGTAAAGGCACAGGCTGATGCAATTATATGAAGTTTACTTTTATTTCACATATGCAGCATTTGCGAAAAATTTTCAGTAATTTATCAGTTTTTGAAAGCAAATAGCAGAAAGAAAAGTAGCAGCCAGTAGATGATATCCATTAGAACTAAGAACTACCAGCTGCTGAATTGTGTAGAATAACGGAATTTATGTATGTACAATGTGCAAACCCACCCACCCTCCGTGGTTTGATTTTCCCAGGTTGAACTGAAACCATGTTCGACCGACCAACAACATCCCCCCCCCCCCCCCCACCCCCTTCCGTGATTTTCGGAGGCCTCAAACTGTTTGCCAAGTCGGCACAATCAATTTTGACAGTAGGTGCTATTTTGGCCCAGGTATTAATGGCAAAAAACAATAATTGTCAAAAACACTAGCATGCACACTGAATGAGTTAACAAATTTCTGATCCTTTCTGCATCAACCATTGCGCTAGTAGGAGGGGCTGACTGCTTGATGAAGGTTAAAGGGAAATGCTTTTCAAAAGTGGTCATGCTGACCTAACACTCTCTATCTAATTCTAGTAGCGAATACCAGGTAGCTATTAAAAGCCTTTGGATACAAAAGTGCAGGATATACAGGGCTTCTGAAGCAGGTATGTTACACAATTAGGTAGTTATACACAGGATATTGCAATAAGATATACTGAATTTTCCACATGCAAACCTTGGGTCATGCTACACTTTTTTTTCAGTATGCGCAGTGAACTCTGCAAGTTACACAGTTCCTAGCGACTCAATAAAACCCAGCACACCAGTACTCATGCTTCATCTTGCTGCCAGCTGCAAAGATAAATTGACTGCTATGTATTGAAGTCTACTACTGTTATAGAAAAAGTGTGCTTGCTGAGCACTTCAATGCACATGACAGTGAACTGTTCACCTGGCCAACTGCCTGTGAAATAAAATGTGAGCACTGGTGTGATGGGTTTTACTGGGTTGCTGGGGACTGTGTAAACTTGCAGAACTGATGGTGCAAATACATGGTCAACTCTGCACACAAAATTATTTTGTTGTAGCCCCTCAGCGCTTGGGGTCATTAGCACAGTAGACCTTTAAACCAAAGGGTCCAAAATAATGACACTGACGACAACGCAGAAGGGCATATACATGCATCAACAGCTCTATAACCAATCAAAGGTGAAATTCCCATTAACTCCTCTGAGGCACACGGGTTGCCTTATGTCAGCAAAAGGCATAGATCCTCATGAGCCCATGCAGATTACCAGGGTTCATACGGATCTCAGCCTCTTGAAGATGATTAGGACTTTTGAAACTCAAGAGCATCAACACCTCCTCAGAAAATGAGTGAAAATATGTTTCAAATGTGATTTACAAAAAAAGTGAGAGCATGACCACAAAGGGTGAAAGGTGAACTGTGAGATATGAATGGATAATTATCCAAAGACTTTCCGTGTGTCCCATGCCAGCCAACATCCGCATGAAAGTGTTAGGTTTGGCGTCCTGCATCAAAATGGGAAAATATTTCTCAGCATGTGTCGCTCCTACTAGTACTAATGAAGGAGAAAAAGAGTATTGATTCTCATGAGCTCATCAGAATCTATGCCTTTTGCATGACAGTGTTAGGCTAGGTGTCCTGCATCAAAATGGGAAAATATTTTACAGAATGTGTCGCTCTCCCTAGCATTACTGAAGGGCCTAGGGGTACATATACCGATTCAACTGAAAAGAAAGATTCATGAGAATCTCTATGTCTTGAGTGACAGTGTTAGCTACACGAAAAATGAAAATACCTCTGAACGTGTGTAGCTTGATCCTAACATAGCCTAGAGGGCCAACTTTTTTGTCTTTTCTTGTGTCCTGAACGCAAGGCAGGTGAGAAGATGGAGGTTAAAAAAAGACAAAGACGTGTGAAAGCAAAGATCTAAAATGAAATTAAGCAGATGGAAACCATGCATCTTCAAGCAGCAACTGAAAGGATTTTATCTGCTAAGTACATTTCATCAATCTTTGTTTTCATACTTCATCTTTCTTTTTTCAGCCTTCTCACACAGTTAGTTGTACATTTTCTTTTCAAACATGTGGTATGTAGCAGGATGAGACACTGTTAAATGTGTGCTCACAATTTAAAATGACCATTCCTTTTTAATCAAAAAAGTTAAAATAGTAAATCAGTGTAAAATTTTCACTTCAAACGCAAGACATTTTTCTTTCAAAACGTGCTTCAACTAGTTCACATTTGTTATACACATACTAAACATTTTTAAAAAGCTAAATGATGTGCTTTATTCACTCATGAGTTTATTTATGAGTGCTTCAGTCACTTCAAAAACAAAACACTCTTAACTCTTTGGAGATGCACTTTTTGGGGCTTGACTATTCCCTGGGAACGCATGATTTTGGGGTATTGTCAAAAAATTATACAGAGGACAGTTTTTCATGCACAAGAATGCTACACATATCAGTAAAAACCTCATTATTTCAACTTTCTAATGATATATGTTTTATGTACCAAAATTAAAAAGAACTTACCGAAATATGTTTTTGCAATACACCAACAAAATGTATCCAGACTTTTTTCCGCCATTTTGGATCATAGAAACCGCGTGAAAAAAAACATGGTTTTTAAATCGTATAACAGCAGTTGTTTCCCTTTGACCATATTTCCATCATGGGGGAAAAAAATAAAGTTGTACGCGCTTATATCGCGTACACATCGCCTATGACTATGTTCAGGGTGTACGCGCTTAAAGCGCATACATGGCTTCAAAGAGTTGATGGTTTACTTCAACTTTGACAAAATATCACATTCGGGAGGGGGATTCATAGTCAAGCATGCATGCCATAGCCTGTCAAAATGCGCAAAAGCAACATGTTAGACAACACCGGAAGAAAAAACAACATGCACTATAACACATCTTCCTACACCCAATCTATTACATCCACAAATGCATAAAAACAACACCTAATATATTGCAATCTGTGCACAAAAACACCTGGGGTCAGTTTCATGCGCGAGCTTAGTCCTGCAACAGCCACTAAGCAAGGTGCGCTGCTATAGCGGCGCACCTTGCTTAGTGGCTGGTGCAGGACTAAGCTCGCTCACACAACTGGTCCTTGTGCCTTACATGTACAGTTGCAAACCCACAACAGAGGTGAAAGAATGGATGAATGAATGAATGACTGTTGAAACCTGCAGTGACCCTCCAATCACCAACTGCATGTTGGTCTGTGACTTTGGACATTACGGCCATAAGATACAAATTGTCACAGGCCAGCACACAAGTTGCAACACTGACATACACTGTCCACCACTGTCTAAACCCAAAAAAAAGGCAACTCAGGATTGACAAAAACTTCTACTGGTACCTCTTTCTCAACATTCTGACTTTTTACCTTTCCTACCCTCTTTCTACGTCTGCCCTGTTGTGAAAAAACCCGTGAGAAACGTAGCTTTTATGTTCAACACATGCACCTCTAAAATTTAAAAAGTAGATTTTACATCAATAAACATGCAAATTGGAGGCACTGATGTCAGAAAATTGTAATACACTAGCTACTTTTTAAAAAATGCAAAATTCAAATCTACATATCAATAGCTTCCTTTAAAGAATATTAAATTTGTTTTAATCTGCATACCATAAGGCTCCTTTAAAGCCTATAAATCTGTTAAAATCTACATACCAAAAGGCTCCTTTAAACTTATTATTTTTGTAAATCTGCACAAAAGGCATGATCCTTTAACCCATTTTCATCCTGATATAACAATTACTTGAAATAAATTTGACAGTGATAGTTCAAGAGTGGTGCCAGAATAGCTTGGCGCCTGAGGTGCCAAGCAATTCTGGCATCACCCTTGAACTTAAACAGTTGATCTATCTCCTAATCTGTAATGTAGCCTTCACAGGACAATAAGCAAATTTGGAAAAAATCAGCCTCAGGATGTAATGGGTTAAAAAGCCTTGAAATCTACACACCAACAGGCTCCTTAAAAGCCTATCAGTATTAAATCTGTTGAAATCTACAGACCAAGTCTCCTTCAAAAGCTCAAATTAGGGTATTAGTAAAATCTACTACACGTACAAGTGCAACATGTGAAATTAAGCACTCTGCCATAATGTAAGCTATGAAACATAACAACTGTTGCCAAAATACTCTCATGCGTCTTATGTGAGCCATGAGCATAAAACCAGGATGCATCAAATAAACATGACAAATATCCATACACATGAAACGCATCCTATGCACTCTAAATTTCTACATATCACCTTCACTGTCAGTGAATGCACACTGAAATCACTGTAAATTCAACATCAAAGTTCCCAAGCCATCAAAGGAACATGATCACACAGTGGTTTCAGCGAGAGGCATAGATCCTCATGAGCCCCCGCAACTGCGGGGGCTCATGAGGACCTATGCCTCTCGCAGCTTGGGTGCTGTTCAATGTTCCTCGGCAGTGAAGGGGTTAAAAGAAATGCTGCACACAAATGGCAAGCACTCACGTACTTTGTAAGCTTACACTTGCCGTGCATTTAACCCCTGTGTGTGCATGCAGCCACTGGTTACCATAAACGGCACCGGCGACTGCATGCACTAAGGGGGTTAACATAATCATAAAGTAGCATTGCCACCTAGTCAAATTAACAGCACTCACTTCCTTCAGTTCATCCTCGTCTTCAAAATCATCTTCGTAATCCTGGAGGAAGAAGACGAGAACACATGCAACAAAACACAAATTTGAACACGCCAATTTTTATAAGAGTCAAAATGTGTGCTGGTCTGTGATTTTGGACCTAGAGCAGTAAGGTCCAAAATTACAGACCGGTACGCAGCTATTATTCTGCTTTCAACCGCAAACAGAACAAAATATACAGTAAATGTCGCTCATAACAAGGTTTGTTATAACTATAGTCATATATACAACACTTTGTTTCATCAAGAAACATTACCGATGGCATTACTGTATGGAAGTAGCACCTAGCCTCACAATTTCAGCCCGGGATCGTTGTGTACAGCAACGCCACCGGGGAACCCCCCAAGTCAGCTGTACCAACGTCCCTGAATAGCTTCCCCTTACTGAGTAGTCTCCCTTACCTTATACGGCACATGCGCAGCCGTTTCCAGTTCTCGCGCTTAGCTTCCGGTTATCGGTTGTCAGCCCTAACGGCTCCCTTCTTTGGCTTTCTTTTCGGCCTTTTTCTTAGTGTGTAGTAGTTCGATCTTGGATACTATTTTCACCCGGAGTCCCCGCGTTCCGGCCTGGCTACGGCATTGATCTGTGGATCTTTCTTTGCCTCGTATCGAACGAAAATTCTCAGCGCGTTTCGTGTTCCGACATCGTGACCGTTGCCGGTGTTCCTTTTACGCCGTACTTTCTTCTGTTCCAGGATGCAAGTTCAGACGTGTCGGCGTTGTAAGGATTTTCAGAAGTACTGAATCCATCTTTTCTATGTAAACTACAGCAGATCTGTCACATACTCTCCCTATCTTTCTTCAATTTCTTGGGTATTTCTTTGCATCAAACATATAAAATAAATGTTATAATTATGTATTAACATCAGACTCACCTCAAAATCATCCTCGTAGTCATTGTAGTCATCATTAGCTGCTTTTGCTGGTTCTTTCTACAACACAAAACACACAAACATCAATCCCTTTGTACAGATACAGAAGACGAGTAAGAGTCATTCCCAAGTCAGAATCAGGTCAAAGACATTAGGCCAAGCCCCTTCATAGTAAGGAAAGACAAGAAGTTGCACCTCTTAATAGGGAAGATTTAAAGGCACTGTTCTGCTGGATCACTCAGATCACTTTGGCATTTGTCATCGTAGCAGTGGTACTGTTAAAACTATAAGTACCTTGAACTGTGGATGCCAAGGAGGAAACGCATAGCAAGCAAGAGGCATATAATTATATTCATGAGCTCCTGCAGCCAATATGGACCTCTCACATACGGAGCAAGATGAATGAATCTACAGAATGTTTAAGTCTGTGGAATCTTCAGCCAACTTCACATTTAAGTTTAACCCTTTGCATCCTGATAAATTATTGCTTGAAATAAATTTGACTGATAGTTCAAGGGTGGTGCCAGAATAACTTGGCGACTGAGGCCCTAAGCTATTCTGGCACTACCCTAAACTAAAATGGTTGATCTATCTGTAATCTGTAATGTTGCCGTCAGAGGAGAAAAAGCAAATTTGTAAAGTCAACCTGAGAATGTCATGGGTTAAAGGGACATCTATTGCTGCTAGTTTAAGGGGGGGGGGGGGGGGGTTTTCTAAGGCAAATATTGTATCCCCGGTGTCATATTTCCTAAATCCCATTAGTTCATATTCGTAGCACTTCATCTCGAACATCACTCTACCGCCAACGACGCTCAGCTTGACAACAGCAAATTAACTCCCTTGTTCATGTAGTATTGGGGGCTGCATGCACACGACAGTTAAAAGGTAAAAGTTCCTTCTCTAATATGGATACAGATTGTGTTCCTTAACCCATTTAGCCCCAGATCCCTACAGCAGGAGATGGATTGACCATGATAATTCAAGGGTAGTGCCAGATTAGCTTGGTGCCTGAAGGTGCCAAGCCAATCTGGCACTACCTTTGAATTATCATGGTCAATCCATCTCCTGCAACTGGTACATAGTCATTAGGCAACACCTCCAAAATTTGAGAAATAGGATCTTGGGGCTAAAAGGGTTAAATCTTTGTTAATTCAATGCCAAAGAGCCCCAGCCATCCAAGGAACGGGAAGACAAAGTGGTCAGCAAGAGACATACTAGATCATTGTGAGCACTCGCAACTACGGGGGCTCACGAGGATCTGTTTCTTGCAGTTGGATTATGTTGAGTTTTTCTCAGCAGTGAAGGGGTGAAGTTACTCAGACTGCTCATTTTTTCTCCGCTGTGCCGCTATGCTGGGAGTTGATACACGCTGATTCTTGTTGTACCAAGTGGATATCAGAAGAACAGCACGCGCTATGCTGTGGCCATACCACCACCGTGTTTTCCTCCCCTTTCATCATCTCATCTCGGGAGTGGCTCTTCCGGCACGCCACGCTCAACCTCACTGCCTGCGCTAGTGCACTCAACGAAGTGCCGGAGTACCAGCAAGCTTCAGGCCCCACATTCCGAATGATGACAAACATCTCCCAGACGCAGTGACTGTGTTTCTTACTGAACAGCTGCGTGACACTTAGAAACCATTTTGGACTGCTTTTACGTTAATGATGTAGTTCTACTACTTTTCTACTACTTTTGTTTTTAAAATGACTATGAAGTTATATACTAGTTAAGTTCAGTATAATTAAGGTGGTGACTGTTTATGCCAGAGCGACCGTCTTAACACCGGTGCTGTACTATGGCGGCGACGGGCCCCCAGGTGCTGTTTGACCGTTGTTCAGTTTTATGTTGCCTAGATCGGAGATCATCTCCGTATCGACGCGGGTATTTTGTTTCTGTTGTTAACTTGTTTTATGTACTAGTTTTAGCCAAGTAGGAAGTTAATAAAGAACATTATAATAGTGTGTTCAGGGGACATAGGGCTGTCTTAGTATTCTGTTTTTGTCAGGGAGGTTCGGGTCGGGATGAGGCCACTGGCGCTGGCCATTAGATGCCTTGGCGACGGGCTTCACCCGTCCCGAGTCATTGTCCATTGTGTAGCTCTGTTATTGTAATTTGTGGAATGAGCGAGTGAGTGAATGTAAGCAGCACCTGCGGTGGCAAAAATGTGAATTTCCCCATGAGGGATTAATAAAGTATTATTGTATTGTATTGTATTGTATTGTAAAATGTCACAAACCCTTCCAGATTTTCTTTTCTTTCAGTCTCACCTCTTTCTTCTTGCGGTCTTCTTCTTCTTTCTGTTTTCGTTCTTCCCTTTCCTTTTCTTTCTTTTCTCTCTGCCTTCTCTCATCCTTGTCCCCTCGATTTTTGTGTCGGTCATCGCGGTCGCGGTCTTTTCGGTGTTCCTCTCGGTCTTTGTGACGTTCCTCTCGATCCCGGTCTTTGTGGCGGTCTTCCCTGTCTCTGTCTCTACGACGCTCGTCCTTGTCATGACGGTCTTCTTTGTCTCTGTGCTTGTCATCTCTTTTTTTGTGACAGAAAAACAGGATCATCATGACTGTGCAAGAAATAAATTGTGTTGTACCCGTCTTTTCTAAGCGTGTTTCTTTCTCCGTTGGGTACTTCTTTGCATATTACACGCTTGGCAGTCACCTTTTTGGTCTGGGGTGCAAGATATGAATACAAATAACACTACTTTCCAAAAATTACAAAAGAGATGTCCCTATATATTTTTAAAGAAGTACCCAACGGAGAAAGAAACACGCTTAGAAAAGATGGGTACAACACAATTTATTAATATTTCGGGTAAATACCCTTTGTCAAAATAGACAAACAAACAAACAGAGAGATTAGCCGCTACTTATCTTCATTGGCAGAAAGAATGTGGCAACTATATATTTTTAATTCAATCACATGACACCTAATAAAGACTTCGACAAGTTTTTGGAGGCTTCTTCACTGGAGGGGATTAATCAACCACAGGCTCTGCCATATCCTGGGGCCTACATGGGCACCAAACTAATACAGCATTACCCTTGAACAATGATGACCAATCCATCTGCTGCTTCAAGTTTAAACCATTCAAACCCAACACACTACAAGAGATGGATCGAGCATGACAGTTCAAGGTGGTGCCAGAATTTGGCACCAACCTTAAACTATCATGATCCATCTGCCTCAGCAGAACTGATATGTAGTCTTCAGAGGACTAATCTGAAATTAATGCTCAAAGTGTTAAGTTAACCCATATCATACTGAGGCAAAAAGCTTCAAATTTGTACACTGCCATTATGCAAGCTACATTATAGTACTTACAGATAAGGCTATAGACCAATGGCTTTAGTTCAAGGGTAGTGCCAGAATAGCTTGGCGCTACCCTTGAACTATTTTAGTCAAACTTATTTCACACACAGGTGTATTCTGAATGATAAGGGTTAAGGGGAAATATGCATCAACAATAAACCCCACAATACGAATCTGCAGTGATTTGTGATGTTTAATGTCTCCGCTTCCTTTTCTTGTGACCCAATTAACACCTTTACTGCTACTAACAATAGCGCTATGGTATCACCAGTAGCAGTGAAAGGGTCAAAGCTAGACCATTTTCATATACAGCCAGTGAACGGAAAACCACAACCATACCTGTCTCGCTTGGAACGTTGGTCTCCTTTGTCTTTCCGCCCATCCTGATTTAAAGAAAAAGATTACATGATTGCAAGAACTGAACAGTCACAAACATTTTTAAATTGCAGGGTGTGGGGGAATTTTTTCATTATTCTTAATCTCGAATAAGTCATAAGACAACTGAAATTACAAATTTATGAAGTTAAAGTTGTCGGCTACACACTATGTACACAGCTTAGGGAAACAGAACAACAACTTAGGCTCACAGATGGCGTCTGCTTAATTTGACACCTTCAGGTGCCAAACTAAACAGGCATCTCTCTTAAATGAACACTGTAAGCATGCAGCCTCATCTCCAGGCACTACAGTGCACAGGCAACACCTCTGAACACACACAGGCACAATATTAACCGGTAGTAGTTTTAGTCGCAATGATCCCTACAGGAATCATCACAACTAAAACCGCTACTGACACCCAAAAGGTTAATCAGGTACTACCTTTAACCCCTTGACTGCTTGGCAGAAAAGACACTTAAATAAGCATTTTTTCTGCTAAAAGATATCATCAGTAGCAGCCAAGGAGTTAAATTAAAATAGTAAAGCGATCTTCCACTGAGAGCACTGAAATGTAACAGGTTAACTCCTTATGCCCTGACGACAAAATTACCAATTTTGTAGATATCCTCTGAGGTCTATATCACAGTTCTAGAGACAGATTGGCCATGATATTTCAAGGTTGGCGTCAGAATAGCTTGGCGCCTAGAGGCGCCTATTCTGACACCAACCTTGAAATATGAATTTTTCATTAAAATGAATTTTTCTGAAAAATACTTACCGATGGTATTACATTGTGGAAAAGCCCTTAGCTAGCCTAATTTTAGTCAAAATTTGGTTGTGTCCGTATAAGGGAGTGTTGGCAGGAGTGGGGCGCCATAGACCAGGTCATGGCCTGAATAGCCTCCCCTTATTCCCACCCGGTACGAGAATACCCGTCATCCCTCAGTTTAGTTCCTTAGCGCACTTGAGGCAAGCGGGGTAGGTGGGAGGGTCCTTTGAGTAATACCATCGGTAAGTATTTTTCAAAAAAATTCATTTTAATGAAAAATTCATTTTTCTCTAAAAGGTATTTTTTCGAAAAATACTTACCGATGACATGACTACATGGGAATATCTACTTCTAGGCTCAATTTTAGCCTACTTGCCCGTTGTGTGCCCACACAACCCGAGAGGCCCTCGGGGAACCCCCCAGAGGGGCCGAGAGTTATCTTCCCATACCTGCCTTACCAGATCCGGTCACGAGACCATTCAGTCTGATACTTCGCTCGAAAGCGGCAAGCGGGGCAGGAGGGAGGGTTATCCGAGTCATGTCATCGGTAAGTATTTTTCGAAAAAATACCTTTTAGAGAAAAATGAATTTATTTCCTCAAAAACATTACCGATGACATGACTACATGGGAGAATTGCGAAGAGGAGGCGGGTGCCGCCCACAACTCCCCCAACAGGACAACGCCGTCCACCCCGTGGCACACTCCCGACAATTTTAGCGAAGTGCATACCTACGGTGCCGGTGGCACCGGGAGGGAGTGTTGCGTCGCGGCGATGTCCCCCACCAGTGCGAGATTGTCTCGCTGGCTAGCCAGGTCCCGGAGGTAGAACGGGCAAGACCGACTCGGTGTTTCAGCCCACGGCTGCCACGATGTCCCTGACAGTGCCGTTTCGCTCAAACGCGACGCTCGTGGCCATAGCTCGTACCTCGTGTGCGAGAATGTGCAGCCTCTTAGCTCCCTCAGGGGCTATCTCTTGATTAGCGGAGCGTATGACCCAGCGGAGCCAGGAAGAGATCATCTGGACTATAATGTCACGCTGTTTGGGTCTTAGAGGTAGGAAGAGGCGCGACCGCCCCCTGCGGACGAGCTTAGATCGCCGCAGATAGATTTGAAGGGCGCGCACGGGATCCTGTAGCCTGGTCTCCTGGGACCGGGGTCAGTCTCTCAGCGGCCTAATGGTGATCCCTTGAGGCGGAGTTAAAGGAGACCTGTTATTGCCAGAAAGGCCGGGTCCGTGAGCAGCCGGACGGAGCCGTCTGTTCGGAACTGCAGACCGGCAGGGCGCGCTGAAGGCGCCTGTAGCTCGCTCCCGCGCGAAGCGGTAGCAAGTGCCAGCAGGAAGCAAGTCGTGCGTGCCAAGTCCGCGAGCTGGGCTAAAGGTAATGGTACGAAGCGGGCGGAGTTCAACCACGTGAGCACCCAGGGTAGGTCCCAGCGAGGAAGGAACGAGCGGAGTGTCGGGCGCTGGATGCCGAAGTGTCCCATAAGGTCGGCTAGGTCCTTGCAGGCGCCCGGATCGGGTCGTCCCAGGTGACGATAGGTGTCCGCAATCATGGACAAGTAACCGCGTACCGTGATGAGGGCTAGGCCTTGGTCTCGGAAGAGCCAGAGAAGAAGTCCGCCAGCGGAGGATGCGTCAGATCCGTGGGCTTAAGGCCATGATCGGTGCACCAGGAACAGAGGACTCGCCATTTCCCTCGTAGACTCGAAGGGTCGACAGTCTCCGGGCCGCCGCGATCGACTCCATTGCTGCACCTGAGTAGACTCTAGCTCCGAGGGCTTGCCGCACAACCTCCAGGCGTGAAGGAGGAGACACTCCGGGCAGGGGTGTAACAGCGGCTGGCGCGGTTGCTTGAGCATGGCCCGCGGGGTGGGCAGCAGCAGGGGCGGGTCTGTGGCGAGGCTGAGCAGGTCGGTAGTCCAGGAGCGGTTCCAGACGAACGGCGCGACCAACAGGAGTAACGCCGAACAGCCCCAAGTTAGAGGAGGACTTAGGGAACCAAGACGGTAGGGGGACAGGTATAGGCCACAAGTCCGTCCCCGGGAATGGAGAGCGCATCGACAGCCTAGGCAAGGTGGTCGGGAAGCGGGGAGACGAAGAGGGGGAGCTGGTGGTTCCACCTCGTGGCGACCAAGTCGACCTGGGGAGTCACCAGCGGGCGCAGATCATCCGAAAGATGTCCTGTCGCAGGGTCCATTCCGTGTGTAGGAGTTGGTCGCGGCGAGACCAAGAGTCGGCCAGGACATTCAGGTATCCGGGAACGTGCCGGGCTTGAAGGATACTGCTCCGGTCCTCGCACCAACACATCTTCCTGTAGAGGAGCATACACAGGTCAGGGGAGCGTGTGCCACCTTGCTTCTGGATGTAAGCGACCACCGTCGTGTCGTCCGAAAGCACGAGAAGCTCCTGGTGTCCGAGGAGGTACTCCCCAGCCTGAAGGGCTCGCCAGACGGCCTGCATCTCCAGCTAGTTGATGTGGGTGTGCGCCAAGTGTGAGGGCCAGGAGCCCGCCGTCGCGAGGAACCGGGCAGGAGGTGGGCCCCCCACCCCGAAGGCTGGCATCGACGCAAGGAGAGACCTGTGGCGGGGGGGGAGGCTAAGGTAACTCCCGACGCTAGCCACGTAGGGTCGGTCCACCGACGAAGGTGCAGGCGGAGCATCTGGGACACTGGGACCGCGGTCATCAAGTCTCCAGAAGACGTGAGCCAATGGAGAAGAAGATGCAGTTGAATTGGCCGGGAGTAGAGACGCCCTAGCGGGATAAGATCCGCTGCGGCGGTTATGACACCGAGCAACTGAAGCCAGACTCTGGCGGGGGCTGCATCCTCCCGAGCTAACTGGTCGGCTAGAGCCGCCATCTTCTTGATCCGGGGCGCCGGAAGGCGTACCGTGTTGAGGTTGGTAGCTTATTCCATACCCAGATGCCCAAACCGGCGGGAGGGAGAGAGATCCGACTTGCCGTCGTCTACTAGGAAGCCCAGGTGTGCCAGGAGGTGCAGGAGAGCATCTCTGTTCGTGGCTAGCGCAGTCTCCGAATGGGTGCGCAACCGGAGGACGTCCAGGTAGTTCGACGTGGACTGGAGGAGGACTGTCGGGCTAAGGCGACTAAGGCGTCCATCAGCCGAGTGAAGACCCAGGGGCGGAGGTTGAGTCCGAACGGCAATCCTACCGAAGGCGCTCAAGCGGTGCGCATCAGTGTCCTGAACTGAAAGTGGAATGGCAGGAGTCGGGGGCGCGACCGAGTCGCGCAAGCTAGGGCTGACGTCTCTGCTGGCCAGACTCAGTGAGTAGGGCGCTACGCCGGCGTACAGATCCTCCGGAAGGATCAGCGGGCTTAACAGGGAGAGACGGGAGAGGAAGGCCAGTCACGTGGGACGGCACATGGCGGACTGCTGCAGGCCGGGCTCAGTGAGGCGGGCGCTGTGCCGGCAAACAGACCCTCCGGAAGGGTCAGCGGGCGTGGCAGCAGTGGCAGTCCTCTGATCAGCCATCAAGTGACCTGAAAGTGGAACGGAGGGAGTTGGAGCGCGACCGTGTCGCGCAAGCTAAGGCAGAAGCCTCTCTTGGCCAGACTCCGAGAGCAGGGCGCTATGCCGGCGTTCAGATCCTCCGGGGGAAGCGGCGACGATCCCGGCGAGGGGAATGATCCCTCCAGCGACGCTCGAGGGGCGAGCGTGAGTGTCTCGAACTGACGGTGGAACGGGATGAGTCGGGGGCGCGACCGTGTCGCGCAGGTTGAGGCTGACGTCTCTCCTGGCCGGACTCAGTGAGAAGGGCTCTATGCCGGCGTGTAGATCCTCCGGAAGGATCAGCGGGCTTCTCGGGGAGAGAGAGAGGATGAAGGCCAGTCAACGTGGGACGGCTCATGGCGGACTGCTGCAGGCCGGGCTCAGTGAGGCGGGCGCTGTGCCGGTAAACAGACCCTCCAGAAGGGTCAGCGGGTGTGGCAGCAGTGGCGATCCTCTGGTCAGCGCACAACGCCGGGTCCCGACGAGCAGACCGTTCCGAGGGGCCGATGCGAGGAAGGGCGGTCGTTACCGAAGGGGCGGCGGAAGTGTCCACAGGATCCGGACGAGAGATAGTAGACGGAGGTCGCTCTCGCCGATAAAACTCCAGAGGTCCGACGAAACGTCTCCGGCCAAGTCGCACAGACATCACGAGGAACGAACCGCCGACCCGTAGACTGAGTCGCCGAACAGCAAGGGTCCACCCAAGGGGGCACGGTGAAGTTGCGCTCGCAGGTCCGGCGGCAACGTACTGCAGGGGCGGAGCAGGGCATCTCGACGCATGAGGTCGCAGTTGGCCGCAACCACCATCGCGTTGACCGAGGAATCGTAGGCGGCGCAATTGGCGATCTCCGCGAGGACCAGCAGGTCTCCTAGGAGGGGAGAGATGGAAGGATGCCAGGATACCTCCACCCGACGAACCAAGGATTGAGTGAGGAGCTCCATAATACCCGAGCAGGCGAAGGTGTTACGGACCAAGGTCGCTGTCTTGTCCAGGCCCCGCATCGGGGACCGCCGCAGCAGAGTCAGACCGCCGGCTAGGGACACCGCCGAAGGGTCCAGCGTAGGCAGAGGGATGGAGAAGGCCTGGGAGAGTCCAGCATACCAGTCCCGCCGAAACAAGATGCCTAAATCCGCGGGCCAGCGACGGTCGGAGAAGAAGACCGGCTCCTGGGACGTGGCCAGCTGTAGGTGCGACGAAAGGATGTCTCGAAGACCCTTAAAGCCGGGCGGTTGGGGAAGCGACCTAAACTTCTTGACCTGCCTCTCCGTGTCAACGAAGGCGGCGACCTTCCTCTTCAGCTCCGGGGAAGCTGCCGCGTGCGAGGTCGAGCGATCCTCGTCCAACAGAGCCGAGACCGAGACTTCGGGTAGCAGGCTGAGCGCATCGTCCTGCAGGGGGCGTCGAGAATCCCGCTGACGGTGCTCGCAAAGCGAGCGAGAGCGCGGGCGTCTGGAGGAGGAACGGTGAGGATCAGGGTCGCAGCTGCGTCGCGACGGACGGTGCTGACGTCTCTCCGGGCCCTACTCCGGAAGTAGGCCACTATGCCGGCATGGCGATCCTCCGGAAGGATCAGCGGGCTTGGTGCGGGGAGAGTGGAGAGGACGGCTCGTCAACGACGGACGGCTCAAGGCCGACTGCTGCTGGTCACTCTCAGTGAGACGTGCGCTAAGCCGGCAAACAGACCCTCCGGAAGGGTCAGCGGGCGTGGCAGCAGTGGCGGTCCTGTGGTCAGAACAAACCGCGAACCCCGAAGCGGGGACCGTTCCGTGCGGGAGTGGCCGAGGAAACAGCCAGGGCGGCCAACGTGTCAAAGGGCGCTGAACGCTCGTAAGCCGGGCGGGCACGCTCTTGGCGGTAAAAGGACCAAGGTCCGCCCACATAACCTCAGGCCAGGCCGCACACCGCTTACACTCTGGTATCAGAGTCAGTCCACCCAATCAATTTCAAATACAACGATTTTGAACTTCCAAAATTACAGCAGCTCGCTTGAGCTTGCCCTTAGCACCACGTGAAAGTTCTGTGTTTACGTTCCGTGTGTGAGTGAATGCGCGTAACTCGCGTGAGCGCGCTTGTTGGGCCCAGTTCGGGGCAGCGCTTTGAGCCGATTTTCAATTGGGAAAAAGCGCCTATTTAACGTGCTTATTATTATTATCATTATTATTATTACACCTGCGGTCCGAGGAACCACCGAACGCGGTAGGGAGACAGCGTGAGTGTCCGTCGGCCAGCTAAGTCATCGCACCGGGAGCACAACGACATTAACGAAGCGTAGGCGGGCTCCCGGTGAAACGTAATGGGGCACTCTCGGAGGGCTAACGGGGCTTTAAACGGGCTAACACACACGGAGCCCAAGGCCCACGTGCAAAACGGGCGCGACACGGCAACAGCCGACCGTGAGCTAATCAGGCACTACGCACTGAAACGAACCCCAAAGCAAAAGCAGGGAAGCACCCACAGGCAGCCGGCTCTCAGCCCGAGGGCCGGCCGAGGGAACTACCGCTACCTTACCTCTGCAACGAAGGGAAGGGGGGGAAGGGCAGTCAAACCGCCGTCCACAGAAGCAGAAGAATCCCCACAAGTGGCCCAACGAAGCAGGAAGAGAAGGCCAGATAGAAGGCAGGGTAGAAGCGGGCGCAGAGCACACGAAGTCGGCAACCAGCGTCGGTAGGCAGAAGACCGGTCGAGGCAGCGAGAGCGCGGGCCAGACACGTCTTCTCTCCACGAGCGAAGTAGAAAGACTGAATGGTCTCGTGACCGGATCTGGTAAGGCAGGTATGGGAAGATAACTCTCGGCCCCTCTGGGGGGTTCCCCGAGGGCCTCTCGGGTTGTGTGGGCACACAACGGGCAAGTAGGCTAAAATTGAGCCTAGAAGTAGATATTCCCATGTAGTCATGTCATCGGTAATGTTTTTGAGGAAATAAATTCATTTGTTTTCTCAAAACACATTACCGATGGTATTACATTGTGGAATTCCGAAGAGGAGGTGGGTGCCGATATAACGCCCCTACTGCCAACAGACCAACCCTCAGACCCGCCCTCCCGGAGCAAACTCCCGATAATTTTAGTTAAGATACCTGCGGCGCCTAGGGCGCCGGGAGGGAGTGTTGCTCTGTAGTGATGTCTCCCACCAGCGAGAGGTTCTGCCGCTGGGTGGAGAGGTCCCTCAGGTAGAAGCGGGCGAAAGTGGTCTCCGCTCGCCATCTCACAGCCGCCACAAAGTCCTTGACTGCACCGGTGCTGGCGAGGCGGGACTTGCGGCCATGCTTCCGACCTCGTGCGCCTCGATGTTCAACACGTGGCTGCATCAGGTCGAGGTCCTGGAAGGCCGGGCGGATCACTCCCCGGAACCAGGAGGAGCAGGTCTGGGCTGAGATGTCACGTCTACCTGGGGACAAAGGGAGAAACAGGTGTGTGCGTCCTCTGCGCAAGCTTGGTCCGGCGCAGGCACACACGTAAGGCTCTCACCGGTTCCTATTGTCTGGTCTACCGAGTGGAGTCTGACACTCGTAAGGGCGGAAAGTCATCAGCTGTAAGACAGCCAAGGCGACCACGACTTGGCCCTGAAGTCTGGTAACGTTAGCAGTTGCACGGCGCCTTCCGTCCATAACTGACAGCAATCTGTGTGTGACAACAGCGCGTACGTTCACTGACCCTGGAAGAGGTGGCTAGGCCACACGTAAGGTTCTCACCGGGTTCTTAAGTTTGTTCTCCCGGGGTCCGTACACGCGCAAGGCGAAACATCTGTCGCCGTCAGGGAGGCCGCATCTTGTCCAGGAAGATGTGTCAGGTAGCAGTAGCATGAAGCCGGTTGTCTGGCACTGCAAGCAATCTGGGTGTGTGGGCAGCGCGCGTAGTTTACTGACCCTGGAGGTTGAGTCAAGGACCGCCAGGAAGCACTTCTTTCTAGATACATCCGTCAAGCGCGTCATGTGCAGGGTTCCAACGGGCGGGGTTGAGACCACATAAGCCCCCATGGTAGATCACTCTTGGCCCACGCGAAGCAGTGCTGGGCATTCCACACCGAAGAGAGCCTCCGAAAAGCGAGGTCTTGCAGCTACCCGGGTCTGATGAGCGTAATCGCCTGTAGGTGTCGGCGATCATGGTTAGATAGTCCCGAACGGTAAAAGGAGACCGTTCCTGGGCGTTGAATAGCCAGAGGAAGCACTCCGTCAGCTGGGGCTTCGTCAAGTCCAGAGGGAAAGAAGGCTGTCGTCAGTCCCGTCACACAGCGCTCGTCGTCTTCCCTCGCAACTCGTGTAGTTGAGGGTCTGCGTGTTGTCTCGGTAGCATCCATGGCCGCCCTAGGGAAGCCTCTGTGGTAGAGGGCTTGCTGCACAATCTCCGGGTGTGTCGGAGGAGTTCAGGGCCCGGCTGTTATGGCGGCTGTTCCGGTTGCTAGAGCATCGTGCGAGTAGTGTAGAGCTGCAGAGGGGGGCATGTGGTGATGAGCTGACCCCGACTGGTGAAGAGACAAGCGCCCCGAGCCAGGAAAACGCCCACCTACCTCCGCAAACCTGCAACAAAGGGAATGTCGGACAACCAAGCGTATAACTCAGCATTCAAAATCGATGGTGAGCAGTGAAGTTAAAAGCTCTGGCCACAGTGACGCCTCCCCGCGCCGCCGGCCTCAAGCGCACTAGCATCTCCCATAATTATGCCCTCCTTCTCCAAGCAGAAGAGGCGTCAGGCTGAACGGCGATCCCCTAGCATGTCATCAGTCCTAAGCGAACTGAAGGTACTGAGAGTCGCTCCTAGTCTGCCCTGTTCCCGTCCTACTGCGAGTCTCACTCGAACAGGACGACCATGCACTCCCTCCGCGACGGAATCCATGTGAAGAAACACGTAGTACCTGTCCCGTAGCGTAGGCAGCCTAGTCGACGGCGAAGTGGGCAGGATCCCAGCCTACCGCCCGGCTTGCCAACTGGTCACGACTTCGAACCTCGAGTTGTCCCAAAGTCCTGGAGACGCACGCTGCTCTCAGGTCTTAGTCTAGCATCTGCCAAGATGTCGAGGCACTTGTGTCGAGTCGATAGGACGAAGATCGTGCGCCATATTCACCGACTAGTGTACCAGAAGAGTCGACCATACTGCCGCGGAACTGAGCTCAAACCACTTCTCGGGAAACTAAGTTCCTGCCATGCTGTCGTCACGTCTAACTCCCGGTACTTGCGCCCCCGGCCGCAGGATCCCCAGCGCCGAGCGGGTAACTTCACAAGGAGCTATCGAGGGCAAGTCCATCCGCTCCGGTCAGGCGCCGCAGCATGCCAGAACTCCAAGTCGTCTCCAGCCAGGCAATCGCACGCTTCCGCTAGGTCCCGAAGCTGTCATCTTAGAAGAAGACCGTAGTGATTGGTCGCCGCTGACCATGGCCAGGCCGATGCGAAGTGGAGGGTAGCACCCCGCCGGGAGAAGGATGCGACGAGCCGAGAACTCGTCTCAGCAGGAGCTTAATCTGAACTGTGTGCATTACCCCCGATGTAGACCGAAGTCGGCCCCTGCAGTGAGGTCGGTCGGACCAGTCCTCAACCCGCGCTGACCTCTAAGAAGGTAGACTGCTACTTGCTATCATCAATCGCATGCCTGGAGTATGCTGCCACTGACGTTCCTGGGACTGTGCCATCGGCGTCACAAAACGTCGCCTCCGTCCCTCGGATGTAAGCCACACAATCCGGTGCAGCAAACGAACTGCGCCTCCGCGGAAGAGTGGTCCCTGCCAATCCCATCCGACGGTCTGCGATGACCGCGCGCCTGTCCTGCATCAGTGTTCCTGGAAGACTGCTACATCCAGTGGTGTAAGCAGCGTGCATCAGCTGTGCCAGAGTCCTTGTTAGCCTCCTTGTCGGTCTGCCAGGGGGGCCAAGGAAGTTCTCCATCGCGCGGTGCCCTGCGTGGCCGACTCTTTAACTCGGTCGGCCGCGAGAAATCGTGCAGGACGGTATCTCGAATCATCAGATCGAAGTCTGTAGCCACAGCGAAGTGTTGGCAGCGGAAGAGAAGTAGGGTCACAAAGTTGAAGCCACCAGTGCCTCCCCCGGCGCCATGAAGCAGAGACAGAAGCCGGCGACAAGAATCCGGCACCCGAACGGATGAGGAAGGGACTTGAAATGCTTGGACGCGATGAGGGGACCTGCTTCGTCCAAGCCCGAGGAGACTCCCTCCTCCATCTCCATGCAGATGGCGGCGAATCCCAGACCTCTCGGAACTGCGAGCGTAGCGACGTGGAGTAGCTATCATCGCCCAGCCACGGCGAACGACGTCCTCTGGAATCAAGCTGAAAAGTCGTCTGTCCCGCAAACAGGAGAAGGGATGTCTAACTGCTCCGAAGTCCGGGGAACCCCAGGCGGCGGCGATCCAACGAAGGTGGACCCAGCACTTGGAAGGAACAGTTTAGCCTCAGAGAGCCGGTCCCACGAACTCGAACGGCGACAAAGATACTTCTGAGCACCTGTCTACCCAATGCGTAGCGACCCAACGGAACTGGGACGTCGTCTCCTGTTCCTCCCGTACCCCTGGTCTCTGTGTAGTGAGCACATGCTTCCGAAGTCAGGCGAACTGAAAGATGTGACCTATGGCCGGGACCAGAATCCCATCGTGAGGTCGTCTCTCTGCACTGCCTCTAGAGCGGGCTCTCGTCTGCACGGTCGGGGCGAGGCGTGGCCCAACATCTCTGAGCCAGGATCTTGTCGTGCGAAGTGCAGCGGTCCTGTAGCACTTGCGGAAGCCGCAAGCCGAAGCAAGAGCCGGTGTAACCCGCGACGGGAGATGGCGCCAAAGCGTGTATAGCCCGGGCGAGGGCGCCCAAAATAATCATAAAAATAATTAATTAATCAATGCTTATTGAAAGAGTTTTATTTGATGTAATTGTCCTGTCAGGGATAAATCAAGTTATTTGAATTAAATTGAACTATGAGAGTCAGAATACCACTCTGTGTCTCATCTCCATTTTCTCAAACTGAAGTAATCGGAACAGTGGTTCCAGGATTATAGCCTTTTAAGGATAAGAGGTGTTGAGCCCCAGCTGACTGGCGAAACCACTGCGCAGCTGGGAATGCAACTTAATAACCGCTGTGGCAAAGGGTTAAAACGCCTAGCTTGAAAGAAAGGCACCAGGTGCCATAAAACGACAACAAACGCACCCCAATCTTGCACGCTACCGCGCAAAATATGCTCTCACAACACAGTCGTCACTGACCTGAGGCCGAGCTGTCGTCTCTAGGGGCAGTACCCGCCGTCAGTGGGTCTGGGCGTGCCTCTCCGTCACGGTAAGGGGAACCTTAGGAGGGCCCTCCGTGTTAGTATGTGACTGTAGCTAACTGGCCCGTGACGTCATTGTCCCGGAGTGGACGAGTCTCGTGGCTCACCATGCGACTCCCAGCACGTGGCCGCTTCTGCATGTCATGCGTCGTATCTCCGGGTTGTGTCTTGATTGTGGGCTGGGTCTACTGAACTAACACAGTGGAAGAGATCGGAATGCCTCCACTAACCTGTGATCTAAACGAGGATCGAGCCCTGGCATCTGGTTCGTCCGTCCGTCGTGTCTTCCCTCTGGGCTGTCGGAGGGTGGTAGAGTGGTCATCTCTTGAGGCCGTGTCCCGGTGTAAACGAGTCTCGTGTGTCACCGCGTGACTACTTGTACGTGGTCGTTCCCGCCTGTCATGTCTGCGATCCGCCATGTGCGTCTGGACTGGTAGCGTCGTAGATTCGGTTGCCGACGCCAGTCCGGGGGAAGGATCATTGTTGTCTGCCTCCTCCAGAGGCGTACAGACTGTAATCCCTTCCGCTGACAAGGGTTCAGGATCAGGTCTCCTGGTCGCCACGGTAAGGGTAACCTCAGTGGGGCCCTCCGCGATAGTATGCGACTTGCCAGCTTTACTTGGTCGGGACGCCTTAGCCACTGGTCCCGGCTTGGTTCCCATCTTGGTACTCCGCACCGGGTCTGTCAGTCGTTCCCTGACAGGAGTCGGTCGCTCTCGGCGGTAAAAGCCCCACAGCTGCAACCATCTTACTTCCAGCCATGGGGCGCACACAACACACGTATGGGTCGAACCAGAACAGGGTAGGCAGACTGCATGCACGTCCGATGACCACTGAAAGTCGCCACACAACGTGCAGGTACGAACCTGGTATCTGTAACAAGAGGGTACAATGAAGAACGAGCGAGCGTGGCCTCCGAGGTCACGCAAAAATAAAATCGCGCGCGATGAAAAAACGAACCTCATCGAATTCGAAAGAGTACAGCGCGTGCCTACGCACGGCGCTCCTTCCCCCCCTAGAGCGCCGGTCGAGGGCATTCACCGAGATATTACCTGGCCACGGAGGCAAAAGGTAGCAAACCCACGTGTCTCCACCGAAGTGGAACCACTGTCAGCCGGTTGTAGCAACTCGTAGCCAGTCACGACCGGGCAGGCTCCGAAGTCTCGTCACAGCGGCAGGTCGAGTGAGCTCGAAATCCCAACCGCCAAAACCCCCGTCAGCAAGGTGAAACCCCAAAAGTCGACGAAGGAGAACCGGCACAGCAGAGAGCACAAGCAGTCCCAAAACGCTCAAGCTTCACAGTTCACAATGGTCCAAAGTTCTAAAGTTCCAAGCTCACAGTAACCAAGGTCAGAACCGACCGGTCCAAGTTAAAAAAACGCAGAGCACGAAGAGACACAACCTTCCTAGTGCTAGCTAAGAACTAAACTGAGGGATGACGGGTATTCTCGTACCGGGTGGGAATAAGGGGAGGCTATTCAGGCCATGACCTGGTCTATGGCGCCCCACTCCTGCCAACACTCCCTTATACGGACACAACCAAATTTTGACTAAAATTAGGCTAGCTAAGGGCTTTTCCACAATGTAATACCATCGGTAATGTGTTTTGAGAAAACAAATAATACAATACAATACAATAATATTTTATTAATCCCTCATGGGGAAATTCACTGTCTGCCCATACAACACATGGCATCATCATTCACTCAGTCAATTCACGAAATGGATAACAGACTGAGGGACAAAAGAGTTGGCATAACGTGATGAACTACTTTTGGGTACTCAAAGTCTGCCACTTCCTTCGATAAGTCTGCTGTCAAATTCATATCTAAGTAGATGTGTTTTGTCATCAAGAATGTCAGCCAGTTTGTTTGTAATCTGTCTATTGCACAGTGTGTCCAAAGTATCTTGTGCTCTGCCAATCACCCTGCTCACTTTCCTGATTACTTTGTTAAGATGATCTTGATCTCTTTTACATAAATTTCTACCCCAGCACTTCAGTCTAAAAGTTAGAACACTAACAAGACTGGAGCAGTAAAACATCTGTAAAAGTGCTTACATTAAATTATCTGAGTTTTCCTGAACAGTAAAGATGAGTACGCGCTTTTTTTCACAATAGCCTCTGTGTTTTGTTTCCAGCTGAGCACGTTGTCAAAAAGAACACCTAAATACTTATAGGACTCTACACGCTCAACTTCTGTTCCCTTGGTGACAACAGGATCAGAATGATGTTTGTTCTTCCTGAAATCTATTACCATCTCTCTTGTTTTGCCAACATGTAATTCAAGATAGTTCCTATGGCACCACTCGACAAAGTCATCAATCTCTTGTCGATAGTGTCTGTCGTCCTCATCTGTAATCTGTAATCTGTCCTGTCAGTGCCGTGTCATCAGCGTATTTGTAATGGTCGATCCACATCCTGTCGTAGTCTTTCAGGGCTTTATGAGTTAAATATTTTTTACAAATGTCATAATAGTGAAATGCAAAGTAATACATCATCTTTCCGGTCCCGTTTTTCTCGCCTCTCCTGCCTTCTCTTCTCTCGCTCATCCTGTACAGAAGCAATTTCACACTTATTTAACTTTTCATCACACTGGTTGTTTCTCTCTATTCACTGTAAGTGAATCAAGGGAGACAACCAGTGTGCATGCTCCCTTCATCATATAATTAAATGATCAAATACTAAACCCACCAAACCACTTACCCATCAACTCTTCCGACCACCCACCCACCAAATCAATAAATTAATCATTCAAACAGCCATCCACCAACCTCCAAACAAAACATAAAACCACCCACCCATGTAGTCCCACTAACCAAACCATCAACCAACTAAACAAACAACCCATTATTCAACTATATATATGCTGAATCAACTTATTGATTAAATGGTTGACTTATTGATCAATCAGTCAATCCATCCATCTATCCATCCATCCATCCATGAAATAAATGTGGGAACAAAGCATTACACATGAACTTTACCTCATCAAGCTGTCTTTGGTCATCACCCTGTGAAGCAAGAAACGCATGCAAAATTTTACATCAGATGCTTGTGGCTCTAGCAAGTACTATCTAGGTGGCTTGTGTTGGCATGTGCCCACAAAAAAAACAAGAAAGGCAAAGCCCTTATGGCTAACATGTATAACCAGCAAAATCCATGTTTTCTGAATATGTAAGCATTTTTCACTTATCTATCAACCCCCCCCCCCCCCATGACCCTTGACCTTTGCGATGAGTTGACTAAATTAGTATGCATAGGTAGGTCTTATCATCAGCTACATTTGTGCCAAATTTGATTGAAAAATTTGCAAAATTGTTGATAATACCTACAATTTTATCAAAAATTTGTATTTTACACACATTTGCCGGCCTCTTGTGACGGGTCATCCAAATTAGTATGCATAGATAGGTCTTACCATCAGGTATCTCTCTACCAAATTTAGGTTTGTTGTAAATAGTATTTGAGAACAAACATCTTTTGTCAAAATATGGCTACTTTTTTACCTATTTCCTGAGCTCTTGTGACCCTTGACCTTTCAGAGGGATCAATCAAGTTAGTATGCACAGAAAGGTCTTCCCATCAAGTATCTCTGTAGCAAGTTTGGGTTTGAAGTTGTGAATAGTATTTGAGAAAAAAAACAACATCTTTTGTCAAAATATGGTTATTTGGGACCAATTTCCTGAGCTCTTGTGACCTTTGACCTTTCCGAGGAATCATCCAAATTAGTATGCATAGTCTTAGATAGGTCTTACCTTCAGGTATTTCTGTACCAAATTTGGGTTTAAAGTTGTGAATAGTATTTGAAAAAAAAACACATCTTTTGTCAAAATATGGCTATTTTTCACCTATTTCCTGAGCTCTTGTGACCCTTGACCTTCCCGAGGGATCAACCAAATTAGTATGCATAGAAAGGTCTTACCATCAGGTATCTTTGTACCACGTTTGGGTTTGAAGTTGTGAATAGTATTTGAGAAAAAATAAATTATGTCAAAATATAGCTATTTTGGGCCTATTTCCTCATCCCCTGTGACCTTGACCTTTCTGAGAGGTCGCTCAAATTGGTATGTTTTTAAAGGTCTTGCCACAAGGTATCCTTGGGCCAAGTTTGAAGACTGTGGCTTGAATAGTCCCCGAGAAAATTCCAACATTAAAGTTTACCACGGAGGACGGCGGACGGATGACCACTGGCCCAGAACATACTCACTTTTGCTTCGCTTGTGAGCCAAAAATGCTGCTCACACACACACACACACACTAACCCTTCGACTCCCTGAAGTAAATGACTTCCATTCCATAGAACGGAAATCATTTATTTCTGCGAGTCAAAGGTTAATTAATACAAAAAAAACAATCACTGTGCGCTCATATATACATGCATTTAGCATGCACATGCACTGCCAGTATGTATGGGGAAAAGGCAAACCCCTACATGAGCATGCAACTTTTCTAGCCACCCCCCAAGCCCCTTATCATCTCAGACAGCCAGGGCAAAAAACTGATCAGGCACTACTCTTACATTTGACCATCATGGTAACAATAAGGTGCCTCAAAACTTGTCTCAAACAAAAATAATTTAATCTAAGGAAAGTAGTGTGGAAGCAGTCAACTTCCCTATATTCTGGCATAAATCAACCCAGCATTAATCTACCCAACCAAAATCTACCTAGTGCGAATCCATGGACCCAAGCGTGAATACAACCAGGGTAAATTTTCACTGCCACAATCCTACTCATATTGAGACTCAAATCTACCCAGTGTAAACAAACCCAGCATAAATCCACACAGGCCTGAATCCACCCCACTGAGAAAGTGAGCAGAAAAGTGGCAGTGCAAACATAAACCTGGGTGGACTCACACCTGGTTGGAAAATCACGTTGGGTAGATTCTCGCTGGATAGATTCATGGCTATATATAGCGAAGCTGACCCCTTTAGTGAAGGCAGTAGGCAGGAAGAGGCATTAGTTAGGGAGGGAACTGTGCTGTGAAACGGCAGTTCTCTCCCTTACAAATGCCTATTCACAGTTCTCTTTCTTGTTATTGCCTAATCCTACCTACTCTTGGAATCATTACTGCCAACACTCTTGTACTCACATCAGCATCCCGATGTTTGGACTCTTTCCTCTCCTTGTGTCCCCTGCGATCTCCATCACCACCCTCATCGTCCCTGTGACGGCGTTCCTTGTCCGAGCGACGCCTCTCTCCCCCTCTGGCAAATAAGTCATTAGATAATCAATCAATTATTCGGTCATAAGACAATCAATCAATCATTCAGTAATGTTCTCAACACATCCATTTATGAGAGGCAAAATTCAGTCAACAATTTCATTGTCAAGTAAACTATAACGAAAAAATCTGAAATATTCACTTTGCTGCTATGCTTTTCCCTAAAAACTGTCATGGTGCTTTACAATGGCAATTGTCCACAGACTGCAAGAAGAAAATAAGAGGAACATGTTCCCATACATTGTACAAGCTTACTCGTCAGCTCAGAAACACAAAAGGAAGAAAGCAAGACAGGAAAATATGTGCTGTATACTGCATCGTCTTACTCTTCATCTGCATGGCGACTGCGTCGTTTGTCATCATCATCCCGTCGTCGCCTCCTCGCATCATCATTGCTGTCAACTGGTTTCTCCTCTTTTTTACGTGGGCGGTCCTAAGCAGAAAGCAGAAGTACACTAATACTAGTACATAAAGAATGCAAGATGGCGGCCATGCAACACCTCCTGGCCGCCCGCTCTGGCAGAAATGGTCGTCACCGGCAGTACTAAACAGACATTGTACCTTGGTTTGATATACGATGTCAGGCCCTGCAATGCTGCATCACGACCGGTATTTCTTTTTGATGACTTTTGGCAATTTGATGTGCTGTGACTGTTAATTGGATTTTATCCACTGTGCGATGCTGGGAGTTGATACACGCTGATTCTTGTTGTACCATGCGGATATTAGAAGAACAGCGCGTGTTATGCTGTGGCAATACAACCAACGTGCTTTCCTCCCCTTTCATCATCTTGGGAGTGGCTCTTCAGTCCTGCGCCACGTTCAACATCACTGCCTACAGAATAGCACTAGTGCATTCAACGAAGCTAGTACCAGCAAGCTTCAGGCCCCACATTCCATTCCAGCCGAATGATGTGATGACAAACACCTCCCAGACGCAGTGACTGTGTTTCTTACTGAACAGCGTGCCAGTGTGTACTCTTTAGAAACCATTTTGGACTGCTTTTACGTTAATGATGTAGTCCTACTACTATTGCTTTAAAAAAGACTATGCAGTTATATACTAGTTAAGTTATAATTAAGGTGGTGACTGTTTATGCTGGAGCGACAGTCTAATAGCCGGCGCTGTTCTTATGGCGACGGGCCCACAGGTAGCAACTGTGAAAGTATTCGTCTTTTTTTTTTTGCGTATTTTTGTTATTTGTGTAACTAGTCTCAGCCAAGCAGAAAGTTTAAAAACATTATATTATGTGTTATAGAGATACTAAGATAGGGCCGTCTTTAGTTTGCTTGTGTTAGGGAGGTTTGGGTCGGGTTGGGGCCGTTTGGGCCGGCCATTAGATGCCTTGGCGACGGGCTTCACCCGTCCCGAGCCATTGTCCATTTGTCTGAAAACTGTTGTGTGAGTGTGTGTGACTGCGAGTTGCACCTGAGGTGGCGAAAAGAATTTCTCTTTTGAGATAATAAAGTACTCTTATTCTTATTCTAATCTAATAATAATATCGCCTATCATATCACATTTTACTTAATGTTTTATCCAAAAACTATATCATCCATGATTCAGCAAACAAATGTATGCTGGTTGGCCCAATGGGCCCAAAGCAAATGACAGGAGTAAGAAAATGCAGGTGCAATGAATTTAACTCTAGAACTCTGACAACTAAATCACTTCCATTCTACAGAATGGAAGTGATTTAGTTGTCGGAGTTCATGAGTTAAATTCTACAGAATGGAAGTCATTTAGTTCTGGGAGTTTAAACGGGCACAACCTACCATTTGAACGCTTCAGTTCAGAAAAAAAATCTTTTACTTGGATTCAGTATACATACCCAATTAGACAGTGACCACCCTATTGTCCCACCAAACACTTTTTTCGTCCATTCAAAGTGAAAAAAGGCCTACTGGAATCTTTTGACAGATGTATGAAAAGATTCTTTCTGAATAGGCGATGGTAGCTGATGTCATAACTATTCTATACCACCTTAGGTCATCTACATAATTATAACCAATAAGAGACAAGACGGCGGATGAATCGGCAAAGAAAAAAAAAAGTATCGAGTCACACCGGCATTGACAGACTCAGAATTGAAGAGAAGAAAGAAGAAGATCCCCCGAAGTAGAATTGACAGGGACATGGGAATATGGACATGTGACAATGTGTAAAGCAAGAGCTTGGCTTGACCACCCACACAAAATTTGTCACTTTCCTGCTAAATAAGTAAGTAATCTACCATCTTTGTCGATCTTCCCATAGTTCCGTGAGCGCTATATAGTGATTTTCAGAAGTCATGATCCTCAGTAGAATTTATCTCTTACTGATTTAGCAAGATTTTAAACCTGTTTTATCATATAGTTATAATGTTACACTGAACTAGTTATCACATTTATGCTGCAGAGATCTGAAAACTTGGTGTGTGTCAAAGTTGCACATCGCTGGTCGTAACATTTTTCAGTCTGCTCTCATTCACTTGATTCAGAGAGGCAGTGTTTCCGCTGCAAGGGTGCATTTGTCATTTCCAAAGATGCTTTACGCAGACCTCGACGTGTGAGATGTGAAATTGATTGCAGTGCAGAAAGTGGGTATAAATACCAATGTTCTGTTTCAATGATGGAAGACGGTGCGTGTTTCTGAGGGGTAAAGGATCAAAGGTCAAACCTGGCACCTTGGACTCGCTTTGCGAGCGCCACATGCACGCCCTCTGTGCACTACGCATGATCGTTACTATAGTACAACACTATCAGGTCAAGCAGAACCCGTATTGTGATTTTGACAGCATAGCGAGTATGGAATTTTATTATACTTTCTAGTGAAAAATCACGACAAAGGGATGCCGGAGAACATCAGTACAGGTGTACACCCACACGTGTAAACATCACCAATGACATCATGAACTTCAGTGTTGTGATAGTAATCCGGGTTCTGCCTTGTGACATAGGCTCATAAATGTGCACATTAATTCAAAACGAGGCTGATGCATATGATAATCCGCGACTCAGGTACAAAATAACACACTCCAAACGATGAATTCCGAAATTTGGCACTGTATTCACATCATAAAGCTGTATGATAGTACACAAAGGACCCATACACATACTGTCAGCAGTATCTGTTGCAGACAGTTTTCTGACTGTGTTGGGATACTTGATCCACGGGAACCCAACTTTAAGAGTTAAAAAAAAGAGTTAGGACCATCACATGTTGTGGGTGATGGTCTGTTATTTTAACAATATGGTGCTACACAATGCAATATATATTTATACAAATATTAATTTTTCTCTAAAATAAATTTTTTCGAAAAATACTTACCGATGACATGACTAATAGGAAGTGTCTACTACTTGCTCAATTTTAGCCTAAGAACCCATTGTGTAACAACACAACCCGGGAGGCACCCGGGGAACCCCCAGAGGGGCCGAGAGTTGTCTCCCGTCCCTGCCCTACCGGTTCCGGGTCACATGGTAGACCAACCAGTCAGAATACTTAGCTCGCCAGCGGCGAGCGGGGCAGGTGGGAGGGTCCTCCAAGTCATGTCATCAGTAACTCACAAACCAGATAGGTGAGGCTAGCGCTGGCAGAATTCTGCCAGCGCTAGCCTCACCTATCTGGTTTGTGAGTATCATGTATAACTCGAGGCAAAATTTGTATCGTTACATTGTTGTGTAATGTTCTGTGCATCTACTGTGGGAAATCAGGGTATTTACCCGACCACATATAGTAGCGCACCTTCATGTTTGTGTATGTATGTTTCTCCTGCCTACTTCCTAAGTTCCGGAGAAAGACATGGGTTATATAAGAGACCTGATCCATTCTTATAAGGAATGGAAATGATTGTCTTATTCTATACCTGCGTATTTCTCTGTGGGCTGGCGATTGGGTGCCTGATAGGCGGTGGCAGGGGATCTAACTGTTGTCTGTCCAGCGCTGTGATTCCCCTTGGTTTGAGTACTGTATGTCATCAGTAAGTATTTTTCAAAAAAAAATATTTTATAGAAAAATTAATTTGTTTCCTCAAAAACATTACCGATGACATGAGTAATAGGAAGAATTGCGATAAAGAGGTGGGTGCCGCGTCCCAAAGGGGTAAATCAGAACCGTCCTCCCTGTCGCAAACTCCCGACAATTTTAGCTAAGTGTGTACCTACGGCGCCTGTGGCGCCAGGAGGGAGTGTTGCGCCGCAGAGATGTCCCCCACCGGTGCGAGGTTGTCTCGCTGGCCTGCCAGATCCCTGAGGTAGAAGCGGGCGAGGGTTGATTCTGTCTTCCAGGCCACGGCCGCCACGATGTCTTTGGCAGCGCAGTTCTGGTCGAACGCGACGCTCGTGGCCATGGCTCGTACCTCGTGTGCGCGTATGTGAAGCCTTATGCTCCCTGCAGGGAGAGGTCCTGATAGGCAGACTGTATGACCCAGCGTAACCAGGACAATATCGTCTGGGCTGTTATGTTAGATCTGCCGGGTTTCCACGGTAGGAAGAGGCGCGAGCGTTGTCTCCGGACGGCTTTGGAACGTCGCAGGTAAACGCGAAGGGCGCACACAGGATCTTGTTGCCTGGTCTCCCGGTGAAAGTTCACGTTTCTCAGCGGCCGTAAGGTGATCACCTGTGGCGCGGTCAGAGGAGACCTAGTCTTGACAAGGAAGGCTGGGTCCGTGAGGAGCTGTACCGAACCATCCGCTCTGAACTGCAGGCAGGCAGGGCGCACTGACAGCACGTGTAGCTCGCTCTCAGGCCGCAGTGGCAAGGGCCAACAGGAAGCATGTCTTACGATTCACATCAGCGAAGCGGGCCAAGAGCAGCGGTTTGAACCTGGGAGAGTTTAGCCATGTCAGTACCCAGGGTAGGTCCCAGCGAGGAATGAGCAAGCGGGAAACTGGTCGCTGCAGGCCGGAGGCAGTCGTAAGGTCGGCAAGGTCTTAGCCGTCGCCAGGATCTGGGCGGCCGAGGTGCTGGTATGTGTCAGCAATCATGGACAGGTACCCCCTGATGGCAATAGGGGCCAACCCCTGGTTTCCAAAGAGCCAGAGGAAGAAGTCCACGAGCTGGGGGATTGTCAGTTCGGTGGGGGAGAGGCGCACAGGACTCGCCATTTTCCCTCATAGACGCGTCTGGTCGAGGGTCTGCGGGCAGTAGCGATCACCTCCACTGCTGCACTTGGGAAGCCTCTAGAGGTGAGGGCTTGCCGCACAATCTCCAAGCGTGAAGGAGGAGCCGCTCCAGGCCGAGTGGAACAGCAGCTGGCGGGGTTGCTTGAGCATGCTGCTCGGCGTAGGCAGCAGCAGGGGGGGGGGGGGGGGGGGGGGGGTGGCAAGACTGAGGAGGTCGGTGGTCCAAGAGCGATTCCAGGAGAGCGGGGCGACCAACAATACGACCGCATTGCTTCCTGGAAGCTTGAGGAGGACTTTGGGGACGAGAACCGTCGGGGGATAAGCGTACATGATGAGTCCGTCCCAGGGAATGGAGAGCGCATCAACCTCCCAGGCAAGGGGTTCGGGGATCGGGGAGACGAAGAGGGGAAGCTGGTGATTCCACCTCGTGGCAAATAGGTCGATCAGGGGGTCTCCCAATGAGCGCAGGTCCTCCGAAAGAAGTCCCTGCGTGAGGAACCGTGGCAGTAGGTTGGCACCCCAACCAGAGAGACTTGCATCGACAGGGAGGGACAGCTGCGAGGGCGGACAGGCCAGGGGGGCTCCCGAGGCGAACCAAGAAGTGTCTGCCCAACGCCAAAGATGGGGACGCAGCATCTGAGTCACTGGCACCCAGGCAGCTACGTCACCGGAGGACGGGACGCCAATGGAGCAGGAGGTGCAGCTGTAGCGGCCGGGAGTAAAGACGACCAAGGGGGAAAAGAACCGCGGCAGCATTCATTAAGCAGAGAAGCTGAAGCCACACTCTGGCGGAGGCCGCATCCCCCTGGGCTAAATGGCCAGCTAGGGCGGCAATCTTCTGTATCCGCGGCTCTGGTAGACGTACTCAGTTGAGGTCAGTTGCAAATTCCATGACGAGACGGACAAACAGTGTGAAGGAGTGAGGTCCGACTTGCCCGCGTCGATCAGGAAGCCCCAAGAGCGATAACAGGCGAAGCAGAGCATCCCTGTCCGTCATCAGGACAGCCTCCGACTGGCTGCGGAGGAGGAGGTCATCTAAGTAGTTCAAGGTCGGACTGGAAGAAGGACTGTCGGGCCTAGGCCACTACGGCGTCCATGATGCGGGTGGACCCCCAAGGGCTGAGGTCAAGACTGAACGGGAGGGCCCGAAACTGGTAGACCACACCGTCGACTGCGAAATGGAGGTATCTCCTAGAGGCCTGGTGCATCGGGACGTGGAGATACGCGTCGGGCAAGACCAGGTTGACCGCGAAGTCTCCGGGCTGCACGGTGGCCCTCAGGGCCCTCGCGGTGTCCATATGAAAGGTCGGGGCCGAGAAATGCTTGTTCAGAGCCGAGAGATCGAAGACGGGTCACCACTTCCCGCCTGGCTTTGGCACGATGAAGAGGCGGCTGTAGAAGGGTGGAGAGTCAGGGCGCAGCACAACCTCTGTGGCGGCCTTCTGCAGAAGGGAGGTGCAGAAGGGACTTGATGGGACTAGCACGGCCGAAGGCGGGGGGTCCGCCAGGGGGCTCGAGAGGGCGTGGGGGCGGAAGCAGAGGAGGGTCTCGACGTCCACAGGGCGCAACCCATGGCCTTGCGGGCAGCTGGAAAGCGCGGGGGGGCAGCGTCGCGGGGCAAGCGGTCGGAGTTGGCGTCCTTCACGATTGCCACAAGTCGCCGAAGAGCAGAGCACCTCCAAGGGGGGCGCGATGCAGCTGAGTATGCAGATCGGGAGGCATCCCACAGCAGGCTTGAAGCAAGGAATCCTGACGCATCAAGTCGCAATTGACGGCGGCTGCCATGGCGTTGACCGAAGAATGGTACGCCGCCCGGTTGGCCACTTCCAAGAGAGCGTGGAGGTCTCCCAGTAGGGGTGTAATCGATGGATGTCTGGCGTCCTCAAAGCGGCGAACAAAGGCTTGGGTCAGGAGCTCCAGGAACCGCGAACAAGCCAAGGTGTTACGGGCGAGGGTAGCTGTCCTATCCAATCCACGGGGAAGGAAAGTCTGAGCTGAGAGGGGCCGCCCGCTTGCGCCAAGGCCAGAGGATCCACCGGAGGGAGAGTGGCGCAGAACGACTGGGAAAGGCCCGCGTACCAGTCGCGACGGAAGGCGATGTCAAGTCCGGCAGGCCACCTATGGTCTGAGAAGTAAACAACATCGCGACTGGAGGCTTGCTGGAGGAGGGCGGAGAAGGCATCTCGCAGGTCTTTGAAGCCAGGCGGGTGGGGGAGGGACTTGAACTTCTCACTTGATGGACCGCGTTGACGAAGGTGGAGAACTTCCTCTTGAGGGGAGGGGGGGGGGAACACGGGGCAGGAGTCTGCAGTAAGGGTCGCAGCGATGAGCCGAGAGGGCTCGTCGAGGGCCAGCAGCATCTCCGCACGAGAAGCCGACGGAAGCCTAGGGGAGTACGGGTCATCACGGGAGCGGGGCGAGGGCGAGCAGCTGTCAACGCCGCACAGGGCCGAGACAGAGTCCTCGGGAGTCAGGGCCTCATCGTCCATGGGGCGGGAGGGCGGGAGGGAGGAGCCCTCAGTAGCAGGGGCCCGACGAGACATAAAACGGCTATCCCGCTGCCCACGGCTCTCCATGGACAAGACATGTTGGCGGTGAGGGGCGACGAACGCAGCGAGGCGACGGGGGGCTGGTGCGCAGCAGGCGTCTGTCACGGGGGGGGGAGCGACTGCGATGCCGGGAGCGGGGACGACGAGAAAACGATCGGCGTCAAGAGCGTCGGGGTGAGGGAACAGGACGTCGGGAGGGAGCACGCGACGAGGCGGCGCGCGATGAGGACGAGAAGGGTCAGGGGCTGCGGCCGCGATCGTGGTGTGTGGTCCTGTCCTTCCGACGGTGCTCGTCGGGCGAGCGAGAGTGTCTGGAGCTGGTGGCGGAATGGGAGGTGTCGGGTCCGTGGCTGGACTTTGAACGCCGGGGCGCAAGTTTCTAGATGGCCAGGCTCAATTTGGCGGGCACTCTGCCGGCATTTAGACCCCTCGGAGGAGTCAGCGGGCTTTCCGAGAAGAGACATACGAGGACTGCCAGTTGCTAAGGTACGGCGCAAGGCGTGATGCTGCAGGCCGGGCTCAGTGAGGCGGGCACTCTGCCGGCATTTAGACCCCTCGGAAGGGTCAGCGGGCTTGGCAGTGGACGCAGTCCTGTGGTAAGCACCTTTGGCGTGCATCCAACGTGTCGTCCGTTCCAAAAGGCCGGGTCGGGAAGGCGCTGTCACTTCTCTTGAAGCGGAAGGGGGTGGCAAAGGCGCCGGTCGGTCGCTAACTGGCATGGGGCGCTCGTGCCGGCAGAAGCTCCAAAGGTGAGACCACCGTAGCTCGGGCCAGGACGGGCATACATCACAGAGGTGGTCCGCGGAGCAGCCAGCACAGGGGAGGCACACTGTATGGTCATCTGTCGGCCACTGGAAGTCGCCACACCAAGAGCAAGTAAGCACCTAGGAGCTGCAACACATATCAGGCATGCTAGGCGACCGAGCATGGGCACCTGAGAGCATATACCAGCGACACAGAGGTGCCTCTTGTCGAATCAACTGCAACACATGTCCGACACAACACGCTAAAAGGCGAGGGCACAAGGGGCCAAGCCAAGCTAAGACGAGCGTCGGGCGCGCAATGGTACAACAAAGTACAAGCGAAACGTAGTGCCGCTGAACAACTGGCGCTAGCCACCCGCTAACGGCGAGGGCACAAGGGCCAAGCTAAGACGAGTGTCGGGTGTCAAGATATACAACGTACGAGTAAGAAAACGAGGCGCCGCAGGCGCAGCTTGCGCCCAGCTCGGGGGCCAGCCGAGGGGTGTTACCACTACCTTACCTCTCAGACAAATCGGGGACAAGGGGGGGTGTGTGTGTGTGTGTGGGGGGGGGGGGGGGGGAACCTCCATAACACCAGCATGGCACAAGGCGGGAAAGCGGGCCACACCAGGCCGGCGCAGAAGAGGCAACAGAAGCCCAAGCAAACGAAGCCCTCTCAGCAGGAACCAGCAGAGAAGAAGCTCTGCCGCACAGGCAGTGGAGAACACGAAGTCCAAAGTCGAGCGTAAGCATGAAGACCAGGCACCGGTCGCAACATACACAGGTAGAGTCCAAGGCTAACGCTGAACAAGTCTTCACGGCGCGAGCTAAGTATTCCGACTGGCTGGTCTACCACGTGACCCGGAACCGGTAGGGCAGGGACGGGAGACAACTCTCGGCCCTTCTGGGGGTTCCCCGAGTGCCTCCCGGGTTGTGTTGTAACACAACAGGTTCTTAGGCTAAAATTGAGCAAGTAGTAGACACTTCCTATTAGGCATGTCATCAGTAATGTTTTGGAGGAAACAAATACCTCTTTTTTGTCTGATGTCCCGCCCCTCTTTTCTCTCCTTTCCTGCCTCAGTCGCTCTCTTTCCTCCTGTAACATAAAAGAAAATATGTGTAAATGCAACCACCACTAAGGAGAAGAACAGTGCTTTGAACCTGACTGTAGGGACAATGTGCTTTATAAGTATGATTTATTATTATTAAAATAAATGACATGTGTTCTTTCCAATGTGTTGTGTGAAAAATTATTTTAATCCTTTAGATGTCAGAAGCAGTTTTGTTGCGATGATTCCTGCTGGAATTATCACGACAAAAACCACTACTGACAGCCGAAAGGTTTGCAGGAATCATCGTGACAAAAACCGCTACTGGCTTCCAAAGGGTTACTGTTTGAGCCATTTACGGTTTATCTGCAAAACACTTTCAAACTTAAAAATAACTTTCAAAACTAAGTAAGGTATCCTATAGAACGCTACAGACAATACCGCTCAGTGGTAAAGACATGTCAGTGTCTTTTCCGCCATTTGGTATCTTTAACCCCTTAATAACACCTGCTGATGATACCATTTGGCAGAAAAGACTGTTCAATACATGTATCCATACTTTTGACCTACTTCTCATTTATGAAAAACGTGTATTCAGTGTATTCAATGCATCCAACCCCCCCCCCCCCCCCCCCCCCACCAATTATTGGATCCATAGCACATATAATATAATTTCCAGTTAATCAGTATCCGCTGCAACACTTGTTATCCCGCAAGAAAGAGTTTGCAAATTTTAAGCTCTAAAGCAGATATTAAAATATCACATGCATTTATGTACAATTAACCCTTTGCGTGTCCATATCGGTTTTTGTCATGATGATTCCTACAGGAACCATTGTGACAAAAACCGATATGGACACACAAAGGGTTAATATACTATAGCTCTAGCTCAACTATGCAAAAAGCAGGCAGAGTTCAAGTTTTTTTTTAAAAACAAAAAAACTAATCCTACTTGTATTATACTGAATGTGGGTAATTCCATTGCAAAGCTTATGCGTTTACATTGGAGTTGTGTAGAACCTGTCTTCAGCACCCACCTTTTTGCAAGCAAAAGGTGTCTTAAAAGACAGGTGCTCTCTCTTACTTGGCGAATATCAGAATAGCTTGGCACCCATAGGCGCCAAGCTATTCTGGCATCACCCTTGCACTATCATGGTCGATCAATATCTCGCTGTGGTGTGTCTGGGGTAGAATGAGTTAAGGTAGTGAGAGCCGCCATAATGATGGTCTTCAATGACAGGTGATCTCTCACAGAGTTGGGAGACTTGGAGCAGGTTCTGCTGTATGAACAAAATTCCTAGGTTAGCTGCTTTCAAAGTGCAAGAGGCATGATTCTTGAGATCACTGCAGCTGCAGGGTCTCATGAAAATTGACGCCTCTCGCTGGGCAGGACTGATCCCAGCAGCTGAAAATTTGAGGATGTCATTAACCCGTTTCATTCTGATACAACCACTGCTTGAATTAAATTTTGACTATGACAGTTCAAGGGTGGTGCCAGAATAGCTTGGTGCCCAAGGCACCAAGTTATTCTGGCACCACCTTTGAACTAACATGGTTGATCTATCTCCTAATATGTAATGTAGACATCATTGAACAATAAGCAAATTCTTTAAAAATCAGGATGCAATTGGTTAAGATAAACATACAAGTATACGTATTCAGGCACTGATGCAGATTGTACATGCTACCATACAGGCTTTCCATTAAGAGGGAATTCTTTGTATTTGATGGATAATTTTGACAAGGGATGAAAAACATGGAAGGCCATCCGTCAATGGGACTGGCAAAAACTGAATGTAAGAACACAAAGGATGGTTTTCCCCCTGAAACATCAGACATATACATGAATGTTGCGATTTGTGGAAAGTTCCACGATGACATAAACCCCAACCCACCCCTTTTTTACTGTGTACTTGTGTTTATCATTTGTGTCGTTGTGTGTTAATGGTTAAGTGCAGTCCCTTACTGATGTATGCCTGAGCTTGTACTATTGTAGGTGTACACATACAGTTTTGCGACTGGTACTGATGTAATTACCCCGACCATGACAAAAAAAATTGACGGACTGTACAGTGGATAATGGCCGTCCTGATGATGCACAATTTTAAATTGTAGCGGAAAGCCTTCTGTACCACAGCTTCAAGTACACTATGGGTTTCAATTATTACATGAGGTTAAGCCCACTACTACATGTAATACGTTTACAGGTAATGTATGCTATACAGAAGGATAAAAAGCTGTAGAACTAACTGTATACAGAGAATACAGTAATACTGTAAACCAACACAAGACTGCCGCAGAGATGTCTCAAAATATAAAACGCAAAAGTATCTTTACAGCAAAGCCAAGGTTTGTTATGTGGATTAATTATTATATTGTTATACAGTAAAATAAAAAGTTGCAGTTATCATAAGTACATTGGACAAACTGAGATGACAGAATAGCATACTGACGGTTATTACAATGTCATGTTGCTGTTATGTCATGTTAAGCTGTCTGGCTGAGGTTAAGTTCGGTTCAGCAAAACTCAAAACATTCTGGCTGTGGCTTTGGATTAAATGCGCCAAGCTGTCGGAGTATTATAAAAAGGTTCAGTTGCTTAACCCCTTCACTGCCATGATGCTGTACATGACATCCAAATGCAAGAGGCATAGATCCTCATGAGCCCCTGCACCAGTGGGGGCTCATGAGTATCTATGCCTCTAGCTGGATTAATGTCCAATGTTTTCAAGCTGACAGAGTTTGTCAGTTAACAGTCAGTGTTGATTCTAATATCAATGCCTTTTGCCTGCTTAAAAAAATGATTCTCTGTTACTGTTACTTTAGTCGTTCACCTGTCACTGTTGGTTCTAGAGACACAATTTATGGCCATTTGCAGTGAAGGGGTTAACACGGTCTAGTACAGTAGTACCAGTTTTGAGCAACCACCTTTAGTTTTTAAAAAATAAAGTTGTCTTAAAAGACAGGTTCTCTCTCATTCAAGAAAAGTCTTGAACTTAGTTGAAGGTCGATAAGTGTGTCTACTGTTATCAAAGACCATCATTTAGGTGGCTACAGCCACCTAAATGACGATCTTCAATGACAGGTGATCTCTTTATGAGGGGTCACTCAAAACAGGTTCTGCTGTACAGGTGCATAAAACTATCTGCAAAATAAATAAATTAAATAAAAAATAAATGAAAATAAAATAAATAAACTACTCCATAGCAGTCTGTAGTTGAACCTATTTACATACATATGTACATATAAAATTTTTGTAAGCAAAATTTGTTTAGCAGCGGGTTAGTCACATGCAACGAGGGTGACTTTACCTCCGTCAATTCCATCTGAGGTTCGGGGGAGAAGTCTCCACGACTTACCCCCCTTCTGCCCCTAGAGTGACCCTTCAAACACACCACATGACACATGAAAAGCAACCAAGTGACATCACTGACAAACGCTCAAGTAATCAGTTACACAGTAAAAAAAATTGGGAAAAATGTTTGGCACACAGTCTAATCAATGGATTCACCATACATACCCGTGAGGAGTGGTCTGCCCTTGCATGGCGTATGAACACGAAATTTCAGGTCACCGGTCGAAATTATGACTTTGAACGCCTGTACCAACCAAGTCAAGATGCCAGCTACTGGTCTACCAACTGCTGTAGAGAAATTACTGGCCACTCTGATGACGGACCACCATGTTGTCTCCTGGAAGGTGACCGGAGAGGGAGAACATTCCGTGGTTGTTCTCCGCCTCACTAGCTGTCAACAAGACGGGACTGCGCCATTACCGACCGGCCACTGGCGAAGGAAAGCCCCAGCCCAAGTACGTCGAGACCAGCAGCGTGCAGCTCAACGACGTGCCCAGCTACAGCAACGATCACAGCAGTCAGCTGTCATTGAGACTGATACCGTAACCACGGCCACTGACAGCGAAAATATCCACGATACAATGAGTAACAACGCCACAGTCATCAACAACGTGAGTGACAATAATATCGCCAATAACAATATCACCATGACACCCAGGTTCTGTGACAAAAATAATGACAGGGACAGAAAACAACGTCAGGGACATTTGGCGTTACAGGCAAGCCAATTTTTAAATTCTCCTCCGGATCTGTTTATGCCAAGCCCCGACTGTGCTAATTACGACACACCGTCTGAGTCAGGACGGAATGCACTGACAGACGACACACTGTGTTCAGCAAGTGCCGCACGCATGTCTTGCATTGATACCTGTACTACTGTGTCCAGTGATGCGTGCGGACAGATGCAACTAAGCCGCAGTGTGTTGTGCACTGACAAAATGCAGTCACGTGAAAACAGTGGTGATGAGACGGAGGAACTGTACCTAAAGCGTTTGGCAACAGAGCTAGGTTACGATGCAGAAGACTTGAAGACTTACGTGGGTTCATTGACAGACAGACCAAAGTTGACACAGTTGCGTGACACCAGATGTAACAAGTGTATCAGAAAGGGAGTGGTTGACACACGTGGTGGAAGGCAGGTGTTGATATGTGAAAGCGAGGACATTGTGCTACACTATGACTGCAAAACTGAAGAGCGTGGTTGGTTTATAAATCAAGCCTTCATCAAACAATCAGCCTCGTACAGTCCGCGAAGATGATCTCCTTTCCTGTCTCTTCAGATGGCCGCAAGTGGACGATCCTAAATACGATCATCACTTCATGGAGTTGGACAAGGATCTGGGCATAACTGCTAAGCTGGTGAGACTGCTGTTAGGGTGAACCATTTACTACATCAACTACTGTCGGTACTGTGAATGCCTGATTGGCGGACTGATCGGTGATATAGACATTTCCTGACATGGCTAACCATGGCATGAGTGCACTGTACATTTGTCGCGTTTCGATCGCTTGTCATTGTACACCCCCCCCCCCCCCCCCAATTCTAATGGGCCGATGGCCTATGGAATAAATCGTATCGTATCGTACCATACATACCCGTAGATTAGACTTTGTGACAAACGTTTTTTCACAATAATTATTATATTTTCAACATGCAGCAGGGATTACTATGAGACAAAGTCAAATCTTTAGCCCAAATATTTTCCCTGTAGCCCGTACATGCATGCTTACAGAAATTTGCCATTTGGACACTCAGAAAAATGACTTTGCCTCGCCTGACAAGAAATCGACTCACACTTGGTGACAGGAGAGTGGATCTGGTCCTCTCTGATACCATGTTTTGACACCCTTTGGCTGCTGGTAGCACTTTTTGTCAAGGTGACTCCTCCAGGAATCACCTCGACAAACAGGGCAACCCACAGTCAAAGGGTTAAGACTCGGAGTGTCAAAAACAAGTTAACCCATTTAGCCCTGATGCCCTCAGAAGGAGATGGACTGACCATGATAATTCAAGGGCAGTGCCAGATTAGCTTTGCGCCTCAAGGCGCCAAGATAATCTGGCACTACCCTTGAATTATCATGGTCAATCCATCTCCTGCAACCAGTACATGGTCGTTAGGTAACACCTCCAAAATCTGTGAAATGCCGCCACGGGGTTAAATTGGTTAATGTTTGTAAAGCATCACCAACCAAGCCTTTCGTCATGTCATACAATCTGTCCCAAGTCATGCTTACAGGTTTGCATGGGTGACAGTTCAGAAATATGAATTTTTCTCTAAAATGTATTTTTTCTAAAAATACTTACTGACGGCATTACTACTTGGAATGCTTCGCTGAGCTTAACAATTTTAGCCCAAAAAACTCGTTGGGTACCTGACGACAGGGGAGGCAACCACCCAAGGGTGTCATTACCAGGACACCCCGAGTGGCCTCCCCTGCCTCCCTATCCAGTGGCGCGCTCACCGTTTCCTGGCAGTCTCTGAATCTTAGCTCGACTGCGGCAAGCGGGGAAGGCGGGAGGGACCTCTGAGTAATGCCGTCAGTAAGTATTTTTCGAAAAATACATTTTAGAGAAAAATTCATTTATTTTCTCAAAATCATTAACGACGGCATTACTACTAGGAAGAATGGCGAATAGGTGGAGGGTGCCGCAATCTGGTACACCTGTCCTCTGCCCGAGCGCTCCGCTCGTGAACCATCGAGGCCCGTCCCTACGCGCCACTCCTGACAATTTTAGCTAGGCGTTACCCATGGCGCCTGTGGCGCCGGGAGGGAGTGCTGTGCCGCCGAGATGACCCCCACTGGTGCCAGGTAGACGCGCTGGCCGGATAGGTCTGACAGGTCTCTGCGGGCGAAGGTAGACTCGGCCCGCTCACCTACGGCCGCCACAATATTCCGCCCTGTGCCAGGCTGGTAAGGCATTGCTAGTAGCCTCTGCTTGACTTGTGTGCTCAGACGCACAACGTCTGGGCCCCCTCTGGGAGTATGCCGAACGAACGACCCAGCAAGCTAGGGACCGTTTGCGGCTGAGGTGTCTCATCTGCCCGGAGCCAAGGGCAGGAATAGGCGTGTGTCTTTGTCTTAGTGGCGTAGTCTTGCTCCTGCCACTATAAGGCGCCCTGACCGCGTCATGTAGGCGGATCTCCCGGGACTGGTCCGTATCACTGAACAGACAGACGGTAGAACTTGCGGTGCAGACACTGGAAGGAGGTTCCTAGCCCAAGTCCAGCCAGTGGAGTGCTGCCCTAGTCATCGGCCCTGATCTGGAGACCGGAGGGACGCCCCGAGAAGGCGCAATCTTGCTAACCGTGAAGCCAAAGCGATGGCGAACAGTCAGCAGGTCTTTTTGTTAGGTCTCCCAGCATCACCAGCGAAAGGCGGCCGTTTTGCCGATGACAGTGCTCGATCCGATCTGAGAGGTCTATACTGGCACTGGTCTGTGCTAGGTGTCAATAAGTGTCTGCCACCTGGTAAATTCGAATGATGCTGAGGGGTCCGATTCCGCTTGGGAACCCCTATACGAACTCGACCAAAATGGGGGTAGTCTGGTCTGTGGGGAGAGTTGCTCCTCTGCACATCAGGCCTGTAGTACTCTCCCCTCTCCCTCATATCCGTACTGTCAGAGACTCCTTGA